>OU452245.1:5002500-5627500 GCA_911728495.1 Furcula furcula
TGATTGAAATTTAAAAAAAAGGACATAAAATTCGATCGTATTCTCGAGTTAAATTAGAAGAGCTATCCCATTAAAAAGTCAATTTTCACGTTAACCATTTAAAAATGATTTACAATTTTAATATATTTCATTTATGATTGTGGTTCTGACCCTGCCTCGTTTAAGCGATATTACTATTTTTAATGGTACCATAATGTTACAAATTGTTACATTTCCCCTTATAATATTCTAAGTCACTACAAAAAGCATTATCAAACACTAGGCCGATAGGAACTGAACTGACAAAACGATTATTATCTACCATAAAAATAATCGCTAAAAGAGGGAAAAAATAATCGCTAAAATAGAGAAAAAATAATCGCTAAAAGAGAGGGAAAAATCAAAGTGCTCTAAAATTAAACTAAGTTTTTTTTTAGAACGTAGGTAGTTTAACTACGATCTTTAAACGCGAATAAAATAAGTCTATCCTTATTCTATGTCTCACTTATGTAGATTATATAAAATCTTACCTCGGAGTACTGCATCAGCTAAGTTTACTGAGTGCCTCGCGATTTGGTATTTTAATCACTTTTCAATAACATATTAAGTTTGCACGACATAATTCCCATTTGAGTATTTATCGCACAATTTTTATTTATGTCAATCCTAAATGTTATGGTAAATTCATAATTTTAGTGGTTTTAGTTACGATTTGCGCAATTTTTGTTCGTTTGCTCCTTTATTTGCGTTTATAAAAGATAAGTAAATCTAAATGTCTGTTTACAAAAATAATAAAACTTTGAAATAAAAATTGAATAGAAAAATTATCCAGTATAAATGTTGATTTTATTGAATAATAAATTATATATTAAGAATATACAAATGAATAACTGAATAAATAACTAATAAAATGGAAATATATATTCTTTTCAATTTTTATTTCAATGCTAATTATATGTAGTTACATAGTCTTTTCATTTGACATTATTAGTGATATATAAGTTGGTTGCGAGGCGCTTCCTCAGTGGTGTCAATTCGTGTAACTATGAACTCTCAGTGTCCTCCCAGTCAATGCTCGCCCACTGTGGCAGCTCTGTCTCGTATTCCCAACCGGGGCCCTGTTAACAATGAAGCATTCGTTTTTATATTATTTTAATTCACTGTGATGGTAAAAATTAGACTTAAAACAAAATATAAAAAAATATGACAAATGATTATCTGGTTCAAGATTCCCAGCGCTCTATGAGAAGATTCTATGCTGCCGGGACAGAGACACAGGATCTTTTTTCTTGAGTTATTAATAAACTAGTGCCATTTTTACATGTACGGCTGCATCGCCTATCATCAAGTGACGTCACGGCGAAGCACTAGCTTATATTGGCTAAATGTCCTTGCATATGACACAATATTTTAATGGGAGTATCTGATAATGAATGGCTGATAATTAATATTGCAGATATATGACAAACGATTTATGACCTATATGATGTATAACTTATGATTTATGACTTGTTATGTATGGCATAAATTATGTTTTACTTTTTAGACCTCACCTTGTATTTCCAAGCGTGCAAGTACATAACCAGGTCCCTGGGCCTCGGGTCCCTGTACCGGACGCGGCATTCGTAACAATGAGGGTCTGACGTCAGCGGGTCCGCTGAGCAGTTCGCAATACCGTTCGCCGAGCTTGTTGCAGCCGGTGAACAACCAGTCTGCGTTGCCACCGTTACTTTGTCGGACTGGTAAAAGAGAAATTCATATACATAAATATGATGATTCAAAAGTCTTAAAAGATTAGGCGATGAATCTTTACGCAACAGACCCAGGTAAGTAACATCGTAGTGCCAGATATTCTGCAAAACAGCGGTGTGTAAACATTTTTAATTCCGTTGTTGAAGGCACTGTGTCTGGAGAAATTGTTGTAGCCATTCACCATTTTCTAGTGCATGGTGGCTGCGGCGCGATCTGCGCTGCGAATGAGCAATCTCTAACGTAACCTAACGGCAAGATCGACGTTCAGCCAACCTTTAATTCGACTTCGAGCTTAACGCTGTTAAAATCCGTATTCTCTATCGCATTATGGCATCGATATAATATATTATGGCTCAACGTCGTGCTGACTGTCAAACTATTCGAGTATAAGTAGTTCCACTGAAAACCGTAAATTCTCCTGGCGCTAGTGCTGCGTAAGCAAAGTACTCGTAAGTGAATACGAAAAAGCAACTAGCCGCTGCTGCAGCGTCGAGCTCGAGGTTGTGTTGCTAAGAGAATAGCACTACTGTTCAAATGTTTTCGTGTTAATTATCATCAGGTTCAACAGTCTCACTTGTATCGTCCCAAAATTTTATAAAAATAATTTCGATTGTTCATATTCTACAACTAGTACATGCGTATTTTGTTCGAAGGCGAAGCCAAGGGGTGCCCAGAATTGAACACGGAGCAGCGTATAAATTGGATGCAAAACAGGGATGAAGAAAGTCCAACAGTACACCGAAGTGTTTTACTTGAATCAGTAAAGTTAGTCAACGCATTTGACTGACACGGTAAGCATTGTCGCAGGTAATCGTAAAGCAGCGCACATATTAAAAAATGTTCGGTAAAATGTTATAAGTGGCCTGAAGACTTCATTCAACATATTACAAACCAACTTTTACAATATAACTTATATTTATGATATAAGTAATGAATTAAAAAAATCTAAAGATCATCTTACCTTAGCATCACTAGAATCTTCATTAAGTGCTGGCGATGCTACTGGCGACGGTGCCAATATGCACGTCGGAACTGGAGACCTAGATTCCTCCACTGGTGCTTCTGCCCCGCTTGAAGGGCTCGGAAGGGTAGCTGATGATGATAATAATATAGCAGCATGGTGTGCAAGTAGGTATGATTCGTATGGGACTTTTAGTTGTTTATGGTTGAGATTTTAATTGATTATAATATTTACGTAAAGATAATTTTAATAATAAAAAAACGCAATACAAGACTCATCTAATGTAACATTTCATAAGTAAAATATACATTTCAACAATATTATCCCTATAGGTTAAATAAGGTTATAATTATAAATAGACTCAAATACATAAGTATTTAAAAATTTATGGTTGAAAATTTTAGTGATATTATACAATAATAGTTATAGAAAAAAACACTATTTATCAAATAATCGACTTACGTATCATGATAGATGTGGGCGTGACTCCGGGAGCCGGTGACTCGAGCCTTGGCGATGATTCTCTTGACGCCGGTCCTGTGTCGCAGTCATCTTCACCAACTGTTAGAATTGATACATTTACTATCTTAGTTCAAGTTAGTCACAGAACCCCCTTCCCTCCAATATGGTTGAGGGGAGTGATGGCTGCTGCTCGAGTCAACTCGTGCGCGGGTGCTGCGCGCGGGGGACTGGTCCGACTACTATCCCTTTGGCCTTTTAGTTTGTTGTACTTTTGTCGTTTTTGTTTTCTCTCTTATTTGATCTTTTGAACGGCAAGACACACTGTCGCTGATGCTGATCTAATTGTAACATGACAAACACTGTTTAAAAGAAAAAGTGAAAAAATGACAAGCCCGCTGAGTTTCTTGCCGGATCTTCTCAGTGGAGGCCGCCACGTTATGATCCGGTGGTAAATTCTTAAAAATAAAAAAAATTGACCGTGCAAAAGTGCTAGCGTTAAGCCTATTTGAAATAAATGATTTATGTTATGATATGAACTGTGGCTAATTTGCAACTAAAGATGTTAGTACACCAATTAATATACCATTTGTATGTACAAAATCAATTTTCAAAACTGGCAATGTATAGCTTAGAATGTTTTATTTTTGCTTTATGGTGTAGAAATATATATATGTAATTATAAAAATTTTAATGTTTGTCTTTTCTGTTTTTATACGCGTTAATGTTTGGTTATAATTGTTTTATACGGTAACATAGAATTTAATTTACCTTTGTCATCAGATACTGGTTTAGAGAACAGTAGGTCATCATCAGCTGCATCAACTCCTAGCCAGTTCTCGGCGTTATGAATAGCTATGAGGTCCCTTACAAGTTCCTCGTCTGATTTGCCTCCCGTGTCTCCTCCCTTGCCTCGAAGGGGTCCAAACACAGGGTGGTTGTAAAGAGGATCATTTACAACGGGGTAACCTGAGAAATGGTTGTACAAGTTAATTTCTTGTTCGATAATATAAACGTAAACGATCTACAATTATCTGTATTTAAACATTTCAAGATAAGGGATAATGGGAATGCCTGCTTCTTAATTGAAATACACCTTACTGACTGTAGACAAATTAGGTCATGGTGAAGTAGCTTAGTGTTTCTGCGAGGTTCAGTTGTGAGAAATGCCAGTGTGTTGCGAGACAAAAGTAAATTTTGTTGTCAATGGATCACCAGGTGGATATTCGAGGTAGAGTACTATAATAATACCAGCCCTTGTTTATGTCCCACTGTTGGGCACGGGCCTCCCGTCAAGATGAGCGGGCTTAGGCCATAGTCCACCACGCTGGCCAAGTGCGGGTTGGCGGACTTCACACGTCATTCGAAAGCTAGTTAAGCTTTCTCAGACATACAGGTTTCTTCACGATGTATTCCTTCACCGAAAGCTAGTAAGAATCGCATAAAGACGATTCGCACATGATTCATTACATAAATCAGAGGTGCGAGCCGGGGTATGAACCTGTGCACCTTGTTTCCAAGGTAAGCGCTCGCCCACTGAGCTCTTACCGCATCATCGCATCATCGAGTACTATATTGATTAAAAATTCTTTGTTTAGGTAGCAGATGGCTTAAATAAGTTTTTCCCTTATTAAATGTGTTTCAATAACACCAAGGTGTAACTTGTATAGTTTAATACTGCTAAACTCTTTGAGAAGTGTATACAAGTAAATGTCTTAATATAAATAATTAAGCATTCATAATATCTGTATCATAAGAACCACTATCATCTATAGGTTTATTAATATTAAACAAAGCAAAGAATCTTGATTATAATCCGGCTTACCTAGGTACTGCAAGTGCACCCTGATCTGATGCATTCTCCCGGTCTTTGGGCGACAGAGTACCACACTAGTGTTGCTCCTGGCGTTGAACCCTAGCCTCTTGAACACAGTGGAGCAGTCTTTGCCTTTGGGCGAGACCTTGCACACTCCAATCTTGTAGCTCACCACCTCTATTGGTTCTTGGCTCTCAATCTCCTCCCTAAGATACAAGTAGATAGTGTCAAATAAATCGAAACTTAAAATAACTTTGTTGCTTAAAATATACCAAAAATACTTAACAAGATAAATCTGATAATCCATCAGGCGACGCTATAAGAATACTAATATTTGATTATTTTTTCAACTAAGAAATATGCTTCTTATTATATAAAATACTTCTTGTCTCTGAACTAATCGAGCTGACTGAGAAAAAATCGGGCATGAAAAAACAAAACTTAAAATAAGTTTATTAAACCAAGAAAGTAACCCTCAATAGTTATTAATTAATATTTATAAACCAGTGCGCCTTTCATAGGTAAGAAAATATGTCTAAGAAAAGTTAAAGAGTAACAAATTTACAGCCTATTTACAATAATAATCCCGTTAAAGGTGTGACGAAGTATGAAATTGTAATTCATTATAATATATTAGACAACGATCGATCTTAGCGTCAATTAACGAACATAATCTTGCATTTTACATGGCACGTACAGAGTATCATAACATAAACACACTAACGAGACCTTACATCTTCTTAGTTTAGAAATAAACATGCTACGATTTGACACCGCATCAGTTTTAATTTAAAAATACTTGTCTTTCCAACAGTTATGTTCATAAACAAACAATCTGATTAGCTCATAACTAACAAAAACTGTATCAGACTCTGTTTCTGGATGTTAAGGTTCAAAATCAGCTTCAGCTCACTGATTATCTCTGAATGGTCAGATAATATTGTGCAAGGTTTTATTTTATTTAACGACACTGTGCCTCGATATATCTGCCATTGCAAAATAACGACCCATTGCGTGTAGTTCCTAGTTTGGATGAGCGTGAATACTCGTACACGATGTGTTTATTGAAGGGAATTTACTGCATTTTATTTTGACATGCATGTAGAGAAATTGGGAATCATGTAAAACTTTTCTAAAATTAGATTGAAACGAACATAAATTTAATAAAATTAGTTAGTTGTAATATTCGTAAAAAATATTAAAATTGTTATGAGACTAAAAATCCCTTTAAGCAAAAGTCCTTGTAAACAATTCCAGGCATAAGTTATTGAAGTATCTCTGCTCGATGAAATTCTAGAGAACGATCAAAGCGAAATTTATTTAATATTCTCAATTCAGAAAGATGTTTTGAAAAATTCAGAACTATTTTTTTAAGAACTACTACTGAGGACAATTTAATTTGATGCGAAATTAAGTGATTTAAGAAGTAATGAAATAAATTTGAAATAAAGTTATTTGAATCTGTTCTTGTATATGGAGACGTGCGCTATTTTATATTTTTTATAGTAATAACGCAGCAATGATTAACTAAATAAAAGATTATTTACTGGGCTGACACCTCTGGTCTTCTAAGATCACAGGGCCTAAATTATTGCAGTAATAACTTTGGCGTTGTTAGCGCCCAAAGGCTGTGGTAGCGGTTTATCATTTTATAAGCTATAAGTTTGCTAGCAATGTAAGGTAAGATAAACTTACTCAGGAAATTCGCCGTCAACCCTGCACACATACTCTTTCTGCACTTGTCGATTCCTGATTTGGTGTTCCATCTGTCTCGCCTTTTTCGGACTCCTTCCGAATAACAGGAGACCTGAAATAAGGCACTTATATGAACATTTGCGTTAATTTAGGTCCCGTGGTTTCTCTCTACAGCTGATGTAGGACGCTTCCTAGACATCTGCATCGGTTTTCCCGCCGGATTATAATATAGCTGTTTTCAAGACTAGATAAGCTAGTGTGCTTTACCATCCCCGATTACATCGCTGCCATCAGGCCTGCAAGGACTAGCTTTTTGCCAATTAAACATTTAACATCGGTTATTAGGAAAATACTTCAATCATGGTATTTTAATTTTCTTACAATCTACCCCGTATCAGTTTACAATTCATATACCTCTATAATATTTCCATACTTTTAAATGTATAGCACAGAATTTATGGTTGATGGATTTATTTGTAACTTTGACCAGCAATTTATTTTATAAATTTATTATGCTGGAGAAGATAGATTTAAATCTTAACAAACTAGAGAATTTATATGTCAGGTAACCGGTAAAACCTCCTTTTTTAAAGATGGCTAAAAACTTGGACCCACTTTGTACGTGGCCTCCGATGCATGGAGACGTTTAATTCAAATGGCGTTAAACGGTCACCCATCTATTTAATGACCTTACCTAACGTTGCTTAACCTGCTCGATTTCCAAACATTGTTAACAACTGTCTATGAGGGTTCCCTTACAAATATTTATTATAATTTAATGAAAAATTGTTAAAATCGGAGCAAGCGTATAACCAAGTACACATTTTGACTTTAGTCCCCTCTCCCAAGGGAACCGTACCGAATGTCGGGATGAAAAGTATCCTGTCCTACCTCGGAGTATTAACTCAAATCATGCCAAGTTTCGTTTCAATCCATCTAGTAGTTTCGGCGTGATGCTCAGCCGAGATACAGACAGACAGACAGACAGACAGACAGACAGACAGACAGACAGAAAGACAGACAGACAGAAAGACAGACAGACAGACAGACAAACATAAAAAAAAATTATTTTTGGCTTTAGTATCGGTTATAGAATGCCCTCCAAACATAATTTTCAAAATATCTTCAAGGTACAGAATTGGACCTCTTACAGTTTTATTATAAGTATAGATTATCTTATTTTATGATTATTTAACTATTAATTTTTATCTTATTCTTTAATAAAGCTAGTGATTTGTTAAACCACCAATCCATTCTTAAATCTAACTTAAGCTAGTAAAAAAATCTGAAGACATATTAAATTTCCAGAACATTTACCTGACGTTAGCCTGTCGAGTCTGTGAATGGTCCTCAGATTTTTCAAGTTATACTCTTTGGCGAGTATGAAAACGACAGTGTTGTGCCGGTACCGACCGCACGGGTGTACCTAGCAAAACAACTCTTATTACATTTGAATTTCGTTATACCTGTAAAAGTTCAACCACAGTTCATTGATCAACTTTAGAAATTTAAGTTTAACAAACAAATGAATGACCTTAAATAGATGAATGTAAAATTTTAATCACAAAGAATATTATTAATTGTATTTAACATTCACGACACGAAATAAACAATACGGTTCTTGAGGTGGTAAATTAACATCAATATTATATAAGTAGTTTAATAATATTTATTAAACATGTAAGTTACAATTATTCATATTTATACATATAATAAGGAAAAAAATAATGTTCACTAAAACTGAATGATAGATTAAGAACATAGGTATGCTAGGTAAGCAAGTGATGGTGATGATGGTGATGATGAAAGCTAAAAGTGGACAAGCATCGGCACACACTAGAATCACGTATTTCATGACATTCAAACAGAGAGAGAAGTGTACCAGGTGGTTATATTACTACAATTTTTTATGTTCATGCATAAAGAAATATAAAATTTTAGTATAGTGTAACAGAAACGAGCACCTAGTTATACAAATAACGAATATTTTTTTAATATTTGTGAACTTTTAAGCAAGCTAAAATATCCATACATTAGAAGACGATATTTTAATTCTCTTTTTGATCTCAGTTTACTTTTTTGAAGATTTCTCTTTCCTACTGTTGGGAACAGGCCTAAAACTGCATATATATATATATATATATCCCTGACCTTCCTTTATATTAAAACTTGTAATAAAAATATAGGAGTTGCTAAAAAAATAAGTATACGGCGTAATATTTAATAAATATTTATTTAGCAATAGGTACTACTACATTTACCTTAATGGCATCAAGTAATTTTATGTTTACACGGTGCTATCAACTAAACATAACTTTCTTTTCTTTAAAATAAAAGAGGATAGACCCCTTATCTAGTCGACATAAATCCTACACACCATATTGTTTTCGCGTCTTCCGTCGTAAACTTGTCTCCATAAACTTTACGAAATCCAATCTCGACTTTAGTTTTTCTCACTGTAAACATGATTCGATCGGAAAGTTATAAAAAACATTCAAAAAGGACGCACAAACTCCTAATTGAATCGACCTAAACTTAACCCACAATTCAACTTGCCAAAGTGACAGGAAAAATATTTGGAAAGTTATCTCTAATAGAATGGTAATTGGATCAAGTTTAAATATTTTGTATAACAAGGTGCCCGCTGTTAACGAGAGATATGAAATAAAGAAGGAAGAATTTGGGACTCGCAACCCTCAAGTTTGTGGACCACTTTCGAGTGGGATTTTCGACGAGACCGCACATTTTCAGCACTGTTTGTTGTATAAAGTTTCAAACTTTGTGCAGACCACAATCTTTGGTCAGACTCTGACGGCGTACTTAATTCAAACTGTGTGTACAAAAAAAAATAACTCGACATACAGGTGCTATCTTCCCTGACATTGATTATCTTTTACTACTTGCTCTTTCGAGGGACTTTCATCCAGTTTTTTAACTAGTTACTGAAAATCATTTAGAAGAAATATAGAAATAAATAAATTAAGAAAAGAGGGTCTTCCGAGATTTATTAATGGCTGAAGATTTTAACTACGTACAAATTTAATCTAACAAAAGTTATGTACTACAATTTAGCAAGTTAAATTTCTAAATTTTTCATGTTCCTAGGAGTGGACTTTAGGATTATTAATGAAATAAATTTAAATATTCAGCTGAGTTTCAATATTCTGGAAAAGTTTAAAAGCCAATCAGAGTCTGACAATTATGACAAAACGGTCCCAACGCATGACTCACCGGTAGCGAGCAAGGCTTGTCTAGCACGAGTAGCTCTTCATCCACGTGTATGATGCGCAAGGGACTAGCGAGCACTGGAGTCTCGTGCCTGGCCCACCATGGACACAACATTTCATTACGGACTCTTTACAATTATGATATTGCAAATTCTTTGAGAAAAATATAAACCATATTATTTCACATCGTCCACAAAACTAATGTAACATAAAACTGCCATATATCATTTTATCTATGATCCTAGCGGTTGCAAATTTCTATTAAATAATATTAAAATGATATACAAGAGCCTACAGGTGAAAAAAACATAAATGAGGAAAAAAATGGCCACTTCAGAATTAAATTTCTTAACGAGCTATAATTATTTTAGGAATGTCATGGACTTTGTGTGATATATAATAATGTGAATACTGAAAATAAATATGATGTTTCAATAAAATTAATGATATGTTAAGCCAAAAATGTTATGTACGTTTATAAATGCTACGGAAGGCTGGCTGTTGGAAGAAGGCACAAAAATGATAATCAATTTTAAATACATGGGGGAATTTAACATTTAATAGCCACTCAAAGTATATTACAATATCATACACACTCAAAATGGTTTATACGACAGACGAACAACATTTTGTAGCAAGAAATAATTGTTTATCTTTAGTTTGTGTGTGAGATTTTGAAGCTCTAATACCCGCTGATTTGTTAGCGGGATTCTTTATGTAACGCGTAAATTATACATTAGATTGCCCATCTTTTGTGTAAATTTTGTGAAAGCTATAAAGGTGTTTTATTGATACATATACAATAGGGTGTAGTATAAATATACAAAAGTGAATGTATATATATTTCAATAATATGCAAATTAAATATTCAAATTTTACGCAAAGCTGTAATATTAAATTTAATTTTGTCATTTAAATGTGATTGTTAATGAGTCTACTGAAACTAATGTTAAAATGAAATCAAAAGTAAAGCAAACAAAAATTACGAATGTTTCCTTTGTGTACATTATACTCACCATACGATAGCTACCTACATAATGATGATAATATTTTAACCAAGATTATTTTAATACGCTAAGTGTAGAAATGAATTGGACTCTGGCAGCTGCGTGCGTAGCTGAGTTTGGGTTCCTAAATTGAGCCGTAACATCAATCACCGTGATGGGGGCCGGTCGATCATTTGTCCTTTTCGCATTATTGAACCTAGTAAAAAATCTTTTCTGCGATATTTGACGAGCCATTCAATTCATCTACATTATATTGTAACGATTTTTTTACTTTATTTTAAATGATATTTCTTCGCCTTTATTAAAATAAATACAAAGTTATGATTTTTAAGTTCAACTTTAGTTTAATATTTGCCACCCTGAATTAGATATAAAACTAAGTCATACTAATACCTAACCAAGTAAAAACATTACTGCTTTAATACCGTCTACCGACTCTTACTGGTAAATATATCTAAAACAATATTACTGTTAACGTAATCAAAGATACAATTCACAATGTCAAATACGACAGTGGGAAGTAGTTGCTATATTGCAAAGGTAACCAGAACGTGAGGAGGTAACTAAACGCTTTCACAAACTATTACGCGAACATGGAGTTAGAAATAGTATATGCATATAGCGAGCTTATTGTGTGGGTATATTCTAACAAGAAGCTTTAATGAAGTCTCAACGAAGATATGGGATTTATAGCTACAAGAAGATAGAAATGAAATGCGTAAAAGTGATTTAGTTTAGTATTGTTCTGAGACTAAATAAAAGATCTGATGCTATTTATAATTGCATAAATAAAATATCTTGTTTTCACATATAGCTATAAAAATAATATTTTTTGTATTGTATTTACTGCAAATATTAACCATCATGTTAGGTATATGATATATTACCGTCAGAAATACCCAAAACTAAATTAAACAAGGCAATATTATTAAGTTATTGAGCTGCAGAATTGACATTGAATAGAAGGCAAAATTTATTTGGAATAAACAATACACATATTGTAAAGCGCCTCTCAATATTCAGTGACTGAGTACTGGCGGAGAAGATCCAGTTCACCATCGGCTTTGTGCCTACTTTACATGCAAATACCAACAGCTACCTTGTACACTCCCGTTTTATACTACAAAAGCCGATATGAAAGTGCCAGTGCTTCCTAATATTAGAAGTCTTCCATCATGTGGCGGTGCAGAATATTCCTTGCCAAACGAACCGCAGTACGGAAACTCAAAGGGCTTTCAGAGATGCTGACTTTTAGAGGTTTAAAAGCTGATCTCGGAGGAATGGAACATATCATTTTAGATTTACACTGCAAACGTGAGAGCAATATACATTCTATGCGGTTAACTAATTGAAATTCCAAATTGGTTTAAAGTGATATCCCTCTTTCAGCTTGCTCAATAATAAAATGGTTATACAGTAAATAAGAACAATAATATCATACATATATTACATGAAACTCACGTGCAATTAGTATCTAAAATTCTAAATAAAGTACACAGATCATGCAACACAGAAGGATGACATACAAACAGTTGTATGTATGATAAGCATACTCATAACATGGCTGTCTCATTTGCCACTTACGGGGATAGAGGCCGGTTTGTTGACAACCACAATGTCCTCGTCGATATGTACGAGGGTGATGGGTTGGCTGGTGACCGGTACTTCGTGCCTGCAACGATACACACGTCAGGCGTTTGGCTTCAGAATAGCCCCGGACTCGGAACAAGCGACTAGACCGCGAACAATTCTCTTAAACTGTTTTAAGTATAAATTGTATATTTAGATGATATATTGTGTTAACGGTTAATTTGCTCAAAGTCCGTAC
Organism: Furcula furcula; assembly: GCA_911728495.1. Taxonomy (NCBI): domain Eukaryota; kingdom Metazoa; phylum Arthropoda; class Insecta; order Lepidoptera; family Notodontidae; genus Furcula; species Furcula furcula. The sequence goes on from OU452245.1 coordinate 5,015,225, forward strand.
TAATAACGGTTCTCGTGATGAAATAAAGATTAAACGAGAACAAAACAACTAATGAACATGCGATGCCGTAAATTATATAATAAAATGTACACGATGTTTTCAGCAGATACCGTACCTATATGAAGTAAACATTGAAGATATTATGTGAATCAGAATCTACTGTGTTTGCATCGGAATCTGGCCAAATGCAATCGCATGCTCATTAGGTGCTCGAGATCGTTATTGAAGATTATATTTGTGTTACAGTAGACTAAATACGGATTAGATTTAAATTACAGACAAGCTCGATACGTACGGACGTCACAATATTATTAAAAGAAAATACATATATCGGTATGTTAATAGTAATTACGATGGTAAAGAAAATAAAAAAAACACTTAGTAAATAAGTAAATGTTAATAATATTTACATTACTGAAGATTTTGTAGTTGAAGATTTGGCATTGTGTTTATATAATGATAAATGTGTCGTATCATTTAGAAAGAGTGTTTATTTATAACTAAAGTGCGGTAACTATATCTTAAGCGATCTACACGATGTTGCTGACCTATATTGTAATGGCTATTTTTATTTATACCTATGGACCACATTTGCCAGAAGGTCGTTGTGCTTTAGCCTGTAGTCAGGGTCGACTCTCTCGTAGTTAACAGTGAGGGTCCCGGCTCTAATGCATCTCTCGTACTCAGCCGCGGGATGAGCTCTGAACTCCCTTGCGAACACATCGAGGATCTTCTCTCCAACCCACCTTCCTTTGGTGAACGTTGTGAATGTGAAGTAGTATGGATATACTTTTCTGAGTCCTGCAAATTTGGAATAGATAACGTTTATTATCATAATAACAGCTTAACAATACTGTAAAACAGATAAATATTTCAACAGTACTGATAGCTCTCATGAAATAGGGCTTATTCACCCGACTTAAGGATTGCACCCAAAATCTCATACTTAACAGACGCTCTTGTAACAATCATACAACTAAGGCAGTTATGCAGAGATAATTAAGATAATGACGTTTTAATAAGAATTCATTAAAATTATGAAAATGAAAAAATAATTTGGAAAAAAAAACTAATAATTCTAAAAAGTTTTTGTAGGAAACGATAAGTACGTAAGCATACAATTACTTAGCAAAAACAATTAAAATAATACATACACAGAAGTTAACTGTATTATATATTAGAAACAAGAAAGCTAAAGTTAACATACTTTTGTTAAAACGCATAAACCCGTGAAAATAAAACTACCCTGTAATAAAGTGTGCAAGTAATTTATAAGTCATTACCGTGCAAAATACATCTGCATTGCCCCAGTGGGCTATAACTTTGGCGGAATGAAGGAACGGCAATGCGGCTAGATGACTAAGGCCATTAGATCATAATGGGGCTTTCTCTACCCTTCTGGCATTAGCTTTATTGAAAACAGGCGCACTACGGGGTTGTTCATCTACTTAATGTCAACGTGGGAAGTTATCTAATGCTCTCGTGTTGAAAACATTTTAGGGGAAGCTTATTCATTGAGGAAAGGCCCAGTTAAACGCTTTGTTCAAGGAAGCCTTAACATCAAAAGTTTTATCAATATCGTCTCGCTGTGGCTTTGTCTGGGTTTTTTTAAAGTACGAAGTGTAATACATCAGATGTAGGTACTAAACAAATAAACCTTACAGAATAAATTCTTTGAACAATATTAAGAACACAAAATTTATTTTATGTAAATTGATTATTTTTAATATTTTAAAATAAATAGTAAACGTAATCTGAACTAAATGTAACTAAGTATTTAATAATATTTTAGTTAAGAAAATTATTAAAGTAAATATTTATACAGATTGTCCCAGAAATAGGGTATTAAGCCAGTAATAACGTATATAGAAAACTTGATATCTTTAGAAATAAAGCTTTCTGAATGAAGTCCTCGTATTGGATTTTCTTGGATATTACGAACCCTAATACTAAGAAATTATATTTACAAAGCTGAAATATTTGTTTTCAGTAAATAATGTTGTGTGTGGAGATATTCCTGTGGCTAGCGATGGTAAATTACTTATACTGGTAGTATTTCATTTATTGCTGACTCAAATAGAGCAATGTATGGTGCCTTGCTAATGGGCAACCATGGTTGTTTTTGTTATTGAGTTGTAGCCTTCCTTAGGCTAGACTTGGCTTAACGATTGCCGTCTAGATGACAAAAACTGGGATCCATTTTTTTATGTGCCTTCTTTCTTAATTAAACGGTCATCCATCTAAGGACTGACCTTGACTGACGTTGCTTAACCATCTGATCGTTTACTGCAACTGGCATTAATATAATGAATATAACTTACCATTTTCCATATAATAGGAGGTCTCGTTGTACCGGTCATCTGTGAAGCCAGGCCTTTTCGCTTTCAAAGCTTTTGTCTCCAACTTTGCCTGAAACAAAAGGACAAAAGCTTTTTTTATATCCAACTTTAATATCTATAGTAGACAAATGTATATTGTCATTAGCGTGTAAGGTTTTTGACGTTCAAACTGAATAAAAATTGGTGTAAGTATGACGCTTATGTCTGTCTCTGCGGCGTGGTCGCTTCCATGCAATCCCTAAGAAACGTATGGCTTTGAATATGGTTTTATAATTCGATTGAATCGGAATGGTTTTATCTCAATAATAAAAACCTGCGGGCCTAAAGAGGGCGCATTAAGCAATCCATCTGTGAGGAAATCATATTAGCAGATCCTTCGCAATTCCTTTAACTTTCGTAAAATGGACACACATTTTAAGTGAATCGTACTCAATTCATTAATTAGCAGATTGGTATTTGGTGTTAATTCTGCCATACGAATTACTCACATTGTGATTCACCAAAAGTGGCCTTTTTAGACCTGTGATCAATTGTCTATTAGGAATGCATTTGCATTGTCTTGTCCTTTTTTTTTTCAATATGAACAACTACCGAACCTATTCATGTGTGTTAAGATTGGACAGTCCGCAAGATCTTTTATGGCTAATTGTCCAGGGTGCTCCTGGCAAATATGTTATGCCATTCGAGAAGGCTTACACCACACCCAGAGCCTCCCCAGAGGTATTAATGTGCTGATAAGCAAAACGGAATGATAGTCCCTCAACAGCCAGGACTATGAGTCCTTCATTGTAGCACTTTGCATCACGCCCATTCTGGACCATATGCCGAATTCATCACGCCCCGCTTTCACGTTGTACCTTTATACCCAAGTTACGAATTTTAGCGTTGAGTGACTGGCATTTCCATACAGACACACGCAAACGCACACGCACACATATACACACACACACATACACACATCGCAGGCTTTTTTTTTTAGTAAATATTTATAATCACATAAGGTGGCCAGTGCCCATCCTCTGTGGCTATAAATTTTATCGTTAGTCGTTTATTTTATTGTGAGATGGCTGGTATCAATTATAACACACTCTATGGGAAATGATCTGTTTGGAATGATTTTATCTCATGAAATTTTGTATATGTGTTGCCATGTCACCGTGTTGACATGTGGATTTTTTTTCTTTTGAATCCCCGCCTGCGTTTCAACCCCCCCCCCCTTTACAGCTCTTGAAGGTGGCGTTATATTGCTCGTGCAATCTCCTGCATGGTCTCCTAGTTCAATAATGAGCAGGCGTTCCGTCTATGCCCTACCTATTTTGTGGAACAGTGCTGAAATCTATTGGCAAAGTTCCAATTAAGTTGGAACACAGAACGCTGTTCTACTTCCCATTAGTTCGAACTAACTACACCAACAAACAAACAAGTTAACGGAGCCGCTTGATTTATTAACGTTAAGCACTCTTTATTATAGTAAACTGACTAAAACTATGTAAGATAACATAAAAAAAACCTGACTGCGAATATGGATGGATCCAGACTTTGTTTACACCTCTAAAAAAAGTTGTCCGTGGTACCACTGCACTGGTGGTACTACTGGTGGGACCACAGACAATACACCGTTTATTTGAACTCGTCTCGTTAAGACATTTAATTAGATAACAATATTTATGTTGTTTGAAATAAAAATACATTTACTGTGAGAGCGAGCAAGAGCTTCAACGAATTATCTAAGCAATTTAATATTGATTTATTTTGTACTACTGTTGCTGTTGTGAGAAGACAACTAAGCAATGATTTTTTTTTAAGCGAGATTAGTTCAGTTAATTTTGTATCCTGCATCTGTGCACTATTTAATTTAATCTGGTAACCCTATTTTTGTTCCGTTTATTTAAATTAATATCCGCATACCGTAAAGTTCAGTTTTACTTAATTTTCTAACAACTTTAGTATGTTCACACAACTGTTTTGCATTTTGCCTTATAGTCGTGAGAACCTAGAAATGGCTCCCTGTTTTCTCTTTTGTTATCAGTCCTTTGTAATAGCTGTAGGTTTTCCTTTATAATAAATAAATAAATAAATAAATGACATACAAAATGGCGATTGACGATATACATAAATGTGTATGGTTATTGGTTCATGATCGAATGACGTCCACTGAATCATGGGCTTTCCCTTAAAAGGGCGCTTGGCAGGCGGCTTGGGGATCGCAGTATAGGTGGTAAGTAATCCATTAGAAAGACGCTTCTGCCCATACTCGGTGATTGGTTAATTGAGTGAAACCAGAAAAAAAAAATATAAAAAAGATATTAAGACATTCTGCCGCCAAACATTGCTGTGTTGAGGTGTGAAGGGCACTGTAGCTGGTAAAATTAGCAGAAACAAAAAACAATCTAATGTCTTTAGGGTCGACAACGCGGTAGTCATTCTTCAGGTGTTGCTAGCGTCCATAGACTGCGGTGTCTGCTTACCATTAGGCGGGCCACATGCTTGTTTCCCACCTTGGTGGTATAAAAATATAGCGCTATGTCATAATTAGACAAAATCCTCAAATAATTTAGGCTGTAGCTCGAGTCAATACATACATTACGACATACATACGTACGCATAAGGATCGCTTCAATTTAAGTGCAAAACTAAAGGCAACGTGCAACGGTACTTTTGACAGTTTTGACCGATATCTGGTGGTAAAATCAGTCCTCTCTTAGCAACAAACCAAGCAGAGGTCATGCCTCCCTGCGGTGCACATAGCTGCCCTTTCATCATCATCATCATCAGCCGGAAGACGTCCACTGCTGAACATAGGCCTCCCCCTTAGAACGCCACAATGAACGACAATTGGCTATTTGCATCCACCGGTTACCTGCGACGCGCACAATGTCGTCTGTCCACCTAGTGGGAGGCCTGCCAACGCTGCGTCTTCCGGTTCGTGGTCGCCACTCGAGAACCTTTCTTCCCCAACGGTTATCGGTTCTTCGAGCGATGTGGCCTGCCCATTGCCACTTCAACTTGCAGATTCTGAGAGCTATGTCGGTGACCTTAGTTCTTCGGCGAATCTCCACATTTCGGATTCTGTCGCGCAAAGAAACTCCGAGCATAGCTCTCTCCATGGCTCGTTGTGTGACTCTGAACTTTTCTAAAAGGCCAGCCGTTAGAGACCACGTCTCAGTACCATATGTCATCACTGGCAACACACACTGGTTAAAAACCTTCGTCTTCAGGCACTGCGGTATTTTGGACGAGAAGATATCGCGTAGTTTCCCGAACGCTGCCCATCCGAGTTGGATTCTTCGGGCGACCTCTTTGTCAAAGTTGGACCGACCTAACTGGACAGTTTGTCCTAGGTATACGTAGTGGTCAACAACTTCGAGTGTATCGTTCCCAACAACTACCGGTACGGGTGCAACATGGACATTAGACATGATCTTCGTCTTGTCCATGTTCATTTTAAGACCCACCTGTTGGGAAACGCTACTGAGGGAGCTGCCCTTTAGTTAGTTACAAACATCCGTTTTGTGGCTGAGTATCTGACATTGCGTTGAAGCTACAGGGTTGCTCTCAATAACAATGTAAATTTCAATTCAATTTCAATTTCCATCAATCAAGTTCCGTTGCTGTCTTGCCAGCAGGAATGCTACCACCACCAGTGGAGTTTAAAATTGAAATTAATTAAAAAAAATATCTTTCACCAGACTATCTTAGACGGGCCCCGTTGATCTAGTGGTTAGACACCCTGGCTGCTACCCGATGGGTCGTGGGTTCGATTCCCACCAAGTGTCTGGGTGTTATTTAAGTATGTATTTACAAAAAAAAAACTGTACATAAGTATTAGTATCAGTTGTCTGGTTCTCATGGCTCTGCCTAATTTGAGATCAAAGGACCGTGTGTGGATTGTCCCAACACATTATTATTAATAAATTATTATTTGAAATCCTATTGAATGTCATCATCATCATCATTAGCAGCCATAGAAGTCCACTGCTGAACAAAGGTCTCCCTCTTAGAAGGGAGGGGTCGCCATAATCCCCACGCTTGGCAGGCGGCTTGCGGAACGCAGTATAGGTGGAAGATAAATCCAAAAGAAAGACGCTGCTGCCCGTCTTCCTGTTCTCGCTTAGTCGCCTCGTACGACACTCAACGAGAGGAGATGGGGGGATGCAATTCTAACCCGGCCTCCCACGGGTCCAGCCATTGAATGTGTTTTTGCCCAAAGACCTAAAATGTAGAAAGTACCACCTATACTCTGTCCATTTTATTATTGGTTTTTTGACAGCTGACGCCCATGAAGTTTCTTATTGTTAAAGTTACAAATTCACAGAAATAATATTGTACTTCATGGACGCGTACCGCACTTTAGTGAGTTGCCACACTAAACGATAACTACGATTGTGCCACAGATTACAAATAATCGATAGAAATAAATGCTAATATGTAAATAAGGTGTAATATGATTTCATTACTTTCGTCTTATTTACATTAACTTTCATTCATTTTATTTTGAGGGCCTCATGCATATTATCACAAAGAAAGACAACAAATTTTTAAGGTTGAAAACATTAACATGAGTCGTCAGAATCAAAAAAATATTTAATCGAATGTACATTTTTCGATATCGATTATTTCGTTCACTTACTATGTTCACGTTCCTATATACGTCAAACGTCGAGCTGTCAAAAACCAATAATAAAATGGACAGACAGATAGTACTTACAAATTCTCTGTTAAATAACAAAGCCCGTAACTTGAGTTACCCACATCATTCTCAAGTCTAGGGTCATTTTGTTTTCATTATCTACCCGGAGCCGAGCGCGTCTCGAATTTACGACAAGGACTGCACTCGACCCTAATTTAAATACATTACGCGCTCCGAAGGACAACGCCTCTACAGCGATAGTACTAGACGATAATTGTACTTGTATCCCGCGGAAAATTCCACTTAATTCGCTTGTTGGCTGATGAAGATTTGTTGGATAATTACGTAATGGTGAACTGAGATCAAGGAATGGATGTTTATTAGAGATGTTTTGAAATGTAACGGGTGGGGGCGTTTTAGTATAAAATATTTCATAAATTATGGAATTTTTCTTTTATATAATGCTTTGAAATAACTAGATGGTAGGTTCTTAGTTTAAAAACTGTCGGACTTTTCCATATCCGAATTCGATGCAAATGTTTCGGGTAATAACTTGCAAACGCTATGCACAAATCCGATAGTTTCTATAAAATCATCATTCCATACAGAATTGACAAAACACTTCGATGATGGATTCGTAAATAGGGTTTATGAGACATCACCGATAATTTTCACGTCCAGCAACACCAGAAGAATCACTAGCACGTAGATATTAAGTCTAAAAACCAACTCGCGAATATTATGTTCACATAATATACCATACTCGATGCAAACAAGAATGCGACTATCATTTTTTGTACGACAATAATCCGTGTCATGTAAGATTTATGTATGATTTGTTCGTTTTTTATACGCCACTGCGTGTAGGGTGCTCACATAGAGAATCGTCCTCGAATGGAATAATAACAAATGTTCATCCGGCGTATTCTGTTAACTCAAAGAGTCGCCTAAAGGAATGGTTAAAAGAGAAATGTTTATATTTTACAGAGCTAAGGAGTTTTTTTGAATACAAAGAAAAAAACTGATACCTAGACTGCCTACCTAGACCAGTCTAGGTCCAGACCTAATTTGTGTGTAATTATATTTTGCATGTTATTCACCTTAACTAATGTGAAGGGACTTGTTATTTAGCCATAAGATCTTTGTATACCTAATAATCTTATCTTATCTAAAACATCTCGCTGATTGATCATGACATCAACATCACCTGGTACTTATGTCGTGTCGTCAAGAAGAAAAAGAATTTTGGATTGGAACCGATAATAAATCGTAAAAATCTAGACAGTTACAAAAGGGTTCTTCAAAATAAACGGCTGAGCAAGATTTATTCAAATTCGAAACCGTCTCGATTAAACCATTCTTAAAAAACCGCATTTAAATTCGCCTAATAATTTGGGAGCTACGATGCCACAAGCAGACAGAAATAAGCGTCAAACTTAGACCCCCTTTTATAACATGTATATATTTTTATAGATATATTTCATTGACATCAACTAATTCAATTACCTTCTTGAGATCTTTGTTAATATCGGTATCATCAGCTTTCCTCTTCTCGCAGGACAGTATGCCGTTCTTTCCGTTGTCTTTTTCACCCTGTAACAATAAAAAAAATATTTATAGTAATAATACATTCGACACAAAGTAAAAAAACAAAAAAAGAGACAAAAATACAGTCTCACATAATTGTGAGACTGTATTTTTGTATCCCCAGTTTTTTTTCCGTTTGTTGGAATCGCTGCGCTGAATTTGAAAAGATTCCAGCGCAGCGATACCACTAAAATGCTAAAGTAATCATTGATAACTTAAAGAGATACTGAGAACTGGAAGACGAAATTGTTCATTTTTAAATAAAAAAAGTTGCTGATTATGTCATATTTGTATACTAAATTATATTGTCTATCTTGAAAAATTAGATATTATACTCCACATCTATCTGTTGCATCTGTTGCGTGCTAAGCCTGCAGCAGTGGGCACTCAGTAGGTAATATATGTATATCTCTCTATCTTATCAATGATTACTTTAGAATAGTGGAATCGCTGCGCTGAATTGGAAAAGTATATTTCTATTAATTGTGCGACTGTATTTTTTTATCTCTCTTTTTTGTATCTAATTGTTTAAATACATATTGATACGCCCATTTTACTACAAAGTAATATAACGAAATGTCCCGCACAATACGTGGCACATACGTATGTAAAATGTACTCCATTTAAAGCCAGTTTCCTGCAATATTACTCGCCTTGCGTACTGTACTACCTATGTGTCGTGAGGCTCCACATAGGGCTGCCGCTTTACTACTTTATTATATTATTCTATTATTTGTACTAGATAGGTATAAGTCAACGATATAATATTTAAACTAGATTAGCTGTTACGGTCCGAAAAGTGGCACACAGAAATAGTGCCTTTGTGTCGCTATTTTTTTTCAAGCCACAGGCTGACAAAATTATTTTTGCCGATAGGAGTATCGCTACTGTATAAACGAAACTGTCAATCTACACGTCATTATCACAATAAAACCTTAGTTAGTTCAAGTTTCCGCCACCAGCACAGTTAAGCCCACGGCCTCCGCGACCACATTATAAATGTCACTTTCTTAATTTTTATTTTATTTTGCGTTAAAAATAAAATAAAAAATCATCCTAGCAGTAAATTTTCGTATAAAGTAGGTATATTTTTTTGGGAACTAAGTAATTGTGAAGTAAAAATTTTTTGTTTATCTGTAAAATAGGTATCAGTATTCAAACTTAAAAAAAAACATATTTTCGCCTCTCGGCTTGGGTTTCGGGATTCGGTGGCGAGTTTTATCCAAATCTTGCACCAGAGAAAATAAAACAGCTTGCTTGCACAGGAAGTATATAATAGAATAGATAATGGACGAACGAATGATATACATACAGAAACGGAAAGTCACACGCACAGATAATAAAACACTTACAAAACAAGTATTCGCGGTTCCTGATTGGCGAGCTCGATAGTTAGCCAATCAGGTATCGTTTCGCAACCGGCGGATAGGCATAAGGCGCCCCCTACAGGACAGGCGCGAAAGGAATAGGCCAGTGGCGCGTGTTACAATATCCAAATGTTTGGTCTCTCTAAATCTGTTAGCGCACAATTTGTGTGCAAATGTTTTCAACCTTATTTTGTGCAGGAATCTTACACCATCCAGTAAGATTCCACCGTAGTGTCAGATATTTTGCCGTCAAGCTGCAGAATGAAGACAACCTGTATATATATGTGCACTGTAACTGGAGAAGTTATGGGCTCAAGAGAATCGACTAATAATTAAATAATCTAGGGCAATCTACACACGGTCATTCGATCCCAAACTAGGCAGAGCCTCTACTATCGAAACCAAACAACTGATACTAATACGTGTATACCTTTTTTTTTGTAAATATACAGGGTTACATGAAAAGTCGTGCTAGATCCGTTGAGGGCGTGGAGTACCCATCATTTCTGACTTATTTCTCTATGAAACACCCCACCCTAAACTTAACCAAAATAAAAAAAAAGTAAAAAAAAATAAACTTAAACTTAACTTAAACAAAATAAAATTTAATAGCCTAAAAATCGGCAATTTTCAATAAAAAATTTAAAGTCGAAAATCTCGAAAAGGGTTAAGTTTAGGGTGGGGTGTTTCATAGTTAAATAAGTCAGAAATGATGGGTACTCCACGCCCTTAACGGATCTAGCACGACTTTTCCTGTAACCCTATATAGTTAAATAGATAAAACACCCAGACACTTGGTAGAGATAGAACTCACCACGTATTGGGTAACGGCCGGGGAGTCGAACCACTAAACCAACAGGCCCGTGACATGAATGAATGTCTTTTGGAGAGTGTGCGTAGGAATTGCATGACTTGATTCCACCATCTCCCTTTCATCATCGGTCGACGAGACGCACGGCACGTACACACCCTGAAAGTGCCTTCAGTCCTGACTAAGCGGTTTGCTTCTTCATTTATAATAAGGACAGCTAAGGACTGGAACAGTTTGCCTGCGTCGGTTTTCCCGCCCGATTATAATGTGGGTGTCTTCAAGACTAGAGTGAATAGGCTTTTAATAGGCTATTGTGTTTTGCCATCCTCGATTGCATCGCCTCTTTCCATCAGGTGGGACTGCAGTCAAGCACTAGCTTATAAGCAGTAAAAGAAAAAAAAATGTCGTGTCTCATTTGATAAGTAGCAGACTACTGCAGCTTGCAGGCGGATTGTTTACCATAAGGTAAAAGTCCTGCTCATTATATCATAAAGTATTTTTAAAAGAAAACTCTATAAAAGAAACCTCAATAATATCTAATTGGATTTTTTACATTCTTGGCAGCCCTAAGTCAAGGTCTGGCTCACCAAGAATGCGCAGAACGCTATAAGTTAGTCGAGACTGAAATGAAATTCTAGGTATATTATTAGAATATCTCAAGTACTCGTAAATTAACTGTAAATTGAAAAATATATATATATACAGCAAGAATTCGCAACTATCCTAAACTATGAAGAGTTATCTTTAAGACCATTTCTGCCCAAATATCTATGCTTAAAAACCAATCACATCTATACTTATAATAAAACTGTAACAGGTCCAATTCTGTACATTGAAGATATTTTGAAAATTATATTTGGAGGGCATTCTATAACCGATACTGAAGCCGAAAATGTAATTTTTTTAATTTTTGTCTGTCTGTCTGTCTGTCTTTATGTCTGTCTGTCTGTCTGTCTTTCTGTCTGTCTGTCTGTCTGTCTGTCTGTATCACGGCTGAGCATCACGCCGAAACTACTGAATGGATTCAAATGAAACTTGGCATGATTTGAGATCTTACTACGAGGTAGGACATAGGATACTTTTGATCCCGTAATCTAGCATGGTTCTTTTAGGAGAGGGGATTAAAGTCAAAATGGGTACTTGGTTATACGCTTGGTTCGATTTTATCAATTTTTCTTTATAATATAATAAATATTAGTAAGGGAACACTCATAGAGAGTTGTTATCAAGGTTTTGAAATCGATCGGGTTAAGCAACGTTAGGTAAGGTCATTAAATAGATGGGTGACCGTTTAACGCCATTTGAACTAAACGGGTCCGTGCTTTGGAGAGCAAGTAAAAAGTGGGTCCCAGTTTTTAACAGACTATAAAAAAGGAGGTTATGTATTCGATGCGAATGTCTGATATTAAAAGTTTAGTTAACGTAAAAATAGCGCAGGCGGAGCTGCGTGGGTCAGCTAGTATTCGATAAGCAAAGAATTCCCATTCTCACTTATGGATAATACCTATAAGGAAGAGAACTTTTATAGAACCTTCCGGACAATCAGGTGATCGGTCTGCATAGTTCTAGCCAATAAGGAAAACTCACAAAGTTCTTGCTCCCCTGGGGATTCGAACCTACAACCTCCGGTTTGCAATGCAAGCGGTTTCCCTCCCACCGGAGGCTACGAACGGCTACGGAGGTAAAGTAGTCTATTAGCTACCTCTGCCTACCTTGCAAAGGATACACGCGTAATAATCACCCTCCCCGTTGTTTGAACATTAGCAAAGAAACTCGTAAAATACTTTGAAAAATCGCAGAAAACAACGAATGAAAGCGATTACGAACAGGGCAAGAGTAATACAATTTAAACAATGGAAGAAAAAGTAATAATACTTAGATAACACGGATTTTTTACACAAAATAAGAGGGAACAGGTTTGAAAAGTTTCTGTACTAAACAAAACAAACTTTTATGTTAAAATGTTGAATTTTTAACGCTCTCTTATTGGGTGTTTAATAGTAAAAAGTAATAAAAACAAAATTAAAGTCATTATCTGACAAACAACATTCCATATTCTGACACTGGCTTTAATATTTTCTCATATCGAATTTTTGGTCAAGGAACCGGCCAGGTAGTTAAGGCACCAGAGAGAGGAACTTCCTCACAATAGAACTGCTTTCTGCATCTGGCCCTTGATCCAGCCGTCTAACGTAAGCCTGGTGTTTGTCGAGGCTCTTGCCCATAAGGCCATGGGCGGTGACGACTATGGGTACAATGATTGCCTTACCCTTGATCCAGCCGTCTAACGTAAGCCTGGTGTTTGTCGAGGCTCTTGCCCATAAGGCCATGGGCGGTGACGACTATGGGTACAATGATTGCCTTATCAATGTCTCACATGTCGATAACCTCGTGCGCGAGATCAAGATATTGGCGTGCTTTATCTTTATCTCTGCCTTCACGAGATTTTCGTGTGGGGTGCCGGGTAGGAGTGTTCGCAACGGCTATATATTAAAAACGCGTTATAACGATATGCTACTTATAAAACGCATGTTATTTTTTACGCTTTAATATATCAGTTAGCTTCCTAACGTTGCGTTTGGATTATCGTCGTGCCGTTCGTTAAACGTTTTTTAATAGCTATGTGGACTTAAGAATAACAATATGTTCGAGCTGCGGCTGCTATTCGAGCGATTAGCGGGCAGTATTTTTTTTTGGGATTTAATCCGTTGACAAAAGCCTTAAAACCCTTATCATCGACAATACTAAAAGGCTGACAATCTATGGCTATCATATTTAATAATAATTTATCTAGGTTTGTCCTCTTCGTGACATTTTAACTATAAATACAAAAAACTTTTTACAAAAATTGCCTAACCTATTATTATTTATATTATAAACACTTAACTAAAACTAACTTTAATTTACAGTTTTAATACAGTAAACAAACCAACACGATGCTTTATTTGAAAAAAAAACACAAATCGGAATCGCTTACAAACACGACAGACGATAATCGCGTACGTAAATAAATACGTCATACAAGGTCAAGCCAGTAAGCCGCACTGATTGATTCAACGAAACGAAAAACGAACGTTATTATAATTATGAATATTATGATACGAACAAATAAGATAAATATCGTTGGAAATCATCTAACGTGCAAACGTTAGATATTACTGGACACTGATTTAAATATAGTTCTTAAGCAGTTGTATTAAAGTATTATTTGGCATGCAACTCGTGACAAAATATTATACGGCAAAGTGAAATTGACCTTGGTCCTTGAGTCGTGGCCCACGATGACGAGTCACGTGCCAATTAATACTCTAAGACAATTACTTAAGAACTATATTTGAATCAGTGTCCAGTAATGAAATGAATAAAATAGTTTTTACGATATTTCGTTAGTATCGTCGCCGCGTCGTGGCAGGCGGCTGTGGTCATGCGGCGTGCGTGCAATACCTATGTAATTTAAATAACGCTTGCCTAAGATATCAAATAATAAGCGATTTGATTATTTATAAATAGTGGATTATTATATCAGTTATATAATATAACGAACACTCCTAGTGCCGGGTTAGAATTTCATCCCCCCATCTCCTCTCCTTAGGTGTCGTAAGCGGCGACTAAGCGAGAACAGGAAGACGGGCAGCAGCGTCTTTCTTTTGGATTTATCTTCCCCCTATACTGCGATAAAAAGCCGCCTGCCAAGCGTGGGGATTATGGCAACCCCTCCCTTCTAAGGGGGAGGCCTTTGTTCAGCAGTGGACGTCTATCGGCTGCTAATGATGATGATGAATGATGAATTATTATACATCCAACTTCGTAAAAGTCGTTGACAATTTTCAGTAGTTCATACATAAAGCGGTTAACGTTGACACGTTAATACCAGGCGAACGATTTCCTCGTCACTAAATAGAAAAAGAACTAGGGGATAGGTACAAGCTATATAGTACAGCCTCAATCAAAATCCCCTTTCAGCATTTTCAGCGCTTAAAGCGACTGTCCATGTGCATTCGCCCGCACAGCCGCACAGCAAACAGTGCGCAATCAACGAATACGCGTTTGTTAGCCAGCTTGTTTTGTATCTAATTATGCGGGGTCGCTGACTAGGCGGTGTTCACACCAACATAGGGTTTAAACTAAATCTATATGTAAATAATCTACCCGTGGAATAGCACCCATCTCCTCCCGTTGGGTGGCCGGAAGAGGCGACTAAGGGAAAATAAGAAGACGGACAGCAGCGTCTTTCTTTCTATTGGATTACCTACCACCAATGTATACTGCGATCCCCGAGACATCTGCCAAGCGTGGGGATTGTGGCAACCCCTCCCTTCTAAGGGGGAGGCCTTTGTTCAGCAGTGGACGTCTTTTGGAAGCTGATGATGACGATTTTGTAAATAATTTATGTTTTAATGTTTTAATTATAAATAAAGGCTTCAAGTTTGAGATTAGATACTGCAAATTTAGCTTGCCGTCATTAAGACTAACATAAGAAAGTAACTTTAAAGTAGCATGTTTACTAATTTAAAGAGTCTACTTAACTAAGTTAATCAAAGTCAAAAGTTAAAATATCTTTATTATGTCTAGGCCCCAAGGAGGCACTTACTCAAAAATCATTTTTACAAACTACCACCGGATCGTAACGCGGCCGCTACTGAGAAGATCCGGCAAGAAATTCAGCGGGCTTGTCATGTCATGTGTCATGTAATATAGAGGTTTGCAGCAAGTAGCATTTACTTGTTCAACCTAAAGTGACTTCGTATGAAGGTTTCATATGTATCTTAACCTACTGTATGTTTATAAGTATCTGTATTATAGCCTACCTTTGAATGAACCTTTCATCTATTTATCCTTTAATGGACACTTGATACTCGACCGTTAGTAATATTATATTATCTCATAAATTCAATGTAATAACGAAATAGTATTACAAGTGAAATAAGAAAAATATATATCACTTGAAAAATATTTTCTCATTGTCCCAGAATGACTCTTATGTAAGACTAATTCAAAGGTAAGGTTTCGCAATTCATATTAGTATTAGCTACATACTCGTATAACAGTCAGGCTATAAATTTTAGCACACAGTATTACACAGTGTTGTTGTATTTTTTTAATAATAATAATATCTTGGGACAATTCACACACGGTCGTCTGATCCCAAACTAGGCGGAGCCTGTACTATGGAACCAGACAACTGATACTAATACATATATCCTTTTTTTTTGTAAATATATACTGATTTAGATAAAACACCCAGACACTTGGTGGGAATCGAACACACCATCTGTTGGGGAGCCGACAGGGTCTACACCCTGTCGGCTCCCCAACTACTACACCAACGGGCCCGTCGGTCACCTCTTACGACACGGGAGGACTCGGGAGGAGATGGGAGAGGATTCTTACCCGGACACCCCACGGGTAAATTAATAGACTAGTTTTTATATTCCTGTATCTATCTATACATATAAAATTACTTGCCCTGACTGACTGAATGACTGATTCATCAACGCACAGGCCAAACCGCTGGACCTAGAAAGCTGAAATTTGGACAGTAGGTTCTTCTTATGACGTAAGCATCCACTAAGAAAGGATTTTTGAAAATTCGACTCCTAAAGGGGTTAAATGGGGTGTTTTCTTTTGTATGAAGCTTTTTATTGTATGGTTCGATTGACTTGATATTTACTGAAAAGATTCTCTAAATAAAATGAATTAATACGTGTTTCGCGAATTTTCAAAAACAACCTTTGGAGGTGTGTTAGGGGTTATTAAACTCTCTAAAAAAATTAGCGGGCCAAGCCGCAGGAAATTGCTAGTTTTTTTATAAAAAAATAGTGAGAGTGTCATAATATTTAATATTCCACGGCTAGATACCACAAATCCCGTTTTATGACGCGTTATAGAAACCAATTTCCTTGTATGACTTTTACGACGCCGTCGTCGACGCGATAAAAGCGGTGTACGGCGGCAACAATGTATTCCATTCATTCACGCTGATTTACATAATAAACAAAACATTTCATTTAAATTTTTCACATTTTTGGATGTTGGGGAGGGCATTTTCAAAAGGTGCGTCATAATAGGGGTGGAGTGCGGGTTATGTGGGATTCTTCCCCACCACTTAAGTAACCTTAATGGACCTTGTCAGTCTGTCCGTTTTGCGCCAACCGTATGGACGCACTATGTAGTGTATCTCCGCACGCTACAACATACCTTAAATAGTATAGAAATAAGATTGGCCTAGAAGTAAGGCTTGGCGTAGGGTTTGACAAAAAGACCAAAGTCAAAATATGTATATTTATTAAGTATTGATATATTGATTGAGCCCTATACAGGGACTACAGAGAAAGAATGGAAGCATTTCAGATGTGGTGTTGGAGAAGAATGGTGGGAATAAGTTGCACAGAAAGGAAGACGAATGAGGAAATTTTGGAATTGGTTGATGAAGAAAGAGAAATTTTAAGATCAATTGAGAATAAGAGAGGAAAGATGATTGGCCACTTGATACGACACGACACCTTCTTTAAAACGATAATGGAAGGTAAAATATAAGGGAAAAGGGGAAGAGGAAGACCAAGGCGAAGTTTTATGAAGCAGGTAGTAGAAAAAGTGGGTGGAGTGTCGTATCAGGAGGTCATATAATATAATAGATCGGATTGGAAATTGCTTCACCGACAAAAGCTCTTAAATTGGAGAGAGAGACAGGAACTCGTACACAACATTGTTTTATACAAATTACCATCGAATGAAACGAATGATAAATCTAGAAGAACGAATAGGCGTACAAGGAATGCGCCTATTGACACTTATTTCCAAAGTTAAAAGATCGTTGTAATTTATTATCGTTACCGCTCGAAATCGTAGCCGGCCATCGTAGCGGGCTACGAGCGATCAATAACGCTACGACGCCCTACGCGGCTACGAGTGTAGCCCTTGCTACGGCAAACAGCCGTCACTTTCAAAGAAATTAATACTTCTCGCAAATCCGATTACAAAAGAATAACTTCATAACATTCATAACTTTGGACACAATATAAAATATACATGCAAGTAGGCCTTTATGAAATAAATCTAGCATTTAAACGGAAAATCTGTTGATTTCGTGTTGAAATGCTAGTTTTCCTCTTTAAGTAGTGATTAATATTCATTAGGCCTGCACAATCGTAATATTACTTGAACTTTAATTCATTTTATACGTACATTACATGTGATTTAGAACTCAAAAATATTAATTAGAAGAAGAAGAAGAAAAAGAAAAACATTTATTTGTGACACGACACACAGAAAAAACAACACAGTAAAAACGAAGTACAAGTTACAGACATGTCACAAAAAGGTCTAAGCTCATCGATATGCTGGCTGCGGACAACCAGCGCTGGTCTTCCGCTAGAACCTTTTGGGTGACGTCACATTACAGTGAAGATAGTACACATACAAACAAAAATAAAAACAGAATAGATTATAATAAATACAGTGAATTACATTATAAAAAAAGAAAAACCTAAATGTATATAGTTCATGGTACACTCAGAGGCTCGAAATACCCGTTATAAAGTATCGCTAGTAGTAGTAATTACGCTCTGTTAGACTTTTCTTATCTTATGCAATTCACTTTTCACTAGTATTAGTAAAAAATATTTTAACAACTCTCTACACTCTGGGGTCTACTTTTCGTGACATGACATGGCCGATATCTTACTGACTTACAAAATGAATAATCCCAAAGTAATTAAGTACGTCGACACGAAACGAAACGACGACTACAGCTACAAAAATTAATAAAAATCACAGTTATTTTTTTTTCTTAAGACGTTTTCATAAAACCTATCATATATCTTCTTTCTTTTGATGAATGGCCTCACACAAATTATTTACAGATGTTTCTTGGTATTCACGTACCACGTAACATATATTTCTTTCTTCCAATCATTCACATGGTTTAACAAAGAACAGCTTGTATAAAATAACACAAAGAAATTCATGAGAATATAAATGAGGTTGTCAATAAACAAAAAAAGTCCAGGAAAAATAATCATGTTTACCGAAAACATCAATAACGCTTTGCGAATCTAAAATACGTTATATTCAATAATCAGTAGCAGAGCCCTTCAAATAAATTGGATGGCATAATTTATTTAGCGACCGTTCCGACAAATGTAAACTCAACGAACGGCATCTCTGCTAAACTCTATAAAAACACCATCAATTTGTTAAAAGTTTTAATTGAAAGCACCGACCTCAGATGGATAATGGATTTGATGATAGATATCGCTGGCGCCCAGCGGCTCTCAAACTTTTGACGCCCTCTGAAGGTGTTGGGGGATTAATAAAATTTAAATTCAATTTGGAAAATGAATTATGTCTGGTAAAGGTCAGACTCTGTGGTCTACAAAACGTGATAATATAGTTATTGGGTTTTATTGGAAATACTAAATTAGTATTTTTTAATTATAATCCTACCCCTGTGATTCCGTTTATAACGACATACCTACAATAGCTTGACGAGTAAAAAAAAACGATTTACATGAAATTAACATTCTAAGCATTACGAGTACTACGGACTTCTGCACTACAGACTGCTTACCTTGTGTTGTTAATAAGTTGCAGGCCTTCCATCTATTTTTCATTACCTCCCATCATCAGGCAGAATCACGGTTAAGCACTATCTTCTAATAAAGTAAAGAAAAAGAAGTTCAGAATTAAGAAGAAGAAGAAATTGAAATCAAACTACTTTTACGGATTTTATCGCGGTTTATTTTAAGAAGAAGAAACATTTAATGTGACAAAAAAAAACTACAGTAATTTGAAAGATAACAAAATAAATATAGTGGATATAGAAAAACAAACAATACAGTCTTAAAATTGTGACATAAGGCCCCACTTCAGCGATGTACTGGTTGACACAACCAGTGCTGGTATTAGGCCTATGGTGAAGTCTTTGGTGCTATCACGGACATTCTAAGAAAACGATCAGCAAAAAAATAAGTCAAACAATAATAATCAACAAAATATTTTTAAACTAGTTAGACTTTTATATACTTTTAGACTTTCGCGTTCCATTTACAAACTTTATTCTAATCGGGAATTAACGCGATTTACCTTATATTTAGTTAGACTTTTTTTATTAAATTTATTTAAAAATACCTTTTTAATCAAATGGGCGCACAATTGTTGAGCAACTCTACCGTTAACTTTTTTAATATTGACAAATTGGTACAAAGCAAACGAGTTCGTAACTCTTTAGACGCCAAAATATTTGTTGGGCTTGATTAATTTCGCCCTCGACACTGCGTGTTTTATGTTAAAAAAAAGCGATAAGTCGTCGGCTGTGTGTGCATATAAACGCCTTATGGAAGAATAATAGCACGGCGACGGGACGGAATGTTGCTATTTATATAGACTAGGCGCTAATTTTAAGTGTGTGAAATTGACGTTTTAGGTGCAAGTCATTATCATAATCAGCAGCTGAAGGACGTCTACTGCTGGACAAGAGCCTCCCCCTTAGAAGGGAGGGGTTGCCATAATCCCCACGGTTGGCAGGCGTCTTGGGAAAGAACGAAGCAAATATAAAAGTATGTGTAATAAAGTCTTCTTCAGCAGCTGACCGACGTCTACCGCTGGAAAAAAGCCTCCCCCTTAGAAGGGAGGGGTTGCCATAATCCCCACGCTTGGCAGGCGTCTTGGGGATCAAATAAAATCGGAACAACGTCTCCTGCAAGTATAATATTTTTGAGTGGAACTTAACTTATATCATACCTGTAAATGCTGACCTATAACATCAAATTCAACATTTGAAGGTGAAGCCTAAAGGTTAAGTGCTGCACTATAAATAATGAAATATCACGTTACGATCCGAATATAGGGTTTCTATATGATATGGATAAATGAAGGGATCTTCGAATCGCGGTGTAGGTACTTCATAAAACTGTCAGAATGTAATTGCCCGAAAATAAAAATGTCAAACGTCTGTTCTATGTAATAAATCACGTGAATGCTGGGAGAAATTGTTTTCATAGAAATGAAAGTAAACATTAGAAATAAGTTAGGCACTGTTGCTATCATAAAAAATAAGGGAGGTGTATTGTACCTATACCAAGTTAGTGAAGTTTGGATATTATACAGGTGTGGTTTTGCATTTTGTCCATATTTGTAGACCTAACAGATTAATAATTCAGTGGTTAACTAAAAGATAATTAATGATTCATGATTAACGTTCAACCAGAATAAGAGCTTTCGAGCGCTCAGAATAGGTCCCAAGGTTGGCAACCGCGCGTACTCTTGTTTACCTACTTTGCGCGAAGAGCGGTGCCAGGCGGGGTTATTTTATAGTGACGGTTGCGCACGGGATTCTTTTCGTACCAAACCTTAAAAAATAATTCATAATTTTACATCTATTTAATGACTGATTTATGTTCTTTTAAAAGATATATAGGTATCAATCTCCGTAAATATGGCAAGAATGCAGAACCACAGCTGTATAATATCCTTAGGACCAATGATCGGACCACCGTGATACATGATATTTTATACAATTGATATGAAAAGTTAAGACACGCAATTCAACAAATTGGGTGAACATGAATGGTGAACATTTTTGGCGTGCATTAGTAGGTATATAACATATCTATGGTTTATAATATCACTGTCTAGGACAATACAAATACTTATATACATTTTTGTCTTAAATAAATAAACATCGCCCAGACACATGGTGGGAATCGAACCTATATCGGACCACTAGACAAAAGGGCTCGTCAATATGCGCAAAATGATCATAATAAGCACTTAAATTTAAAAAGTAGAATTTGTGTATATATGTCGCGCGTCCCGAGAATGGATACTCAACGATGGACCACCTACTAAACTTTGTTAGTAAAGACTATTAGTTAGAAAAATAAACAATTAAAAAAAAAACCGACTTCAAAGTAAATTATCTAAAAAGCATAAAATAACGAAAATATATTGAAGTCGGTGCTAGCACATCATGATAACTAAGACTAGCACGAGCTGACACGGACTTCAATATATTTTCGTTATTTTATGTTTTTTAGATAATTTACTTTGAAGTCAGTTTTTTTTTAATTGTTTATTTTACACTTTTTAGTGACTTTTATTTTAACAAAATAGGTATCAGCACTATCACGCAACTCGAACGTCTACGTTATAGTAACTTACTGAAAACATAAAAAGCTCATATCTCCCAAACTACTGGACCGATTTTGATGAAACTTATACTCTACCCTAAGTTGAAAAATATTCTAACTATTGAAAAAATAATTTTTGAAATCGGACCTGTAGTTTCTGAGAAGTCCGCGGACAAACCTACATACATACATATATACATCGCAACTCGAACGTCTACGTTATAGTAACATACTGAAAACATAAAAAGCTCATATCTCCCAAACTACTGGACCGATTTTGATGAAACTTATACTCTACCCTAAGCTGAAAAATATTCTAACTATTGCAAAAAGAATTTTCGAAATCGGACCTGTAGTTTCTGAGAAGTCCGCGGACAAACCTACATACATACATACACTCATAAAATTTGGTAAATTTGTTTAGAAGCCCACATAGACTAACATATATTAATATTACGTATTTTTATTAATATTACACACATACGCGTCGAATAGAGAACCTTCTTTTTGAAGCCGGTTAACAAAACAGTTTTTGCGCTCTAGTCGCTTGGCAAGGAACTGATTAAATTTTGCCCGAATGCCCCAGGAAGAGGGTTACGTTTTTCCAGAGTATGTATGTACGCATGTATGTACATATGTACGTATGTAAGTATGTACTATGTATGTATGTAGGTATGTTTAATTCTTTGGCACGGCCTACAGCCGTACAGCTTGATAGACTGCAAGTTAAAATATGTCGTTGGATTCGTCTTAGTTGTGGGAATGATATACAGGGTTTATATCTATTTAAAAAAAAAGGCAGCCGTTAGCCGCCATTTTTTTTCCTTCCAAAAACATCAATATGGGTATCAACTGAAAGGGCTTAACGAAACGAGTTGAAATATACTATGTATATACATGTGTATATGTATTATGTATGTATAATGTAATAAGGCCAATTTTGTTTGTTCGCAATCGGGCTTATTGTGCTATTATAATTTAAATTTGTTAAGTACGTTAACAGGGACGAGTGAAACAACAGACAGTTATAAGTGCACTGGTTTATTTAGAACCAAGTCGGGTCGCAGCCCACTCACACATACACCAATATTAATCCATACATGTTGGTATAGTATATCGATGCACACATAACAAAACTTGTGACGTGTGAGTTTACGGCTATGTCTGTCATCACTGAAATGATACTGCATTTTGGAATACCCGATCCAGAGTATGTCGATGGCGTAAAAACTTAAATCAGTTTGAACAAACCATCCTAACCCAGTTAAACTCATATAATGAATAACTCGTTTTCCCAACACCAGACAGAGACAGCAAACACTTTTTGTTTCATCCGTAACAAATCAACAAGTCGTCGGGACGGCGCAAGGGCGACGAATGCCAAAAATAACAATTGTTTAGTAATAGAAAGACACGAACGGTCTCGTGTTAATCAGGCCACATGTTACAACAGGAAATGTGCAAGAAAAGACGGATATTTGCCGAGATCATAAAGATTATAAGATGTCATCTAAAAGAATTTTGACCGAGGAGACTCGCTCAAAGAAGTATATAGATTGACAAGAAACCCATCACAAGAAGAACTTATAGATGTTTATTAAACAAAGACATAGCTAAGACTCATCCCTATTAAACCAGGTTTAGAATAAAAACCATACGATGGGTCTGACATAATCTCCCAGAGATTCAAAAACCCTAAATACAAAATAATAAAAAAAAACCATAGGCCTCATCCTATACTAATAATACGTAGATCAATTGTGCAAGGGACTTTCCAGGTAGGTATCACCGCAGTGTCAGATGTACTGCTACCAAGCAGCAGTGTGTAAACGTCGATGTGATCTGGTATGTAGGGCACTTTAGCTGGTGAAATTACCGGCTCGAGAAACTTACACCTCTGGTGACGATTAGTAGCAGTGCAGCTGTCTGTAGGCCGGCGTATCACTCACCATCTGGCAGGCATATGTCTTGAGTTTCTCGCCAAGTACGTTAAACAACAACAAAAAACACTGCTTCAAAATCAGGTGTTACAATACCACACAGAAAGGCTTAGAAGCCTACGTCTGTTGGTCAAAGAGTTTTATTATGTCTCAGAGCCCGGTAATTTCGCCAGCTACAGTGTCCTTTATAGCGAAACAAAAAGATGTTTATATACTGCTGCTTGGCAGTAGAATACCTGACACTGCGGTGGCACCCACCTGGACGAACCCTTGCACAAGGTACCAACTAGTAAGCACATGATGTCGCGGCATTCGCTTCTAATATGAAATTCTAGTGATAAATGGTAGGCATTAATCGACGCTGCGACTTTCGGAAAGCCCTATGTCAAAGGGAACTCATTGAGGTCACTATCCATCAAGCGGTCTTGTAAAAGTAGACAGATGTCACATGATTTTTTCCTTTTTTTTTGGGTGAGATTTCAGTAAGAATAGAACAGATTTTAGTTGGTACCGATATACAAGATCAGATTGGAGTTAAAATAATTCGCAAATTGTTAAATCTATATAAGAACTATCAAAGAATAAACTTTTTTTAAATCAGGTCTGCATGTGACCACGGCTGGTGCAACCCGGCCGAAGCATCAAACCAAAATTTAAGTTTGATAATGGAAGGCGAAAGTCTAAAAACATATAATTACTATCAAAGATATCGATTACCGCGTTTACTTACGACAGTTTTCCTCAAAAGCCATAACAATTTCACCATAAATTCATGTCAAAAACATAATCCGATTCCATAAAGCCGCACCCATAAATTGATACAATAGGAATTTAATAACTCATAAAATCGGTTCTAACGTTCTATAAAACACAGTACAAAATATATTGTGATTAATAATCAATTGAATTTAATAAGAGGGGGTAGATATTTCTGTATACACAAGAGGTTTGTGAAACTTATTTGCGAACGTACACACATCTCTTTTTCTACTGTAATTTTGGTACCAACGCACCCACAAAGAATAAGACTAAGTACCGCAGATACTTGCAGATTCTGTGAAGATGAAAAAGAGTCAATGTTGTCTTGCAAGACGTTGATTGAGTCATCTGGAAGTAGCATATCTATTGGATAGATGATTACGTACAGCTCCAAGCTGGCGCAATCGTGACGCACCTTAAGGAACTCTTCGAAACGTCAGTGAAAGAGTAAAAGCTAGGAAAGGCACAATGGATCCAGCTGGGTCGAAGTGCGTTCCGGTGGTTACTGGGCCCAATTCTTAGCCACCAACAATAGAATAGAATATTTAGTCATTTTAATAGCCGGTAAGTCCTTCTACTGTAATATCTGGTATATCTAGCACAGCGGTAGTACCTTACATGGTCTCTTGTATATAACAAAGGATGGCCATGATCTTGATCTTCAAAGGACGTTCATCATCGTAAAGTTATGCCCCCTGATCCGCGCAATGAGACCGGTTCCATTAAGTTCTGTTGCTGTTCCAGTGACCTACCTGTATATAAAATCCTGTTTCTAATCTAAAACAACCGTAATATAATAAAATGGAATGCAGCTACCAGAATAGGTTAACATTTTAACGTTAACTGTTGTACATTTGAGGCTAAGTTCATGGCAACATGTCGATGGCTCCTACGTTAAATATCGTATGTGTAAAACCCGCACTTTACAGGAGAGCAAATTAAAGGTATTTTTCTATGCTTGTTCTTAAAATTTGAAGCTATTTGGCTGAAATTGGTACAAACCATAGAAAATGCCTTATTTTACCGAATAGTATGAAAACAAACGTTTAATAATTAGCGTAGAAAAATACCTTTAATTTGCTCTCCTGTAAAGTGCGGTTTCACACATACGATATTTAACGTAGGAGCCATCGATGTATCCGTATATATAATGTAATATAACGCCATTTTGCTGTTTAACAGTTGACATAGCCGTTTTCTATTATTTAGGATTGCAAACAAGAACTGGCATTAAAAAAAATAAGCATGAGACAAAAAAATCTTAAAAGAATTGTCATGCTCTGGGAATCGACATCAAGACTTCCCGATGAGTACCCGCACTTAAA
This sequence comes from Furcula furcula, assembly GCA_911728495.1. NCBI lineage: Eukaryota > Metazoa > Arthropoda > Insecta > Lepidoptera > Notodontidae > Furcula > Furcula furcula. Next base: position 5,041,112 of record OU452245.1, read on the forward strand.
ACCAGACCATTGTCGCAGCCAATAAAAAAAAGCGTTATATTTCCATTCTAACACATTAACTCAATATAAAGTGAGCGTTCGTGCTAAGGGCATACCTAGTTGTTCGTAGAATTACGTACCTACGTACTTATGTGAACACGATACTCACTAGGGCTTTTGTGGGTCAAGACCTTGTGTGCGGGAATGGATAATATAACCTTAAGCTCATAGCAATTGTACCGTAATGGTTTTACTTATATTTTGTATAAAATACCTTTGAAATGTCAATCGTACGTAAGTACTAGAGACTAGTGCGTATTTACGAACCCGCTCTTAAAATATATTTATCTATACATTTACATATAATAAAATCGTAGAAAAGTAAAAACTGTACATTGAATATTTTTTGAAAATTTTAATTGCTACGTGTTCTAGGAACGATACTGATTCCGAATATATGATTTTTAGAATTTTTGTCTGTCTGTATGTCTGTGGCTTTGTGTAGACTTGACGTCAAAACCGCTGAACAGATTTAGTTGCTATTTAGCAAAAATATTTATTGATAACCTAGAAAAATTATAGGATATAAATTATCTCGCTATTTGTTACGGGGAATGAGCAGTGTCGAAATATGTACTTTTTCTACTAAAATTTGCCGTGAAATTATTTTGTGTTGAAGATTTGTGCACATACTGTTCAACAGATTTAGTTGATAATAAAATCGTAGAAAAGTAAAAACTGTACATTGAATATTTTTTGAAAATTTTAATTGCTACGTGTTCTAGGAACGATACTGATTCCGAATATATGATTTTTAGAATTTTTGTCTGTCTGTATGTCTGTGGCTTTGTGTAGACTTGACGTCAAAACCGCTGAACAGATTTAGTTGCTATTTAGCAAAAATATTTATTGATAACCTAGAAAAATTATAGGATATAAATTATCTCGCTATTTGTTACGGGGAATGAGCAGTGTCGAAATATGTACTTTTTCTACTAAAATTTGCCGTGAAATTATTTTGTGTTGAAGATTTGTGCACATACTGTTCAACAGATTTAGTTGATAATAAAATCGTAGAAAAGTAAAAACTGTACATTGAATATTTTTTGAAAATTTTAATTGCTACGTGTTCTAGGAACGATACTGATTCCGAATATATGATTTTTAGAATTTTTGTCTGTCTGTATGTCTGTGGCTTTGTGTAGACTTGACGTCAAAACCGCTGAACAGATTTAGTTGCTATTTAGCAAAAATATTTATTGATAACCTAGAAAAATTATAGGATATAAATTATCTCGCTATTTGTTACGGGGAATGAGCAGTGTCGAAATATGTACTTTTTCTACTAAAATTTGCCGTGAAATTATTTTGTGTTGAAGATTTGTGCACATATTGTTCAACAGATTTAGTTGATATTTAACGGACATGTTTACTATAGACCTGATCAGACTTAAATGTAAGTAATATCAAGCTATTTGTTACAGGGAATGAGCAATATTGTAATAAGCACTTCTTCATCTTAACTTTTCCGCGAAATTGTAAAAAAACTAGAGTAATGTTACAATATAACAGAATAATTGTGGATTTAAACTCCAAAATTAAAATCATTACGCTATATTAACATAAGGAGCTAAGCAGTAACTATCTATAATGCTACATAAGGAAGGGAATTTCGAGATGTATCCTAACGGCTGATACAGCCTAGCGGTTGAACGGTCTTCCGACATTTTTGTGTTTCCGGGTTCGATCCCGGATGAACTCTTCTTTTTTTTTTCCTTTTTATTTTACTTTTCATAGTACTATTACGACATATCAGTACATTACGAGGTACTTCTACAACTTAAGTCGATAGGTATTGCTTTCAATTTTTAATAAAATAAATTAAAATGTTCATTTTTTGAATAGTCTCAGTTAGATTATAAAATATGAGTTCCCACTGCTGCATCTCGATTTAAAGAAAGTAAGTAACCAAGTAAGGAAATTGTAAGTTATAAGCGATTGGGAACGCTACAGTGAAGCTTGCGCCTGTAACATCTCCTCACAAGGACCAGCACCTTCTGTTTTGCTAAGCGGTACACACTGTGTACCTACTTATCGATTCCTTGGTAACATTGGCGAGTGTGAAGCTTAACTCAGTTATGATCGAAAGCGCCACGGTCAATTGCATGTCTTAGTGAAAGGAATGGTCAATCACCAAAATATCTTAGATTGTTGGCCAGGTTGCGCCCGTTAAACTGAATATAATATTTTGCCATTTGAAGAGGCTATTTCCGCGCACTTCAGTTCATAGTTTTCCCTGTCAACGTGAGCACCATAGTGCCGCAGCACAGCATTATTATCGCCATACGCGTGTCAGTCGACGCTACTGGGGTTCTATCTGTTACAAGAACGTGACAATGACGTGTCCAGTTCAAATGGTCTAAGGCCCTCTGCGTTATACTCAGTCTAAACAAAATACGTTGCAGATTATATACCTACTGCCAATGTCTATAGTATAGACATAGGCAGTAGTCATCTGATGTGCACAGTATTAGACTCTTTACCGTGGACATCATATGATGAATCCAAGTATCGTCGTTCGGATGGCTAACCTTAGTCAAAGTTGAAGAAGAGAAGTGGTCGAGAAAGTTACGAGTGGGATTTTATCTACATACATAGGTATGTTACTTATTAACTTCACTGACCATGAAAAAAGAGAGAGCAGCCCAAAAGCATGAGTTATACGTTTCGCTAACGTATACAAGAAGATTTGGAAATTTCAAAAGTCTGTAGTGTTTTAAGAGGTCAGCATCCCAATTTATTAATTCACCTTTCAAATGACACACACGAGTCAAGCGCAAAATTTTATTAAAAGTTCAAGCTACCCTTAGGCATCTGACCTGGCTTATCGACTGCTGTCTAGCTGACAACTTGAACTGACTTTTTACTTAGGTACCCGCCGAACCATGAAAATGCTCAGTTCAAATGATACCTTAACGGTCACCCATCTAAGGAATGACGTTTCTTAACCAACTGATCGTTTGCGAACAGTGATAATAACTGGCTACGAACATGCCAATTTTCTGTAAGCGTATGGTTCTCAAATCAAAAAGTAGCAGGGACAGACACTGAAGGCTGCATGTCGGTCGAACTGGGTCGAATGGCTCCAGTTACTCTTAGGAGTCGCTGGATGTTTGGGATGTGGACCTTAGACGTTCATCGAGTACGGCGGCGGTGACTCGGAGGACGGCGGCGAGGTTGCGAATCCCGTCCCCGTGAACACTTTGACAGGTACCCGGGGGGCTATAATGCGCTCCCCGGTAGCAAGCTCAAAGGCAAGGTACTGAGGGGCACCTTGTACAAATCTCATCGATTGATTCCCCACAGTAACTCAGGGACCTTTAAAGGTTTGAGGTTTTGAAGGAAAAAAGGCAGCTCGAACTTCATGTAACAGAGCGGATTCGGAACATAGCAAGAGGCCCGGGCGCAGAAGGCGGACCATTTTATTTTTTGACGCGGGTAAATTTTCAAAAGGTTCGCAGGAGCTGTAGGGCTCGACCGGTGTATATGGGATTCTTACCCACTAAAACCCCCGCTGTTGTCGCATCGGCACATGAGAGGGGCCCCAGGGCTCTCCGGTGTGATCTGCTCCAGGGTAACCCCTCAGTGCCTTGCCTTGCACCAGCCCGCCGCCGGGGTCGCATTGTAGCCCCCGAGAACCTGTCACGGTGCTCAGGAGGACGAGGGACGCAACCCCGCCGCCTTCCGCCTCGGAGTCGCCGCCGTACTCAATGGACGTCCTGGGGCCCACACCCCGAACGTTCCGCGACTCTGAAGGGCAAAAGGCGGACCAAAGCCAACCTTATGCCCCCGTATCGAGAATGTGCAGAAAGCAGGAACGAGGGGGAACTGCTGCCTGTGCACCACTATATTACACTCTCGCTAATATGGCGTGCTAAAGTATTCCGGCATGCCACCTGATGAGATTCTGCGGGCCTTTCATAGCGACAGGCAGGTCCGTGGGCTTTACTTACACCCACGGAAGATGATGGGCTGGCCAGCCGCTGGTGGGACTCGAAATTGTATACAGATAGACACGTTTCCGGTGCCCATCAACATAGCGGAATTTGGACACAAAGGGTTTGAGTCAGTAGGAGTCATACTGAACCCACACTGTCACTCCCGTGATGGTATGGGCAACCCTTGGGATTTCTCCACGTTAAAAAAAGGAATTGCTTAAGTTGAATCAAGCCAAGGCCTTGGCTCACCCCAAGGTGAGGTTTAAACGAGCGCCTTACGGTGTACCACTTGCTTGCTTGGCAATGACGTTAACATTGCTTGAGCTCATCAAAAAGACAGGCTGCGGGCAAAGCCGCGGGTACTGCTAGTTTATATAAAAATTATTAGGTGTCCGTTAGTCTCGCTAAAACTCAGAAACGGCTTGACCGAATATTTATTGTTTTGTTCTCTTTAAAAGAAAAAAAAATGAATGTCAACATAAAAAAAAGCGCGGGCCTGCTAGTTTGAGTAATAAGAATTACTCAAACTATTAATTCAACTCTTAATTCTTATTACTCAAACTAGCAGGCCCGCGCTATACATAAAAAATCACAAAATACACAATTCCCTTCCTCCGTCACAAGTCAGAGACGGTATTTATTCCCATACACGTTTATAAAGCTACAATCACATAGGTAATACACCTGACGTAAGTCGTCACAGACTTAAACACGTTATAGCGAAAACGTCCGCTAGAAAAATTGGAGCAGCATGACTGGGGAACTGCTTCACAGAAGACCACAACCAAATAAATGTACATGTCATGTCGCAGAACGATTTTTTTGTCGTATGGTTAGTGGTTAACCTACTGTCAGAGTTGTTCAACCTGGCCTTAGGTCTCTGACTTGGCTTAACGACTGTAGTAATGTAGGACGGAAGTAATCAGTAAATTTTTAGATTTTTAATGTCATCTTTTAACAACATGCTGACGGGCAGAGCAACGGGGCTCTAGTAGTTAGACACCCTGGCTGCTACCCGATGGGTCGTGGGTTCGATTCCCACCGTGACCGTCCCACGGGTGTGATTTATCTATTTAAGTATGTGTTTACAAATAAATGTATATACGTATTAGTATCAGTTGTCTGGTTTCCATAGTACAGGCTCTGCCTAGTTTGTGTGGTTTGTCCCAAGATATTATTCATTACTTATTCCATTCGAAAATCCGGACACAGAGTCAGACACCAGTGTCAGTCTCATTTGTAAGTCGCGTCCGATAGTATGTACCCAGGCTAATGACATAAAAGGTATTTACGACGAACGAGCAAGCCAGTGATGTGCCGTACGGTGGATTACTATTTTTAATAAAATAAAAAGTCAAATTCGCATCGGAACCCCAACAGCGTATACATTAAACATAAAAAGTATCGTAATATTTTTATTTACGTCGCTGTAAATATACAAATTTGCATGCATAAAGGACGCGTGACAAGTTCAAAGTGAGTTATGTATCGATATGAATATGTTAGAACATGTTATGAGCAAATAACGTCTTTAGAATTACGACGCCAATAAACCATGCTTGTAAACGGATAAGAAAAATAATATTTAATACAACTGGTTCCTAAGCCAAGCAAGACGTTCACCTGATGGTAAGCTACGTGTCTTCATGTGATTAGTACATTGCAGTACTGAACATCATAGACATTAGTTATTAATTATTTCCAGCTGACATTCCTCTTTTAGGGTTCCATACCTGAAAGGGAAAAAGGAACCCCTATTGTGCGGCTTCGTCTGCTATCTGTCTGTCTATTAGGTACACCTTTAGAATAGTTTTAGATCAACTTTATTGCAAACGAAAAGAAAATCTTTTTTATTCCCGGACAACGTTTTCCCTGATAAATATTACTTGGGTGTATTCAAGTCTAGAGTGAACAGGCATCTTATGGGTAAGCGCGGTCCATCCTAGACCACATCTTCACTTACCATCATGTGAGATTGTGGTCAAGCGCAAAGCTATTTATTATTAAAAAAAAAAAAATCTTTTTAATTTTTTTTTATGAAGGGCACTATAGCTGGTGAAATTACCGGACACAAAGACTTAATATCTAATGTCTTAATGGTCGGCAACGCGCAAGTGATTCTTCTGGTGTTGCTAGCGTCTATAGGCTGCGGTGTCTGCTTACCGCAAGCTTGCTTGCCACCTTGGTAGTATAAAAAAAATGGGGTTCGAAATGGGGCGTCAAAAATCTAAAAGTGAGTCTACTATATCAACTGGTATATCATACGAAACGGCTTTATTTGCACATCACAAAACAGATTCTTATTTTGGTTCATGTCACGGCTTATAATAAAAAAATTACCGTTCCCATACTATCTACTCGCCGGCCTGCTGGAAGAAATTTCTTTAAAAATAAGCTGTGCCTTTCTTTTCTATATTTCTTGTTTCCTTTAATGTTATTGTGTGTACATAAATTATAACATAACAAAAAAATACCTACACGACGAATTGAGAACCTCCTCCTTTTATGAAGTCGGTTAATAATAATAATAAATAAATGGGGAAGAAAGGTTCTCGAGTAGCGACCAAGGACTGGAAAACGCAGTGTGGGACGACCCCCCACTAGATGGACAGACTACTTCGTCAAGGTGGTGGGGAGCCGTTAGATACAGGCGGCACAACATCGATCGCAATGGAAGTATATGGGGGAGGCCTATGTCCAGCAGTGGACGTCGTGTGGCTGACATGTGAATAAAGAAATAATAAAACAAAAATATCTTGTTTTTTTTTAACTATACGTACTAAATGATGACTTATAGCTCAAAACTAACAGTTGTCGGTGTCAAAAAGTACCACAAATATGCTCGCTAGTTCAAAGACACCTCATTACATTCAATCGCGTGACTTAGTGTCCTTAAACGGTGATATCAACGACTTCGCGTGTGCCCCAAGTTAGAACTTTGGAACATAACGAATGCCCTTGAAACCGAGGACACAAAATGATGACACTATAATTACGTCTGCAATTAGTCTACTGCCTGTTTTATTACCTTTAAATACTCACTGAGAACAAAACCACACACACACATACAATCGTATATTTTGTAACTACGCAATTCAATGCTGAATATCGAAATAGCATAATGAAGTCGTTAACGCATTTGGCTTTTTAGGGTTCCATACCTAAAATGTACAAAAAGAACCCATTTGGTGAGACTTCGTCTGTCTGTCTGTCTGTCTGTCAGACTTATAAGTATATTTTAGGAACCACTACCGCTACCGATTTGAAACTTTGTATAATTTCTTTTTTTACCCAACCTCATCGAAAATGAAAAAAATATATTTTTCTTTTAGTTTTTTTTAATGGTAGTCGTAATGGGTCATCAAAATTTCAAAGTGAGACTACTATTTGGAGTGGGGTATCATATGAAAGGGCTTCATTTGCACATTTGAGGAAAAATAAAATGTTCTTTCCTTTAAAAAACCTCGACAAACAAACTTAGTTTAGCGGATTGATTTTTTTGCTGAGGTGTTAAATGAATAGTAAAATTACCTTAATACGTCCAAAGATGGTATGGAACCCTCGGTGCGAGAGATCGACTCGCACTTGACCGGTATTTTTCGTCTAAGTCTTCAAAGTATAGAATGGATTATGAAGTTTTGGAAGGGGTTTGTCTAGAACCAAGGGATAATAGTCAGAAAAAGTAATTTGTTTCCATGTTTACAAAATCATTTAGTCTTAATGATTATTGATTACCTAGAAAGCTTTGAATGAGGCTTTCAATTTTATTAAGAGCAATGGTTACTATTGGTCGCAGATGGTCAAAACAGCTGTACTGAACCAGAGGCCCTCTTGTTCAGTACTCAACACTCACTCTCAAGACTGAAGAGCTGGAAGGCCCCAGCACAGGCTTGGCTTCGCTTAGAGAAGATTTTACCACGAGATCACAAGAAGAAGAACATTTATTCGTAGCAATAACCAATGTAACATGAAGTAAAAAATAAGCCACAATATACCATAATCTCACATGATGGTAAGTGAAGATGTGATCTAGGATGGATCACACTTACCCATAAAATGACATTAATTAAACTTGCTACGAAAGGGTTCTAACACAGCATTACGCGGCTTGTTACCAAGCCAAGGTGGTCTTCCGTTGGAACCCGTTAGCAACCCCATGGACCCTGGGTCACACAACGCGTCCGTACTGGATAGATTCAACAAGAAGGTCGCACACGTAAGAGTCTTTAGTCTTCCTGGCGGCACCTAGCGTATATTAAAGTGTGATGCAACTAGTGAGAGCATAAAGGAGTTAAAAAATTGTGTCAAATAATATTCAACCAGAACTGCAAAATATTTTAAATACTGTTTCAAAATAAAAGCTTTTTAGGAAATGAAATAAAATATATTTTCATTTGCGACACATATAAATATGTATTTATGATATATCTAGTAAAGTGTTTTTATAAAGTTGTATTTAAAACAGATTGGCGTAATGCCACAGACTTGCAGTCAAAAGAAATTCATATTACTACATTAATGACTCGTGTTTGTGCGCAATTTACTACACGGAATGTACCGCTTACCATTAGAATTACAATCTAGCACAAAATCTAAAACAAAAGAAAATAGAAATTCATCTGGTGGTATTATGCCCCTTGTAGATGCAAGATACCATCCAGGTAGGTACCATTGCAGTGATTGATATTCAGCCACCAAGCAGCAATGTGTAAACATTTCTGTGTTTTGGTGTGAAGGACACTTTAGCTGCTGAAATTACTAGGTTCAAAAACAAAATTACTAATGTCGTGTGAACAGCTGTCTATAAGGCAGCTTACTATCAGGCTAACGTCTTGCTTGTATCATTACTAGATTGAATACAACAAAAATGGCAACATAACATTTTAGTATGATTTTGCAAAACCTTCTGTTATCAAAATCGCTTATTCCCACAAATCGCGCCAAACAACGAGTCGACCGTGAAGCTCGCTCATTATATACAGAACGAGGCAATTCCGACATCCGACGCGAGCAATTTTGGACGTTCAAGTGATCCAGTCCATCTTCCTATAGAAGGAAGCCGTTTAGTGCCAAACCGATTGGTAGAGCTTTATCACGAATACTTTTCTTACGTGTTTTAAGGCTGGATTACATAAAGTAGTACAGAAATCAGGGCGGTACAAATAAAAAAATGGCACTAAATTTTCTTGGCAATTTACAATTTACATTGACTTATGGGTTTAACGACAGGATTATTCTTGGATTTCCGATATTTCATCGCTGTTATAAGCGCCATGAAAACAGTTATACGTCATACTGTGATTGACGTTAAAACCGTAAGTCAATAATAGTGTAAAATTTATATACCAAACACTAAACTTCACTTTAAGACAGCTGTGAATTCAAATTCAAAATTATTTATTTCTAGTAGCATTTTTAAATGGTTAAAATAGTTGTTTCTAAAAGCTACCACCGGATACACAACAACATGGCCTCAACTGAGAAGATCCGGCAAGAAACTCAACTGGCTTGTCGTTTTTAACTTTTTTTTTAAGCTGTGTTTGTCATCTGGTGATCTAATTGAGCAGCATTAGCGACAGTGTCTCCTGCCGTTCAAAAGATAAAATAATAGAGAGAAAAAAGAAAAAATACGACGAAAATGTAACAAACTAAAAGGCCAAAGCGATAGTAGTCGGACCAGTACCAAGACCTAGACGCAAGATTTAACTCGAGCAGCAGCCATCACTCCCCTCAACCATATTGAAGGGAAGGGGGTGACCCAATATAATAATCAATAATAATAATCCTAAGGCTTTGTTTAATCATTTTAAATATTAACATATAGAAAATGAAACGGGCAACGACAAACAGTTAGTTTAAGAAGGAACAGTGCTAATGCATGAATAAATTATTATATTATAATGCGTCATAGTTACGTGCAAAACTATAGAAACGTAAAGATAACGAAGAAATAAATACGCTGTATACAGTAGTCATGAATATAACAGCAGCAGTACCTAGTAATAATATTAATAGTTGCAAAGAAATGTAGATAATAACTGAGCCAGACAAACATTAACTAATTATAATAGTTCCAAATTAAACGCTCTTGAATACTACATACATATATCTACAATATACTTACAACTTGTCATGGATAGCTTTTTACATCGCACTGAACTACTTTTAATAATTGTTTTTTTTTTCTATCTGATATCGTCATTGTTTGCTCTAAATAATGATAAATATTTAGACGTGGTTGCAAAAATAAATCCATGCCACTGTCTGTTTATTGCTCCCTTTTGCAACCGCATAGACATATTGACATTCTGATCGATTAATTTCTATTTTGTAAGGCAAATAAAGAATGATGAATTATCAAAAGTAGCAGAAGAAATTAAACAATATCTTGATATATCTGTACCTATACCATGCGTTACGAGCTATTCCAGAAATATATAGAGCAAATAATGAAAAGACCCGCAGAAATTTAAATATATCCGTCTTCTTCCTGCATTCGGAATAGACCACCACGCAACGTATTTTTCAATGAAACTAGTGAAGTTACAACTGGGTCAAGTTCAATAAACAGTTGCCTCGCGCTATAGCCTCCAGCTATAGATCTTACCGTAAGATGGCTTACAACGAACATAAAATTATATCAAATCGAGAACTAGAACAAGGCAACCATGATATAACGAAACAAAACACATCTGATCTAATCTAAGCAGTTTACAAGACTCGTAAAGTCTGCTAATCCTTACGTAGAATAGCTATTGACAGCCTGTCAAGCCACTGATCTATCAAATACGTTTGATGAACTAAAATGCAAATTTACTTTGGTTTTAACCAGTAATAAGTGATAACAAGAAAACCTCGCGGTCGTCTGTAATATTCATGTGCAACGATCCTTACAAATAATTGCAGATAATTACAAAGAGTAATTTCATACCATTTGACGTCTGTTTATGATATAATAACTCGATATAATTAAGTATTATTTGTGTTGCTTTTTGTATCTGTATTCACGTCTCGTTTTTACCAACTCGATGTTATTATCGGAACCGGTACGAAACGGTAGCCAATGATTTGTTATTGGCGAGAATTCTTGTCTATTTCTTTTTTGTTTTTAGTACAATGTTGGGATCGAATTGTTGGTGATTCCGTCTTGGAGTACTTTAGCACAAAACTTTTCCATTTCATGGATACTGATATTTATGCGAATATTGAAACAAAACTAAATTTACGTAGCATTTTTAGTGTTTCACGTTGCAGATTCATTTGTATGTAGATTATTGTGTAGTGTGGAATCATTAATTGTGCATTAATTATTTTTAGACAATTGCATTAATTTCTTCTACACTTACAGTGCTCTTCACACCGAAACAGCAATTTAAAACTTCAGTTGACCTCTTCAGTCATCCGTGAAGATTCGGGTAAAACCGCTTCTTACACAAACCAGCTGGTTCGAAATCTTCAAGGAGCAATAATTACATACTTGTAGCTGTCCTTTCACGAGACACCACACGCTTGATCACCTGATTGTTAAAAAAAACATAATTCATGGGTCAGAGCGTTGGTTGGATGTAAATATTCGATCTCGCGGATAACCACATACCGCTGATATCAGCCTTCTCATCGTAAAGCGAAAAGAAAGAGAGAGAGAGAGAGTATACCCACGTTAACACTTGTGCAAGATTTTAATGTGCAGTTGGCAGACATTCTAAAAGATGTCGCCACTATCGTTGCATCGGATATAATAGGTCGAAGTTTCGCTATCTACAGTGACAAATGCATTGAATATAATACGTAACAAACACAACAGACTTATGTAAATGATTATCGCACGATCGGCAGACAGGAATTCTGTTGGCACCACTAGCCGGATCGGCATTATAGGCCAGTGAGACGATCCGTCCGTCTGCGACGTACGGTCCTACTGAAAAAAGAGGCCGGGGCACGACTGAATGCCCTTTATAATCTTACGTGACATGCTGCTTGTGTACCATAGGTACTAGCAATACATGGTGATAATTGACACTTTAGTATCTACGTACTTACGAGGCCTTTGAGTTTTCCGTTCTCTCTGCGGAGACTTTTTATACTTGTTATGAATTAGGAATAATAATTTCTCGTTTGTTGGTATAAAATTACGAAATACTGTCAGCATTTGAGAAATACTGTCAGCAAATCCTGATTTGAGGCGACAGACGGGCCTGAACGGTTCCTTGGATCCAGTAAAAATATTAAAAAGTACTTATGTAGTATTTATTATTATCTTAATTAACACACACTTTAAGCTCGCTTCTGCACAATTTTAATTAAAAACGTTATGAAATATGGTCCTTGATATAGTTTACGAACCAACTAACGATAAATTAATTTATCTCATACTCAGACTTAGGCCAGTCACACACGGTCAATAAAATTTTAAAAATTCTACATCCTCGCTGGAATGCGACGTCACAGAGTGCCAGGTGCACAGTTAAGTCTGGGGCGGGTTGAAGAATATTGTCAATATTATTGACAGTGTGCGGCTAGCCTTAAAGAAAACATAAAAGTATGTCACATTCAGAATCGTAAAATCGGGTGTATAGAAATTAAATTAGCTCGTCTTACACCGACGACTATTCGTACGACTAAATAAAAACAACAGGATGAAATTTGAAAAAAAAAAGATGTTAATTCGACAAGCAGTACCTACTGTTTCTATGTGCTGCATTTAAAAAAATAATAAAATTAAGTCAAATCACCATTCTACTACCATAAAGTATTCTTAATGAAAAGGTAATTAATCTATACTTATAATAAAACTGTAACAGGTCCAATTCTCTACATTGAAGATATTTTGAAAATGATGTTTGGAGGGCATTCTATAACCGATACTAAAGCCAAAAATATATTTTTATTTTATTTTTGTCTGTCTGTCTGTATCTCGGCTGAGCATCACGCCCAAACTACTGTATGGAATGAAACGAAACTTGGCATGATTTGAGTTAATACTCCGAGGTAGGACATAGGATACTTTTTATCCCGACATTCGGCACGGTTCCTTTGGGAGAGGGGACTAAAGTCAAAATGTGTACTTGGTTATACGCTTGCTCCGATTTTAAAAATTTTTCATTATAATTATAATAAATATTTGTAAGGGAATACTCATAGACAGTTGTTAACAATGTTTGGAAATCGCTCAGGTTAAGCAACGTTAGGTAAGGTCATTAAATAGATGGGTGACCGCTTAACGCCATTTAAACTAAACGTCTCCGTGCTTCGGAGGGCAAGTACAAAGTGGGTCCAAGTTTTTAACCGACTTTAAAAAAGGAGGTTTTGTATTCTGTGCGAATGTATATTATTGAAAGTTTAGTTAACGTAAACACAGCGCGGGCGGAGCTGCGTGGGTCAGCTAGTAAAAAATATAAATGTAATTAATTTCATTGAAACTGATTAAATATTGAAGTTATGGAGAACACATCATAAGTAGATTGTATTATAGAACTCAATGTGATTTCTTACGCAGATTAACATTTTATCTAAAATCGAAAGACATATTTCTGAAAATAATCGCAAAGTCGTACGCATGTGATTTGGGACAGATATCTGTGCCGTATCTAATTCTATCATAGTGCGACAAACAAAGATCCAAACATATCTGCACAGTCGCAAACAATCCTGACCTATTGGTTTGGCTCTCCGCCAATCGCATGCTTGATTGATGGCTTTACGATTTATAAAGAACTCGATTAAGTATTTAAATTAATTAGGTGCCAAATGATTACTCGTAACACAGTGACTGAATTAAAGTCTTGTATCCAAAGACCGTTAAGGCCCGTGGTGTGTCCGGTTAAGAATAGCAAGCATCATTCGCTTTTAAAGTATGCTGTGTTTACATACAATAGGGTAAAACATGCATGTTAAAGTAATTACTACGTGCATGTTAAAGTAATTATTATTTCCAAATTTGTAAGACTTAAGATTATATCCAGTTTTGTAAACAAAAAAAAAAAGGAATAATATATAAAATACAAAATAGGTACTTAACAATTTTTTTTTTAAATAATAATAAATACACTTTACTGTACACCAAAAGTACTAGTTTATACTTACTAGTAGCAAAATTAGTAAAAATAAAGCCATTGCTTTTATAATTTTTTACAACAATTTAGCTTAACGGCCTATTTATCATGACTATAAATGTTGCTATTGGGAAAATGGCCGCTTTATAGCTCATTTGAATAATTACGGACTTACGGCAGATTGTACCACCCCTGGTTAATCATAATACACCCATGATTTACCATGGTAAGTAATATTAATAGACATAAGGTGACCACATGACTGTCTAAAAGTAATTGCTGTTAGCGGTAATTTAAATCAATACTTAATTTTTTGAATTCAAATATCTTTTAGAGTACAAAATTAAATTGTAATCTACAGATCGGCGTTATTTTAAGTTTTTAGTTTACCGTCTATCGAAAAGGTAATTAACAGATGTTTTTACATAATAAGGGCGACTTCAAATTTGCCGCAAAAGTGCCGATATCGAAGTGTCAATACGTTTGATTTATAGTACTGTACATTTCGTTTCACGATGAATTTCGACAAAAAAAGACTCGACTCACAACCTCATCGAACAATGTTTGAACAAAAACGACCGCGCGGCTCTTTGCGGCATATTTGCAGTGGCCCTAAAAAGCAACGTAGCAATTATAAGATACAGTGTGGTCCTAGTTCAGGCAGATTTCCCTGATGCTATTGAAAAACAAACTTAAGTGCCTATTAAACATATGTAGAGCGCCTATTGGTTTAGTTTTTTCTATAGCTATAACACAGTCCATGCCATGCCATATTACTTTTGTTCCGTGTACACGTTTGACCTAATTCCAGTGCGCATAACGGTGCGAGGGTCGTGAAAAAGCAATTCCACATGCACGCTCTTTTTTTTCAACGCAAAAGTGTCGATTGAATATCTTTTTTTACCACTCGACAAGGGACTAAAATTAAAAAAAAAAAATAGTTCTAAAATTTTCAGTTGTTGAGTTTCCCCGTAAAAGAAATTTCCCCGTGGGGTGACCCGTGAGATGTCCGGGTAAGAATAGCACGTACCTATCTCCTTTAGTTGGGTGTCCGGAAGAAGCGACTACGGGAAAACAAGAAGACGGGCCGCATTTTTCTATTGGATTACCTACCACCTCTACTGCGATCCCCAAGATGCCTGCCAAGCGTGGTGATTATAGCAACCCTTCCCTTCTAAGAGGAAGGCCTTTGTTCAGCATTGGACGTCTTTTAGCTGCTGATGATGTGATATGAAACAAATTTACCCTCTTTAAGTCTGCAAGAAAGTGTAGTTTACCTGTAACAATAAAATTCGATATTTAGTAAAAAAAAATGTCTTATCCTTAATTTATACACACAAGTAACTATGAACACCATCGTCCGGACTACAGCCAAATCGAATAACACAAAAGCAGAATAGATTATTCAAAGATGCTATTAAAAAGTTGTTTAAAGTTTGGTCGTAAATTTTGATGATGTTTCTCCGTCGCGAACAGATTTAATATGGCCAAAAGATATAAAACAAAATATAGGCGTCCGGTAAACGTGTGGTCCTGACCCAAGGTCTGAGCTTGGGGTCAAATTAACGCGTCAAAATGTTGACTGTGGTGTAAAGAATGAGAGTACTCAAGATCATAGAGACGGGGTACAGAAGGACGAGAAGGTTGATGCATCATATGATGCTACCAATAAACAAAAATATTTTAATGTATACTTTTAGACTTTCGCGTTCCATTATCAAACTTAATTCTAATCGGGAATTAACGCGATTTACCTTATATTTTGGCTTGACGTTTCGGCCGGGTTGCACCAGCCGTGGTCACAAGCAGACTGGTTCAGCGAGACGGCTCCGTGCGCGAGGCAGAAATATCTTCGTCTACCCCCGTTCTTTCACTTGTAACGTTAAGCCCACTACACACTACACTCACAGTATCTGTATATTAAACCGCCGGCAAATAGCGAGGTTTTGTCATTTTGATCACTGGTTCCCAAGCAGCTGATAATCTAAAGCCATCTTCCCGGTTGAAATTTTTATATTTCTTAATTTTTTTTTGAAATAAAGAAATATAATATATATACAGATACTGTGAGTGTAGTGTGTAGTGGGCTTAACGTTACAAGTGAAAGAACGGGGGTAGACGAAGATATTTCTGCCTCGCGCACGGAGCCGTCTCGCTGAACCAGTCTGCTTGTGACCACGGCTGGTGCAACCCGGCCGAAACGTCAAGCCAAAATATAAGGTAAATCGCGTTAATTCCCGATTAGAATTAAGTTTAATATTTTAATGGTTAAAAGTCTAATGAGACTTCTGCAGCTTTAAGTAAACTACCTCATAATATCAAATGATATTATTATGAATGTTGTTATAACTTCGAACCCTGTCCCTATATGCCTGCATGATAGAAAAAAAGATGATTTAAGATGGTATTTTGCAGCATTGGAACCCTCAGCTCATTAGTCAGATATTTAAATTATTGGTAATTCTCCACTCGCTAGGAGTCAACGCATGGACCACACAGCGAGAATTTTACGAGTTACGTGAGTAAGCCTCCCATATATGGAACAATATGGTATTAAACGAAAATCATTATTGCGAAGTTCTGCGGTCCGTCGCCGCGTCCGTCGGCACGCTATGCCGAACGATGAGGTTTCGACAAAGACGCTACTATTGGAACACACTTCCAGAAAAAGTCAAAAAAAGGAACTAGTTTTCACTTTTGGACTCTTTCTGGAATTCAAAGAAGATATTAACTCTAAACTGGGTAGTTAGTATGACTTTCTTAATTATTTATTTGATGAGACTATCGAAACTAATGATTATTTTTTGATGTGTTGCTTAGTAACTTACTTTAAAAGAAAAGTTTAAAGCGAAATCATCTCCATAGTAGGGCACAAAAGGCGATAATTCATGGCAACCAAGAAATCGTTTTTTATGTTTAGTGAGAAATGTATTATTACGAAAAAATAAAATACAGTTGTGGCTACAGTTGCATTGGTTACTTTTCTTATGCCTGCAAAATTATTGTATTGTCAAAACGAAGTAACAAATAAAGAATTTCAAGTTTTTAGTTCACTTTTGGAATCTCTTATCCTACAAACGAACCATCGTTGCATACGATCATTATGTTACTAAAATATGAATATAATCCTGTATAAAATATGATACAAACTTTAAACAAGATATATCCAATTACACATTTGCAACGCTTTTGATGCATGATGGTCTCGAAAAAAATTACTTTTTTATTAAAATAACTACATAATAATATCCCGCTTCAAGATACTATAACTCGATCTCTGTATGCTTGGTTGTATTACATGTTCAAGAGTTACTTAAAAGCTATTGTAAATCTTCATCAGTGATTTAAAAACATATGTTTTGCCAATTATAAGTAAGCCAAAAAGAAAGCACGAAATGGATATACGATACGTTGCCGACGTCGTGGCGTCGGGCAGCCATGGTAAAAAAAGTAAAATAAGGATTTGGCCTAACGACCACCGGCCGAAAAAGCAAACAATGCTAAACTGTGACGACGAGTTCGCTCGAATTAAAATAAGAGGGTATGTGAATACCTCCTTACAAAGGAAGGCCGAGAAATGTTTCTCAGAAGTGGTGCTTGTGCCGTTGTTAAAGATACGCGATTAGGAGATTTAGGTTTTTGAATGGATAAAATGACACAAATGATTATACATGACTGTATACTAAAATAAAAATGCATTTTGAAATTCACAACATTTACTACAAACCTTACTTTAGGATGAAATTTTATGTAACTTTTTTTTTTAAATTTAACATAAGCTAGTGCTTGACTGCAGACCCACCTGATGGAAAGTGGCGACGCAATCGAAGATGGTAAAGCACACTAGCTTATTAAAAGCCTATTCACTCTAGCCTTGAAGGCAGCCACATTAAAATCGGGCGGGAAAACCGACGCAGGCAAACTGTTCCAATCCTTAGCTGTCCTCATTATAAACGAAGAGGCAAATCGTTTAGTCCGGACTGAAGGCACTTTCACCACATAAGGGTGTGTATGCGCAGTGCGTCTCGACGCCCGATGATAGAAGGGGGATGGTGGAATCAAGTCAATCCACTACCCGACAATCTGGGTGAAATAGCAACTTTAACAATAAATTTGATTTTTTATTAAGTTTGCAGATTATTAAGACTTGGACAAAGGATATGGTTTGGTAGAAATAGCAAATTCAGATAGATCGTTCTATCTACGCTACCAATATTACCGAGTCATATTGTTTGATTGGTTCCCCTAATGGTGAAATTAATACGCCAGTAGTATTATTAATATAAAAGCATTAGTTAAGGAACTTAAATTATAATTGATATAACAAATATTGAGTAAATATTAATTTATCACAAATCCCACCGTCTCGCTGTTGGCTAAGTTCAATTTCTTGGTTAACTGGACTTTGTTAACTTTAGAGAGTATTATTCTCCAGAAAATGTTTACTATATAGATGCAATCTTTTTGGCAGTTCCACCCCACTTGGCTCAAATGACCCCAGAACCGTTTCACGGTTGTTTACTTCAGTTTTCGAGCTAACTTTGCTACGCGAGTATAAAGTTTTCTACTTACATTATGGTTTAATTTATTTGAACGCAGTAGGTATCTCTGTTCCCGGGAGACGGAGAACGCGTTCGGTAGAGTATGAACTTTTATGTATATGCAATGAGAGCGAAAATTGAACAATACTTGATTCAAGTAAAATTGAATATTGCGCATATACTACGTAATAACGTTGCAATTATTTTGATGTAATCGAAATTTTGTTACTTGAGTGATGATCACTATCTATCTATAGTAATTAACGTTTTATCTGACTTAACAACTGATAAGAATGAATTTTTGGAAAACAACTAAACCTTGATTTTTTATATAAATTAACAAATATAATTTTAAATTCATCATCAGTCAACTTACATAATGGTAATACAAATTAACTTAGGCTGACAAAAGATCATTGTAGAAGATATATAAAATCAGAATAAAATAAAATACTTAATATTAAGTTTTATTTTGGTTTCGTTGAAAGTAGATTTTGCTTGAAAGAAAATATTGTAATCAATTTTTATCGAACACGTAAAGGAAATTGGATTAGAATTAGATGTAACGAATGTTGCATTTTATTTAGTCACGAATGTATGAAATGATATTTCTAAAGGAAAGAGAAATTGAAAACGTTAAATGGAACGTGATTCTAAGATTGTGTGGTAAGCGAAGAATAGAATTGTGAACAAATAATAAAATAATCCATTTCAATCTGTATGAATACGTTCCGACAAACGCGGTGTACAGTTTGTGTTTCTAATCTAATATCATAATGTAACACGTATGTATGTATATGTTCACCGAGATTGAATTTGGTATCTCTAAGATTAGAACCACTCACCTGAATTTCTCCAAAAATAAATAAATAAACACAGATGAATTTATAAAAATCACTTGCTCGTAGACACTCTGCAGATATAGATAAATAATTTGCAAACAGTTTGAAAAAGAAACAGACTCCCACGTTATATTCGTGTATCTTTCTCTACTGCACGAGGTTATTATTATATATACTGGCTAATTGTATTACACAACAAAAGTAATGTCAAATGTAATCACGTACCGATTTGCGATCCAAGAGACGATCAAAAAAGATCGGAATGAAAACGGGGATCGGCTAATTGCGAATGGACAAATTAATCGAATTATAAAGAGTAGAACTGCACGTATCAGAGTGAATAGGAAATGCATTGGAGTAGCTATTCTTAGATAACTAATCAAAGCTAACAACTAATTGAGTTTAGATGTTTCAATCGATTTATCGGTTAGTAATACTTAATACGCTATAATGATACGCTATACGATAGTGAGTCGAGATATAATTATCGTATTCGATTATCGAAAATAATCGGCATCGGTTCCGAAAGTCGAAATAAATAGATTTTAAAAAGATAGATTAGATAGATAGAAAAGATAGATTTTCTATTTGGAATTAAAATTAGGATTTGTGAGTGCGGCAGTAAGACGCTCTGTTTATAAATTCCAAGAATTACGAAAAAACAATACTGTTTAAATATCGTGAGACAATCGTACAAAATTAACAGTACTTTAAACAAACACATAATCAAAGCTGTTAACGAAGCATTTTTACTAAATTATCTATTTAGAGTTATTATCACACCAAGTTTTTTGTAATCACTAAATATGTTCTCTAGGTAGTTAGGACACTTGTGTAAAAGACTATCTAGCAAATAATCCAGCTAGTAATTACAGTTGTCTCAGATATTCTGCGTTAAAGCCGCAGTATATACAAATTAATTTCTTTCGATGTAGCTAGAGAAATTGGTCTCAAAATACTTATCAACTATTGTCTCGTGACAAGCAGCAAAAAATACGATAATCCACGGGATAGCAGGTCGCTTACCATCAGGAAAGTGGTTTGCTCGCCTCTTTATGCTGTGTCGTTAACATTGCACGTTTATATTGAAATTGTTAGTAAAATTTATCTTTCTTAAATACACAGATCGAACAGTTTAAAATCTCAACACCGACTTTATTCAAACTCAATCAATCAAACTTTTAATATTTGAACCGAGCACAATCTCAAATTTCAACAGAAATGACAGATTGTTTTCAACTCGAATCAAACGAACCAAATTAAATTAATTTGAAACAAACGGCACTCGCTCGTGTTCCAAAGTTTGAATTCCCGCGAAAATATTGGCAGCCATTTTGTGAATGTGGCGCACAAAAACATGGCTGACTTATGTGAAGAAATTCGCGGTCCCTTACGTTTAACAAAAAAGAAATGTAAAAGGGCATATCGGCTGACCCTTATCGAAAGGGGCCTCTTGTCGTGACATTGCCTTTGGTTTTAGTAGTTTTTTGGTAACCAGTTTTGGAAGACAGAATTAGCTGTTGCGTCAGAAAAGATTTTTTTTGTTGGTTCGTTACATGCGAGCGAACTCCTTGAAATATTGCAATATTAACGCAAATTTCAATAAATATCTATAAACATTTAAACTTTTATTAGTTGTTTTAAGGTATAAGCTACTGAACGCAAAGTTTGCAACGACTAAACAGTCGTAGTATCTTAACGAATTTAGAAGATACTATATTTGTACTCGAATCAATAAAATCTTTTTAGCATAAAATACGAAAACGATTTAAAAATGTGTAAAGTAATGAAAAAAGAAATACTTTCTGCTAGAAACAGTATGCATTGCGTATGCAATGCATACTGGGTGTATACCCAGGCCGACTGACTGGCACAAATTTAATTTTACAATATTTCGTTGTTATTTTAAAGATATAGCAAAACTATAGCAAAATCCTAAGTCAACATTAGTACGTAGTTATTGAACTATTCAAAAAATAAACAATAGTAGCCACAAAATTCATAAAAAAAACATGTAATGTTAACTATTATCCGGCAGTCGATTGATGATCTCCCTGGATCAGATGGATTGAATGATCAAAGGAACAAATTGGCCAACCAACGAGCACGGACCTATATTGAATACATTTCGCAAATTGCCCGCGGCCCGCACGCCTCCTTGTTCAAAGACTGTTGGAATTTTATTAGGTGCTTCGGTTTTTTTTATATTTCTTTAATCCCCGAAAAAGTTGACTGGCGTGGCTATGGAGAGATAATATGTAAAACTTTTTTAGATTTACTTTGATTGAATAAAGAAGTGGATCTAATTGTAAAGAAAAATAATGACTTAAACATGGGTAAATAATAAATTTATATTTCTTGTAATATCCACGTTCCAATTGCATCGAACACAGTTATCAAACTAAGAAACTAATAAATATAAGCAAAATTACACGCTTGATATAATTAAGGTCGTAGCCTTAGTAACTATACACTAGGTTTGACCGAATTTCCTGTTTCCTGAACACCAGACTTCAACAGGAATAAATGGCGGAATATTGCCAGACAGAAAGTGATTCCCTAGGAGAGTCACGATCCTCAATAACGAAACCATATCAGGAGGAGGGGTACCTATCTTGACAGCAATCTTGCAGCATATGTGAAGTATAGCTTGCCTTCTGTTTACAGCCAGTGAGCACTAAAATGTGGACACAAAAAGCGTGGCACCACGCTCAATAAACTCGCAGTCCCAATAGAGGCACTTGAATTTCAATATGAAAGGGTACAGGAAATTGGTTTCGAAGCACACGACTCCCGTGAATGCTATCTGTGATTTGTATCGTTCACCGCGATCACGTTGCGGTTGAATGGGAAATATTCAATCAATAAACATCCGTAGTTGAACAGTAATAAAGGTGGATGTTGTCGAGACAATAACTTTTTCGGCGGCATTGTTATGTTTGTTTAGTGTACAGGATGGGTTTGGCTAAGTTCGATGTGATATAATGGACAGATTTATTGAAAATCCTATCATGCATGTAATGTGAGGGATTGATTGGGTGTGGTTTTTACGGCCGATGAAAGAATAATATTGAAACAAAAGAAACAAACTGCATGACCCTAAAGTTTGTATAGTAGAAAATACTATATACCTTACATGAAAGTTATTAATTTTAACCGAATGATATTGGCTTGATTAAAACAACCGCAGGCAATATCAGTCGGTAGATGGGTGCAGGTTTAGTGGCATTTGAACTGAGCGTCTCCGTACTTCGGAGGACACGTATAAATTGGTCCCAGTTGTTGTCATCTAGACAGCAGTAGTTAAGCCAAATCAAAGCCCTAAGGTCAGCTTGATCAGCTCTGAACCAGTGGCCTTAGCCAAGTCGCCATTCTCCAACATTGAACGCTAGAAAATAGAAAGGCCTCAGGTTTACCACAAACCATACGAAAGACTAAAAGTTACGTGATAATGAGGCATCAACAGTTAAAACTTAAACGGCAGCAAAAACATTAACTACTTTCTACTCAAGAGAGGTAGTGCATAGCGAAAGTTCTTGCGCAAGATTGGTCAAGTCTGAATTGAGAGGTATCTTCATGTTATAGAAGACCATCGCAGCACAATGCCATCGTCGGAAGTATTTAATATTATGTTTGTACAGATCACGTCGTAAAGTAAATCAAAATACCCAACAATTTTGCCCATTAAAACGCCCTTAAATTACGTATTTACACAAACAGATAATAAACTGAAATTATATCGTTCGAACGGCAATTTTGATATTTATTGAAATGAGACTATTAAGGCAGTTGTCCAACCAACAAGGAGCAGCGATTTGAGAGCGAGGAACTTTTAAAATGCAGGGGTTGGGCTAGAAAAAAAAAGGATATGAAAAATATATGTAGGTATACATGCTATGCTCGGAGTTTCTTTGTGCGACAGAATCCGCAAGTATATAACTCTCAGAATATGCAAGTTGAAGTGGCAATGGGCAGGCCACATCGCTCGAATAACCGATAACCGATGGAGAAGAAAGGTTCTCGAGTGGCAACCACGAACCGGAAGACACAGTATAGGTAGTCCTCCCACTAGGTGGACAGACGACATTGTGCGCGTCACAGGTAACTGGTGGATGCAAATAGCCAATTGTCGTTCATTGTGGCGTTCAAAGGGGGAAGCCTACGTTCAGCAGTGGACATCTTCCGGCTACTGATGATGATGATGAAAATGTATCAATGTAGGTTGAATTGCTTTCCGGAGACTGCCAGGCCCAATTTATATCTGATAATACAATAGAAAAACGCAAATTTTGTCACTGGACTATGAGTAAATGTGCGAGTGGTATGGGAGAATACTGAAACCACCAGTCGCCCGTCTAAAGCCAAGTGCAGCCAGCTAGGCAAAAATAAAAATTATTGTATTTAACATTAGGTATATTTTTGGGTAGGACTACCTGCGAGTACGGAGAAAAAGGCATGAATTTGTAATCATTTGCCGCTCGCTTCATCGTTGGTAGTGGGACAACTTCTTTACGCTTTATTGTCGATTCATATTTGAATATTAGGATATTATACCTACTGTGCACTGAATAAAGCTTAATTACAAACGGTTATTTATGATTATTAACTTAAATACAGTTTCAGTTGTAAAGTTATCTCTTTAATAGACCAATCGAATTGAAGAGTATCGTACAATGTTTATTCCTATTTTATATTCGCCCTTCCCGAGAAGATTTATTATTTTCATTATTTGTCGCAATGATAAACTTACTGAATGCTAATCGATGCACAAGACTTTACATTTGGCAGCTCCTCCTATCTACTTTTTTAATAAAATCAATATAAAAAAAGGCCTGGAATTAAATTTGTAAAGACAATAAACCGTGCCCTGAGGTACGTCGAAGGTTGATGTGAGGTGAGAATTGTAGATATGTAGTAGTTTTTTGGAGTTTAATTAGTGAGAATCAGGGATATTTTTAAAGCCACGTTCTCGCGCACAGTTCAAATATTTCCACTTGAAGTTTCAGCATTCAGTCAGTCCCATTGTGTTTAAGCTTATAAAATGGATAGTTACTATTTAAAATTATAATCAAACCTCTCCAATATAACCTTGACCCAACGGGTGACTTCAATTTTAAAGCACGGCTGCACCGCGACTGCAACGCTGCAGACGTGCTTTGTAAAACCATTTCTTTTTTATTCTGGGACAATCCACACACGGTCATCTGATCTTAAACTAGGCAGAGCCTGTACTATGAAAACCAGACAACTGATACTATTACTTATATACATATCTAACCACCCAGACACTTGGTGGGCATCGAACCCACGACCTATTGCGCGGCCAGGTTGTCTAATCACTAAACCCGCAGACCCACGAAATATATTTCAAAAACGCGCTGTAAATTTCAAGTCACCGTAATAGAGCAATTACAGCGTCAGCAAATTATCGAATGCGAAACCAGAACAATTGAAAGGACCACGAACCACATATTTGCCGCTAATTAAAAGCGACCAAATGAGGCTCGGATGTACAATCGATTACCGATTTTCGATACACAATCGAGAATCGTTTCAATATTCGATTCTCACGGTTCATGTTAACCCGTTGACGGCGTGCAACAGCTTGGGTGTCGAATTTTAAATCGCCTATCTCTACTCTGATTGGGTTTAAAAATATTTTAAAATGGTGACCGTATGACGGACCTGTTGAAGACCAAACGTTCGTTAGACACCCGTGCAAACCTAATAGGTCGTGGGTTCGATTCCCACCGTGTCTAACACCGTCTACCAATAATACCACCCAATCTATAACAAGTATATATTTACAAAATGTATATAATTATTAGTATCAGTTGTCTGGTTACTATAGTACAGGCTCTGCCTAGTTTAGGATCAGATAACCATGGTTGGGTATACCAGGGAGTCTGACTACTAAACCAACGCACTCACCAAAGTTAAAGATACATTTATTCAAAACATATCTATGATTTATACAATTATATATATATACACAACATACCAATACCACTCACTGCCATTATTTAAAAAAATCATTATATTTGAAGGGTTCCATGCACATAACTCAAGGCGGCTTTACCAAAACAAAAAAAAACTTTTAAATATTAACAAACCAAACCAAAATTTACAGTGAATGCGTTTCTTGCAGCTACGTTCGAGGAACACTGAAATCGTGCTGTGCGTGCAGTAAGATGCACGAAACACGCACTATGTGAAGTGTCTTTTAAAAATATCGACAAGCGTCAATAAACGTACGTTACGTGTAAACTTTAAAAATAGTTATGCTTAAAAATTATAACAAATCACAAAAGTGTTAAAGTAGTAATTTTGCCTCAAGTCCTTTCAAAATGTTTGGAAAATAACAGTTATTACTGTAAAGACTATAATGGTCTTGTGCACGCGACTTGTGGCCCGGTACATGGACACTGCATTGCCGCTCGTCACCAGGCGCTAATTATTGCACCTTCCCACCGAAACACAGCTATGTTTACGCGCTGTTTGCAACAGAAACTCAAACACATTTTTCTTGTTTTCGAGAGGCAAACCTTCAATCCCCGTGACCCGAATAACAGGGGTATAGAATAGAATAGGTACTCTTTATTTGCACACCTAATTAATACATATAGAAAAATTAGAAAATAACTTAAATTAGGTACAAGGCGGTGCTTCGGAGTCGCTGGACGCTTGGGGTGTGGGCCCCTTGAGCGTCCATTGAGTACGGCGGCGACTCCGAGGAGGACGGCGGCGGGGTTGCGACCCCCGTCCCCGTGAGCACCGTGACAGGTTCCCGGGGGGCTACAATGCGCCCCCCCGGCGGCGGGCTCAAAGGCAAGGCACTGAGGGGCCCCTGGTGCAGTTCCCACCGGAGAGCCCTGGGGTCTCCCCTCTCATGTGCCGATGCGACAGCCGCGGGGGTTTTAGTGGGTAAGAATCCCACATACCCCGGTCGAGCCCCACAGCTCCCGGGGATCTTTCGAAGATTTCCCCCGCGTCAAAAAAAAATAAATAAAGGTACAAGGCAGTGTTCCTTCGGAGTCTCTGGACATTCGGGGTGTGGGCCCTAGGACGTCCATTGAGCACGGCGGCGACTCCGAGGACGGCGGCGGGATTGCGACCCCCGTCCCGGTGAGCACCGTGACTAGTTCCCGGGGGGCTACAATTCGCCCCCCGGCGCCGGGCTCAAGGCAAGGCACTGAGCGGGCCCTGGTGCAGAAAAGGTACAAAGCGGTCTTATCGCTATAGCGATCTCTTACAGACAACGCAGTATGGATGTCAGATTCTTACCCACTAAAACTCGCTCGGCTGTCGTATCGTCACATGAGAGGTGCACATGATAGGTGAACCTAAGTTCTTCGGTGGGATCTGCACCAGGTACCCCTCAATGCTTTACCTTTGAGCCCACCGCTGGGGACCCATTATAGCCTCATGGGGCAGGGGCATGGTGTTCATGGGGCAGGGGGTCGCAACTCCCCGCCACCGTCCTCCTCCACTTCTTATGCGATAGGTTGTACACACGGCTACACGTCTACTTCGACATCATATATGATAGTGACGCTACATATAACACAGAGAGTTGTTGGAAAAGGACGGGACATGCGGCGGCCGGCTGACGCCCGACCGCACGCATCACGTGTGGGTCGAAATAACCATAGATAATACTATATTACTTAGGAATAGATAGGTAACTTCCACGTCAAAACGTGCCCCCCAACACCAGCACCTGCAGCGGACGGTTTTTAAACTGTAAATAGCCTCGGGCATTCTTAATAAAAGAATAGCTAACTATGTAGAATCCTATATTATGCTGATCTACTATCACATTTTCATTTCTAAAGTAAGCCGAACCGAGAAAATTTGTAAAACACGCCGCATGTGGGTGTTACGGGTAGCTTTTTCCATTTCTTCTAAGTTACCATACCATGGAAATTACAACAACACATCGCACCGACTAGGTTGGGGTGTCGCCGTGTGTACCTACTGGATGCCGGACGTTCCCTTGCACATACGACCCAGGAAACAAACAACTCGTAAATAAAATAGCGTATATTGATATTGTAAAAAAATAACAATATGTATGTATATACATTATAGAGCCTCGATATAATATCAAATAGTGTCTAGAAACCTTGGACTTTGAATTTCAGAGCGTTAAAACCCAATGACAGTGTTTTTTATCCTTGAAGCCAATCAAGGCGATTGTGACTATGACGTCTATCTGGCAGTAGGTATCCCTTTAACCTTTTGGTTTGTTTTATTCTTCACGAACTTTTTTGTTTTGTCTTTCGGACGTCAACACACAATAGCTCTGATAGTATGCTTGTAAGAAAAAGCAGGCTATATAAGAGTTTGGGGAAAATGCTGAATGCACCGCTGAGTGTCTTGCCTGATCTTCTCAGTTGAGGCCGCGTTGTGATCCGGTTGTAGATTAAAAAATACTGACCAAACTAAGGCTCATCATCATCACCAGCCGGAAGACGTCCACTGCTGAACATAGGCCAAACTAAGGCTATTTGAAATAAATTATTTCATTTCATTTGAAGGGATTTTCCAATTAGTGATGCGCTCGGGTAATCATTGTCAAAGAGATTACATTTATAAGCTATACAGTAGAGTGGCTTTTGAAAACATATCTTATCTTTTGAAAATATATTATATACAAAAAATATGTTGTCTAGACTTTCGAGAACTGCCATCTTTAATTGAGTAGATCAAGTATGTACTGTATACTATTAGAGTATACTGCTAGTTTCGCGATCCATTACAAACATACATACATAAGCATAAAGATATGTCACGGCCGTACAAATGCATTTCAAAACCTGTCAACGAACATTTTTTGTAGCAATAATGTTGTAAATATACGTACAATGTAAACAAATGTGCTACTTTGACAGATTCCATAACGCCAATAGTAATCCAGACGACGTAAATAGGTATATGAGGTGCCGTCTGTCATTGCATTAAACATACGTATTAGCGCAGCATAGAATAATTTGTCGAAGAGACATTAATGATTTTTGCCTACATACTATATATTTTTTTACTTTCTTAAAATCTTATCCAATGTTAATTTAATTCCTTTTTGATATTTATATTTCTTATTAACAATACGTCCCATTTCTTTCTTCTACTCGCAGGCCTGCTGGAACAAATTTCTATAGAAATAAGCCGTGCTTTTGCACTATATTTCTTGATGTTATTATTGCACATAAATTGTGGAAAATGCAACCTTCACATCTTTTTGCAGTGATTGTGACGCGCTTTAACCACTTGCTAAACATCAGATTTAGGCATAAAACCGTATTACTTATGCAGGGCACAATTATCACACGAAAATGGGTGCCTTATGAGAGGGCATAAGGTTATAATTCCTGAATCGTTACGCAGTAAAGTTTTGCAAGAATTACATAACTCACATTTGGGAATTGTTAAAACCAAGGCAGAGGCTAGGTCACGGTTTTGGTTTCCAGGGATAGACGCAGCGTTGGAAGGAATGATTAACTCGTGTGATATATGTCAACAACTGCGTCCGTCACCGGCGCGAGCGCCGTTGGCTCCCTGGCGGTACCCACCGGTACCGTTCTATAGATTACACATTGATTTTCTGGGCCCTTTAAATAACCAAATGTTTTTAGTGTTGGTGGATGCATATACCAAATGGGTAGAAGTGTACGACGTAAGCGTGTCTACTACTTCCACAAGCGTCATAGGGAAATTATATGATTTTATGTCCAAATACGGTCTACCGCACACCATTGTCAGCGACAATGGTACGGCGTTTACTTCTTTTGAGTTTAGGAATTTTTGTGCATTAAACGGCATAAGCTATTTGACGTCCCCAGCGTACAACCCCGCTAGTAATGGTCAAGCGGAGAGTTTCGTCAAAATTGTAAAAAAAGGTATCAAATCCAGCATCATGTCGTCACACAATAAAAGTGACTGTAAGCTAAAAATTTTAAAATACCTTTTTGACTACAGGAATTCCATACATTCTGTCACAGGGTTCTCACCGGCGGAGCTAGTATTTGGGCGCAAGCTTCGGTCCCGTTTAGATTTATTTAGCCCTAAAACCTCGTTGGTCTCACTCACAACCCCCACTGATAATGTTAATCGTCAACAGTGTTCGCAAATTAAATCATTCGGAGGGAAAAATAAACAAATGTTTAACCCTGGAGATGAAATAAAGTACAAAAAGTTTATAACTAATACAAAATATCATTGGTGCAAGGGCGTCATAAAGAAACGACTGGCTAAAGTGTTATATCTCATACAAGATTCGAATTCTTTGTGTTACGTGAAAAAACACAAGAATCAAATTATATCACATAGAGGTAATGTTTCACAACAGCAGCAACAACATTATGACTTTGACGATTTTGAGTGTCATGGCGATACGTCAGTTGGCCACACTCAAGAACAATCTCCCGGGGGAGACGAAAGGGATCAGGCAAATTTACAAACGCCACCATCGCCTTCTGCTGAGGCAGTGTCAGGTCCTGTCTCAAGGTGTCCAGAGAGACTGTTGCGAAACATTCCCAGGGTGAATTATAAACCCTTTTTGTAACTTGGCTCAGATACATTAATTATGTCAAATAAGGGAAGGAAATGTTATGTATGTGTGAATATTGGTGTATGTGTGAGTGGGCTGCGACCCGACTCGGTTCTCAATAAACCAGTGCGCTTATAACTGTCTGTTGTTTCACTCGTCCCTGTTAACGTACTTAACATTTATGAATCGAAACATGATCCATTCGTCACTAACATCATTCATATTTATAGCAGTTTTTTTAACGCTAAAGTCTTGAAATGTGCCATTTATCTAGTCAATAATGAATCGTATGTGAGCCTATAAAAGGTTTGTAATAAGTAAGCATAACTCACCTCGTTTTTAGTCTAGCTTAATAAAACATCTAGCGCGTTCACTGCAAAATTAGGTATCAAAGCAATCTTACGTAGACGGTGACACATCTACAGTATTTTTATTATCTGAGATTTTATTCTATTACAAAACGCAGCATCACTAAAATATAGCTGCTGAGATACTGAAAGCACGCAGGGTGACCTTAGAAAATAGAATGAAACATCAATTGTATTTAATCGCGAAGAGCTCGCTCGTATCATTAACATAAATACATTGAAGCGAACGTTGCTGGATTTTCATTTAACAATAGTCTGACTTGCGAGACTTTGCAAAGACTACCAACCTCATATTCTGTAGTTATTCGTAGATTCAGACAAAATGAACATTATATTATTACTATTATTAAATTTAATTCATGTCTATGTACTTTATTATGCATATTGGGATTTATCAGCCTTGAAAACTACGTAACACATCGGTGTAGGATCGTATAATGACAAGCCCGCGAAGCTTCTTACTGGATCTTCGCCGTGAAAGCCGCGTTATGGATCTCCCAACGCAGCTTTCACGGCTTATCATTTTACGATACTAATGGTACAGTGTATCTGTTTAGCATTCATACGATAACAGCATGAAAATTCGTTAAAAAAAATAATTATAGAAATATAGTATGTACATATAGTAGGTACGCTTAAGTGGTTTCTTAATTATACATTTTTAATTCACTCGGAAAGTGTTATCTAACAAAAATACATTTACAATCTACTTACATCTGCTATATCACTCGCACCTACGTTTAAAGGTAAAGACAGCAACAGCCGTTTCCAGAGTTTTCAAGTAAATCGATCGCCCCGATAAATTAAAACGGATTTTATTCCCATTTGCTTGCGAACGCACGTATCTACCTTATGAGATGTTTTTCATTAAAAAAATACGTTCTTGTAATTAGGACTCGATATCTCGACAATTCATCTCACGATCAACTGACAGCCCTAATTAAAAGGACGGTAGTTATTTATAACATTGGGCACTGGAGATCTACAGAGCGCATTTCAAGGGTTGATGGATATAGTCCTCTTATATTACTATTAATTACCCGACTACGGAACGGAGGGAGGGTTAAATAAGCTATTGTAATTTTTTATTTGTAAAAAATAATAATTCATTTCCTAGTGAATATGCGATATTTTGTCACATTCAAGAGTCAACCTTAAGTACTATTACACAAGTAACATTATTCATTGTATGTATACATAAAATAAGTGACACACTAGACACAGAGTTCGGACAGAAAGCGCGGTCGGGTAGGTTCGGGAAGGTTCGTGCCACTTCGGGAGGCGTCAGTCGGTGCAATATCTGTCTACGGTGCGGTGAGATCGGTCCGACCGAAGTTCTAGCTTAGCTCGATCCCGCACCGATGAGGACATGCGGAACGACTTCAAACTATACCGTGGATTGGAACGATATCGTTCCAGTTGCGGACATCGTTCCGAGAACTATTACGGTCCGGAACGACCCACCTCTAGAAGGGAGGAGTTGCCATAATCCCCCACCCTTGGCAGGCGTCTTGGGGATCGCAGTATATGTGGTAGGTAATCCGATAGAAAGACGCTGCTGTGCTGCCCGTCTTCTAGCTTTTCCTTAGTCTTACGACACCCAACGGTAGGAAATTGGTGAATGCTATTCTGATGCGGACTCACCACGGGATATATTTTTCCATATCTTAAGATATTTGGAGACTGTACTTGCCGTACATTCATTTATAATATGCTCTGATATGAGAGTTATCGGTGTCAGCCCATTGTATGAAAACAATGCGAACTACGTTCAACCATAATATGGTTAGCTTGTTTGTGTGGCAATATTTATTGAAGTGAAACTTCTTATGCGACTTCCAAAAAGTTTTACGCTTAACGCGTTAAATGTTAAATGCTACCATGGAGGGGGGTATGAAAGCGCTCATTTCAGTGTCATTTCAGTGTCGTTAAGTGTCGTTCGTCGTTCAGAGTCGTTCAAAATGTAACGAACGTGACATGTGACTTTGAAAATCAAGTAAAATGCCTTCATTCGTATTTAGAAAATGCACAAAGTACTGTACAAAAGTAAATATTAGGTATGGAAATGATATCATACCTTAACTATAAATGAGAAAATGTTTTAATTACATGATTCACAATTTTTGGCGCGCATTAGTAGGAATTTATCATATACTAGCTGACCCACGCAGCTCCGCCTGCGCTATTTTTACGTTAACTAAACTTTTAATAATAGACATTCGCATCGAATACATAACTTCCTTTTTTATAGTCGGTTAAAAACTGGGACCCACTTTTTACTTGCTCTCCGAAGCACGGACCCGTTTAGTTCAAATGGCGTAAAACGGTCACCCATCTATGTATTGACCTTACCTAACGTTGCTTAACCCGGTCGATTACAAAACCTTGATAACAACTCTCTCTGAGTGTAACCTTACTAATATTTATTGTATTATAAAGAAAAATTGATAAAATCGGACCCAGCGTATAACCAAGTACCCATTTTGACTTTAATCCCCTCTCCCAAAAGAACCGTGCTAGATTACGGGATAAAAAGTATCCTATGTCCTACCTCGTAGAAAGATCTCAAATCATGCCAAGTTTCATTTGAATCCATTCAGTAGTTCCGGCGTGATGCTCAGCCGTGATACAGACAGACAGACAGACAGACAGACAGACAGACAGACAGACAGACAAAAATTTAAAAAATTACAGTTTCGGCCTCAGTATCGGTTATAGAATGCCCTCCTAATATAATTTTCAAAATATCTTCAATGTACAGAATTGGACCTGTTACAGTTTTATTATAAGTATAGAATAGATATGGTTTATAATATCATCGGGGTAATGTCTAGGAAAATGTGGTACATTATCATAAATCATCTTAGAAAACACGAAATTATTAATAAGATCATCTATCTCAAACTTGTAATAGTCACTGTTTGATATTTATGAATCAGATCATCTTCAGCAGCAGCCGAAAGCTTAACAAAGGTGTCCCCCTTAGAAGTGAGGGGTTGTCATAATGTCTACGCTTGGCAAGCGTCTTGGGAATCGCAGTAAAGGTGGTAGGTAATCCAATATAAAAACGCTGCTGCCCGTCTTCTTGCTTTCCCTTAGTCGCCTCTTACGGAACCCGACAGAAGGACATGTGAGGATGCAATTCTTATCCGGACACACCACGGGTATTGTATCTGTCTATACGCCTATATTCTACACTTAAATAGGTTAACAAGGACATAAAATATTCACTTGGCCGTACCCTCAACACGTTGTTACACATAACCGCGGCGCGATAAACTGAATTTATTTTGTAAACATTGTAAACAATTAAGGCCCCACAATAGAGCCTTGGCTCTGTCTAAGCGGGGGAGGATGTAGTACAAACGCAGTTAATCCGACGACACGGTGCCTGGACTATTAAATGTCTTACATAGGATAGACTAGACAGAACCAATTACTGTTGTGTGGTACAAGTGCTTACAATTAAGCGATGTTGTATATGTTGTTGTTTACTAGGTGATAGGTTCCTTGTGCAAGGAATCGTCCAGGTAGGTACCACCGCAGTGTCAGATATTCTGACGCCAAGCAGCAGCTTGTAACCATTGCTGTGTTCCGGCGTGAAGGGCACTGTAGCTGGTGAAATTACCGGACACAAAGAGTTAAAATCTAATGTCTTAAGGGTCGGCAACGCACTAGTTATTCTTCTGGTGTTGCTAGAGTCTATAGGCTACAGTGACTGCTCACCATCAGGCGGGCCGCACGCTTGCTTGCCACCTTGGTAGTATAAAAAAATGGTTATTTGAATATGTAAATTTTGGGTTGAGGATTGGTGCTTGGTTTTTTCCATGAATAAATTACTTATTATATCATGATCAATTATGTAATAAAATTAAACTGCTCAAATTGGATTGTCTGGAAGAAACTGCTTTTTAGCGATAAGGCCGCCTTTGCTTCCCTAAAAATACTTTTATGGCGATCTAGCCAAGAATACGCGCAAAATACGATTTGTTGGTAGGTATATTTGCCTGTGCCCACCTATAAAGTAAGCTATCTCAACATACTTTCATAAGTTTATAACTGACCCAGAGCACATCAATTTTCACAGAAAATACTTAGTTTTGTCCAGAAGTAACGCAGAATAACTTCAAGTAGGACCTATTTTTCAAATCTCTCGATTGAATGGTTTTAACAGACGGAATAAACATCTGTCGAAGATTCTAGACCGAAATAGATAGATAGATAGATAGATAGACAATTCTTTATTGCGCACAAACAAACAGATACAAAAAGAATAAGACACAAATAGATTATGCTTTTAAAAATAAACCAATTTCCAAAAAGAAGTATTGAAATTCATAGAACATAAGTTTCTTTATCCGTGCACATATTTTTGAAGCCCCTATTATTAGTAGGTAGAACTACAGCGGTCGTACATTCAACCACACTAATTTATGTTCAAGTTAAACTAGTCCCACAGATAATAATAGCACACATGACACCATTGAAGGAGTGGGACACATAATAAAACGATGCCGATGACGGCGCCGGTTATGGGACCGACACGGGACATTAGTCCATGTTCGGCTTGCGGATCCCATGTTCAGATGAAGTTACAGAGGTATACGCAACAAATAAGTTATTGGATTCACTTAGATTACAATGAAATGTCGATAAAGTGAACAGCCTCATCCCAAGAGCTGAACGATGTGATGAGCCACTGTTAAGCAGTGGCTCATCACATTAATTCACTGGAGTAAACTGACGTTTACTGTGTTACCAGTCTCTGAGGAAAAAAATAGTGAAGGGACAAAATGATTCTATTACTCACTCCGATCTTCACCATTTTAACACGCGAATCGCATAAGCGCGATCACGCGTCGACCGCCGACGGATTAAATATCATTTCAATTCATAATTATTGTTAGTATTAGGTAGGTATGTTATCATTAATTTTGTGCAAATGATTGAATCGCTGTAGAAATGGAACATCAATACTACTATTTTACAAAGTGACATTAAGAAATGTCAGTTTACTCCAATGAATTCAGTTTACTTCAATGAATTAATAATTAGACTTTAGTACGATTAACATGGTCAAATATTATTTTAATAACGTTTTATTTTCCAGTAGACCGATAAAGCTAACCTAAATAGAAGTAACTTTAGGGTCTATATTTCTTTACTTAAAAAGAGATTGAAAGAGACTTGAAGAGAGATTTTCGTATATCCTGTTTTTCTTTACAAGATCAAGAACGGAACAACAAATGAATGAATGAAAGAAAAATAAGGCATAGATATTAACACTTCTATCGCCGTAAAAATTGTAACTATCGGTTTCAACTTAATAAAACTTTATAATGTAAATATCTGAATCGAATCTGAAATTCTTGTCATAAAAACAAAAAGTTTACGTAAAAATAATAAAAGTCCTTGGCTTTTTTCTCACAGTTGATCGTTGACGTGATCATAACGAATCGATACACATCCCTATTCTAAAACATTAATGCGAGAACAAAGAGATAGACACGCGTTTGCCGTGACTTAGGCTCAACCTGGATTCAACGGAAAATATCGACAAACACGACTTTATCGATAATGCTTATAAGCAATTATATTTATATGCTTCTACCGTTCGTTGAATGAATTAGAGGTCGCGAGCGAGTCAGTGCCAAAACAAAATAAAATTAAGCTGCGAAATACAATCTAGCAGCTTCGAACGCAGTGAAAAGTAACCGGTTACTCTAATTAGCCTGAATTATTTAAAATCAAATTCCAAAGCATTGATCAGAAATCTTTACCGAGAGACTAAGAGCCCGAAATATTAACTATTCATTTGCAAACGTCATTTCATCAGTCCTAAAGTATATTTACAAAACTAACCTAGCCTTGATATCGCCCAGTTTTTAGTCCAGATCTATAAATAAAATGTCCGTCAGAGGTCCCACCATTTGTCGGCTTATTTCTTATTAACGGTTGTCCCGGTATTATAACTGAGCGAGCGGCAGGGTTTTCGCAAAACGTAATTTAACTTTCCTCAGATATTGGGGTAATAAACGCGGTCTGTAAAATGAAGGTACTTTTATTACAATATTTTATTAAATTAGTGTCCGTAAATAAAGGAATTATGAGCGCCGGACCAGTGTATTTTTGCTGACATACAAATCTACACTAATATTATAAAGAGGAAAACTTTGTTTGTTTGGTTGTAATGAATAGGCTCAAAAACTACTGGACCGTTTTTAAAAATTCTTTCACCATTCGAAAGCTACATTATCCACGAGTAACATAGGCTAAATTTTATTTTGGAAAAAAATAGGGTTCCGTAAGATATTTGGGGTTTTTCGGACACAAGGTGTAAAAAATCAACCAGAAAAGTTACTTATTTTGCGTACGCTGCCTAAACTATAAAAGATAGAACCATAAAATGGTCTAATTAATTGTAGATCTTATAAATATCTACAAAAAGTCCGCGGCACACTATCTATGTCGAGGCCCAACAACCATTTTTGAAGTGAAATTTCTTATGCGGCTTCCAAAAATGTTATCATTTAACGCGTTAGACGTTATGCGTTAGACGTTGAGCGTTACATTTGTTAAGGTTATGAAAGCGCTCATGTGACGCCGTCAGTGAGTGAGTGAGTGAGTGAGTGGGCGAGAGGGTGAGTGGGCGAGTGGGCGAGTGGGCGAGTGGGTGGGTGAGTGGGTGAGTGGGTGAGTGAGTGGGTGAGTGGGTGAGTGAGTGGGTGAGTGGGTGAGTGAGTGAGTGAGTGTGTGAGTGTGTGTCATAGAGAGACACATAAAAACACATGTGTTGTAAAGTATAATAATATATATTCATATGAGTATAATATATAAACATATGTACATCAAATAATACTATTATAAACATACATAAATCAGTACGTACTAATATAACAAGAAAATTACACAAATACCGATTAACTTATTCCGCCAAATAAAACTTCTTCGCCAGATCTTTGAAAATTGGCAGTGACGAAGCACGCCTTATAGAAACGGGCAAAGAATTCCACAGGCGAACCGCCTGCACCGTGAAGGATTTGTCATAGAAGGAACTGCTATGTAAGGTATAATAGGTTATAAAGTATATTTTATGCCGCTGATACGTAGTAGAAGTATATAGAACGAGAGGAGGGTGCAAGAGAGGGAGAGGGGAGGATGGAGTGAGTGATCAGAGGAGTTAGGTGGAGCAAGGGGGGGGGGGGTAGTGAGAGGGAGCAAGTTGGGAGAATAGAGAGAAGGGAGAGAATTTAGAGAGGACAACGGGCAGAGGAAGAGGGGAAGTGTGACGGGGACCGAAGCGGGAGGGGAGAGAAATAGCATAGAATTAGATTTTTATTATAAGAGAGAGAGATGGAGAGAGATAAATCAAGGGAGTAGGGAGAAAAGGGGAGCAAAATATAATTAAAACGCGGGCGGAGCTGCGCGGGTCAGCTAGTAAATAATAAATTAGTAGGGCTTATCTTGTATTACGAGTATATTTTGTGCTACGCTTTGATGATTTCCTCCTCGGAAAAAAGGCGTCAGTGTCACTTAGTTAAGTAAAAAAAGACAATCTTCAAATCAGTTGTACGCCACAGACCTCCTCCAAGGCGCGTGTAAGCGCCTCAAACCCAAAACCTATCATCTACGTTATAAGCCACACAGCTGAACATAGGCCTCCCCCAAGGCACGCCACTAAGCCCGATCTTCGGCTCTCCTCATCCAGTGTCTGCCAACCGCTCTGCGAATATCGTCGGTCCACTTAGTCACTCGGCGACCTACGCTACGCTTCCTGATTCGCGGTCTCCACTCCAGAACCAGTTTACCTCGGTTCGGTTCTTCGCCAAACCGAATACCGTTTGGGTATTCCACATCGTACATTATGTAAAAAAAAATTGTTTCGCAAAAGAAATGCCTACTTTACACCCGTGCCGATAGGCCTCTATAAATATCCATTAGAAGTCTGAAATACTCTGAACTTCAGATATTCTTCGTCGTCAATTACCTTCGGTAATAGATTGCAGACCCGCGTCAGGCAGTGTCTATCTCCATTAGGTTCCCCTTTTCCATCTTACAGAATGGGTCAAATTATTTTCGCCACTCGCAGAACCCATTAAAATTGTACGATTCGTAGTGAGAAGCTGTGTATTCTTGTAAATGAAATAAATAAAGGGTGAGAATTGGGATAGATAAATAATTTTTTTCAAGCGTTTTAGGAACAAGAGCAAGTTTGTCTGGTGCTAAATGAAACGCTAGCCAATAGAAAGTTGCATTGTATAGCTACTGTAAAAGTTAGATGCTTCATGCGATGAATGGGCATGTAATATCTCCTGTGTGGTTGGATGATCTTGTCAATAATGTTGTCTTTTATTTCCGCGAATACTAGGTACACTTTGAAATAAACCTACTTTTACGGAATATATCGTAAAATCTAAAATACTCATTTTAGATTTTACTTCCCGAGGTTTCGAATGCTTCGCAGCACCCATGGTCACGGGGGGACCACGACTAAGATGTTGAACGTCCTGACGACAAATTTATATATACCGGTGTACCCTCAAGTCTTTTTAGTTATTATTGTTGGTGCGATATATTCCGTAAAGGTTTTATTTCAATGTGATCTTATCAATGATTGGCCGCTATGGTCGTGTTAAGAAGGACCTAATAGCTTTCTCCTATGTCGATCAGAAGGAATTAATACCTATTATTAAGTCAAAGTCAAAATATCTTTATATCTTGGGACACTCCACACACGGTCATCCGATCCCAAACTAGGCAGAGCCTGTACTATGGAAACCAGACAACTGATACTAATACTTACATACATTTTTTTTTGTAAATACATACTTAAATAAATAAATAACACCCAGACACTTGGTGGGAATCGAACCCACGACCCATCGGTTAGCAGCCAGGATATCTAACCACTAGACCAACGGATCCGTCAATCATTTTTTACATACTACCACCGGATCGTAACGTGGCCGCTACAGAAAATCCGGCGAGAAACTCAGTGGAGTTGTCTTTTAAATTTGTTGTATTATGTATGTATAGGCTAATCTTGCTAAAGACATGCCGGTGTAACGGCTAGGAAGAACATAAATATATAAAAATGCATAGCTGTCCGTCAGTCTCGCTAAATCTCAGAAACGCTTGACCGATTTGAATAATTATTGTATTGTTTTGTTCGCTCTAATTCAAGGGTGGTATAGAAGAAAAAATCGGGAAAATCCATAAAAAAGTTAAAAATAAACGCGGGCGAAGCTGCGCGGGTCAGCTAGTTATGATATAAAATATAGAATACCTTTCTCCCAGGCTGCTGATGTGGCAACTGCGGCGGTGCTATAAGCCGCATCGGCTGCGGGGCGGGCGGCAATGCGGCAAGCAGCGGCGGTACCAACGGCATCACCCCGCCCATGGGCAGGGCCACCGCGAACTTCTGCAGCCCCATAGTCCACGGCAGGAACCATCCCCCGCCCGCCTGCATCGCGCCCCCGCCGCCCCCGTACCACGCCAGCTCGACGGGCTACCGACCCCACATCAACACAACACAGCCACTATCGGTGTTTGGGACATATATTTTTATATTTGCACTTCACTATACCTGTGGACAAGAGGAGAAAATAACAGTCAATATCTTGATCTACATTCTTCTTTCAGTAGTTGGTAAAAAAAAGGTGCCAACCCGTGGGGTGTCTGGGTAAAAATAACACCGTCCTATCTACTCCCGTTGGGTGTTCGTAAGAGGCGACTAAGGGAAAACAAAAAGACGGGCAGCAGCGTCTTTCTATTGGATTACCTAACACCTATACTGCGATCCCCAAGGCGCGTGCCAAACGTGGCGATTATGGTAACCCCTACCTTCTAAGGGTGACATCACTTGTATTTCTCCCCTGATATTTTATAAAAGCATTTATATTACAGCCATACGCGTTTATACCTATATTATAACCATTTACCCAGGTATACAACGTGTTACAAAATACCCCCCATAAAAAATATAATTAAATTAATTTATTACTATTTTTTACGGGGTATTTTGTAACACGTTGTACAGGGTGGCGCAATAAAACGTGCATATTACATCATCTTTTTCTGCAGGGTAGAAAACACGCGGGCGGGAGGAGCTTACTACGTTTGTGTAGGCGCACTCATGGAGTTCTAGTCACAATGAGTCACTTCGACCGAAAGCGTAGCGCATTTTGCGTGCGCGCATTTTACGAGAACTGTCGTTCATACATTGTTACTAGACGACTATATTGTTCTGAATATCGACTACGGCGAATTAGTGAATCTCCGAGTGCTAATTTAATTAAATCATGCTTAAAGCATTTTGAAGAGACTGGTTCAACGTTAATCAACAAGCAAAAGGTCGTCCTAGAATATCTAGGACCGAAGACAATATTGACAGAGTTATAAAATCTGTACGAGAACGGAAATTATTGAAAGTTTTCAATAATTTCCGTTCGCGGTTAGAGGAGTGCCCTCGTAGAGAGGGTCATTTAGATGATGTTATTTTTATAAAACAAACTTCAGTTATTACTTTACACTACCTTAGTTTTATTTTAACTAGGTATACTGTATTTTTTATTTTTTATCGTTTTTTTTAAATATGCACGTTCTATTGCGCCACCCTGTATATATTAAACAAATAGATGGAGATTGTTTAAAATAAACTAAAGGCTAATGAAAAATGTTTTTTTTTAATAATTTTAGAGTGTGGCGACTCGACACACCACGATGGTGCCACATGTGGTACAATAACGCGATGAGAAGTGAATAGTACTACATACAACAAGACAGATGGCGCCACCGATTTCTGAATCGTGCAAGCGAAGTTTCTCCAACTCGGAGAATATATACAACATCCCGACAACAACTGTCGAGGGCTACGGCCTCACCGCATCACACCTCGCTCGGTCGGAGGATCCTCCCTTTAGCACCGCCGCCGTAACATCGCTAAAAGAGTATTTTTATTTTAAAAGTAATTAGTATGCATTTCTTTAGTCGTAAGTAACTAATACATTGTTGCATGTCCGAGAGGATAAATTGTTTCTAAATTTATGATACAGAACAAATTGAGCAATAAAATATATTCTATCCTATTCTATGTGTTCCGGGCTAAAAACAGTAAAAACACTACAGCAGCTAGATAAATTACAGGGTTTAATTACTTGATGTCAAAGACTTAACTTAGATGCAAACGACTTATTGCACTGTCCTTTGTTGCTTGAGACAATAATTTATTAAGTCTTAAATACGACTAAATGGATGGGCAGATGTCTCACTTACAACAAAGAACGTATAACTCATTTAAAAAAAAACTGACGAGACTTTGATAAAGTATCTATAGTTAGTTAAGTTTATGTAGCGAAGCATTTATAATATGTCGTTGATAATGCGGTTTCCCCACATGCCCCTATAAAGCGGTATCAAGGGATCTGGTTTGATCTGCGAGACTTAGAAGCCTATAGCGATTTGCGGCCGCTTTTTATTTCACATTTTTTAGCTACAACGCTAAATATAGATAGGCATTGGTTAAGCTTATACGGCAGAGGAAAATAATAAATGATGCATCATTTATGATCGTGGGATCCTCAGTTTATCTGGTATATTTAACACACTTTTTGAGTTCCGACGCAACAAAGAGGAGTGTTAGTTTTGAAGATTATGTTTTCGGTGTATATATCTATGGCATACGAGCTTCCTAAAGTATCGACTAATTTGAATTTTTATTATTTGCAGTTGTTTAATTGGGATGATTCATATGTATGTTTGATGAAAATTAATATAGGTATTAAGATGTTTATTAAGTCCTAACACGCTGGCTACACGGTTATAAACCACAGGCACTAACTTGATAAAGTGGCTATGATTCCAGGAAAAATATCGATATGTCGATATTTTATGTTTACTAGTCTTGTGTACTACAAGAACGGTGAACGGTTAGGAACCGTTGCGCAATGCTCACCGAATAGATTCAGTAATCTTAATCGTACATCGGACACTTGCTGTTTTAGTTCAGCTTGAACGATGAACAAGCAACAGTACGAAGTACTACGTACGAAAGAGTCCGGTCCTCATCTTGCGGATGTTGTGTGTTGCCAGGGCCAAAGTTTGGTGGGGGTGGTAGCGGGGCATCTGCCGGAGATTCTTAGCACCCCCTACTGGACCGTTACCCCACATGCTACCAAGACGAGGAATAGAGGAGCCGCCGGGGACTAGGGGCCATTTGCAAGTCGTGTCTGTCATTGTGTGTTTAGTATGTTAGTTTAGGGATTTGCCATAATCCCCACGCTTGGCAGGCGTCTTGGGGATCGCAGTATATATGAAGAAATGAATCTCAAACAAAAGACGCTGCTGCCCGTCTTCTTGATTTCCCTTAGTCGCCTCTTACGATACACCCAACGGAAAGAGGTGGGGGATGCAATTCTAACCCGGCACCCCACGGGTATTTTATACTACATATACAAAATTCCTGTGACCAGTAAAAAAACCCCGCCCCCACACCATGTGATGATAATGATGATCGTTGTGTGATGATGTGATGATGATCTTCATCACCAAGATATGAACGAAGTTGATGATGTGTGATAATGATTTATCTTTTAATGTGTACTTATGTATACATGAAAAATACACAATATATTTATTTCAATTTGTAAATAAAATTCGTTTATTAATCGGTTGGTAAAAGTAAACAAGAAGACTAAGCTAGTGTAGAGGTTGAAAAAACGACGGATGCATCGTCAACGATTGACAATGACGTCCACAACTAAAAACATTCTGTTTACGATATAAACTAGTCGAAAATTTTCTGTTTTTTTTTTATTTAATTTTTTTTCGGGGCTTTTGCTCTGGTCCCCATTTAGACTGTTTTATAAAACAGTTTATCGTGGACGATATACGGTCTTGTTTTGTCGAATGAAAATGCGTCGACGATAGACTTGTGTAGTACATGAGAGAACTATTCCTTTTCATTTTTAGTACAACACTCTTTTAGTACTTCGTCTTTCAGTATGTATTCGACTATTCGTAGTCTCTAGCTCTATAATAACTGGTCAGCTATTCCTATTCGTTTTTAGTACATCATTCATTTGGATTCATTTAGTACTTCGTCTTCCGCTCGAGATTTATTCGTAGTCTCTGGTTCTGCACGAACTGGTCCGATCAGTTACTCGTTGACACACTCAGAACGGGACTGAATGAGCGGGAATGATATGTACTAAAAGTACTAAAATAATAAATTATTACATTTAAAAGATTATACTAGTACGTAGCGCTCCGTTCAATGTCCGAGCAAAAACAAGCCTAGAAGATATGCATACCTATGTTAAAGAACATGAGGATAAGGTTATTATTGAATATTAATTATGTAACGTTTGTGATTTTAATAGTTTTAATATTATTGTTGTATGACGCAGTATGTAAACAAATAAAGCTAACAAAAAAAAACAAGATAATTAAATGGCTGAAATGCGTGGGGTGGTGGCGTCTTCAATTCGAACAATGATGATGATATAGATGATGATGGTGATGATTATGATGATAGTTGTGTGATGAACGTGATGAAAATGTGAATGATGATGTTGAATGGTGATGAAGATATGAATGGTGATGATGGTGTGAAAGTTGTGAATGATGATGAATGGTGATTATGTGTTATAATGGTGATGAGGATGTGAATGATGATGATGATGAATAGTGAAAATGTGTGATGATGGTGATAAACATATGAATAGTGTTGATGATGATGAATGGCGATGATGGTGTTTGATGATGATGATGAACGGTGATGAATATGTGAATGGTGATGTAGATGTGAATAATGATGATGATGATGTGTGATAATGCTGATGAAGATGTGAAAAATGATGATTATGATGAATGGTGATGATGGTGTGCAGAAGTACACATGAAAAATTACACGAAAATATACTGATTACAATTTGTAATTAAAGTCATTGATCTATCGATTAGTAAACGTAAACGAGAAGCCTACACTAGTTTCGTCGTTGACCAAACGACAACGACAACGATAGACAACGACGTCGACGATCAACGTCTACAGCTAAAAACATTCTGCTTACGATATAAACTGCTCGAAACTTTAGACTGTATTATAAACTAGTTTATCGTGGACGATAAACGGCCTCGTTTCGTCAACCGAAAATGCGTCGACGACCAATCCCTAGATGCGTGTTTAACGATGAGAGGGGGAACCCCAGGGCTCTCCGGTGGGATCTGCACCAGGGTTCCCTCAATGCCTTGCCTTTGAGCCCGACGCCGGGGGGCGCATTGTAGCCTGCCGCCGGGGGGCGCATTGTAGCCCCCCGGGAACCAGTCACGGTGCTCACGGGGACGGGGGTCGTAACCCCGTCGCCTTCCTCAATGGATGTTCAAAGAGCCCAC
This sequence comes from Furcula furcula, assembly GCA_911728495.1. Classification (NCBI taxonomy): domain Eukaryota; kingdom Metazoa; phylum Arthropoda; class Insecta; order Lepidoptera; family Notodontidae; genus Furcula; species Furcula furcula. The sequence continues at coordinate 5,085,835 of OU452245.1, forward strand.
ACCTCGAACGTCCAGCGACGTCCAGCGTCATATTCAGCTTTCATCTTTTGCCTTACTGGACACAGACCCAATGGAAATACATGATGTGATTAATTCGTTGAAATCTAGCAGTGCTCCAGGCTGGGACAATATACCTTCTAGTTTTTTAAAACTTGCCATAAACGAAGTTACTCCAATTATATGTCATCTGGTCAATCTATGCTTCAAACTGGGCGTATTTCCTGCAATGCTTAAGCAAGCTCTTATTACTCCGGTATTCAAGAATGGTGACAAAAACGATGTTAACAACTATCGTCCTATTTCAGTACTATCTTCTATATCTAAGATAGTAGAAAAAGTAATGAACAAAAGATTAATCAATTATTTGAGTAAATATAACATTTTATCTGATTCGCAATTCGGTTTTAGGCAAAACAAGTCGACAGAGGATGCCGTCATAGCTTTAAGCTCACTAATAGCTTTAAGCTAACACATTTAGATAAAGGATACAAGAGTCTTGCTGTATTTCTAGATTTAAAAAAGGCATTTGACACCTTTTCTGTCCCCATTCTGGTGCAAAAGCTTGAGAACATAGGCATCAGGGGTACCCCCCCTACTGCTTTTCAAAGACTATTTGAGTGGTCGGAAACAGAAAGTAAAAGTTGGACAATATGTCAGTGATGACACACATATTTCTTACGGAGTGCCACAAGGCAGTGTGTTGGGCCCGACGCTGTTTTTGATTTATATCAACGGGCTGTGTAATTTACAAATTAAAGGTGCTAATATATTTTGCTATGCCGATGACACAGTCTTGGTTGTTAATGGTTCTTCATGGAATACTGAACGATCATAACGATACTGAACTGGCACTTATGCAGGTGGCTCATTGGTTAAGGATGAACCTTCTTTCGCTCAATAGTGAGAAGACTAACTATATATGTTTTTCGAAAAATATTCGTACCCAGCCTGCTACTAACTTTAGTATTCAATTACATACTTGTCATTATTCACCTGAAATAAATTGCAATTGCTCTACAATTAATAAAGTAGCTTCGACTAAATACCTAGGTGTAATGATTATCATGGCACAGTCATATAGATTTAGTTTCTACCAGAATAAGAAAGTTAATTTGGATTTTTAAAACATTAAGATATGTAGCCTCTGAATCACTTTTGAATAGAATATATTTAGCATTAGCTCAGTCTGTGTTAGGTTACTGTGTCTCTGTCTGGGGTGGGGCATCCAAAATAAAATTTTTGGAAGTGGAACGAGCTCAAAGGGCGCTCTTAAAAATGATGTATTTTAAGCCGTACATGTACCCCACAAATGAGCTTTACATGGAAAGTAATTTATTGACCGTCAGAAAATTGTATATTTTATTTGTAGTACTGAAAAGGCATAAATCTGTAGTCTTTGATCCCAGTATTTTAACTAAAAGGAGGAAAGATATCGTTTTCACTATAGACAATGTCAAAACTGTTTTTGCTCAACGACAGTATATTAAACAATCGGCCCTCTTATATAATAAAGTTAATAAAATCTTAAACATCTATCCTATGGATACTCGTACTTGTAAATTAAGGATAACTAATTGGTTAAAATCTTTAACATATGAAGATACAGAAACATTATTACAATCATCTTCGTAATTTATATTGTAGTAAGTACCTATAATAAAAATTAAAAATCATGAATTTGAATCATTCGTATGAGACGTTTTTGGATTATATTTATACTTATACATAGTTAAATATCAACACTCTCTCTCTCACACAACTACACACACAGTCACACACGCACACGCACACCTACACACAAACACACACACACATAGGCAAACGTACATTCAGATACAGAATACAAAAAAAAATAAGAATAAAGATTTATTTATTATTTATTTATTATTTTGCTCGGACATTGAACGGAGCGCTACGTACTAGTATAATCTTTCAAATGTAAAAATTTATTAATTTAGTACTTTTAGTACATATAATTCCCGCTCATTCAGTCCCGTTCTATGTGTCAACGAGTAACTGATCGGACCAGTTCGTGCAGAACCAGAGACGAATAAATCTCGAGCGGAAGACGAAGTACTAAATTAATCCAAATGAATGATGTACTAAAAACGAATAGGAATAGCTTACCAGTTATTATCTGTAATAACTGGTCAGCTATTCCTATTCGTTCATAGAGCCAGAGACTACGAATACATACCGAAAGACGAAGTACTAAAAGAGTGTTGTACTAAAAATGAAAAGGAATAGTTCTCTCATGTACTACACAAGTCTATCGTCGACGATAAACTAGTAATATCGTCCACGATAATCTAGTTTATAAAACGGTCTAAAGTTTCGACTAGTTTATATCGTAAACAGAATGTTTTTAGCTGTCGACGTCGTTGTCAATCGTTGACGATGCATCCGTCGTTTTTTCAACCTCAAAACTAGTTTAGTCTTTTTGTTTACTTTTACCAACCGATTAATAAACGAATTTTATTTACAAATTGAAATAAATACATCGTGTATTTTTCATGTATACATAAGTACACATGAAAAGATAAATCATCATCACACATCATCAACTTCGTTCATATCTTGGTGATGAAGATCATCATCACACAACGATCATCATTATCATCACATGGTTTGGGGCTGGTCACAGGAATTTTGCATATGTAGTTTAAAATACCCGTGGGGTGCCGGGTTAGAATTGCATCCCCCCATCTCTTCCCGTTGGGTGTATCGTAAGAGGCGACTAAGGGAAATCAAGAAGACGGGCAGCAGCGTCTTTTGTTTGAGATTCATCTCTTCATATATACTGCGATCCCCAAGACACCTGCGTGGGGATTATGGCAACTCCCCCCTAAACACACAATGACAGACACGACTTGCAAATGGGCCCCAGTCCCCGGCGGCTCCTCTATTCTTCGCCTTGATAGCAGGCGGGGTAACGGTCGAGCAGGGGGTGCTAAGAATCTCCGGCAGATGCCCCGCTACCACCCCTACCGAACTTTGGCCCTGGCAACACACAACATCCGCAAGATGAGGACCGGACTCTTTCGTACGTAGTACTTCGTACGGTTGCTTGTTCATCGTTCAAGCTGAACTAAAAGAACAAGTGTCCGATGTACGATTATGATTAGGGAATCGAATCTATTCGGTGAGCACTGCGCAACGGTTCCTAACCGTTCACCGTTCTTGTAGTACACAGGACTACTAAACATAAAATATCGACATATCGATATTTTTCCTGGAATCATAGCCACTTTATCAAGTTAGTGCCTGTGGTTTATAACCGTGTAGCCAGCGTGTAAAAGTCTCTGCTTGTGGCGGCTTTGTGTAGCGGGTCACCCCCTTCCCTCTAATATGGTTGAGGGGAGTGATGGCTGCTGCTCAAGTCAACTCGTGCGCGGGTGCTGCGCTTGGGGGGACTGGTCCGGCCGCTGTCCTTTTATCCTTTTTTTCTTTTATTTTTTTTTCTTTTGTAGTCTAGCAGCAAAATTGATTATTACTTTATTTACGTTCTGAAGGCAATTCACTTGAGCTTGTAAATTATTCTTGGTGTGTATCTAACTTAGACGACTTGTGACAAAAGTTGGTAATATGTTAAAGTGCTTTGTGTCTTGCCTGACGAGACACTGCTTAACAGCAGAAGGTAAATGTTTAACGTGTGCCACTGTGATTTTGGATCGGTCATGCTCGCCATCGAAAAGTCTTTGCTTGTGGCGGCTTCGTGTGGCGGGTCACCCCCTTCCCTCCAATATGGTTGAGGGGAGTGATGGCTGCTGCTCGAGTCAACTCGTGCGCGGGTGCTGCTTGGGGGGACTGGTCCGACTACTATCCCTTTGGCATTTTAGTTTGTTGTATTTTCGTCGTATTTTTTATTTTATTTGATATTTTGAACGGCAGGACACACTGTCGCTGGTGCTGATCTAATTGTAAAAAGACAAACTTTGTTTAAAAAAAAATATGTGAAAATATGACAAGCCCGCTGAGTTTCTTGCCGGATCTTCTCAGTTGAGGCCGCGTTGTGATCCGGTGGTAGCTTATAAAAAAAAATGACCGTTCAAAAGTGCTAGCGTTAAGCCTATTTGAAATAAAAATTTTGAATTTTGAATTTTGAATTTTTCCTCTAATGTCGCAGGCACAGCGCGCAAGATCGATGCATAATTCTTTTTTATAACAATTTCTTCTATAAAAAAGCATACAATATGATTTGATTTCCGCCGCCCACAGACTAGCATCTCAGCTCTCTTTAATTAAAAATAGAGTATAACATAAAACGTCAGGTGTATCTTGTTTCCTTAACCGTTACGATCGACGGTTACGATCTAAAAAAAACAACAGGCTGATCCATTTCTTTAGCGTACGATATCGGAAACTGTTTCACGTTATATCAAAGAGATTGCGACTGGCGGCGGCGGTGCGTGAGATTATTGGGCCGGAAGACTGAAAGAATACGCCCGCTACGTCACGCCAATGTGACAACGTGACTGACACATTGTTGACACTTGACACACTATATTTGACAGCTGTCATGGTGCGGATGATGTTCTTTTTTTAAATTAAATAAAGTCACGGCATAGATGTAGGGTGTAAAATTGGGTTAGGTGCCGGATGCCGGGAAGGATAAAACTGTCATAATAACGTTCTACCATGGTTCTAGTAGAACCGTCCTACCCATCCCTCCCCATTGGGGTGTCTGTAAGAGACGACTAAGGGAAAACAAGAAGGCAGCTGCATCTTTTTATTGGATTACCTACCCCTTCTAAAAGGAAGGCCTTGGCTCAGCAGCGGACGTCATTCGAAAAATATTGAAAACAAATTCCAATTGAGTTATTATGCAGGATACGCATGCAACTACCCATCATTCATCTCCCAACTATTCCTGCAAGTCGTAATTAAAATATTTTAACAGGAAACATGAAGCTAAACGTTCATTATATTTACGTATTTCCAGACATTGTTTACCGGCGAATAACTGATTTATAGATAGTTCTTCTTCAACCAATATTTTACTATCGCAGTATCTATTCCCAGACGCGACGTTAAGGCTGTAAAAGTCAATCATAAAGCAAAATTATGATATTTCAACAATGTCTATCTGTGTTCTAATACAATTTACTACATAACTTCTAAGCTATTGCTTGGCTACAATTATAACTTATATCGTAAGTCGAAGTAAACTCACTCCCTATTATTATAAAACAAACTCGCAATCTATATTATCTGTACGTATGTATTTTAATTTCATCATCATCATCAGCAGCCGAAACGTCCACTGCTGAACAAAGGCCTCTCCCTTAGAAGGGAGGGGTTGCCATAATCCCCACGGTAATCCAATAAAAAGACGCCGCTGCCCGTCTTCTTGTTTTCCCTTAGTCGCCTTTTACGGACACCCAACGGGACGAGATGGGGGGGTACTATTCTTACCCAGACACCCCACGGGGTATTTTAATTTAGTTTCAGCATTTGTTTTGTTTGATGCCTCTCAGTATTATATTGTACAGGATGCATTTTGGAGAGTGTGCGCAGGAATTACATGACTTGATTCCGCCATCCCCCTTCTATAATCGGACGACGAGACGTACGGTGCACACACGCCCTTAGTTATGTGGTCAACGCGACTTCAGTCCGGATCATCTTCGTCATTTATAATAAGGACAGCTATGGACTGGAACAGTCTGCCTGCGTCCGATTTTCTACCCTATTATAATGTGGGTGTGTTCAAGGCTAGAGTGAATAGGCTTTTAATAAGCTAGTGTGCTTTAACACCCCCGATTGCTTCGCCGCTTTCCATCAGGTGGGGCTGCAGTCAAGTACTGGCTTATAGTAACAAAAAAATACTTAAAATCGCATGGAATTTTGAGGACGCAATGCGGTAGAGCGTTCAATCAAAATTACTCATTGTTGATGATATATTGATAAAAAATCTGATCCGAATCTTCGAATCATTATAAACGCATGATTTTTACACACGCCCTTAACACTATAATGCATTGTCAAGTTTCGATCATTAATCACACACGGACAATACTTTAGAAGGGTTAAAGATACCCGACCCTAGTAAGTATCGGAACAGTTTAACATTACTATACAAGTATGTTGTTATTTGGCTAGCATTTTTATAAACGCGCAGGTACTTTCCGAGTAGGGCTGCTAAATGCTAATAGACTTTAGCAGTAGACGACTATTAATGATACATATTAACACTTACAATTTGTTATAAAAGAAAGAAAGAAAACATTTATTGCTTAAGATTACAAAATCCAACGAGCGGTTACCTAAGAAAAGCAAATAAAAAAAACAGGATCCAATAAAATTTAAAAGAAGCATATCTAATCATTACACTTAAACCTAATAGCATACATGGTTTATTGACTTTTATAATAATAATACCAGCCCTTGTTTATGTCCCACTGTTTGGCACGGGCCTCTCTTCAAGATGAAGGGGCTTAGGCAATAGTCCACCACGCTGGCCAAGTGCGTGTTGGCGGACTTCACACGTCATTCAGAAGCTAGTTAGGCTTTCTCAGACTTGCAGGTTTCCACACGATGTTTTCCTTCACCGAAAGCTTGTAACAATCGCACAAAGACGATTTGCACATGTTTAGTTAAATTAATCAGAGGTGCGAGCTGGGGTTCGAACCTTTTAAAACCGAAATATTAGTTTCTTGTGTCCGGTAATTTCACCAGTGGCTTTCACACTTGCTTTGCGGCAGAATATCTGACACTGCGATAGTACTTACCACTTACACAATAAACCTAGCACCTAGTAAAAACCTACATACCCTATCGTTGATAACAAAAGTACGATGATGACGTCAGTATTCCAAAACAGATACCAATTAACGGCATTAGAGCTCCGGTTTCCTGATTGGGCCCTTTCGGCATGCTAAATACGCCCGAGCTACGAGCGACGGGATCGTATTGTTCCAGTATCGATACATCGTTATTATTCGATACATCGATATTCACATAATAAGATGACAACATTGTTTCCGCGTCGGCATTATTCGATTCCTTTTTGTTGGGCGTGCATTGTTATACACTTGGCTGGTTAGATTAGGCTTTTTTTTTACTTTACTATTGTTAATAGGCTTTTATTGATGGCCATTAAAATGCTTTAACTGTCTATTATAAAATATGAAAAGATTTATTGGAGACTAATAATGGAGCTTTTAAAATAGTGTGTTTTTTTAAAATCTTATTTCATTTTCGATTATCGAACGAGGTACTAATGACCGAATCTCACGATGCGTGGTATCACCATGATCGCATATTGCACCCTTATCGATGTGTAAGTATACGCATTGGATTCAAAGTTCAGCTATGTCAAAAGTCAAAATATGTGAATACAATTTTCGTTTACCAAAACCCTTTTAAATGTATCCCTAAATCGATTTATATCGACTAGGTTAACTAATCCATTAGAAATCGAAGCACTCAATATATAGATTATTCGAGTGGAATTTATTGCCACAGGCGATCCCTCCCACGACTCAACATTGTGAAATAGGTCGTTCTTTTTCATAATAATAATGATTAAAATCGTGGGAACAGCCGCCATTATTCCGTTTATGGCTGGATATTTTTGGGCTGAAGTTTAATTTTATGAATAAATTCTAATTGTAATATTTTTGTAGCTTGAAGGGCAAAGTTCAGGTACGTTTATAAATGAAACCGGAAATAGATCAATGAAACTGACTGAGCATACATTTTATTAATGAAACAATTTTTATCAAATAAATAATAATTTTTTTTATAAAGAAAACTGCATCGCTTAACTAAAGCAAAGTAACACTAATCATTACTTCATTTTCTCAAAATTAATAACATTTTCATATATCAATTATAAAAAAAAAACAATAAAAAAAAGTCAAAGTGCAGTAACAGGGTCCTAGCAGACAGTGGTTAAGGCTCCAAAGAAAGGAACTTCCTCACAATGCGTGCCGTCGCTTGCCAGGAGCACTGACTATTATTATTAAAAAAACTACATTAATTGTGAAATTCAATTAATACTGTCTTTAATAGTTTATAAGTCAATATGACAACCAAAAGCTTTAAAAAAATATTGAATCTGGATCAGGGTCAATTCGGTCAAAGTGGCTTAGGTCTATTAAGTCCATTAAAGCAGTTATGCACAAGCAAAATTATAGAAAATCTAAGATGCTCCAACAGACAGTAATCAAAGTTCCTACTTCTCATCAAACAGTGCGTGACCAACCTTGCCAGCATTTACTACTTCCAGACACGTCATCACCTATGCATTGTGCTTGGTCCATAAGATTTTACCACGGATGAGTGACCAGGGTCATAGAGTCAGCCGAGCAGAACAACTCTAGTTGTTAATATATGGCCCGTATATATGTATGAACCAATGAGTTAGGCTTAGTGTATTCACACTGTGCGGCTAACTGCAATGCAGTCAAGCGTGTGGCGACAATGCGGGTGTCAACAAGCAACAAAGTATGAAACCGCACATTTTATTGCTTGCCAGGCTTACGAATCCTTGGTCACTATCTTGTGACCTATACGATTATTTTTTGCCAAGGTCAAGAAGTGTGAACTAGTTAACCATATAAACGTACACGTAAAGTACACACAGCACAAGTGCACATAACCACATCTTGTGGGAAATCGGACGACCGGTCACAATCGGCAAAATAGTCGGTTAACCGCTTATGGGCTCTCAGAGCCTAATACGCTAGCGATTTGCAAATGTGCCAAGAGGGCAATCACTCAACGACATCGCCGCGTTTGAACATTGAGTCCATCCATACATTACGAGATTGTCAGTATTAATGTACGAGTGTACCTACCAAGCATAATGCTTACAAAACTTTTCCTGACATGGGAATAGAATTCAGCACCTCGCGACAGCCGGATCAAGGATATTCCAACAGGAGGAGGAGGACGGGCCTGTTGGTCTAGCGGTTAGACACCCTGGCCGCTACCCGATAGTTCGTGGGTTCGATTTCCACCAAGTGTCTGGGTGTTATTTATCTATTCAAGTATTAGTATCAGTTGTCTAATTTCCATAGTACAGGTTCTGCCTAGTTTGGGATCAGATGACCATGTGTCCATTGTCCCAGATTATTATTATTTCTGAAAGTGAGCCCAGTGGTCTGATTCCGAGTAGCAAGACTAAATAGCTCGATGGCTCCTACGTTAAATATCGTATATCTAAAAACATGATTTTCATATTTTTATTGATTCGTAATTAAGGTGTTATTTACTTTTTAATCCCATTAACAGAATTTTCAAAACGTGAAAAATGGAAAAGTTTTTTCCCGTATAAAGGCGTATGTTATTTTTGAGGGCGCCGTAAATGAGCGTATTTACTCTAGCTATATTATACGGGGTAAAGATGCGCGGGAGTACGGAGGATCGGCGAATCGTATCTATCACTTGCCGGATTGTACGTGGGAATTACGCCCCGCTCGCACGGCACGTATTCGTTTTACCATTTACTTAATTTAAATCATTATGTAAGATTGATAATGAGTAAAAATAAATCATGTTCGTATTTGAAACATTATTCAAGAACTTAAAGACTCTGTGCTGTCCCTTGTGGGGTCGTACAGATAGAGTAATGCGTCGGATTATCTTTCACGAGATGAACAGTTGGGTCATGCACTTGTTAATAGCAGAGAAATCAACAGAGCATTAGCTGGTAAGTACTATATAAACAAATAAGTTTTAAAATTGTATCGTTGTTGCTATGTGTTTGAGTTTTTTTACGAAACTATGTCAAAAATATCGTATATAACAAATACAATTTAGTACGTTGCTTTTTGGTCATCAAATTATAACGCATGTAGTACTTACGATTTTGTACGCTGCCAGTCTAATCAATTATTTTATTGTATGTATTACGTACGACTATTTACGTGGTATTTTTAAATCTGACTTTTATCGTATGTGTTACTTACGCTGATTTACGTTGCGGAAATGGATATGGTAACGTTATCATACAATAACTTACGTGGTAATTGCAAAAAAGGTACTGTATTATGTTACTTTTTTTATATTTTTAGAGTGTCCATTGCCAACTGGGACTCATTTATTGGAAATAGAAGCACTTTCTTAGATGCTGAAAGAAGATATTAGTCAAACACTACCAATACTACCAAATAATCATTCTGGTAGGTAAACATTTACTTATTAAAATACTTTGTGTTAACTTTCTAGGATCTATTACTGCTGTATGATTTACATAACATTTTTATAAGATCTTTTTTTTTCAGATGAAGGTTTGATAAAATTTAGAAGTATTTTATCATCAAAGTTCAAGGAAGATGAAGTAAGTGCCTTGCAAGTTTAGTCACAGTTAATGTCATTTAAATAAAACCACACTTGAAGCTAATTTGACCAATTCCTTGGATTTTAATAGTTTCATACTAGTTAGCACGCCACCCACCGTAAACAGTAACACTCCTCATTCAGAACTTGATGACAATGATGCAGAAAATATATGTCAGGACCACTCTATTACGTGAAATAACCCGGGAATCATACAAACACGTCATCCATTATCACCAGGCTGTGAATGTTAGTCCTTTGCGCGCGTAATACTCTGTATTATATATTATATACCTAATATAATGTGTCTCAGATTTCATGTCGAAAAGTGTGGAAGTAGTTGCTACAGAGTTCAGGTATTGGTCTTTTTTTTAATTTGGGGTTACTCCCACCACTCATTCCCACCACTGTGACTGTCAGCCAGGATCTACAGTGGTCACCAGTGAAGACATACGACTATTTGACCCTCGGCAAGGTTTAACCCTCGGCGAGTCTCGGGGAAACGCTAAATTGTCTTGGAAACCGCAACAAATATAATTAGAAGGAAAGTATATAGGAGGAGTGAGAGAAATACAAATTCCACTTCCTTCCTTTGCAAAGAGGGAGACAAATAACAATCACACGGGTTAATATAACCTCAGAACGAAAAATTATTACAGGTGCACGAACCCTTGTTAGTTCACCTGTAAAACACCTCGGAAGTTATTAGATTTGAAGAGACCTATATTACGATGTCTACTATTAAACTTGTTTCCGATAATATGTATGGCAGCAACGCTTCAAAGCACGAAAATGTTCCGTAGTCACCACAAGGTCCGAGTATGCAACTCCAAATGGTATTTCCAAACTATTCAACATAACATGGTGATGTGTGAGGACAAAAATTAAGAAGTTAAACGTACTTTCTGTAGATCCAAATAGACTACATGTAAGTAGTACTACGTGTAGTATGATCTAACAGATCTCAGAAAGCAAATACCAGACGATGACGACGACAAGAAAGCGATGTTGTTGTGGGCCTACTTTACAATAAGCTGCATATATCTAAATTGAAACACACATTGAAAAGAAAATAATTTTATGGATTATATCCTGGTTTATAATTTTATTTTAATATTCCGACGTTTTGAACACTTTACAGTATTCATAGTCGCGGGCGGACTGAGGTGGTAGCTGTCCATAGGTCATAGGTTGTCTTAGGGTACCCTCAGGTTTATAATTATTACTGTTAGTCCTATCTACGCAGAAAGCGCTTACAAAATAAAATTAGTTCAACTCATTTCAACAATAAACGATGATTTAATGAGTTAAAAGAGTTGTCATTCCAGCTATTCATCATAATTTTTACTCGGAATGATTCAGATTAATCATTTTGTTGTAGATTTATATTATAAGATTTTAACTTACTTAAAAATAATTCATTCCGTTCTGTTGATTTGTTTGTACTAATTATGTTGATTTTTAACCGACTTCAAAAAAGGAGGAGGTTCTCAATTCGTCTGTATGTCTGATTTTTTTTCAGTATCTTTATTTCTTATTTTTGTTGACTGTTATTAAAGGTATAATGTCAGTATTTTCTGTCAATGTTTCTGTTTTTTAACTATAAGTAATTAATTATTTTATGATAGTCAAAGCTATTTTAAAAGTTTTTCTATGTCCAATATAAAAGCTTATCATACACTCGAATAAAGTGTTTGTTTAGGTATTTGTAAGAAATTCAGTTTTGTTTTACCAAGGTAATATTATGAGCCTTATTATTTTCAGGCAATCGTATCTACGTGAGTATCTACTTTGTTGTCAGACCCCTAAGACTTTTTTTGCATTGTCTATTTTTAATTGACGTACAAGTACGTCCAAATAAAATATTTTAATAAAGTAATTAAGATTCAGTGTTGTTTCGTTTATTATTTTAATATTTTGTTGACCTAATCACCACATGCGACACTATTTCATTTAATATGGACTAAGTAAAATATAGTATGTCCAACAAACGTCTCAAAATGCCAAATCCGTTTCAATGTAAAACGTCGTAAGTAAAACATACGATATTTTCTGCTTACTGAATTGCAGCGTAAGTAATCGTTACTAATACTTACGATATTTGTATACTGCAGATTTCCACCGTAAAAAAGCGTAACAACAATATCTCTAAAACTAATAATTATTAAATGTTTGTTTTCATACTATTCGGTAAAATAAGGCATTTTCTATGTTTGATATAAATTTCAGCCAAATAGCTTCACATTGAAAGAACAAGCGTAGAAAAATACCTTTAATTCGCTCTCCTGTAAAGTGCGGGTTTTGCACATACGATATATAACGTAGGAACCATCGAGCTGTCCTACAGACCAGTTCCAACCCATTCTCGCTGACGCTACAGAGCCAAGACATTATCGTCTTCTAAGTTTTTTTTTTCACTATCTTGAAAATCTGTATCAGATTATATTTGCAACGGCTGAGGTACAAAAACAATTTAATAACTCGTTTGTGCATTATTACATCCCATTATGATAATCAATCAGTTGAACTTTTTCATTATCACCTTGCCCCTTTCCCGGCGCCATACGAATCACATTGACTTATACAAATGAGTCTGCAAGACGATATATCAACGTCATCAATTTATTAACAACGAGGCTGCTCATTGGTGAGTTGTCAAGCCAACCAATTGCTCTTTAATAATGATATAGTAATGGTAATCAAATAGGAATGATATAGTAAAACTAGTTCATCGATAATATAGCACATACATATTTATCAACATAGCGAGACAAATTTGTTTTTTGACAGGTGCCAAAATAAAAATAAAGTTTAACCATCTTTTTTGGATTATAGTTTTCTTACATTTTTGGAAATGGAATAAGTGGAAATGGAATAAGTTTTTAATGGATGTTTAATTTGACTTTTAGATTATTGGTAATAGACTATAACATATGAGTCGCTCAATATTGGGTTTGTGACCACTTCTATTCAGATACACAAATAATATGTGTGTCGTGACAACTTTTTTCAGATAAGTACAAATTATTTTGTGACTGATTGAAGACCATAAAGCTGGTTTCGGACTACGCTATAATATATAGCTATATAGTATATAGCTCATAGCTGGACACGTTCACACTGTACTGTACTATATATTATTGGCTTACTATACGCTATAAATTGGTGCGATGTGCTGAGTTCATGCTGTGCTATATCGCGCGGCCCCCTTTTTATTAACCGACTTCAAAAAAGGAGGTTCTGTATTCGACGCGTATGTATGTAATATTAATAAAAATGCGTAATTTTCATATATGTTAGTCTATGTGGGCTTCTAAACGAATTTACCAAATTTCACGAGTGTTTGTATGTATGTATGTATGTATGTAGGTTTGTCCGCGGATTTCTCAGAAACTACAAGTCCGATTTCAAAAATTCTTTTTGCAATAGTTAGAGTATCTTTCAACTTAGGGTAGAGTACAAATTTCATCAAAATCGGTCCAGTAGTTTAAGAGATATAAACTTTTTATGTTTTCATAAACTTTTTTTGTATAAGTTACTGTAACGTAGACGTTCGAGTTGCGTGATAGTGCTGATACCTATTTTGGTAAAATAAGTCACTAAAAAGTGTTAAATAAACTATTTAAAAAAAAATAAAAACCGACTTCAAAGTAAATTATCTAAAAAGCATAAAATAATGAAAATATTATTGAAGTTGGTGCAGAATATACACAGCAGGTATGCTAACACCAACTTCAATAATATTTTCATTATTTTATGCTTTTTAGATAATTTACTTTGAAGTCGGTTTTTATTTTTTTTTAAATAGTTATCTTCCTCCCTCACCCCCGGCCGTCCCGCAAACGAAACGAACGATATATTATAAATGCTTGCGATAATATCACGTAATTTGAACGTCATGCTATATAGTATAGCTTTAGGTCCTACTTTGCTATACTATATAGCTATATATTATAGCGTAGTCTGAAACCGGCTTCATTGAAAGGTAAAAAAACTAAAATATTAATACCAATATTTTTCAAATAGGTAGGCACCTTATTATTTCACGCAATGTTTTTCTGGAAACAATTATTGAAGAACTATTAAACAATTATTGAAGAATTATTGAAGTCTTTACTAAGAAAATTTAATTTTCCTTTCTTGAAAATTCGAAGACTATTATGTTCGCAACTGAACAAGAACCTATTAATATCTTGCTTTGTTTTTCCGTTGCTTATTAGTTAATACAATGGCTGCAAAAAGCTTGAAAAAAGTCGGAACTCGTATATTTCGACGGTGTGATGCATAATGTTTGCAAACAACGACCGGAATGGGCCTCCCAAACTTATTTCGCATGCAATAAATTACAATAAGACTCTTCGAGAGATAAATTTAAACGTTTTGACGTTCACTTTTGGCTGTGTTATGGAGTTTGCATACTTGCCATGTTATCGCACAAGTATTCTCAGAACATTTAGATACCTATAGTGCTAAAATTGACGACCCAGACGAACGCAAGACCATTCTAGTGACTGCCTGTCCTTAATTGATTCTATTTTTGTTATACAAGTTTTCGTTAGATTTTACTAGCTAGGAGACACAGCGACCACGTGGAAGTATGCCCGTTACCTTCCTATTTTTATAGCTTACGAATATATACGAATATATATATATATATTTCGCTTAAGAAAAATAAATTGACAAAATAGCATAGGTACATACATATACTGTTTTATTAGACAGTGCAGTGCAGTCCAATGACAGTGGAGTTTCTTACTCCAGTCAGATCACTGAGGGTCTTAGAATATGTATAAGTAGATGTACTATAGAATGCTTATTTTCAAGTAAGAACCGTACGCATGAGACATCGAAAAGTACATATAATATCATATACACGACAATAGGTACTATACCGTCAGCTGTATTTATCGACATTTGCGCTTATGACAGATCAAACCCATCACTACATGTCACTTACATATAAATATAACTTTAAATAGTTCACCTACCTCTTGGAGGAAGGACTAAAGAAACCTGCCTAGGCTGCCAACGATTCGTTTATTGAGATCATAAACAAACGCATACTCTATTCTTAATAAATAAACTCTATGCAGAGGGTATAAATACGAATCTAATCTTGTATCTCGGGTACAAATTAGAAAAAAAAATGATATTCAACAAATGAGTTACATACGTATAATTGTATTGATTGATACTCCGATTAATACCCTCAAGTATCGGACAGGGTTTTTTATATACTCTTTATTTATAGATCGCAGTATAGCGCTGCTGCCCGTCTTGTTTTCCCTTAGTCGCCTGTTACGACAACCAAAAGGAGAACCTTCTGGGTGCTATTCTGACACCACACGGTTTCTATGGAAGACTACATATATACATACATATAATCACGCCTTTTCCCCGTAGGGGTAGGCAGAGCCCATGGGCCACTTTTCGCCCCCGTGAGAATCGAGACGTGATGGGTGGCGAACCACATCGCCGCAATTTTGGTTAATTAAATTATTTTATGATTAACCATTGCGTTCTCACGAATAACGAGGGAAAGGGAAGGATAGGTGGTGTGAAAAGGAAGATTGGCAAGTTAGAATGGGAAATAGGAAAAGTAGGATATTACCGTCCAGGAGGGCAAGGGATGGGGCAGTAATAGCTAGGGAAGCCGGGGTCACATACCCGTATACTATACCACAACTACCGGACAGGTAAGTTGGGATGAGTATCCCATGACTATGGAAGAATAGTACCTATTAATTAAAATCATAACTCTGTATAATATTGTTCATTCAACACTATTACGAATATAACAGAGTCGATGATAGTGCATTACCCACCAAAGTTTCGAAGGACCAATAAAGATATTCTGATTATATGGACATAAATTTCGAAGTTTGTTTGATGGAAACACGGTGGTTTGTTGGGATTCTTTTATATCGGTTCGAAAAAGGTCGGTTGCCGAAATAGAAAAATAAAAATATCGACGGTTTGTTTTCGCAAGTAATGAATATACATTAGACCTTTGGTAGGGTTTCGACGCCTTTGGGCTTACAGTATCAATTAGTATAGCTTTGATAGGTATACACATGAGAAATATATTTTCGTACGTACGAATCAAATTTTGATATCGACCACCGCGGCGCATATTGAACTCAATTTTTTTTTTGAAGATTTTTTTTTATTCTGTGTCACTCCCACAAGTGTAAGGAATCTAACGACGTATTATAAGTTAAAATTTAATAAAGGCAAAATGTATTAAATAGGCATATTGCATGATTTTGAAAAGGTTATCGAACTATGTCAAGCTATTAGTTTTATAGAGAGGGGACATAAATCACCTTTCGGTATTTTATTAAAACAACATTGTAGTTCGCGGTATATTTACGAGGTAATAAGTGATATATAATCCAATACTTTCATAGCAATTTACGGCCGAACGGCTACCAGCTATAAACTTCCTTTGAAACATACTGCGACCACATAAAATTTATACACATGTAATAAAAAGTATGTGTGTAAATTCTTACACACTTATGACCTAGTACACCACACCACATACATTCGTATATGCAATAAATTGAATATATTACCTGTACATATGTAATATAGTAGATACAAGATTTACAATTAGACCCGACCATTTGTCAATATGTATGTAAAAATAAAATACCTAGTAATATTCTGTATCCGTGACCCGTGGGGTAAGAATAGCAGCCACCCATCTCCTACCGTTGGGTGTCGGTAAGTGGTGTCTTTGTATTGGATTACCTACCACCCATCATACTGCGGTCCCAAGCCGCCTGCCATACATGGGGGTTATGGCAATCCCTGCCATCTAAGGGGCATCAGGGGTCAGTGGGCATCTTTCGGCTACATGATGAATATTCTGTACCAGTATGGCCAAAACAGGGAACTGAGAAGATTACTGGACCACGACTTTTTGGTCTTTCTGGGTCACTTTTTTTTTGGGACTTATCCTACCACTCATGCCCACCACTGCGACTCCTGTTAGCCAGGATCTACAGTGGTCACCAGTGAAGACACCAAGGTTTGACCCTCGGCGAGTCCCGGGGAAACGCTAAATTGTCTTGGAACCCGCCACAAATTTAATTAGAAAAGTACATAGGAGGAGTTGGAAAAATATAAATTTCACTTCCCTCCTTTGCAAAGCGGGAGACAAGTAAAAATCACACAGTTCGATATGACTTCAGAACGAATGATTCTTACAGGTGCACCACCTAAAGTAAGGAAGTTAAAGTAAGGCACCACGGAAGTTGAGATTAGTAGATTAGTAGATTGAAGGGACCTACGAGTATATTTAGATTTCTACTATTAAACTTGTTTCCAATAATAGGTATGGCAGAAACAGGTCGGTTTCTGGGTCACTGTGGAAACCATCGTAATTTTTATCCAATTCAATGTTATATTCCACCAACTAAGTAACGCAGTGTTGCCAGCCATCGTCTTTGCTGACAGGCATCGGCACAATTTGGTGGAAATTAAAATTACGTTTACAATGGTTTCCCGAGTAACCAGTTCACTGTCATTTTAAGATAGAAGTCATTATTTCAAATGACAGGTAAAAGTAAGTCAAGTATTATTTCCAACCATAATCCTGTGCGAACATCTCGACACTGGTCACTGCTGGACGTGTTGATAGTGGACCATTACCAAGTCTCTCGTGCCGTAATTGGTATACGCAGCGGATGACAACAACCCCCTTAGGGTGCGTTTCCATTGAAGCGGAGCTGGGCGGAGCGGATCGTGAATTGGCCAATCACAGTGCTCGAAATCTCCGCTCCGCGTCAGTGGAAACAGTGTTAGCTGAGCTGAGCGGAGCGGAGCAGAGCAAAACGGGGCGGAGCGGACTTTCAAATAAAATATATGAACACACATATGAGCTGTACATAGCGGAACCGCGCCGCTCTACCCCGCTCCGCTTCAGTGGAAATGCACCCTTAGCCAAGTTGCCATTATCCAATATTAGGGAAGAGATAATTATGTCATATATTTGTTTTCTATTCTCTAGCGTTTCGTGTTGTAGAATGAAAACTTACGTACGGCCCTCAGATTGTGTTTTTATCGTCGACAACTAATCTTGACAACCTTAGTCGTTACAGGGTCACATCACCACTCTAACGTCAAAAAGGTGGTTATCCGTAAGGAAGGTAATGATTCTCTAATACATACTTAATATTAAATTATAGTAGGGTAAGAACGCCAGTCATCAGTTTCGAAACAACGCGTCTTTATCGCATTGCCACACCATCCGGGTGTATGAAGGAAACTATAAATCATAGGGGCTTATTAGATGCAGCATGTGTGACACGATTTGAAGACTGTCACACATGCTGCATCTGTTTGTACTGTTATTATCGGGTTTTTGTGAAGGTTTCAACTTTGAATTGCACCAAGGCTATACGTTTATGTATATCTACAGCTGTGTGAACCATGAAATTTTGTTTAAAACGCGTATAATACTGAAAAAACGTCCATGCAGCAAGTTGGCCGTAGACGTTAACAGATACGAACGAACGAGAACGAACTAAACAGGTGTCTCGTGCAAGGTTTGATCTAGAATGCCTTGCGTCAAATAAAGTCAAAAAAGAATTACGATGCACGTATGTACGTGTAGCGGTTTTTCTGTTTCTATCTCTCTCTGTGTCTCTTTCTCTCTCTGTAAGTGTGCGTGCGCGCGCGCGCATGTGTGTATGTGCATGAGCGCGTGTGCGTATGTTCATGTGTGTGCGTGTGTGTGTTTGTGTGTGTTTGGGAGATACAAACGTTCGGGAAAGGACCATAAGTATTATTATAAAATATATTAAGGTAAAAAATATAAATTTATATCGAATTGGGACCAAGATCGTGTAATTATCATCATTTGAATAAACTGATCATTTAATTCTCAATACCACTAATAATTTATTCTAAATATAACGACGATTACCTGCAGACCCTAAGTAATTCTCGTAAGCACGAATAAACAAAACAGAATCACCTACAACAGTTCTCCATTAATTTTTCCTGTCGTGAGCAAAGATGACACTGCCATGGGAATAATCGCGATGAAGTCATCGCGACACGAACGCTAGTAATTATGAATCGTTACCGTGACCGTAATTGTACAATTAAATCGCGTTTACCTGTTGTATTTCTTACATCCAATTGAAAACAAAACTAATCTGGAAATTACCTTCTAATAATAATGTCTATAATGCATCGATATAATAATTATATAAACTAGATAAACATTCACTAGCAAAATGACATCTAAGATGTGGTCGCGGAGATTGCAAACTTATCTGTTATAATGTGTTTAAAGAAAATTCAAGGCTAGATCACTTAGTACGGTGGTTATTAGGCGATAACGAGTCAAATGGTCATGCAGTTGTCTGTATTATGTTGCGGTAACGTGACTGTATCGATTTTACTACGTAGACGACAATAGGTTATTTGAACACGAAAAATAGCTGTATTTTATTGTAATTTTTAATAGTATCTAAGGTCAAAAGTTACGGGACATAAAATAAAAAGACTGTTTTGAAATGTGCTCATGGAAACCCTTTCATATAATACCCTACTCGATATAGTAGCCTCATTTTATAATTTGACGTCCCATCTCAGCCCCTTTAAAAAAAAATAGTAAAAGTATATATTTCTTATTTGAGATTAGGTTGAGTTAGAAAACTTTAATATTATTGCAAATTTCAAATTGATAGAATAGGTGTAACAGACATACAGACTGACGAACAGACAGACAGTCACACGATAAAGGTTCTTTTTTATCTTTCAGGTACGGAACTCTAAAATAAAATGAAAATTGGGACCCTTATCACATGAATAGAAGCCAAGGTAAACTTCTAAGAATTTAAGGCCTTATAATCGGGAAAATAAGGCCAAATGGGTATTTGAAATGAGTTACTTACCGATTAATTTACATTTATAGATATAAATTTACAGATAAGATAAGAAAAGATAAGATAAGATTATTTATTTGCAATAATGTGGTTTACAAAGGTCTTATGGCTAAATAACAAGTCTCTTCACATTAGTTACCGTCGATAACATGCAAAATATAATTATTAGTCTAGGTAATCAGCTTTTTTTTTTCTTTATACTCAAAAAACTCCTTAACTGTATAGAAACATTTCTCTATTAACCATTCTTTTAGGCGACTCTTAAACTTACTGAAAGGCATTCCCCTAAAATATTTAGGTAAATGGTTATATATCCTAATACTCATTACAAAACAATTTTTATGAAAGAAGGCTGATCTACATGAGGGCATTAAAAAACCTGTAGGATCTCTCAAATTAACTAACTGCTTCTTTTGAACTGCAGCAAAGGTATTTGGATTTTTTAACCGACTTCAAAAAAGGAGGAGGTTCTCAATTCGTCTGTATATATATATATATATATTTTTCTATGTATTTTCGCGCATAACTCTGGCAATTATGAACCGATTTGAAAAAATCTTTCTTCCATCCATTCTTTAATCCGTTAATTGGGTCCCATAAAAAAATTATTGCTTAGTAATAAGTAGTTCCTGAAAAAACAAGAATGGTGACTGCGCACTGAGAGCTGCAAGAAAGCCTATATAGATGACGTTTTAGTCGCTCGGACTCGCTCGGTCGGACAAAAATAGTCATAACTCTGGCAAATATTTACCAATTTCAATGATTCTTTTTTTATTCGAAAGAAGAAACCACTGTATTGAATCTGTATGAATTTTATTACAACCGGATAAGAACTTCCTGGAGGACCAT
The DNA here is from genome assembly GCA_911728495.1 of Furcula furcula. Lineage (NCBI taxonomy): Eukaryota > Metazoa > Arthropoda > Insecta > Lepidoptera > Notodontidae > Furcula > Furcula furcula. The sequence goes on from OU452245.1 coordinate 5,106,876, forward strand.
GAACGATGTGGAGGAATTTATCTGGTAAAAACCATAAAACTGATGTTCTCCATTACATTGCTCTGACAATTATGAACCGATTTCGATGATTCTTTTTTTATTCGAGAGAGTAAACTACTATGATGATTCCATGCAAATTTCATTACGATCGGATAAAATGTTTCTGAGTTTCTGAAGAAACATGAATTATGTAAAAGTATGTAGACGATAATGTGATCATAACCTACCTAGATAATTTTACGGTTTTCGATGGTTCAATCTTTATATATGAAAATATCACAAAAAAGTTTAAAATAAAATCTTTTTTAAAAAAAATTGAACCGACTTCAATATCACTGAAAAGTATAAAATAATTTAAATATTATTGAAATTGGTGCCAAATATACAAAGCAGGTACGCTAACACCAACTATATATATATATCCATAATATGCTGTAAGAGCTGCATCTAAACCTACTGTACGTCTAAGCCCCGAACCCACAAACGTCAATTAAAGGGGTTTGTGAGTGCGGCAGTAAGTCTACGTAATGCAAAAACAAATTTATTTATATTCTTACACACACACACACAGATAAATGTTTGTATTTTTCAGCTTAGTGACAAGGTAAGCAAGATATTCGTCTGATAGCAAGCGACATGCCTATAGACAGCTGCTTTGCACTGCCGCTCGTCACCAGATACATTACTAATTATCTCTTGAATTCGTTAATTTCACCAACTACTTTATACTGTAATTAACACAACAATGTCAACACACAGCTGCTTGGCGGCAGAATATGGTTTGGTTGGTTTGGCTATGGTTTTAGTATAGGTTAACTGTACCTGATGGATATCATTATAATCTCTATGTATAGTACATACTATATTAAGACTTTTTATGAAACCAACAACAAATTAAATTCCTCTACTACGAGTAGGCAATTAAATTAAGCAATTACAAACTATTTGTTAGATTTTTGTAGATTCCAAATTGCATCTTTTTTTAATACCGTAAAATCAATATTAAAATAAACTATGTGCATAAGAACACAAAGTTGAAATCTGAACAGCGCATTCAAGTCGATTATCGTAATGGTGATACGTAATTAATGCCATAATTTCTTACACACCGCCAAAATTATTTTTAGAATCAAAATTATCGTGTATTGATTTATGCAAAGATGTTGTATTTCATATCTGGATTTGAGACTATATTTTCATTAAAAGAGTATTAATTCAAAATCACTTTTAATTTAATTTAAATAATTAAAAAAAAAACGTTTCATTTAAACTGATAAACTGATATTAATTACTTTAAAAAGGTAGTAGAAAGTTAGGTATTCTTGCACAGAAAATAGTTTCGATCTCAATATGTAAAAGTACGTAAGTAAAAAATCATCTAAAAACGGAACACATGAATTTATTAAGTCCTCTTTTTTTATGAAGTACCAAAGGATATTCGTGAAAATGGTCTGAACGGTATAAAAAACGTAGATCCTTGTGAAGCTGTGGGCGTATCGGTCGCGATGGCCGTCGAGATTATCGAGTAACGAAGCTTTTTAGTTTTTGTACGCACCATTGTTTGACGTGATATCGTACTAATAGCTCCAGATAGACCAAGGCTGGCGGATTATTTTTATTTAACTGGATATCTTGGCCTTTTTTACGGAAATAGTTACTTTTTTCTTGTTATTAAGTGACGTACGTAAGTGACGGCGAGCGACACGCCAGTAGATATCTACACTGCACTGCCGCGCGTTTAACTATTAATAAACCGCTTGTTGAAATTCGATTATTGCGACAGTCACCTTATACTATGCTGGTGAGTAGAGATATCGATTATCTCGTACCCAATACTAGTAATAAGATAACTTTTGATTCCGGCAGTACGTCTCTAGATTTCGATATTTCACCATCTCATCGATCTTCATACCGGAACACAGCAATGTTTACCTGGTCATCCTTGGTGGCTTTCTGATACGTCAGTGGTCTACACGTTAAGTCTAAGACCTTGGAAATGTAAAAAAACACTAGTACAGATAATCTGTACCCATCAATTTGGATATATGTAAAAAATTGAAGGTTAATCAGTTACATATTGAATTGAACTATTTCTGCAACGGAAAGGTAGACTGGTAGAAAGTATCGGTATTAAATGCGCTCTGCAAATGAAAGACTGCCATATAGTAATATGCAACTAATCACAAAAGCACTAACGTATTACAAAAACATTTTTGGCCGGCCAACTACTAGGCCAAACAAGTGTTGTACACACTTGAACGAAACTGACTTAATCAGTAATCGGTCAATTCTCTCCCCCTCGAACACGTATTTCACGTGACGTGTATTAACTACTAAAAGCTGTTAACGACAGCACAGAGTAGGCACCAAGGAAACAAATGGACACAGAATAAAACGATGAAAACGGTCTGAACGCGCATAGTTACGTAACCATTGTAATTTTGTTAATCAACATCAGCTAGTGTTTATATGTGACCGTACCTGATGATAAGTGGGTCACCACTTATCATGAGGTACGGTCACAGCCCTAGATGGTAGGATAACACAGAGATCCTTCGGAGTCGCTGGACGTTCGGGGTGTGGGCCCATTGAACGTCCATTGAGTACGGCGGCGACTCCGAGGAGGACGGCGGCGGGGTTGCGACCCCCGTCCCCGTGAGCACCGTGACAGGTTCCCGGGGGGCTACAATGCGCCCCCCGGCGGCGGGTTCAAAAGCAAGGCACTGAGGGGCCCCTGGTGCAGATCCCACCGGAGAGCCCTGGGGTTCCCCTCTCATGTGCCGATGCGACAGCCGCGGGGGTTTTAGTGGGTAAGAATCCCACATACCCCGGTCGAGCCCCACAGCTCCCGGGGATCTTTCGAAGATTTCCCCCGCGTCAAAAAAAAAAAGGATAACACAGAGATACGATTGAATTACTATACATAAAAGAACTTGCCCTGTAGAATATCAAAAATGTCACCACTTGCTTGGTGCCACAAGCGGGTTTTGGCACCACTCGTGTTTTTGTGACACGAAATTCTTTTAGTTGTGCGGAGTGCGAGGTGCGGTTGACAATAAAACAGGTTTTCGTGTATCTTAGGAATTCAAAAATTGATATTCCCAAGTAAAATTAAAAGACGAGGATAAGGATACGTTACGCCAGTTGAAATTATGAGGCCTATACATACTAGGCACTAAATAAATTTAGATGATAAATAATTTTTCAATAACAAACAGCTGCCATGCGCAAAAGCATTTGTTTTAGTTATGCCTTAAAATAAATGGCGTCGGTGAAATAAGTACGCTAAAACGTTAAAAGAAAATGTTCATCATGATTATCTTTAATATTGATATCATTGAGTTAACCCTGTTGCAGCGCAATCGCTATACTGGCATCTACTTCTGCCGTAAAGGCTAGAGCGCTTCAAGCGCTCGCCTCCTATTGTCCGGTGAAGCTGCAATGGCCATCTGCGGCTAACAGCGTCTATCATTCCTAAATAAAATAAAAACTTTAGTTAACAGCACAGTGGCTCCTCACGCAGCACATATCACTAGACGGTGTTGACTTGACTTGACTGCAATATTCTGTAAAGTGGAAGTACTTTCGACCGATTTAAGCGGGCGTAACCATTAGTCGTACTTCTCTTAAATCCCACAAATCCACTGGGAACTGACAACAAACGCTTAATTACAACTACACGAAGCGCGAAACACTTGTATGTATTAAATGCCTGTGTAAACATGTACAAACATGTTCGCACATTTGCCAAGCAACAACGGTAGGATAAACCGAAGGATTACGAAAACAGATCTTAACGGCGCTTTAGTATTACAAAGATATCTATGAATATTTAATGAGATCATGCCTTGGATGTAAATTTGAGATACATTATCCCTAATGTATTATTTCTCTACTTCTTACCTACCTAGCCATAGTGCATTCCTTCTTAGAATAAGAAAGATCATTTTTGAAATAAGAAAAAAGGTGTATTAGCAGTCGAATTAATTTTTCGAACAGGCGCTGTCAGCGGCATAAATAAACTGTGGTCAATTTTTCTATCATCGATTATTTTATAGCCTTAACAATAAAAAAAATCTGTGATTTATTGTAGGTATGTAGCATAGCTACATTGTTTTAAACTCATTTCGTTAATAAATAAGTAAAAGACAGCTGTTTTAACAGGACGTTGAATTACGCCTATAATGGTAGTAATAGCAACGCATAGTAATCTTACTTATTACTAATAATTTTTGACTAGGCGTTTTGTTTTAACCTACGGCCCTTCTATATTGATTGGGAAATACTATGCTCTTATTTTAGTTATTTCTGGTAATAGGCGATGAAAGCTGCATCAGGCATTCCTATTATTTTCATTGATAGAACCATAGGTAATATTTAGATACCTAGGTAAGAATCACTTTTTAATAGAGGGTATTTGATTTAAAATAGGCGGAGTCTACCGAGGGCGAGACGATGCGATAAATGCTCAGTACCCGATAGCTAAAAGTGTCGTCCAATCAGAGGCGGCCACCGAATTAGGTACTGGTTTTTCTAGACGGTTCGACGCCATCTCCACTCGATAGGTTTCGTTTTTGACTCAGTAGTTGAGCCAGCCATTTGCCATCTGAGCTGAGCGCCGATCACACTTCAATTGTATTGTATTTTCTGTCGACGGTTTTGATATATAGTGCAACTATAGTAACAGTCTATTAAGTTAGAGTATATATATAAATTCGAAGTGAACCCAGTATTTACTGGTAAGTTGTTTAAACTATGTAATCGCTGCTGTAGGATTTTTTTTAATTGTAATCCTTCCATATGTGAATAGGTACTATTAAGCCTATATTTTACGTTATATGTTAGGGTGTACTTTTATTCCTGTAGACGTCTCCATGATGAGGCAGCCTCCACCAACTGAAAGCTGGTTAGGAGGGTGTCGCATTAGGGAACGGCGTCTACAGGAACGCTTATGTGGCGTTCCAGGGTTCTCCCTTCGGGCGAAGAGTTCTACCTTCCGGCAAGAGTTTCTCCTTTCGGGCGAAAAGTTCTCCCTTCGGGCAAGAGTGTTCCCCCTTCGGGCGAAAGGCTTCGCATTTTTCCGGCCACCAGTTCGTGGCTGTGTTGCTGACGACCGGGTCTAGTCCAGACTCCGCATCCGTGGCGTGCCTGGCCACTCCAAGGAGAAGGAGGACGCCGAAGACCGCGGGAATCGCCGTTGCGTTCCCTAACGACCCCTAGTTAAGTTACAGCTATTTTTGTTATACGTGCGAACAAGCTAACTAGTAATCGACCTCCCCCTGTATCGTAACTTTCTTCTCGTTTTTTTTTATTATTTAATAAATTTGTGTAGCCCTCCTTGTGTTGTTATTTCTCTTGCTCGCCGACTAGGCTACACTGGCGCCAACGCGGTTTTTACTTTAGCTTGTTCGCATTTTTTTTCTCTTGGTGGCGGTTGTCGTCATTTTTCTTATTCTTTTGTGTCGTGGTTGGAGATTTTTTTTTTCCTTTTGCCCCGTCGCCGTGTGGTACCCGGCTTACTGGTGAAGAATCGGTCCATCCCTACTCGTCCTAGGGTGTCGTAAAAGGCGACTAACGGAAATACCGTGACAGGTTTCCACAAACTAGGTCTGCAGGCCTTCTGCCGCAGATTTAGTGTCACTAGATAGGGGGCCTAGTGACACCACAGCTCACCACCTACGCTGTGTTTTGCATTTCTTTTCCAAATTTTGATATAATTTTTTTTTACGTAATACATTTTTGGCCTAAATTTTAATTTAATTCAATTTTTTTTTTCTGAGTGTGTTTTTACCCAACCACGACCATTAATTGTTTCGTGTGTATTTTTCTTGTATGTTCTGTGTATTTTGCAGCATATCTTATTTTTTGTATTAATCCGTATATCGAACTCGTTGGCAGAAAATTATTTTCCTACCGTACAAATTTTTTTATATTATTTTATTTGGTGCATTTTATTAATTGCTTAGAATGTCTTTTACAATAAAATTTTTATCACTGCAAAAGGCAGAACTCGAATATGAAGTGGCCATAAGGGGTGAAACACCCGCGACAACAGTATTAGAGTTGCGCAAGCAAATAGGGAAGTTAGCTACAAGTATTCCCTCTGGGGACATTTTAGATTCGCCATTCTCCCTTCAGGAGGATTTAGTAGGCGTATCGGAAACCTTAAAGAAGGTTAAGTTTCAATTAGATCCGCAAGCGGATGGTAATACCTTATTAAGGGCAGAAAATAATTTGGCACATCTGTACCATAGATTGCATAGAATTGAAAGGCCACAGAGTGAGCCTAGCTTAAGTACTTATAATGAGTGTATATCGCAATTTAAGGATTTTATAACTCAATTGAACCACTTAAAGGAACACAGCGAGGATAACTTGCTGCAGTTTTCGTCGCCATTATCAAGTCCTGGCACCGCTAATCCGTTAAATATTACCGTACAATGCGACAGGGGTACTTTTAGTGATTTAAATAGGATAAAGTACGATGGGAAATCTTGCGTTCGTGCTTTTATTCAAAGAATATCCGAGGTATCACAGGCTAGGGGTATTACAGACGCACAATTATTATCCCATGCCACTGAACTATTTACTGGGGATGCCTTACACTGGTACCGCAGTATAAGAAGCACTATTAACAGTTGGAAGGAAGTGTTAGATTTACTACGCCAGGATTTCGACCAGCCTAATTACGACTATAGGTTGTTAGCCGAAATACGCGCAAGAACGCAAGGAGAGTCTGAAAATATAACAATATATTTATCCATAATGTCCGGTATGTTCTCTAGGCTGACATGTAAATTAGAAGAAACACAAATGTTAGAGATACTTTTACATAACATTCGTCCGTGTTACGCGAATACATGGCTGAGTCTACCGAGGGCGAGACGATGCGATAAATGCTCAGTACCCGATAGCTAAAAGTGTCGTCCAATCAGAGGCGGCCACCGAATTAGGTACTGGTTTTTCTAGACGGTTCGACGCCATCTCCACTCGATAGGTTTCGTTTTTGACTCAGTAGTTGAGCCAGCCATTTGCCATCTGAGCTGAGCGCCGATCACACTTCAATTGTATTGTATTTTCTGTCGACGGTTTTGATATATAGTGCAACTATAGTAACAGTCTATTAAGTTAGAGTATATATATAAATTCGAAGTGAACCCAGTATTTACTGGTAAGTTGTTTAAACTATGTAATCGCTGCTGTAGGATTTTTTTTAATTGTAATCCTTCCATATGTGAATAGGTACTATTAAGCCTATATTTTACGTTATATGTTAGGGTGTACTTTTATTCCTGTAGACGTCTCCATGATGAGGCAGCCTCCACCAACTGAAAGCTGGTTAGGAGGGTGTCGCATTAGGGAACGGCGTCTACAGGAACGCTTATGTGGCGTTCCAGGGTTCTCCCTTCGGGCGAAGAGTTCTACCTTCCGGCAAGAGTTTCTCCTTTCGGGCGAAAAGTTCTCCCTTCGGGCAAGAGTGTTCCCCCTTCGGGCGAAAGGCTTCGCATTTTTCCGGCCACCAGTTCGTGGCTGTGTTGCTGACGACCGGGTCTAGTCCAGACTCCGCATCCGTGGCGTGCCTGGCCACTCCAAGGAGAAGGAGGACGCCGAAGACCGCGGGAATCGCCGTTGCGTTCCCTAACGACCCCTAGTTAAGTTACAGCTATTTTTGTTATACGTGCGAACAAGCTAACTAGTAATCGACCTCCCCCTGTATCGTAACTTTCTTCTCGTTTTTTTTTATTATTTAATAAATTTGTGTAGCCCTCCTTGTGTTGTTATTTCTCTTGCTCGCCGACTAGGCTACAGGTACTCTCATAAGTTTAATTAATATGACTTTTTTTGGTAATTAAATATATTTCGTCAACTGATATACATTTTACAATGTCCTGGGGAATTTTAGGCTTTATATTGGCAAATATTTAATTTATTTGTTCCGCTGTCGATAAAATACTTTATCAATTTAAATATAAGTGATATGTTGAAAGATTTATTCCAATGATTAACCTTTCAACCTTTTGGGATGAATCTAGATCAAGGCCTTTTATAATTTCATAACGTTCGGGGTCCACATTGTAAAATAATAAAATATAAAATTCCGACAGCCACCGCCGGACCAAAAATGACTAACCAATAAATTTCAAGCAAACTCTCCGACGATTCGAACCACAAAAGCCACCGCCAGTTCGCCATGACCGTCAGAAGTTAGGCTGTACGAAACCAGTTTTATAACATCTCTGTATCAATAACCTCGTTAAAGTATTCATTAATTACTCACGAATGGACCGTGAACGTCCAACATAGTTTTAAATAGTTCTCATTGGGTGATTGGGGATCACTGTTAATTGGTATCGACCACCAGTGGTCGTTTAAGGTGTATTATAGTAATATCATGGGAAATAAAATCTTAAAAGACAATTAACCTTCAACTTAATTCTTATTTTTGCAAATATTAATATTTTATTTAAAAAATAGGGTCGGATTATTATTATAATATCGAATGCTAAAATACTGGCTTAACTCGAAAATGAATAAAAACCACGTATTGTTTTTGTTTCGTTGGAAATCATTATTGCAATTAGGACAAATGTTTAAAAAATATATTTCATTTATTACAGGCTTACATAAAATTACGGTATTTATAAAAACAGACCATGACTACGGGTCAACGTAGTAGTCGCAATAGCGAATTTTGATTTTCAATCATAATTTCGGAACAATTTACGCCTACGCGTTTCAATGGTAGATTGAAAAAGTTTTCAATGTTATGCTAGTACGCTTTATTACCTCCGATTGCATCGCCAATTTTCATTAGGTAGGGATGCAGTTTAGCACTATATTGTGTAAAAAAAATATTAAAACAAATAAACATTCTTCTTTCGTCGGGTATATTAACGCATCTCAGATGGAATTTAGAGCGTCGACGGGTCTCGTCCACATCTCGTCAACAGCAAGCGCAACGTCAACTGTCTATATGACAGAGCAATGAATGTTATTCAGCACACGTCTGACAATCGACAAATATACTACCAATTGTTAATTTGAAAATAAAACAGTCTAGGCAATGAGAACTAACAATAATCATGATCAGAAACTGATAATGATCTGTAAATTAAAACAAGTTATGATGGCGTCCAAAATGTGACAGTAGGTAATTATTTTGGTGCAAATACATTTACTTGTACAACTCTTTACTTGAGCCAAACACTTATTTGGTTTGATTTTTAAAGAACATTCTACTATGCACTAACGTACCAACTAAAGTTTCCAATGGAATATCAGTCCATGGTAATCAACATTTATATTGTGCCGTAATTAACGGAATAATCTCTCAACGGAAACCATATCGTATGCAAGATAATAATAGCACAAATGAAAAATCCTTGAATCTGAATGAGTAGACTCGATTTATATCTCTGTATAAGAACATTATTGTTTGCTAAGGGTCGGTTTGCACAGAGCAACCTATCAGCAGCAAAATAGGCACTAATTTAAATGCATTATTTGGAATGTAAAATTTACGTCTAAAATCTTCATTTCTTTACAAAGGAACACTAAATTTTTTCGACAAATGACATGCTATATCTTGATCTGAAGAAGATTGAGGACAAAAAGGGGGCGACGAGAATAAACATTACAGTCTATCTTAGAGACTGGAGTATAGCAAGGAGATTTTTTATCAAAGTATGTGCCTTTCCATTAAATGAGATCGCAGTCAAGTTCCTTGAAAAGAGTATAAAAAAGAATCAGACATATTAAAATAGACAGGCAGGTTTACTACTTATATAGATAACTAATTAAACAGTTCCACATAAATCGTCCATGAATCGTCGGTGAGATCGCAAAGTCTGAACATGGCGCAACTGATGCATGCGCCAGATGTGCGCAAAAAACACCGACCGACTACACGATTCATTTTCATAAAACAAGGCTACGGACGGAGCCATTTAAATTTATAATTCCGCCGATAAGAATAGACTTATACCCCTTTGTTATATTTTTTTAATAATAATTAATTCGGATAGCATCACCGTTATATTATCCACTTTGTGTATACGTAAGAGTATAATGTCGAGCACCCACATGCGCATAAAATTAACAAGTAGGTACTATTTGCAAATGGCTGATGCACACTTTTAATATAATTTATAAAGCAAAAGTGCCTTTTGCTCTAGAAAATAGTCCGTAAATTTCAATCTAATCCAAATTTAATTTTCACTAATAATAAGGCGTGGCGTTGCGGTCCATACTGGCAACGGGATAGCATGACAGCGCCTCTTGCTTTGTCCATTTTTTAAATTGGATTGCAATTACGTTTACATTGGTTAATAGAGTACCACTACAGCTGAAGAGACAGAAGCTTCCAAAACAGTGTCGTAAGTTAAATTTAGATTCATAAATAGTATCCACATCAAAATATACAAGGCGAGATTTAATGAAGAGCTTAATGTAGCAGCACAACTTTTAAATAATACAAAAATTAAATATTCGGAAATTCAGAAGTATTAAGTAGTTATTTTTCATTCGACTCAACTATCAGAAATTTTCAGAAAAGAATATTATTTTCTAGTAGATTACAAAGGCCTTAAGACCCAGACTCATCTGGAAAATATGCGAGTAGAGTCGAGTAAAGTATTATTAGGGTTTTCTTTCAAGAGAAGTGAAGTAAAAAGGAATTGCTTTCCTAGGGAGCAAATGTGCTGAACAAATAGATATTACATTACAAACACTCGACCAGAAAGAACTAAAATAAAGTCATCAGCATGAGCCTGTTAAATAACAAAAAGAAATTATTATTATCACGTCCTTAAATGGACTGTAGAATAGATTAAAAATAAACTGGGTATTATTTGCCTAAATAGAATCATGAACGACCACAATTGTTAAACACAGCTTTATTTGCAATGAATAAAATAAAATAAGCTATTGATAATATTTATTTTGAGCACCGCTGTCTATAATTTTAACTTTAGCAATATTTAATGATGTGGTAATTGAAGTTAGTAATATATGTAATTTTGTGCTAGTCTGCAATTTGCCTAGCATAGATTGGCAAAAAATAAGAGGAATACTTTTTAGCAAATCCGATCAGTTTTAACTGTTGTGCGTGCTAATTTTTTTTAAGACAAATTAGCCAAGACAAGTTTAATTGCTTAACTAATCTCAAGTTCCACGGATTCTTATTATTCAGAACGTATTCTCAAAAATCTTGAGGCTACAAGCAATTACACTTTGTGACACATCGTATATCTATTGGGACAATTAACTTTAAATGTAAGCGAGGTATAATTATCAAAAATATATATTATATATGTCTAGATTACATTACGAATGTACAGTAATCTAATAAAAACATTTTAGACTAACATGAAAATAAGACCATTTTACGCAATAAAACCACACGCTCCCAAGAGAGAATTTTATCTAAACTTTGCATACCACATACGGGAATGTCGCAATAAAAATAACTTCATTTCAGTGTAAATTAAACAGCATACTGTACATTTCGCGGAGCAGTTTATCAAAACGTTGAATTTCGTGCCGCTTTGTTGTTGTAATACAGTCATATTTTGAGTTAGGTCGTTATTGTACTGAATATTACTGACGTGTTAAACCTTATTTTACGGCCATGGTGTACTGCAAGTTGATATAATTATGACATAATAATAATTACGTTAAGACTAAATTAGACAGCTTAGATGATAATTAAGAAACTAAATTATCATCTAAGCTGACCAAGGAAGTTTAATAAAGATACTGGCTATACATTGCCTCTCTATGATCCGTTTAAGTGTATGTAATATCTTATTTCTTCATTTTTGAGTCTCCTCTACTCCTCATCAAAAATATAAGAAGGCTAAAGTCATGATCTACCACGTAGACTAGTGTGGACACATCAATCCACACTAGTCTACGTGGTTTATCCATCGATCAGACTTACAATTCAAATAAATTCTGGGACATACAGGATTCCAAAACGACGGGAAAACTGCATCTACTTAAAATATCTTATTTGCGCAAATATATCAAGCACACGAATTCAACTATGTTAAGTTAAGCCTAAATAATTAAAGCCTACACAATTACTAAATGCATCGTCAACTCAAAAGATTGTTCTATTTATAAAGCAAATTGCTCGTGACCCCGCTATGGTCGGACATCAAGACGATTTTATTGTTCAGACCAAGTGCTCACAATTGCTCAATAGTCCAATCTGTTTGATGATGCTGAGTGGTTGACCGTGATTTACACATGACCAGCTCTGAGTCTGAGATTTTGAAATAATTATTAGCTGTTAAATCGTGGGAATTATATCTCTTAATCGTATTAAAGTGGAATTTAATTTTTTCTAACTCCTGATAAGAGTATAACCTAGTTTTTTTTCCTTTACAAGATCAAAAATTAAACAGTACCTAAATGTATATACGCAGGTCAGTTCTACAAGCCCTGGACGGATACACCGTTAACTCCGGGCTGTTGTACGAATGTCACCAAAAACTGAATCAGGTAGGCAATATCAACAAAATAACCATTCAATGGATTAAGGGACACAGTGGCTCCCGTGGCAATGATGCAGCGGATGGGCTCGCTAGAAGAGGATCATCTATGGCCGCCGTAGGACCTGAACCTATAGTGCCAATTCCCTTCGGCCATCTACGCACCCTGGTAAGACAGCGCACTAGGGACAAACATAATGAAGCCTGGACGAACCACGGCGAGTGCAGGCAGGCCAGAGAGGCGCTTCCGGCCCTCGATGGCAGCATCACCAAACAGCTGCTTCGACTATCAAAACAACAATTGCGGGTAGTCACGGCGGCCATAACTGGACATGGATCATTTAATAAACACCTTTTTGTCATAGGTGTCACAGACAGTCTTCTGTGCAGAGCGTGCATGGAGGAGGAGGAGACAGCGGCCCACGTGCTACTGAGTAGCCCGGAGGTCGCAACATACAGGGCTAAGTACTTCGGCAACCCGAGTACTCTCCGAGAGATTGTCAGCGGCATTAAGCGCCTGCTGGCCTTTCTCGAGGAGTTGGGGTGGATCGAATAAATTCATTCCCACCCGCACGCAAAATACGCGCTTTGACGTGGAGTTGCGGAAACCAGCCCGTTATACCAATACCAATACCAAATGTATATACGCAGGCGTGATGGTCGACCTGTGGCCAGCCAAAGACAATTGGTAGGGTTGAATATGTCACAATCGACCCTACTGGGCCAGCCATCACGCCTGCGTTAATACATTTAGGAACTGTTACATTTTTGATCTTGTAATGAAAAAGAGGGTATACATATTTATGTAATTAAATTTTTTGCGGGTTCCAAGACAATAGCATTTCCTCAGGTCTCTCCGAGGGTCAAACTTTGGTGTCTTCACTGGTGACCACTGCAGATCTTGGCTGACAGGAGTCACAGTGGTACGAATGAGTGGCGGGATTAGTCCCAATTTAAAAATCGTATTAAAGAAACGTCTATTCATATTGGATTTTGATGCGGTTTTCAACATAGTTAGCTACTAGCTGATAAGTGTTCATACAAGGGACCGGCCAGGGTACCACCGCAGTGTCATACTGCCACCAAGCACCATTGTGTGAAAATTGCTTTGTTCTCGTGTGAAGGGCACTGTACCTGCTGCACCGGGATCCATACGCTCATAGCTAGTTGTAACCACTGTTCGGTAAACGATCAGTTGGGTAAGCAACGTTAGGTAAGGTCAGTCCTTAGATGTGTGGCCGTTTAGTGGCAGTTGAACTGAGCGTCTCCGTGCTTTGGAGGGCTCGTTAAACGTCGGTCCCGGCTATTGTCATCTAGACCGCAATCGTTAAGCTAAGTCAGCGGCCAAAGGGCAGCTTGAAAACGCTGACATCAGGTTGGCCACTAACCATACGACAAAAAAAAACCGAACTCCAGTGAATTAATAAATTATGTATCGAGTAACGAGAGGCAGTCTATTGCAGCTGTCTATAGGCAGTCGGTCGGCAATTAGCGGTTACCATCAGGTGAGCGTCTTGCTTGCCACGTCACCAGCGGGCTTAGCACGATTTGCCAAGACTTCGTAATCTTGACAGTTCGGTGTGGAGTATGACGTAGTTATCGACATAGAAACGTCATTTTCGGTATTAGCTAGGTCGATAACTACGTCATACTCCACACCGAACTGTCAAGATTACGAAGTCTTGGCAAATCGTGCTAAGCCTGCAGGTGGACTATAAAAAATACAATGAGGATCTTTTTTTCTTGTTTTCGTTGGGAAAATCTTCAAAGGTTCGGGAGCTGTAAGACTCAATCGGGATATGTGGGATTCTTACCGATCAAAACCCTCGCGGCTGTCGCATCGGCACATGAGAGGGAATACTCGGGCTCTTCGGTACTTGGTATATGCAACAGGAGGCCCTCAGTGCTTTGCTTTTTTTGCTTTTTTGCCCCTGGAACCCGTCACGGTTTTCACGGGGAAGGGGGTCGCAAACCCCCCGGCATCCTACTCAGAGTCACCGCCGTACTCATTGGACATCCTTGGGGCCACACGCCGATCTAGCCGAACTGGCCATTGGTCGTGGCCGTATTTTATATGATAAATTAAGGAACGTCAATTCTCACATTCAAAAGGAAATATACGTACAGACTTGTCCATTTAATATACTACATGTACGTACTAGAAGCCTCCTGGCCTTTATTTTTACTAAACAGCAGACAACCAGCCACCTGTAATAACCATCATTCAGAGAACTCTTGTTGTGTATAATTAATTTTATTAAATTAGTACAACCATTCACGTTCCGACCCTTAAAAGGATCATGATAGTATAACTCTAAATTAGCATTAAATACAGCAGTGCGGGGAAAGAGCCTTCTCAAAATATCGATGTTCTCATATGACGAAACAACAGAATTCGTCTGGCATTCCCCTAAACAATTAACTTTAGAAGCTCTTGCTGATTGACCAATCCTTCCAATACGATATGGACGATCTTATAGTCTTGTTCATGTTTACAAAAAATAACTATGAAACAAATAAAAAATACAACTTTCAACGCATATTAGCACTGGCTTATACCGGTTTCGATCGTTTATCGTGGATTTAGAACTCATCATCAGCCAAAAGACGTTCACTGCTGAATATTGGCCTCCCTCTTAAAAGGGATAGGTGCCATGATCCCCAGGCATGGCAGGCCCCCAAGACGCTCGGAGTATAAGTGGTAGGTAATCCAATAGAAAGTTCCAGAGATTATTAGTTATGAAATCCTTCGAGCCTAGAAATTGCCTTAGCTAAAGTACACTTGAAACCTAAAAAAAACTGCAGTAGATACCTGGCAAGTCTATTGCATAAGGGACCAGCCTAGTGATCGATAGCTATTCAAAATTATAGTTATTCTTGTTTTTCGTTCTGATGGAAAGATCAACTGTGGCTGATTGTCTAGGGAACATATACTATTACAGTGTTCGAAAGGGCTCTTTCTTTTAAAAAGTTTAAAGTACTACCTAAAAGGGGGCCTAAGGGGGTGGCGGGTCACCCCCTTCCCTCCTTAAAAAGTTTAAAGTACTACCTAAAAGGGGGCCTAAGGGGGTGGCGGGTCACCCCCTTCCCTCCAATATGGTTGAGGGGAGTGATGGCTGCTGCTCGAGTCAACTCGTGCGCGGGTGCTGCTTGGGGGGACTGGTCCGACTACTATCCCTTTGGCATTTTAGTTTGTTGTATTTTCGTCGTATTTTTTATTTTTATTTCATATTTTGAACGGCAGGACACAATGTCGCTGGTGCTGATTTAATTGTAAAAAACAAACTTTGTTGAAAAAATGACAAGCCCGCTGAGTTTCTTGCCGGATCTTCTCAGTTGAGGCCGCGTTGTGATCCGGTGGTAGCTTTTAAAAAATTGACCGTTCAAAAGTGCTAGCGTTAAGCCTATTTGAAATAAAAATTTTGAATCTTTGAATACGATTACTATTATTATTTATTCATTTAAACCAATGTAAGCTTACAGTTTAATGCCAAGTCACTTACATGCTAGTTAGAAAATACATTGTTATATGCATTACTTAGATCCACCATTAATGGTTACCCCTACAATGTACAAAATGAGAAGAACCAGAGATTATAAAAATTTGGCCAAGTAGCAAATATAATAAATATACTACCTGTATTACTTATTATATTTGTAAAAAGATTTAGAAAGCAAAAATAGTCAACGTAAAGCGAGTCTGGGTTTGGGATAGAGTTAATATTATACTCATTTTATGACTTCAAAAGCTGAAGTTGAAGCTGTTCTTATTCATACAGCGATTGATAAATTCAATAAAACGACAAGATTTATCATAACTGATCGTACCTTATCACGCAAAGTCCATGTAAGCTTATATATATTATGTACATATTTTATATACAGCCAATATAGACTGCGATTAATAACAGGATAAACATTTAAAAAATAACATAAAAAGTCTACCATTACACCCACTAAATATAAAACGTAAAACGACTATAAATAAATGAAGTGAATAATAACTTTTAATGGCAATAGCAACCCTGTTTAAAGACACCACTATAAATTCTTCATTACCATTGGCCACTAACCATACGACAAAAAAATCTTCACTGCACAGACGAGCCACTGATCTGAAGTATTAAACATAGGATCATTGACACTTTGATATATGAATATATATAATACAAAATCAACAAACAAAATTGTCACTACAATTATTATAGTCGCCCGTCTGGACCTTTGATGCGTTAATGCGGAAAAAAAAAAGAATTAATTCCTTACCCGTCAAGCCAGAGCTGTCTCTTCGATAACGATTGTTATTAACATGTTTTTGCAATTAATTATAACGAATCGTAAAGCAGGCTCTTTATGATAAAACTTCAGACCGCAATAAAACATGTTCTGGTATCTCATTTATGGTAAAATTATCAAGCACAAATTCAGGTTTAAAGGAATGTTTTTAATTTATATTTATTATTAGGTACTTATATTTATAATTTAAGTAACTTCATAAAAATAAACACACACACATTGACAAGAATGTTGTAAATGCCTAACTTTCTAAAATATAAATAAGAAAATAAAGTATCAGTTTCCGAAACCAAATACATAATAATATAGGTTACATAGCTATACTCAAGAATATATATATATATATATATATATTGTTTCTACCATTACCTGCCGAATTAATATAGACGTAAACAGTTATTAATACTATGGAAAAAGAATAAAAAGCTATGCAGGCCTATACATGTCTCTATTTATAAAACAATCACAAAACAATTAAAAATCATGCTTTGAAAAAAAATTAAAAACAAATATTAGGCTCGTCGATATTTCAAACAGTTTATATTCATGATGGAATTCATCCGTGTGCCCACGGGGGTTGAATACTAATCCCGGTTAGCGCCGGGAATAAATTCGTTAAGGCAACGACCTTCGATAGGGTATAAAAACCCCGGGATTTTTATTGTAGACGTACCGTAAGGGTTTCGAGAAAGTAACAGTTTTCCCTTTTTTCTAACACGGCAATCCAACGCAAGATATCAATTTGGATGAAAATAATGCTAATTTAGTAAATAAAACAGGTCCAAAATGGCTTTATATTAATTTTTATTCAAAGAATATTAAAATAGAGTCTATAATACAATCAAACATAATAGAAAGATCAAGGATCCATGTGACGATTGAATTTCTTTTAAACCTACTCCGGATTATTAACAGAAAGATACTCATATAGATAAGCAAGCGCGTTAGCTTCGTCTAAAATCATTTGTGATTTGATCCACGTACCACCACTTTGTCTAATCTATCATTGTATCCTATAAACAAATTGTTTATCATTCCGGATGGGGACGATTCTAAAAAAAGTACTCTTATTGAGGAAGCAAGTAACGTTGAGAATAATTTTTGATAACATAAATACTTGCTTAGCATATACATAAATTTGACAAACAAAATATTTTTCACAAAGTTTCTAGATTAACATAATTATAAAGCTATAAAATAAATATTAGGGTTTCAAGTGAAAAAATAAATGCCTTATTTGACTTAATTCCAAAAAGACTAACTGGGAGCGCAGGACTCGAACTCAAAATATGTTTATGCCATAGAATTATTAAAAAATACCTCGTCTTAAGAATGAGTATCACCGTGGATATTCAATCAAATTACCTAACAACGAGTATGGTTTAGAACATAAATTGCACAACCAAAACCGGTTTAGAAACTATAATCTCGCAGCCAACATTTAAGTATATTGCAAAACAAAGCCATAATATCTGTTAGGACATACGAAATCAGAACTATAACGTTAAACCAATTTTAGCATCTTAATATTCATATACTAAAGTATTTTCTTTCCTTAATTTTATAGGTATTTTTGAAAATGAATAAGTAATATAGGGGTAAAATACACACATCAAAAGTGTCTAGGGATCAAGCATTTTTAAGCGGATTTCTTGAGATTGAGATGTGGCTTTGTAATAAATTTATGATTTTATAAATTTATATGGATCCTTTTTGGTGCATTTCATAATTTGAATCAGGAACTGTGAATCAAATTCGAGTAAAAGATGAAAATCAGCTGTCAATATTTTCCCTATAAAAACATACAACGCATTGAAGACATTATTAGTGCTACTGTTTCCCTACTACTGATTAAAACCAACGTTATTATGGAGCGGCGACGTCATTTAAGCAGGGAAGAAATGCTCAGAGCCGTGGGAATGATAGAAGCTGGTTCCCGGCAACGTACTGTGGCTTTAGCTCTGAATACAAGTCAGAGTGTTATCAGTCGACTTTGGACACGTTACCGAAGCACTGGTACCGTGGCTGAGCGCCATGGAGGACGGTATCGCTGCACCACACGGAGACAAGACCGATATATTCAAATCTTAACTCGAAGAGCTCCAACAATAACTGCCATGATGTTAGCCGTGAGGCTTCATCACTCTTCAGGGAACTTAATTAGCGACCAAACAGTCAGAAACCGCTTGCATGAAGTGAACCTTCATTCCCGAAGACCGCTACGGGTACCACCTATAGCAATGCACAATCGTAGGATTCGATATCAATGGGCTCTTGAACACAGAAATTGGGCAGAAGAACAATGGCGTTTCGTGTGCTTTTCTGATGAGTCTCGTTTTGGTATGAGACCGGATACAAGACGTATACGACACTGGAGAACCCCTGGACGCCAACAGCGATTAAAATCCTGCCAGGAAGTCCATCCTTATAGTGGTGGAACCATCATGGTATGGGCGGGTATTTGGATCGGCGGAAGAACTGAGTTGATTTGGATCAGAGGCAACCTCAACGCTCAAATTTATGCTGAGACGATTGTATCAGACGTCATCGTTCCTCTACAAGTGCAAATCGGTCCCTTATTTCAGTTAATGCATGATAATGCACGACCGCACACCGCAAGAGTTGTAAGACAGACTCTCGCCGCAGCTAACATCAATGTCCTGCCCTGGCCTGCTCAGTCGCCAGACTTGAACCCGATTGAGCATGCATGGGATATGCTACAGAGAAGAGCTCTGCCGAATATGGAGGGTATCCAGTCGCAAGAAGACCTTTTTTTGTTGTTGCAACGAACATGGGCGGCCATTCCACAGCGTGATTTGGATGAACTCATTTTGAGTATGCCAAACCGATGTTCTTGTGTTGTTAGTGTTCGCGGTAGAAACACGGATTATTAATTGTTTAAGTTACCCAATAAAATTTTAAAGAAAACTGTTATTTCAGTCTTTTTTTCGAACTTTTGTGTTAGTGGTTCAAATGTCAAAAATCCCTTTATTAGGAAAATGGCAAATTTCTTTATTAATGCAAAGGTGACTTGGTTTATCGTTACTGTGACAAACGAAAACACTTTATTTGATGAATCCTTAAAGAAAATTTTAATTAATATCAATCAGGAGAAAAGTTATTGCAAAAATATATGTTGATCCCTAGACACTTTTGATGTGTGTATATAAAACCTGACCTACATGAGTTAAGATAAATACATTATGAAAAATGATGGGAGTAAAAAACAGAAACGTCAATAACAAAGCGAAACAAATTGGCCGGTTAAAATAAATGGCGGATATAAATTCACCCTCTCAAAACACTCGCAAGATTAATATGCTAGCATCTAAGGATGATATCACTAGTGTCGGATGAAGAAGCATATAATATTTTATAAGGGTAATCTTTTATATTAGATGATATTGGACAAAATTAAGCAATGCAGTAAACTGCATATGAATTCGCTATAGGTTTGTCGACTGCAAGGTGAATGTGGCAAAGTGGAGTCTCGAGTAATGTGCGAAATATTTCACAACAATGTGCGATTTTCCATTAGACTAATTTTTAATTCTAGAAAAAAAGTCGAGACCTTCATAAAATTTAAACTAGTGTAGGTCATAAAATTATGCTATATCATTATTAAGCTAGTGTACTTTAGCATCCACAACTATATCGCTAATAACTGCATCAGGTGACCTACTAAATCAGCCTCAATGTGCTCATCTTGACCGATGGTCTCGACGTTATTTATTATGTGATTATGCTCATTAAATCGACATGCGATGAGGCAGATGTTCTCCGGACGATTATCTTCAAGGTCACCGTCACAACTTATAACGACATTCAAACGAAATGAATGATTGATATAACGAAATCTAAAACCAAGCAAATCATTGCTAGTATCTAAGATACTATAAATCCTTCTACAATGTACTAATAATGAGTTTACATGGTTACAGAACCTGAGGATGCTGGAATAATCTAAACAAACAGTAAAAATAGTACAATAGGCTTTATTTCAAAGTGTAGTATTTGCGTAAGTATATCTAATAAGTCATTACTCTTAGCTACCACCAGTAGTGATGTAAAATATAAGGATATCTCTTAATCACACACTTATTGTAACAGTGTATTTTTATACAACAAGAATATTTCGATTGCTAATATAAAAATAAACCTACCGGATATCAACTCAAATGCGCAGTAGTAATTACGTAAACAAAAACAAATGCAAATACATCTTTAAACAAGTTATACAAACATCAATAAACTGACGATTTGAACAATATAGAAACTGTATATAATGATGCTAAATTGAATATAACAGAGGGTAATGTGATGGCCGATAGCCATGACCTAATATTACAAAGAATAGCTTTATACGCCTAATGAGCATCCTTCTGCGTTCGTAGGTATAAATGGAATAGTAATCATTGCTGTGTAAAGAATAATATGATCAGTGTGTGCATGTCAGTTGAAGGTTAAATCATGATTTTGATCTTTGGCATTAAGAATATAGTCCCCATTGGAATTACCTAAGTCGATATTGATTATGGTTTATGAATTAAAAATAAATTGCATCTTATCTTATAATGGCAAATATTTTTTGTGCCAATTCAACAATGTCACACTTGGCTTTGGGAAAATTCCCTTCATCTATCCTTTCATTCTTCAACAATCTTCCCTGATACACGTTATGTCATACACCTCATAAAAATCGCAGCTACGATGATTATCACCTGGTAATTCGCTGAGTCTTTATGCATCAAAGAGATAACCAAGTTCTAAATTCGCCGATTCGTAAGCGAAACCACGAACCAAAGTCATTGCATTGCTCTGTCGCCCGTCACCTGCACGATTAGTTATTAAATCTTTTGAAGCGAACTACATTGCTTTTCACACCGTGAATCAGCAATGTCAACAGATCACTGCTTTTCGGCAGAATATTTAATACTATGATGCTACCTACAGTAGTAATTTGTCTAATTTTTTTCTGTAGTCACTTACGATACCTAACAAAAAAAAGCCATTTTATATCGCTGCTATGAATAGTATAATAATCATATAAATTTAAATAAAAAAGAACATTGCGATGAACTTACCTACCACAGCATGACGTGATGCCTTTTGAATCAAAGGTGCATTTTATTTTATTTTTCCAATTCTAACCTTACAACAACCGCCCGTAGGGTCAAAAAACTAATTCAAATGTTCCAACACCTTGTAACACGCACTCGAGCAAAATAAAAGTGTAAATGATAACCACAAACGCTAAATAGAAAATGGCCACGATCCCTTCGTTTCGAAAGATCACATTCGCGCCCACCGATGGGAGCCTTATAATGGCATTTGAGGCTATTGATTGGTGCCAGCTTCAGCTTGCATCAAGTTGGCCAACTTTCAATATCAACTTGAGAAAAGTTGGTTGAGAACGTTGGCCAACATATTGGACTCCCCGTTCACCACTTGTTGGGACAAGGCTGTAATAATCATGGTTACCTACACATAGCTCGGTTAGACTAATCTTATAATTATAATAAATACATCATACAGGTGGAGAATGCATGTAAAGAACTCACTTCCTGGTCTCACGCTAAAATGTAAGGCCTTGATATAAAGCTACGTAGGAATGGTAAATTAAAACTAATAAAGAAAGCGATAATATTTCACAAATTAAATACTTCTATCTATTCTGCCAAAACAATTCTATTATTTTATACTTCTGAGATTATTGAGTACGGTCCAATCCTTTTTAATTAATTAACCAAAAAATTAGACCATTGTCACAAGCCTATTCAATAACTATTAGAAATATCAGACATAGTGCAGTTGTAGCACAACTTTTGTAAGAGTGTATGATGCTTGCTGCTATATGATAAAATAATGCATAAATTCTTTCAATATCTTCACTCGCACACCCGTTCTCAGCCAACACGCCTATCACCAACACATTTGAATGTTGGCGGCCAAGTGTAACCAACATTACCTTAAAGACGTCTGTCCGGTCTTTACCAATTTAACGTTTCCTAAAGATAGCCATTACTGGCAATTTCAAGACGCCGACGAGTGGACTGATGTCAGTAAAGTATAGTACACGAGGATCATTTTAGAATCAATATCTTGACAAAGTGCGTGTGAAAAAGTTGAATACAGATAGAATCACGTGATTACTATAAATGGCATTGGTGTTGATTCTTTTGTTTTGCAGCAACGGAAAAATTGAATATTAATTCTATATCATTTCGATCCATGACTTCATGTCATTAATTAATTAACAAATAAACTAAAGTATTATAAGAAATCAGAAAACATAAATAAAAAAATGTTCGCGATCTCTGATACTGAACTGACTTCGAACCAAATTCAATTAATAATTGATTTGATTCCAACATCAAAGATATTGGAATCATATCATGATGTAATCATAGAAGTCATCTTAAAAGTCGATTAAAATTATTTTGATCGTAAACTAAAATCGATTTATGACCGAAATATTATTTATGTATACAGACACAAACGTCATGACTTTGAAATATTATTTACACAGATGTTCGATTTCGTTTAAACTAAAGGTGTTAATCCACAATATTCTATTCTATACCTATTGCTCAGAGTTTGGTTTTGGGAATCTAAATCGCCTTTTTTGTCGGATAGATAACCTTTAATAGGTACTCGGCCCCTTTAGGGACCTACCCACTTAAACCTCCCCGGTGGGATTCCAACCCACTTAAATTTCCCCGATGGCATTCATCCATGCTGTGGAGGGATAGGGTATTCCATCCAGACCTCACCAGTCTCTCCAGAGCCAGACGCAGCTATTCCCATTAGAAGTGTCCGCTCCTCCCGGCACCCTTACGGTGCTTGCGACGCAGAGCCTACACTACGTCATCGTTTCATTTTTTTAATATCTTTTTTTTTTTTGGAATGATAGACGCTGTTGGCCGCAGATGGCCATTACAGCTTCACCGGACAATAGGAGGCGAGCGCTAAAAGCGCTCTAGCCTAAACGGCAGAAGTAGCGACGAGCTCAAGGGCACCTCAGGGAGGCACGGCCTCGGCTTGGGCTGTCGCTTAAGAGAGGGCTGAATTTACCACCGGTTCACAACGCGCTCCCACTGAGAAGAACCGGCAAGAAAGTCAGTGGGGTGATGCACGTCGTTGAGGTCGTATGCGTACGACCCTTCGGCCTCGCCGGCGAGACTGGTGTCTGATAGCTAGCTCAGGGAATACAAACCGCCTAGCCTCTATTTTATAATTTATCGTACATTGGAACATTTCTGATGCACTCACACAAGTGAGGAAATATATACGATAACATTTGAAAGTTTTAATTTTAAGGCAATACATAGCTGTATATCTTACCTAGTATAGCAAAATAAATAATAATTGACTGAAAACTATACGTATATTTCTTTTAATATAAAATTTTCCGACCGACCGCCGCCAATTTGTTTCAAAAAGGAAGCGGTTATTAATTTGTCGCGTAGATATGTATTTTTTTTTAATTTTCGAAAGCATTAATAGCTAATGAAAGATTATTGGACGCAGCGTAGGCAGGCCTCCCACTAGGTGGACCGACGACATTGTTCGCGTCGCAGGAAACCGGTGGATGCAAATAGCAAATTATCGTTCATTGTGGCGGTCTAAGGGGGAGGCCTTTGTTCAGCAGTGGACGTCTTCCGGCTGGTGATGATGATGATGATGATGATGAAAGATTATTACGAAACGAGTTTAAATATACGAGAAAGAAGACTGCCACTGTATAAAGTTTTTTACCTCACCATATTGATTTAGTATCATTACAGCCACAGCCACTGGAATTTATTAGAGTAATTATTAATTACAGTAATTAAACGACTGAGTTCGAAGAATGGCGATCGTACTAAGTGAAAAGATTATTTTAAATGGTTTTTAGCATCTTTACGATTCATTGTGAGTGGTCTAGAGGCATTTTATCGTAATTTAATTATAAGAGCTTTTAGCATTCCCGATAGTAGGTACTATCACCCGGACACGGGTACCTACCCGTGAGGTGTCCGGGTAATAATAGCACCCTCCCATCTCCTCCCGTTGTGTGCCCGTAAGAGGCGACTAAGGGAAAACAAGAAGACGGGCAGCAGCGTCTTTTATTAGATTATACCTACCACCTATACTTCGATCCCCAAGACGCCTGCCGAGCGTGGAGATTACGGCAACCCGTCCCTTCTAAAGGGGGGGGGGGGATATGTTCACTAGTAGACGTCTTGGCTGTTAATGATGACGTAATTTTATATTAATCGATGTTATATTTTTGATAGTCTCATCAAACTATTCAATTGACGTTAGAATGGAAGTCTGAGCGATTAATGAATATTAATTTATAGTAATCGCGTCCTTGCGCTCCAGCGAACCCAAAACGTGACCCGTCAAATAGACAATCTTTGTTTTATACGATTCGATATTTAAAATTTTAAGAAAAAAAAGCGGTGCGCACGCATGCAGCCAGGTTCATTGACCAGACGTTTATCTATCCATCAATCAAATATCCTTTCGTGAAAATGTTTTTACATTGCGCAATACAAAACCTGTTGGAGTCAGGATTTGCCGCAAAAAAATGGTACTGACGAGGAATTGTACCAATATAACTGGAGTTCTAAATCGCCAAACAGCCTAAATGGCGTGATGGACAGTGACTTATAAATAATATTTTGTTAGATTCGTGTTAGTTGTAGTGACATAAAAACAAATATGGCGGTCGCCAGCCGCCATTTTGTATTTTTTTAGTTCCAAAATCAGCAATATGGGTATCAAAAGAGGAGGTATCAAATGAAAGGTCTGAACGAGACGAGTTAAAATATATATGTAGATATACATATACATATGTATACGTATAATGTAATTTAGGACCATTTTGGTTGTCCGCAGTCCAGCTTTTTATGCTTTTATAATTTTCTAGCAATTTCCTGCGGCTTCGCCCGCTAATTTTTTTACAGAGTTTACCAACCCCTAACACACCCCCAAAGGTTGTTTGAAAATTCGTGAAACACGTATTAATTTATTTTATTTAGAGAACCTTTTCAGTAAATTTCAAGTCAATCGAACCATACAATAAAAAGTTTCATACAAAAGAAAACACCCCATTTGCCCCTTTAGGAGTCGAATTTTCAAAAATCCTTTCTTAGTGGATGCTTACGTCATAAGAAGAACCTACTGTCCGAATTTCAGTTTTCTAGGTCCATCGGTTTGGCCTGTGCGTTGATGAATCAGTCAGTCAGTCAGGACAAGTATTTTTATATGTATAGATTTATGGTGTACAGAGATCGTGGACCAACAAACTAAATAAAAAAAATAAAAATAAAATAAAAAATAATAAAATAAATAATAAATAATTAAAATAAATTGTTCCCTTATTACGAGTAGTACGAAGTAATCATTTACCTCAATGAAAGTAATTGGTGAATAGAAATTTTCTATGCAATACCAATCATGCATTTTAGAGGTTCATTAAAAGTAAAATGGGTTTTCAAATTCCTTGATGGCAATGCTCAGGCTAGACAATTGTCATTCCTTAGGCAGAACCATACAGTTTAAGGTAATTACATATTTTCTTTTTTTTTATCACTGATAGAATTAAGTTCCTCGTAATTTGCTTTGTATTTTAGTTATACCGATAAATCGATTATCAAGATCTCGGTAGATAAATAAATATACTGATTACGAATGCGAACTCGTGAATTATAACTCCAATGGGCTTTGACCTATGTCAAAGTTAAATGGAAACTTCGACACGATCAGGGAAAAAGCAGGCACATGATCAAATTTTTGCATGCTCATTCGACACGTTGTTCATCTTTCTTTTTAGACAATAGGGTGATTGGCGTATATTGTCCTAACCGTTTAGGAAGAACTATAAAAAATAATTTGTATAGCAATCGTTTGACCACTGCGCCACGGAGCCTAAAAAAAGCCGGTAAGTGCGAGTCGGACTCGCGCACCGAGGGTTCCGTACCTTCTTCGGTAGAACTTAGTTTGCTATACTCCTCAGGTAGCAAAAAACACAACTAAAATATTAAAAACTAATTAACTAAATAAGTTTGTCAACAGTTTTTAATAGGAAATATTTCTAAAAAAACTGTGCTACGTAGACACTTTCTTTTAGTTTTCCCGTTAAATTTGTATAGATAAACGTAGACATTTTTTACTAGTAATTATTTCAAATTTCTTCCTCCATTTTGACATTTTTAATTACAAGTCGAAAACTACATAAAATAAAACAAAATAGAAATCCGGTTTAAAACGTGCAAATGAAGCCTTTCATATAGCCCACTTGATATACTAGTCTCGCTTTGAAATTTTGACGCCCCATTTTGGAATATGTAGAAATGAAAGTAAAAATAAAACTTTATAAAACTATTGAAGTCAAACTATTAAAACTATTGAAATCTATTTATGAAACTATTCCAAATAATTCGATAGCATTAGTGGTTGCTGAAATAAATCAGAGTGACAGACATAGTAAGTCACACGATACCTTTACCTTTTAGGTACGGAACCCTAATACAGCTAAAACACAAATAAACTTTACGTACGATATTTTAGCCAACCAATGAACTTAATTTCATGTTCAATAGCTTTAGAAATACGATAATCAGATAACGCCTTAGGATAACTAACCAATTTTATAGCGTTTACACTAGAACTCATTAAATATCTGATTACGTCGAGATAAAATGGAGTTAGTAAAAGACTGTAAATGGTATAATCTAACAATAAGTTCCATTGGTACTTCAGTCAGGGAATTAGATGCACCTAAAGATTAGGACAAATTGCATTATATAACCTGTGGGGTGTCGGGTAAAGAATAACACCCTCCCATCTCCTCCCGTCGAGTGTCCGTAAGAGGCGACTAAGGGGAAACAAGAAGACGGGCAGCGGCGTCTTTCTATTGGATTACCTACCACCCATACTGCGATCCCCAAGCGGCCTGCCAAGCGTGCGGATTATGGCAACCCTTCCCGTCTAAGGTGGAGGTTTTTCGGCTGCTGATGATGATGCATATATCTGGGTCACTTATTATTCCATGGGACTAACTACTGGGTTAATAGGCCCCTTGTGAACCTTTAGAGTCAATGGACGTTTGGGCCCAATAAGTCCATCAATTACAGTGTCGAGTCTGAGGAGGATAGCGGCAAGGGTACGACCCTCGTCCCGTGAGCACCTTGATATAATCCCGGGGGGCTATAATGCACCCCCTAGCCGTAGTCTCAAAGGCAAGGGCTCTGAGGGGTACCTGGTGCAGATTAGACCGGAGAGCCCAGTTACTCCGTCTCATGTGCCGATGCGACAGCGGGGGTTTTAGATTTGCACACACTGGTTAACAGGGTCACCTATTGAAGATTTCCTCCGGCAGAGCAAAAAAAAGACCCGTTGAAGAAGTACAGGTAAGAACAAACATTCTCTGTCTGTGCCCGCACCGCTATCTACTCTATCCATGAAGCCTTTCGCATTTCTCGTAAAAGATCTTTGCGGAAATAAAATAAGAGCCAATGTCATTAAATGGACGTCCTCAAGTTAACTAATGATTTCCTAAACACACACGGTTTAATTGCGAAACCATGTTGTACGTATCTATGTAAAATAATTTAAAATGTAGGGAAATAGCAAGTGGTTCGTTAGAGCTAACAGACAGTTGGAGTATATTTATAAGTAATTAAATAAATAGCAACTATGAATACATACAGGATTGACGTTAACCAATCTATCTTGTGTGTCTTGCCTGACGAGGCACTGCTTAACAGCAGAAGTTAAATGTTAGACGTGTGCCACTGTGATATTAGATTGGTCATGCTCGCCATCGAAAGGTCTTTGCTTGTGGCGGCTTCGTGTGGCGGGTCACCCCCTTCCCTCCAATATGGTTGAGGGGAGTGATGGCTGCTGCTCGAGTCAACTCGTGCGCGGGTGCTGCTTGGGGGGACTGGTCCGACTACTATCCCTTTGGCTTTTTAGTTTGTTGTACCTACTTTCGTCGTATTTTTTTTTTTTTCCCTGTATTATTTGATCTTTTGAACGGCAAGACACACTGTCGCTCTGATCTAACTGTAACATGACACACTGTTTAAAAAAAAAAAAGTGATAAAATGACAAGCCCGCTGAGTTTCTTGCCGGATCTTCTCAGTTGAGGCCGCGTTGTGATCCGGTGGTAGCTTTTTAAAAAAAAAAAAAAAAATACATGACCTTTCAAAAGTGCTAGCGTTAAGCCTATTTGAAATAAACTATTTTTGACTTGACTTGACTTGACTTGATCTATACATATAAAATTACTCGTCCTGACTGACTGACTGACTGATTCATCAACGCACAGGCCAAACCGCTGGACCTAGAAAGCTGAATTTTGGACAGTAGGTTCTTCGTATTACGTAAGCATCCACTAAGAAACTATTTTTGAAAATTCGACTCCTAAAGGGGTTAAATGGGGTGTTTTCTTTTGTATGAAACTTTTTATTGTATGGTTCGATTGACTTGAAATTTATTGAAAAGATTCTCTAAATAAAATAAATCAATACGTGTTTCGCGAATTTTCAAAAACAACCTCTGGGGGTGTGTTAGGGGTTGGTAAACTCTGTAAAAAAATTAGCGGGCGAAGCCGCAGGAAATTGCTAGTAGCATATAAAGCGATCGAAAGGTGTTATTATCTCTCGCGGACAGCGCGCCGTCATAATACCGGTTTCGGCGTCTTTACGCATTGTATGTGTTATTAAATTAACTAATTAATTATATTTTATAGCAGCACAAGTATGATCCCAGCTATATATTTGCACCCTTTGCTGTGGCGACTTGGGGCCTTTGTCTCATGAGGCGCACGGTTTGGTAAAAGTAATTTCTTCCAAACTTATCGAAGTCTTAGGAGACTGTCGGGCTGGTGGCTTTTTCTGCCAACGTATAATACAAAGAGGAAACCGGGCACCACGTCACCATACCCAGGTACCTTTCTCTCACAGTGCGGCGACCACATCGAGGAAGTTTTTTGATTAGATTAAGTATATTTGTAAACTAGCAATTTCCTGCGGCTTCGCCCGCTAATTTTTTTACAGAGTTTACCAACCCCTAACACACCCCCAAAGGTTGTTTTTGAAAATTTGCAAAACACGTATTGATTTATATTATTTAGAGAATCTTTTCAGTAAATTTCAAGTCAATCGAACCATACAATAAAAAGTTTCATACAAAAGAAAACACCCCATTTAACCCCTTTAGGAGTCGAATTTTCAAAAACCCTTTCTTAGTGGATACTTACGTCATAAGAAGAACCTACTGTCCAAATTTCAGCGTTCTAGGTCTAGCGGTTTGGCCAGTGCGTTAATGAATCAGTTAGTCAGTCAGTCAGTCAGTCAGTCAGTCAGGACAAGTAATTTTATATGTATAGATACACAGTCACATAAGACTGCAATGTACACAAAAAGCGTTTTTTGTATGGGCCCTAGACTCTATAACAAACTGCCCAACAGTATTCTTGAGATCGAGAACATAGATATTTTTAGGAAAAAGGTTAGAGACCTACTACTGACTAAGGCGTATTATACAGTAGGTGAATATTTAAATGATACAATTGAAATGTGAATAAACTTTTATAATATATTAATAATTAATAATTCTGAATTAAATTTGACATGATGTGTAACAATGTAATATTAAATTAACAAATTAAAAATAACCTGAACATGTTTGCATGCCTTACTAGGTAGAATACGGTATAGCTCTTATTTATATTGTATATCTCATGAACCTGTATTCTTCTGCGAATAAATTATTTCTGATTCTGATTCTGATATATTTGTAAATAAACTGTAAATATTTTGTTACTATGTAGATAAAGAAATATGATATTAATCGGTTCAAACGTTGACTAACCCAAGACTACAGGCCCGATGACCCGTTTCATGCATACATATTAAAAATAATAATATGCAAATTTATTAACACAACTTTAATTAAAAAATACAGTAAGCAACTAAAGTCGTTAAAAAATTTTAGTTTGATAATTACTTTTTAACTACCCTGGTAAAATCAGAACAGACGTAGTGCGCCAAAGTAAATATGTACCTAATTCTAAACATACTATACTATAGCATGCACTGACTTCTCTAAATGTCTAAAATGTAATAAAAAATCTAAATAATTTGCTTTTTTATGTCTACCCTGTCATAAAAGTGCGTGCACACCACTATCTACACAATTAATATATAATATACCTACCTAATCTAATATAATAAATAACATACAAAAGTATATAATACCTATTATAATGATTTAAAGTTTACAGCTATTGCTAGTAAGAAGTTTTATTAACAGTGGTGTGCTAAAAGGCTAGAAGTAGCTTACTATCTCAATAAAAACTTGTATCAGTATTAAAGTTACTGCAAGAATCTGTTATTGGTATTAAATCAGGCAATAAATATACATTCACATAAACGCATTTATATTTATTTATTAAAACCCCTATCGAAGCGGATGTCAAAACTTCCAATAAAAACATTTTACAAAATGTACACAAACGATTGTATGCGAACCGTACCGCTTATTAAAGCTTAATGCACACTTTTATACCCACAGACCGGACAGAGAGAACCGGTAATTATGCCATCAAACTCTTAATTAAAAAACTGCACATTAATTAATACCCTATACGAGTAAGCATAATAAAACCCTTTTTTTGTTGTCGGGATGGAACCTTCCAATGGTACCCAGTCTTCGTAATAATGGAGGCTACGAGGGATTTTACCCTCTAAAACCCCTCCGAGGAGGACCTAGAATTAAGGTTATATTTTTTGGGAATGATAGACGCTGTTGGCCGCAGATGGCCATTACAACTTCACTGGGCAAGAGGAGACGAGTGCTTATACCACTTCAGCCTTAAGGGTAGGAAGCGACGAGCTCATGGGCACCTCAGGGAGGCACGGCCTCGGCTTGGGCCGTCGCTTAAGAGAGAGGACTGATTCTACCACCGGTTCTCAACGCGCCCCCACTGAGAAGAACCGGCAAGAAACTCAGTGACGTCGTTGAGC
Source organism: Furcula furcula (assembly GCA_911728495.1). Lineage (NCBI taxonomy): Eukaryota > Metazoa > Arthropoda > Insecta > Lepidoptera > Notodontidae > Furcula > Furcula furcula. The sequence goes on from OU452245.1 coordinate 5,138,692, forward strand.
GTAGACCTGGAGTCTTCTAGGCATTATGTACTATAGGCCTAAATTTAATCGATTTATAAACAATACATCCACTGCGTTAGCGTTTCTCCCTATAGTTTATATGGACGTCTCACTTACGCGATAGTTAAGGTATTGTATAAATAACGATTACACTCGAACCTCAGGACGCTTAATTGGGTGGGACACACATGTTACGAGGGAAACAGGAATGCACCTGAATTTGTCCTTCAAAAATAACTATTGAAAAGTGGAAACGTCACGTAAAATGAAACGTTTTAACACTACTCTTATTGCTAGTATTGACTTTATTATAATTTGAAATGTTGTTGCGACTAGTGCGTTGCTGTTACGGCCCGGTAATCATATACCTATTCCTTTAAATTGCAGAGGTTTTGAACATTTTATCATGTTATTAAATATGTATACGGAGTAATACCGTGCTTGAATGGCATGCAAGCAAACTTGACATACGCGCTGATCACGGCGGGGAAACAGGAGCAACTGATTGGCCGGCAAACACGTCTGGCACCAGTCGGTCGGGTTGCACTTACCTGTAATACAAGAAAAAATTATTGATAGACGCGGTCAGTGAACATGGCCATACATGGCGGTTGGTACAGGCACAGTCAAAAGTCTATTTACAACTTTTCTTCAATAATAATAATAATCAACTTATAATAAAGTTTATTTCTCCTCACAATACATGAATAAGCAAAAAACGTGGACATGACATATTACCACAACACAAAAAAAATGTGTGTAGGCAGCGTCAGAAAGGCATTTAGCCTGTACTGTACTGGGATACTTAGTAATGAAAAGTCTCTTGAGAATACCCTTGTGTCTACGTAAGCAATTGTCTATGGGTGAATAATAATGTAAGATTGATTACAGTGAATGAATGAAACTCTATAGTTCACTGGTTAAAATGAATGTAAAGATTATTGACCGTCAGATACAAGTGTCAAATTAATAACTGACACGTAGAAATAATTTTTAATTTTATAAAATGTATGATACTTTTATAAGATATGGGCAAACATTTACAGCGAGAAAATATTCCATTTGCTGCGAAAATCTCGCCCTAAAAAGTTATAAATACTAACTTTTTAAAAGTTTAACGCACAGGTACATATTTCACGCAAGCGATATTGCGCAACAAATATGTAGTAGTAAAAATCAAATCAATTTTCAATTATCTATATAAAATTAGTAAATAAAAATCAAAATAGACAAAATGTCACATAATGGTCTTTTAATAATAGGACAACTTAAGACTTTACAGTCATCGCACTTATGTACTTAATAATAATAATATCCTGGGACAATTCACACACGGTCATCTGATCCCAAACTAGGCAGAGCCTGTACTATGGAAACCAGACAACTGATACTAATACATATATACTTTTTTTTTGTAAATACATACTTATATAGATAAAACACCCAGACACTTGGTGGGAATCGAACCCACGACCTGTTGGTTAGCAGACAGGGTCACTAACCACTAGACCAACGGGCCCGTCAGCCAGTCAGTATTTCAGATAAAAACCTTCATTACCGCCATTAAATTAAGTTTAAATGGGCCTAGAAATTAACATTTGAAGTTTCTTCATACCCAAATAACTACTGTCGCCGATTGTACAGTAAAAATAGTTTTTGTAAAGACAAGTACACATTAGCGAAAGAATACTCGCGAGTTTTTGTTTCGATATTCAAGAATAGAATCGATAGAGAGTCTTGTTATTAAAGTAATAAAAGACTTACGTCAAATCTATAAAAAAAATATGATTAGATGGCTACATTAGAATACTCCAACCAGAATGTCAAGGGGAACGACGAGTACTAAGCATCTCAAAGAGACAACTTCGGCTTAGACTATCGCTTAGAAAATACATACGAAATAATATTCGCTATGTATGATGTTGACAAAGCTTTACCGAACAATGTATTAAACCTTGTCATGTAAAGATTCTTAAAGTAAATAAAGAAAATTAAAAAATAAAATAACCGCGATAATTTTTTCGCCAATGGAGTCTCGCCCTTACATCAGCAGCGATGCGCAAGTTGGTTAGAAAATTGTTAGCTATCATACAATTTATGGAGGGATATTATTTTAATGTACTTTTTAACCACCTACATAGTATAAACGAAGTTGCTTCTGATTCTCAATGGTAAGTCAATACATTGTAACAAAACTTGATTAATCTTTAAATGTATATTTATTTGTCAAATGCTTAGTGGCCAACCTGCCGGAAAGGAGGCAGATATTTCTGGACCAAGATAATTCTGTGGTCGAAAAAGATGAGATAAGGTTTAAAAAAAGGGATTTTTTTTTTAATATCAATTGGCAAGAAATCAACACATTTATTAATCTTGGAAATGAGATAACTGAGAAATACGTTTTAGTCACAATACAAACATAATCGATTATCGATAGTCAATAAATGTGAATTAGTTAAGTACAAAAATTAGGCTAAGCCAGGATTAATTTAATCAAACAAATTAAATCCCCATAAAAGGAACCTATTAAATAGTTCTATAACCTAATATTCAAGAAGTTCAAGTCAAATACCTGCTATAGGAAAAAAATCTACTCGCATTTAGGAATCGATTAAGTGGTGTGATCGATTCTGTATTTTTAGTCTATGCTGACATCTGATTCTGTCTGACAGTGACAACTCGCGACTGCACGATACTCTATGCTGTGGAATGAATAACTTGATTTGTTTTGGGCATTTTTGTGTTTTGATTGTGTTTCATTGATAATAATCCTTTGTTTGTACAGAGATCATACGCTAAATGTATATTAAAGTGAATTATAAAAAACCAAGCACATAAAAAAGTCAATAACAGTCCAAACATCCGCTGATAAAAATGTCCACCATCACTTATTAAAACTTATAACTCAGCTCTCAGGTTGGTTACCTCACTGGGATTTTTAGTAATGGTTTATTGATGTATTAGCCTATAACTATTACCATTTTCATCTAATTCGATCTTATTTTCGGTACTATCTTGTAAACCATATACGAGTACGAATCCATTATCGAAGTGTTTAATCAATTCTATTTGGAATGATGGTGTAATTTCATAGACGTCAGTCGAGTGGTGGCGGGGTTACGACCCCCGTTCCCGTGAGCACCGTACCAGGATACCAGGGGATTATTATGACCCGAGGTGGCGGGGTCTAAGGTAAGGTAATGAGAGATACTTGGTACAGATACTACCGGGGTCTTCGGAGTCGCTGGACGTTCGGGGTGTGGGCCCTTTTAACGTCCATTGAGTACGGCGGCGACTCCGAGGAGGACGGCGGCGGGATTGCGACCCCCGTCCCCGTGAGTACCGTGTCAGGTTTCCGGAGGGCTACAATGCGCCCCCCGGCGGCGGGCTCAAAGGCAAGGCACTGAGGGGCCCCTGGTGCAGATCCCACCGGAGAGCCCTGGGGTCCCCCCTCTCATGTGCCGATGCGACAGCCGCGGGGGGTTTTAGTGGGTAAGAATCCCACATACCCCGGTCGAGCCCCACAGCTAGCGGGGATCTTTGGAAGATTTCCCCGCGATAAAAAAAGATACTACCGGGGAGCCCACGCCCCTCATGCGCCGATGCGACAGCCGCGGGGGTTTTCGAGTTTAAGAATCTCACATACCTACCCTCGTTAACATCACATAGATAGTGTAAAAAGCTATAAAAATATTAATTACGTGTTTACTTTTATAAAAGAACATTATTTTATCAGAAAGCAAATAAGTACAATGAAATAGAATCGAATGAAAATATCGATTAAAGTATCGATTGACCCTCATAAGCCACTTATAATATCAGCGCTAGGTACTAAATGGTTGCCGTAATCGATCGGTTTCAGGTGCTGTATAACGATACCTAGGCAGTTGCCATGGGGTCAGATTGGAATTAAAGCTGTGATTATTTACCATAATAGTAAGTCTCAATTCGATGCCCTTATTTTTTGTTCAACCTAATGTAGTGCCCACATTTCATAGCCCACATTTGACATCTGTCAGTCTCTTTGTTCTGTCTGTGTCTGTTTCTTTTGTCATTATTACAATAAATATGTAATCGTAATTGAGAAAAATATGTAATCGTAATTGAAAAAAATTATGTCCGCCGTTACAAGGTTACGTTGTTAAATTTTGATGAAGTGTCCAATGTGTTCTATTAAATTCACACTCCTGCTCATAGACAGCTGCATTGCACTGCCACTCGACATCTGAGACATATCCCCAGAGCTTAGAGTTTCAGTTTCTACAACGCGTTGATGGAGATCACCGGGAAAGGCGTAGTGCCTTTCCCGTAGGTGAAATTACCGGCCACAAGAGACTCGGCAACTAATGTCTTGTTGACGAGCGGCAGCGCGATGCAGCTGTCTAGACTTGTGTGTCGCGGACTATCGGGTATACGTCGCGTTTTTCTCCAAGTAGGGGTTGAATCAGCAATACAAAAAGTTCTTTATTTGGAGTTGGGGTTCTTGAATTTTTTGATCAATCAATCAATCAATCAATCAATTTATTTATTTCGTGTACATAGGTGGTATACATAAAGGTGTTAACAGGTAGTTTTAAGTGAGTACTCTATATACTGCCGCCACACGGCATACGAAATATATTGCTTAATTTTTATAGCAATTCTACTTATTATATATTAGTTATATTTACAATTCTATTACTCATATCAATTTATCATTTAAGAAGTCATATACATTATAATAGCATTTGTCAATAAGTAACTGCATTAATTTATTCTTAAAATTACTTAAATCTAATTCTTTTATACAATTGGGCACTTTATTATAAATTTGAGGTGCCATACCAAGAACACTTTTTTTAGCCAAAGCGGTTTTACATTTATGAGCACATAACATGTTACAGTACTGGGTGCGAGTTGGAGCACCACGCATGGATGTGTACTTCCTGAATAAGTTAGGATTCGTTTTTACGAAAATTGCAACTTCTAAAATATAAAGTGATGGCATTGTTAATATTTTTAATGATTTAAATATAGGTACACAACTGTCTCGTGTTTTCAAACCACACATTGACCTTATACACCTTTTTTGGGCTTTGAATGCGATGTCTCTGTCCGTCGAGTGTCCCCAAAAAATAAGACCGTATCTTAGTTGTGATGCTGCCAATCCGTGATACGCAGTTAATAGTGTCTCGATATTAACTTTTTTTGAGAGTATGAATAACGCATATGCGGATGAATGCAATTTTTTACATAATAATTCAATATGTGTTTTCCACGTTAGCTTATTGTCTAACCATAGGCCGAGGAATTTAGCAATATTTTCTTCTTCTATCGTTTGATTATTATATTTAATGTCAAGATGGGTTTGTGTTGTTCTTTGGTAAAAGTGCATTATTTTTGTTTTGTTTAAATTAATTATTAAATTATTATTATTAAGGTAATTTATTATGTCAACAATTGTATCATTAATGTCAGTTTGGTATTCATGCTGATTCTTACATTTCAATGATAATAGTAGCATATAAGGTCGCAAATTTTCTCAACTACGCAAATTGCAAAAAAATCATATGACATTGGATGAAAGTTGATCAAATATTGGTCATAGAAATTGGACAAAGTTTGACGAGTAGAAGGCTATGACGCAAGCGCTCTAACGTTTATTGCAGACTTACACGATACCATGATAGAATGTGAAGCGTTCGAAAGTTGCATTTATATCAGATACAGAATCAACTATATTTGCCTGCAGAAAGCATTTTCCCAGGCAACACTAGGTACTCTCTGTACAACAGGTTTCCTCAAGGTCTCATAACACATAATGTTGAGATAACGCTCGCAAACTCGACGTCGAAGTGCGAACAAGTAATGGCACTGCAAATGGATAGATTGGATACATTTGATTTTTTATCATAAATATTAATACTCGTTTTATGTAGATATTTATTTCCCGGTCTTATTTATTCCGTTATTTAAATTTATTATAATGTCAATTGTCTGTCGTGTCTACGTATTTCTAGTATTGGCCGACTAATCAACATTCAAGCCCTACTTTTTAATCGCCTGACATTGAATTTTGTATAACTAGTAATTATACAGGATGGTTGTATATGGGACATCAGACACTCAGCGATACAGCAATTCAAGGTCTTAAATAACGTATAAAGAAGTTAAATGTTATAAATACCTACTAATAACAAAGAAAACCTTGATTACAATGATGTGCAAACTTGCACTAGGTATCATCTGTCGTCATGAAGCTATTTACAAGATAAGAGACAGCCGACCAGAGCGTTATAAACCAACCAAACCGAAAATTTAAACAAAACTTGTAAATCGAAATATCCAGGTTTAAGCAAAATGGATACTAGGTGGTAGGTTCCTTGTGTTCCGCTGTAAAGAGCACTGTAGCTGGTGCAATTACCTTACACAAAGACTTAAAATCTAATGTCTTAAGGGTCTGAAACGCGCTAGTGATTCTTCTGGTGTTGCTGGCGTCTATAGGCTGCGGTGACTGCTTACCATCAGGCGGGCCGCACGCTTACTTGCCACCTTGGTAGTATTAATAAATGAAAACAACCTATTGATAAATTGAAATTCGATTTACACACCACACCAATATTATTCAAGCTATAGATACGATTGGCAGTAAAAACTAATAGCGTTTGGAATTATGTGTTCAACGAGAATTAATTATAGATTTTTAATTAGATATTTACTACATAATTGCCAGAATCTTGCGTGAATTGCGTAAATAACATTATAGTATTTCAATAATCATCTGAAGATATATTTGAATATAAAAATATTTTAAAGCCCATAACAAAATAATTTTCCAGCTATACACATAATTAATTATTATTTCATTCTCCTACGCCACGCCAAAAACCAACATTAAAAAAGTAAATAAAAATATTGAAATACTATTAAGCGATAAATTTTATAAGCGAGTTAATTGCATTCAGTTTATTAGATTTTTTTGGAGACTTAAAACATACCTACGATCCTAAAATTATTTATGCGAAAAAAAATACTAAGCAAAAATTTACATAGGTACCCAACACAAAATCGAAATAAATTCGAGATACCTCAAAAAAATAAAGATACATTTACATGAGACGCCGGCACGCATACGTTAGATTTGGCTAAGCGTCACCTAGAAGCGGCTTTGTCTGAATAATTCATACACCACGATAACGCTCTGGTTCAAGGTCAGGGTGTATTTAACAGTTTAGTAAATGCATCTACACTTAAATTGCATATAAGAACCTAAATTAAAATATCACCAAAGAATCGGACAGTTTTTCGCAAATCAGCCACTACTGACTGTTGTTTTCCGGTACGAAAGGATACTACCTACCAAGGCCCATTTTATCCGTGGTTGCTTTTTATTACTAGGCTCAACATACGTTATTTTTACAACAGCCGTACCTATATCTTTTTCTTTAGCTCTTTATATTACGAGTATTTCTTGTTGTCTTCATTTGATCTCGTTACACATTTCCGCATTCATTAAACAGCGTGCGACGCACTAACCTTTCAATTGAGTAATGTAAACGGGTCTTAATCCAACCTTGATTAAAACATCGTAATTGGCTTCTTGTTACATGAATGTTATTTTTTAAATGTTGCAATCCAAGGTCAATCGAGTTTGTATTGCAGATGTTGGTTTATAAGTACATATTCCATTTTTGTATAGAGTTGTGCCGTATTGTCTCCGATTTTTGTAACTTTTGCCTCTAATCCACTGTATGTTGGTAACAGAATGGACGATTGGAATTAGACGTGTCCAGTAATAGGGAAAATTATACCAACATCGCTTTAAGGACCAACTCTTTCAATTCGTGGAACTTTTTTGTAAATGTCAATCATATATCTTTCGGTAACTACTAGACTGATAGTATTAAAACGTTTGAGTTTTGTCTGTCTGTGCATCCGTTCATACAAATAAATCTGGATAACATTTTGTACGTCCTCGGGAGACGAGTGTAGGATTAACACCGATATGCATACCTGATACCACAATACCGACGACGATGCCTTGTTAAATATGACTGCACTTAAATTTAAAAATAAAGTAAAGTAATTGACCTTTGAATGCAAAATATTCGTTTCTTAATCTTAAGCTTCTGTAAAAAGTTCGTAAGGTTAATGATTACGCAAGATTTTTTTTATTAACAATACGATATTATGTTGCTTTGTCCAAAAAAGATGCAGTAAGTATCTTTTGTAGTAATTTCTTAGAATTACTTCAAAATCTACATCTTTTTCGTGACTAGTAAGCTAGTCAGGACAACTCAGTCCGATTGCTTGATTGAAATGTAAGATGAGTAGAATAGTAATGTAAAAAACTCAGTCTGGGGCTTATCTCTCCCCGATCGTGTCGATCTTCCATGCCATCGAATTGAGTGAAGGAAGAGAGTGTGGCATCTGCGTCCGCGCGACTGTTTTTGTACTATGAGACTGTACTGCACTAATTGAGTCAAATATTAAGTACATATTTAGGATTAGAATCGAGTACTAAGCCTAAGTATACAAACTTTCAAGAAGTCGGGTTAAAAACAATCCTCTTTGTTTATTTAATCCATCGATACTTTATATTTTGTAATCCGAACCAGGTGTTCCGTTGCCGGCCAGAACCCTTAACCCAATCAGACAGTCAAAACCATCCGGTTTAGTTCCGAGCGGGATTCATTTCGACTCTTTTACGACGGACGATGCACGGACCCACCTACGTTCTTAATTTAGTTTTTACGATTCTATTTTTCTTGTATTCTATCAAATAATTCACTTTGGACAACGAGTAGCAGGAACCTTGGAGTTCTTCAGCTTGCTTTTAAACTAGACTGTGTTCTCTTTGCAGTTAGGCAAAGAGAATAAAACTTTCGTGTACCAGTCATGCGAGGTGGTACGGGTAGGCACTTTCTTCTTCAAGATAATGTGCGCTGTAGTGACAGATGTTCTGTATGTAAACATTATGTTATGGACACTGTAGTTAAAGAAATGCGAAGCGGTAGTCTAATACAACTGTCCGTAGATAGGCGTTAGTGACGCCGCTTACTATTGGCAAATTTCTTCTTCGTCTCCTTACTTGCGTTGCGTATAACAATGATCGCGATGATAGTCAATGATGTGGTGTTTATTAGCATGTTCTGTCATTTCGTTATTAATTCCATTACTCATTGAAATGAAAATACTTTACGGATTATATTCCGGTTTATTTTTGATTTTAATATCCCGACGTTTCGAACACTTTAACAGCATTTATTTATGGTCATAGGCGGACTGAGGTGGTAGCGGTCCATGCGTCATAGTTGTCTCAGGGTACCCTGAGCTCTTTTTATTATTATTGTTAGTCCGATCTACGCAGAACTTACAGTATCTTGAGGCACCGAAACGTCGGGATATTAAAATCAAAAATAAACAGCGATATAATCTATACTTATAATAAAACTGTAACAGGTCCAATTCTGTACATTGAAGATATTTTGAAAATTATTTTTGGAGGGCATTCTATAACCGATACTGAGGCCGAAAATGTATTTTTTTTTTGTCTGTCTGTCTGTATCACGGCTGAGCATCACGCCGAAACTACTGAATGGATTCAAATGAAACTTGGCATGATTTGAGATCTTACTACGAGGTAGGACATAGGATACTTTTTATCCCGTAATCTAGCACGGTTCTTTTGGGAGAGGGGATTAAAGTCAAAACGGGTACTTGGTTATACGCTTGGTCCGATTTTATCAATTTTTCTATAAAATATAATAAATATTAGTAAGGGAACACTCATAGAGAGTATTTATCAAGGTTTTGTAATCGATCGGGTTAAGCAACGTTAGGTAAGGTCATTAAATAGATGGGTGACCGTTTAACGCCATTTGAACTAAACGGGTCCGTGCTTCGGAGAGCAAGTAAAAAGTATTCGATGCGAATGTCTGTTATTCAAAGTTTAGTTAACGTAAAAATAGCGCAGGCGGAGCTGCGTGGGTCAGCTAGTCCGTAAATAAGTTTCATTTCCATGTATGATATCAGAAATCATAATTCCATTACTATTATTGATTCTCTAAAAACACATTCATAGTTCATAAACACTTGCTATAGGTAAATACGAATATAATTGTACACATTGGTCCACAGTGGCTAAACAATAAGTTAATAAAGTGTTTACGATGTTTTCATCTCTCCATTATTGGATTTATGATGAGGTTGATCGTCGTTTATGGACATTTAATTATTTATTGTTATTACCTTATATTAATTTTGTTGTTGTTAAATTAACAGTTTTTTAAACTCCAATTTATAGTGATTGTTTCGGCATGACATGTAGTCCGCTGTAGGTCCTTTTTGCCCGAATGCCCCAGAAGGATGGCCATGTTTTTCGAGAGTGTCTTAGGGTGTACAGACTAAACAGTTTTATTAGACTGTGACATAAAATATGTCGTTATTAGTCTCAGTTGTAGGAGTGACATAAGCCGGATCTTCTCAGTTGAGGCCGCGCTGTGATCCGGTGGTAGTTTTTTTTCTATAAAATATGACAATACGAGAGTGCTAATTTAGGGTTTATTGTAATAAACGATTGCATTTCAATATATCTAAAAAAAAATGTGGCCGTCAGGCGCCATTTTGCACTTTTTTTTAATTCCAAAAACATCTACATCCAATATATGGGTATCAAATGAAAGGTCTTAACGAGACGAGTCATATAATATTTGTATATACATGTGTATACATTTCATGTTGTGTATACTATAATTTAAGCCCATTTTCGCAGTCGGGATTTTTGTACTTTTATAATTTATACCTGTTAAAACATGAGGTAACAGATACATTATTCAACTAAGTAGCATCAAATTGCCCAGTGACCGAAACCAATCATGTGTTCACACTTAAATTACAAATGAACAATATATATTGGGGACGACACCGGCCGTGGTGCAACGCTATACGTGTTCGGTCTGTACGGACATCGAGTGCTTCTGCAAATTGAATTCAAACGGGTTGGAATACGATATAATACTAATTAGCAACTACAACAGTACCCATATGAACTCGTAGTTTCATTATGAAAATATCAAGGCCCGTTGCTTTCATATGAAGGACTTTTCATATTAACAACTCCATAAAATTCTTCATCTGATTTTTGTGACGATGTAAAACAAAATAAGACGTACTATCGCGGACACGAACGGTGTACCAGTTTTGAATCAAAATCTTTTGAACAACGTTACGGGCGCATACCCCGCTCGGACGTATTTTGGGCCGGCTCGTGCATGCGATTGTCGTCCTAAAGGTTCGTGAACGCGAGGGTACATTTATGAGTATATTATTACGCCATTTGGGGAGACTTCACGCTATATCCTAATATCAATAGATAAGTATTTTTTTTAGAAAACACTATATCTAATTTAATATTGTTTATGATAGTGGTCGAAGGACCATTATTCGTGTTGTCTGTACGCAGATCCAAGTGCATTCTCTTACAAGCTGATAAGTCTAAAGGCCGATACGATTCGGAAGAAGTCAGGCACAGGAGGATCGATTTTTTACATGCCGAACCCACGCATGGATCATCTTCAGGTGATCGGCCTGCATTGTAAGGAACATCTACACTAAGTTCTTGCGCTCCGCAATATTTGAACTCACGTCCTCCAGTTTGCGAAGCAGTTTCCCGCTACCTTTCCTGACCGACACAATGTCAAGTTCTCAAACAATATTTAATTTTTTATTTTACAATAAATTCAAGGACACCACTGACGTACCTACAACATATGGTTACAGATTATGGATGGTTAGCCATTCTCAAAGTCACGACAACTAAGTGTACACGAACCCATAAAAACTACTGCAAATTATATGTATATAGATATATCTTTTGTATAAACAAAAGATAGATGTCTGTGGTGAAACATTTGGCAAAGTATCGTAAACGTGTTGCAACCATTGTCTTTGGTGTGGAATAAGCAATGAGCGACAAGCGATTAATACCTTTCAGGGCTTTTTTTGTGCGGGCACGCAGTGCCCCCAAAGGAATATTCGAAAATATCGAATAATTGTCATAAAAACTGGAAAAAAAAACTAATGAAAATGAAAAAAAAAAAATGGACTTACAACTTTCGAGGATTAGCGTACTAAAAAAGAAGTGACAAAATAGGTTTTTATGAATATTTTTAAGTAGGTAAAACATAATTAATAAGTAAGTACTTAAAAAAACATTTTAAGTACAGGTACTGCACTAAACATAATATTATATGTGCACATTGTGCTACTACTAGTTTAGTATAATTTGATTGCAAAACTATGAAACTTATGACAAGGTGAGATCGCAGTCAAACAAAAAATTAAAAAAAAAACATTTTTCATGTTACTTGCTATAATATTCCCACATAAACGTATATTTGAATAATCGTGGCCGATACGACCGCAACGGTCAACATTTCATAAGATCAGCAATCTACGCGTAGGTACATATTGTACAAGTAAATACTTGCATACATACACAAGTACACTCTCTCTTCCTTGATTCTCATTACCTAATGGGTCGGAAAAAAGCTGACACTACCGTGGGGAGCCCCAGAACTGGCTTTTAACATGACTATAAGTACGACGCATGAGTCATCTTACTCCTCAGATAACCAGCTGCTCGGCCTGCATTGGTCCTAGCCAGTAAGGAACAACGGTTTCCCTCGAAATTTGCAACGCAACTTCAAACCTATATACATTTTATTACGGTTTTAGTTCGCGTCATGTGTATGGCGATGCGGTTTATAGCAAGAATCTTATTAATTAAACCACACCCCATTTTAACAGCGAGCATTACATAGTTGAAAAAAATGCACGCATCGTGAATATGAAATGAAATTTGCCCAGCTTTGTGTAATCTGTTAAATACTTACCATATTATCACTAGTTAGCGTTAATTCGCACATATTTATAAAATAAATATTATTAAATAAATAATCTAACGGACGGTGACATTTGTGATGACTACCGGATTATAAGCATTCGTGTGTATGACATGTTTATGAAATCTCTTTGTCTGGGTAAGGTCTAGGTATCAGTTATCTATATAAGTGTGTATTTAAAAAAAAGTATGTGTATTAGTTGTCTGGTTAGTTACCAAAGTCCAGGTATTTTCTAGTTGGGGATGATATTATTATTATTACATTTTATTTAACATAGACGTTCACAGGTTTAACTCCTGCAATTTTAAGACACTTGCGTGGGGACGAATCCAACCCGTAGAGGCGTTTTTCGAGGAACTGATGATGTGTAATACACCTACCGGGAACAAGTTTCTTTTATTCAACAAGCAAGCAAGACGTACGCCTGATGGTAAGCGACAGGCCTACCAATAGACAGCTGCATTGCACTGCCGCTCGTCACCCGAGACATTAGTTATTTAGTCTCTTGTGTCCTGTAATTTCGCTACTATACAATTTATAATACTAAACTGTCTTCTCGATAAAGGTGCATGTAAGTTCGATCCAGTTTTCATACATTTTCACAATTTCGTTTGCACTGAAATATTTCACCAAAGGCCTTGTAGGCCACAATTCGCGATGAAAAATGACGAAACATCCGGCCGCTATGTTTAGTCTTGCGTTTGCGCATGGAATCGTGCGGGCTATAGAACTATAGTGTTTTGACTTGTCTATATGCGGTTATTAGCTATATTTTTTCTTGTTGGCAAATAAACTTAAACTATTAAACTATATTATTATTTTGGTATTAAACTTTTCGTATTCCATGCAATCTTTTTTCCATCCCAAGGTTGCCTGGAAGAAATTGCGGATAGCGATAAGGCCGCCCTTTGTACAAATTTCTTCAAGTCCTTTTTATTGTTTTTTTTATGTGTGTATAATAAAGTGTATAAATAAATAAATAATATTTAACATTAAAATTTAGATGTACTTATTGGAAACTGCTTGTTTTTTTTTTGCCTAAATCCAACCGTTTCATCACTTTTTATTTTATTTTGTTGTTACCAAACCCGAATTTGATAAGTATTACAAATTGTATCAGAAGATAACATGCTTAAACATACACAAACCAATCATTGGATGTTAATTCACTAGACTTCATGACTTTGTCTTACTAGAGAGTTTGATGAGTTAAATCACAGAAACTAAACTCCAACTGTTTATAAGAAAACTGTAATAGATTTGTATCAGCAATTAAGACCCAGTAGTAGAAGAAGAATATCAATACTGCTCTGACTGGTCCGACTACTATCCCTTTGTCCTTTTAGTTTGTTGTTATTTTATCGTTTTTTTTTCTTTTCTCGGTTGTTATATCTTTCGAACGGCAGGACACCACTATCGCTAATGTCGATTCATTTGTAACAAAACAAACAATAATTAAAAAAAGTGAAAAATGACAAACCCACTGAGTTTCTTGCCGGATCTTCTCAGTTGAGGCCGCGTAGTGATCCAGTGGTAGCTTATAACAAATTTACCATTCAAAAGCGTTAAGCCTATTTGAAATAAATAATTTTGACTTTGACTGTTAAACCCTGTAATCGAGAACACCTACCGTAGAAAACCCCTACAGAACATACGTGTAAATTAACAAGCCAAATGCCTAAGTAAACTTTTCTATTGAAGACCAACTTAACAACAAACAGTTCGTGATAGTCTCTTAGCGTCCATTGATCACAACACTGGCGATACCCGTCGTTTGACACAATTCACTTGACCCCGTGGCTGGCTCACCCAGCCACTAGTCTGGCAAGTTCACTAGTTGAGATTATCAACACAAAGATACCGTGGCAATGGAAGTGATTTCTAAAAAATATATTAAATACCTGAATTTACAAAATTGTTACCAATTTTGAAAGAATTAAGGATATTCTCTATCTTTTGGCAATATAAAAGATTACAACGAGAATGGTAATAAAGAATAAAAAAACTTGATACAAAATAATTATATACATGAAGACATGAGTGCAAATATTGCATGATTTAGATAAATGGTAAGTAGAATAAATGATTTTAACTATAACGAATGATTTCGTTAAGAATTTATTTTAAATTGAATACGACATGACGTTATTAAAATAACCTTCATTATACGACTTGTGATTCCAAGGTCCAACAGGTCGTCCTCCAAACATGAATTAGATGTATGCAGTATGTAGTTGTTGAACTTGAAGCCACCCACCATACATCGTCAACCGAGGAATCCTATGTCACCTTCCATATTGAATAACATACATACAAATTTTACTCTTTAAATTCATACATCCGTTTTCCCGTTTTCAAATAGGTTTAGCGAAAAAAAAAAACAATGCAATAATCTTCCCTACTTTTATTTAAAACAGATATTAAAAATTACCAAAACTAAACTGCTGGCCACATCCAGTACATATATAGCTTACGATCTAGCGAAAGTGGTGGTTGATACGTCGAGGTCGTGCGCACGCGGTAGGGAGAAATGCGGAGCGGGGATACGATGTGGGGGGAGGGTATACTGTCTCGCGTGCGTACGCGCCGCCGTTTGCGTAACCGCACGTAATCTGTGACAGCTGACATTGGCGCCCCGTATGTGGGTTACGATCGGCATTTTTATTATGTATTTGCATATTATACCAATTGTTTTTGCTTTCAGTAACAACTTTTTTTTATATCTTTCATTAAATTATTCCGTGTCTTCTTTTTTTTCAGTTTAGCACATATTTAATGTAGAATCTTCCACTCTATTGTGTTTGGTGTCAAGGTCGGTGTGTGAGTTTTTAACGCACGAAAATAACACCTGTCATTATAGTTGCGTCGCTTCGTTGAAATAAGTATCAATTATACATAATTTTAGTAGAGATTGATGTATTTTTTATGTGTGTGTGGCGTGTGAAAATACCAAATGCGATAAATATATCAAAATACAGACTCCGTGTCAACTCCTCCTAATTTTTACGATACCCTAAGAATAATGTACAACCCGCATGGCGAACGCTTACATTGAACTGGTAACCCCGCTGCGCCTTTTCCCGGTCTTATCCGGGAGAAAAAGCTTTCAGAAGGAAGTATTGTATATGACAGTGTGAACATATTACACACACAAAGTAAGTCAACAAAAATAATAATTGTAATCGGATAATCTACACCATTTGATTGATTTGAATCATAGGCTAGGAAAATATAAATAAAATGGTCTGCAGATATAAAAAAAAATGTTAGTGATCCCCAAGACGTTTGCCAAGCGTGGGGATTATGGCAACCCCTTCAAAGAGGAAGGACTTTTTTCAGCAGTGGACGTCTTTTGGCTACTGATGATGACGATAAGGTAGGCAAAGCCTTTTTTTATACTACCAAGGTGGCAAGCAAGCGTGCGGCCCGCTTGATGGTAAGCAGTCACCGCAGCCTGTAGACACCAGAAGAATCACCAGGCACGTTGCCGACCCTTAAGACATTAGATATTAAGTCTTTGTGTCCGGTAATTTCACCAGCTACAGTGCCCTTCACTCCGGAACACAGCAATGCTTACACACTGCTGCTTGGCAGCAGAATATCTGACACCGCGGTGGTACCTGGTGCACAAGGAACCTACCTAGTAAAAGTAGTGCCTTTTTGTCTGTATTGAGCACACGCCACTGCTGTTTCCAAAAGAGACGTAAAGGCACATAATATGTAATGGAAATAATTTCTACGAAAAAGATGTTTCACTATCGAGTCTATTCAACATATAAGATCACGCAATTCCTCATGCATAACTAATTTATACACACTCGACTAATTATATTATTCTGATCTGACAACATTATGCATTAGTTCATGGCAACATTGGTTCGAAATGTCACCTAAAACGTAAACTAGACCAGTTTAAAACCTTGATTAATAAAATTTACAGATATTAAATTATAAATTGACCTATAAAATATTTCGTAGACATAATCCTTGTCATAAAAAGTAATGCAGATAAGATGGTTAATAGAATTTAGTAGTGTAATAAACCAATTTAATTTTATGTAGGTAAATGTAAGATAATTCTTTTGATATTAGAGATAGCTAATACTTTGAAATATTAATACAATTACGTAGGAATATGATACAAATTCATTTATCAATTTTAAATAAGGATAGAAAACAAAATGTAGCAAGGCCTACAAGTTTCTAGATACACGAATATTACCGCTATTTATGTTTTTTTAGAACCTATGTAGATAAATGTAAAGTCCGAAAAATAAGTAGGTAAAATATAGTTCTGATTATCTGATAAACACTAGGTACACATTTAATATATTCAATTTAATATCAATATTTAGATCGAGTAGTAAGTAAGTATATGAAAATGAAAAAGAGTGTAATTTTAATTTCTCTATGAACAATAACAATTTATGTAGGAGGTAGCAGTCGGAAATGTAACCAACATTTAAAATTTATGATTCTCCAGAAATTATGCAACTTGGGTAAAATTTCATCTGTGATGACAAATTAAAAAAACAATGCAACCTCAATTAAAAACGAACTCCATTAAAAAAAATTTGACATATCAACGGATACCGAACCATAGACTTGAATCTTAGAGGAAGGATTGAACATTCTAAATTCAACATCGAGGAACAGATTTCGAACAATAGACTTGAATCGAATCACTCAACATTCTAAATTCAAAAAGCAGGAATTCGCAGATTGCATTGTGTGTACGCTTATTAAAAAATACCGCATTATTATAGTTAGAACACAGAACAACACATCTAATTCGGTAAGCAATAAAACACTACTCCCGCCACTTGTGAGCGCTTCAAAAACTCGAATCGAGGCTGGCTATAATTGCTCCACACCGGTGTTTTATAGTAACGTTTATAACATCAAAAGGTTTTCCATGCGGTCGATGGTCCAGCAGGCCTGTACCAAAATTACATTTAATTTATGAAGATCCATTGAAATGGAAGTAGGTACCTAAATCTAGAGTTTTATCGAGGTTAATTTCGATATCCGATGCTCAAAATCGTTGTGGCATCAATGATCTCAAGAGAATAGCGATGATGGTGTCCGTATGTAAAACATACTTAAACAAAAATAATCTAGTACATTTATGGCTAAGAATTTTATTAGGCACATTAGTTGGTCAACCTTAGCAATGATTGGGGAACCAAGTACTGATCGAATTAATTTTACAAATCCTTTGGAATCTAACGATGAAGAAATCAAATCTTAATTAAAACTAAACCAAAACCTATCAATTTCAGTTTCATGTCTCGTTTTCCGAAAAATCTTACTATCAGCATCAATATCTATACGATTTCATTCATTGCATGGGAGGTTACTCTGTTTTTCTTTACAAGATCAGAATCAACAACAATAAATGTATAAATACAGGTTATACAGGAGTGATGACCCCGGAGGCAAGCCCAATACAATCGGTAGGGTTGAATATGATACATTAAACAATTATTGTTTTAAAAATGTTGTAAAAAAAACAGGGTATATGTACACCAACAAAAAAAAACAAAAGACGTTAAAATATAGAGTAGCAAAAAGCGCAATGGCCACGAAGCAAAACATCCAACATAATTATAGTTATTGACACGTAATGTAATAGTTAGATCGCGTGTTTTGTTAGCACAAAGGCAATTCTATATATAAAACATCAGAGCGTTAAAATTCTAAGGAAAAATAACAAGTTCCGTGACGATTCTCAACCACACATTAAAATTAAAATTTGTAATATAATAATTAAATGTCTAAAAAATGTATATTTTAATCTTAAATTCATGGTCCAGGTAGAGCGACGATATAAACTTGGGGTGGGCTTTGAACGAACAAACTGCTTTTTCGACTGCTTTTTGTTGTCAACTAATAAACTAGTTTAATTCCACCGATCAACAAGTATAATTATTAGACTATCAGTAAACTCTATGAAATAGGTACTTAGGATAGTTTCAAAGACTACTTAGTCTTTGAAACGTCGGCTACTAAACTATTTGTATGCTTAAACTTTATGGTTTTATAAACTATCTTTTATCGTTGATAAATGGTTATGCGTACACGATAAACGGTCTTATTTCGTCGATGGGAAATGCGTCGACGACCCATCTATCTATACATATAAAATCACGTGTCCTGACTGACTGAATCGTCAACGCACAGGCAACCGCTGGACCTAGAAACCTGAAATTTGGACAGTTTCTTCTTATGATGTAAGCGTCTACTAAGAAAGGGTTTTTGAACATACCGCTCCTAAAGGGGTAAATAGGGTGTTTTCATTTGTATGAAACTTTTTATTTTATGGTTCGATCGACTGAAAACATTTATTTATTTATTTTATAATTTTTGTACGCACAATAGTATTACAGGAAAAACGAAAGAATAGTACAAAGGCACAGCTTATTTCTAAAGAAATTTCTTCCAACAGGCCTGCGAGTGGAAACATTCATTTACATTCATTACATTTGTGGAACATTCTCTAAATAAAATAAATAAAGACGTGTTTTCAAAAACATCCGACGCGCTAGGGGTTGGTAAACTTTGTATGGAGCCGCAAGGAATTAGTCACAAAGCGGCAGGCCAAATATCGGGTCCAGTGGCTCGCCTTGGGGAAGGCCTATACTCAGCAGCGAACTAGTATAGACTGATTATGATAATGATAATACTGTTAGCTTTGTTTTGTATTATTGTAAAGTAAAGAATAATATTTGACATATTTATTCATAGTTACATCAATAACTTTCAACATAAATTTATTTATGTCACGTTCATGTTTCGTTGTATTCATACACGCGTCACATTGAAGTCCACACATACGGTATTGTTAGAACTGTAATTTATTACCCAACACATCACGAATATCCGAAGAAGTAGATATATTAGTTACTTTGTCCTAGTACTGTTTTGTCATAGTGGGCCATCCATAAATTACGTCACACTAATTTCGTGATTTTTAAGACTTTCGGAATGTGACAATGATGGGGGTGGGGCATCATTGTCACAGTTGGCCACATTTGTGTGACTCCCTCCCCGTATGTGACGTCACATATTTTGTAATTTCAAACTATGAAATTAACACGCTCTTTATATAAATAAAAAAAAGTATATGGGTTGGTATACCAGTATACTTGTAACAACAAGTGTTTTTGTACAAACAATTGAGTTTTTTTATACTTTGAATATTATATAGTGAATTATACATGTGACGTCACAAATCTGATGAACCGACCCGCCCCCCTCATGTTACACAATATAACACTTCGTTGACCCCCTCCTTCCGACATAATTTATGGATGGCCCCTAGTAGATAAAATACCTTCAATGTTGCTCAAGTATATTTGACGTCAAATAAGCGGTCTATACCGATGGTACTATTAGACTGAAATAAATATACAACTACACTAAGGTTAAGACAAAGCAGGCCGATCACCTGATTGTCTGTAACGTAACATGTTCCATGCGTAGGATGGACATGTAAAAAGTCAGCCCTACGCCTAACCTCTTCTAGGTCGTATCGGTGCTTCGTCCCATCGAATTGCGAGAGTAAAGAAAGAGAGAGTGCACTTGCGGGCTTCGGACCAGTTGTACCATTGAATTGTTCCATTAATGGTACAATTGGGACTAAGTTGTCCCATTTATACCTGTAATGGTATAGGTGGTACTAGTTAATACCAGTTGTACCATTAGACAATTATCAATGGTATAAATGGTATTTTCTTGTCCCATCTTTACACCTTATGGTATATGTGGGATAGATTGATACCACTTATACCATTGGAATATACTCGAACCTTTATTGCAATAAAACTACTTTATAGGATTTTGTTCTCTCTTTATTTATTTTAACATGATTTTTTGATGTTTTTTTTTCTCTTTTTATTTTAAGATGAAAAGAATATCTATGACTATTTACAAAATGTAATATTTACTTTATACTATCTTATCTTAATAATATCCTGACACTCGGTCGTCTAATCCTAAACTAGGCAGAAATGCATTAAAGTAACCAGGTTACTAATACAAATACTTACTTTTTGATAGGCTGATCCCACATTGGGCGTGCGCGTTACTCGAGCGTTTGAACGTGCGGCGTGTGTACAGCGTGAACGCCGCGCACACACCGGGTGCCGGCACGCTGGTGTGAAACGCGACGCCTACGCCTCGATGTCGCGGCTTGCACGCGCGCGCGCCGCGGGGTGTTCGAGTCGTTCACATGCTCGAGTAACGCGCATGCCCAATGTGGGATAAGCCTAAGCCTTATCTGTCCGGTAGTTTTGGTATAGTATGTAATACGGGTATGCGACCCCGGCTTCCCTAGCTATTACTGTCCCATCCATTGCCCTCCTGGGTGGTAATATCCTACTTTTCCTATTTCCTTTTTACACGTCTATTATTTCACGTGAGTATTTCACGTCATGACGTCGCAGTCGCGAGGATCTTACTAGCTATAGTTTTTTATCTCGAAGATTTAGTCTTAAGTTTTTGCTGCTTTTGTTGGTGGTGTGTACTGGGTTATGATAGTCTCAACCTTTTCTTTATATATCGTAGGTTATATTCCCACCTTGTGTTAGGGTATAGTTTATCTGTATATGTATGTATGTATATACAAAAAGTAATACCTAAGTATTTGTATTAGTAACCTGGTTACTTTAATACATTTCTGCTTAGTTTAGGATCAGATGACCGAGTATCAGGATATTATTAAGATAAGATAGTATTGTAAATATTACATTTTGTAAATAGTCATAGATATTCTTTCATCTTAAAATAAAATAAAAAGAGAACAAAATCCTATAAAGTAGTTTTATTGCAATAAAGGTTCGAGTATATTCCAATGGTATAAGTGGTATCAATCTATCCCACATATACCATTAGGTGTAAAGATGGGACAAGAAAATACCATTTATACCATTGATAATTGTCTAATGGTACAACTGGTATTAACTAGTACCACCTATACCATTACAGGTATAAATGGGACAACTTAGTCCCAATTATACCATTAATGGAACAATTCAATGGTACAACTGGTCCGAAGCCCACTTGCGTCTACGCAACCACATGTGCATTATAATATCTACCGCGTATCTACGCTGATCTTGTGAAAGATTGGCTGCTGTGTCCATATCGGCCAGAAGAACATTATTATTAATGCTTTTAAAGTTGCCCAGTTATAATTGACGTCAAATAGGCGGTCCATACATTCATTTATAACACTTCGGTACTACACATCGGTGTAATACTATAGACTCAAGTAAATAAATCACACTCGATATTCAAACGCGAAAGTGAGCGATCTAAGTGAGAAACTAAAGCGAATGTATTCTAAACTCCAAATAAACATCTCATGAGGTTAGGTTTAGATGTAAAATGTAAAATCCGGCTTCACGTTACATGCGGTCGCGCGTTAATGCGCTTTAACGCTACGCACAGGAACAAAATTCACCGCCGATTGCGCACTTAGCCTCGTTTAGAAAGATAAGTAACGCCCGTTTGTGGTTCAGGTGATCGCACGTTTCCACCGCTATCATACGTTTAGCGTTTGATATTTTCGTTTTTTCTTAAATTATGAGCCAAGTAACCGCAGTCTGTTTAAATCCTAAGCGTGTTAGGGCACATCGCCCTTTGAGACTTAATCGCGCGTCTTTGCGCGTTACACCTGCACAATAAAACAAGGTACTTTATTCTTGACTAAAGGCATCATCATCATAATTAGCCTACATCAGTCCACAGCTGGACATAGGCCTCCTCCAATATACGCCATTGAGCCCAATCTTCGGCTCTCCTCATTCAGTCACTGCCAACTGCTTTACGTGTATCGTTGCTCCACCTGGTCACATGGAAAACGTAGCATAGGACACCCCTATGCTACGTTATCCGGTTTGTGGTATCTACTCCAAAACCAGTCTTTCCCACCGATCATAGATTCTGCGGAAAATATGACCAGCGCACTGTCACTTCAGCTTGCTAATCCGTTGTTCACTAAGGGCATATTACTATTGGAAAGTAGTAGTTCTAATCTAACAAAAAATGAAAGGTGTCTTATGGACACCCGCGTGAAACGGAGTTCCTTTTTTTATTTTGCTTAACCAGAGATGGCGCTGGTATTTCAGGTTAAATAAACAATTTATTAGATGGCGCTGATTGCGGAAAACAAAATATTGTACTATTCAAAAACATGTCGGTCGCTTTTTGGTGTCGTTTTTCATTGTTACACATTTTTCGGTCTAGCTCCTAACAAATCAGAACGTGCGATGGACTAGGTACTTTTTTTGGAACTCCGTTCCCAAAAAAAGTGATATCTTGACTGCTACCTAAAGAACTTGGGTTAAATTATCTGCCTAGTTTAGAATCAGACGACCGTGCATGGGTAATTCCAAGAAGCGTATAACAGCTTTTTTCCCACTACAGCATACAACGGAGCAAAATCATCATTAAAAACAATTCAATAATTGCCTTCACATAAAAAAGCTAGCAACAACGCCGAAGAAGACTCGTTCAAAACAGATATTATAGACACATGTCATCCATCATCGGAATATAAATCGTATGTGAATTACGCGCACGCATCAATTACGACAAGACGAAGGCGGGTACAGGCAGATTAGTCTCATAGCGAACATGGTACAACATCTGGGATGGTTATTTTCGCTCCGGCCGACGTATGTTAATAGTGTAACGTGCAAGTTTATTCTGTTTGATTTATCACCAGGGTGCGTTCTCTCCATATTTGTTCTTAAGTAATTTAAAAAATACTGACACAAGGAACATATATCTATACTTATAATAAAACTGTAACAGGTCCAATTCTGTACATTGAAGATATTTTGAAAATTATATTTGGAGGTCATTCTATAACCGATACTGAGGCAGAAAATGTATTTTTTTTAATTTTTGTCTGTCTGTCTGTCTGTATCACGGCTGAGCATCACGCCGAAACTACTGAATGGATTCAAATGAAACTTGGCATGATTTGAGATCTTACTACGAGGTAGGACATAGGATACTTTTTATCCCGTAATCTAGCACGGTTCTTTTGGGAGAGGGTATTAAAGTCAAAACGGGTACTTGGTTATACGCTTGGTCAGATTTTATAAATTTTTCTTTATAATATAATAAATATTAGTAAGGGAACACTCATAGAGAGTTGTTATCAAGGTTTTGTAATCGATCGGGTTAAGCAACGTTAGGTAAGGTCATTAAATAGATGGGTGACCGTTTAACGCCATTTGAACTAAACGGGTCCGTGCTTCGGAGAGCAAGTAAAAAGTGGGTCCCAGTTTTTAACCGACTATAAAAAAGGAGGTTATGTATTCGATGCGAATGTCTGTTATTAAAAGTTTAGTTAACGTAAAAATAGCGCAGGCGGAGTTGCGTGGGTCAGCTAGTACGTAATAAACTACTGAAACAAATGAATTTTTATTTAATACAGTTAGAATTTACCCGGTATCCGGGTAAGAATAGTGACTATGGGAAAACGAGAAGTCGGGCAGCAGGATATTTCTATTGGATTATGTACCACCTATACTGCGATCCCCAAGACGCCTGCCAAGCGCGCAAATTATGGCACCATCTCCTTTCTAAGGGGCAGGGCTTTGTCCAGCAGTGGATGATCACAGCTAACAATTTAGCAGCTTCGCATAAGAAAACCGTATTCGAATCCGCCCGTTAATTTAGGAGCAACAATTCCATAGACAAGACACAATCAGATATGGACGTCATACGCCCATCATCTTTTGCGCGTAGTTTAAGTACAATTATCTAAAAAAATAAAATCCCATTTTTCTGTCACCAGCATTCTTTTTAACCGAAACTGATTGTAATTACGCTAACATCTGTCTAGAGCTATTTTGTGCCTCGAAGGTCGGTCATTTACATTCCCGAAAAAATAATCTAGTAAATAACTGACAAAATGACAGCGTCTTAAAAGTATTTTATGTTTCATTTAGTTTATATTTATTTAAATTGCAAAAAAAAAACATGTCTACAAGAATAGTACCAAACCAAAGAAATTGAAATAAAATACCAACCTTCAAGAAAAGTTAGATGAAGTTGCAGAATAAATACCTCGTTTTTCTATTAAAAGATAACAGTAAATAATAATAATCTTAGTCTGACTATTCAATAAAGTCTTGTTATCTTTTAATGCACCATTTATTATTTAAAAAAAAATAACGATAAAATGAAATCGTTTATTTCAAATAGGCCGTAATCGTTTATTTCATAGCGTAAAAACTACCACCGGCTCAAAACGCGGCTTCCACTGAGAAGATCCGGAACGGGAAAAGAGAGTTTGCACACGTAAACAAATATCAAATTGTAGGTATTATAAATAATTTACTGGAAACGCAATAGACGTCAGAGGAAGCTCGTTCATCGTCATAACTGGGAACATCTTGAGATAGTCGTTAAATATTATGTAAACCATAAGCAGACGTGACTACAATACTTCAATAAGAATTACTGTGCGTTTGAATACTCTTTGAAACTGCAATATTATAAAGATCATCATATAGGATAGCCAAAGCAGCCAAAGCTTTTATGTCTTCAATGCATTTTGAACATCTTTATGAATGAACAATTTAAAGACTTATAACCAAAACAAGCATGCAATAAAATCCCCAAAAGATTAATTGCGAACAAAATCGTAACGCTATCTAAACACCACGTGTTAAATTACTTAAACACATGATTGTATACTTCGTAAAACTTTTCATTGGATATCCATACTGATGTGTTTGGAAAATATAATCTAAGAAAATGAAGAAGTAAAAGTGTCGCTTGTGCGGAACTTGTGGCACTGGACAGTGGGCAAACAGTTCTTGGCCTTTTTTATTCAGCTCACATAATAAAGTTAAGATAAACCACCATTTTCTGATACCACTAAGCTAACGTTCCACGAAAATCAGAAGAGGAATTCCAACCCGTATGACGTCCGTCTCGATCAGTATAAAAGCAATAAACTCGAGAATATAGGTTAAATTTCTTGACCCACATTTAACGCTATCCATTAGCAGGGTTCGGTGGTCCAAAAAAGAAATATGCGAAGCAACATCGTAGCATTAGTAGGTGAACAATAAAGCGCCCCCTGTGCCACCGTAGCGACTGCGCCACTGACCCAAATAGTGGGACAATGTCGCAAAATGGCCACCATGAGGAACTATTACCTCCAGACGAGGCTCTACGACACAGAACAATTAACCTTAGTGTTTGTAGTGAATTACTATTGCAGAGGGACCATGTAATTGACTGTAACTATTGTGTTCTATAACTCTAGGCGTTGAGCTACCATGCAACGGAAAAAGTTGGAGTTCTAATAAAGGCTGTATGAAAAATATATTAGAAAACTTTTGGACGACATTCTGTTGCAAAGTAACAATGTGTATAAAGAGTTTGCTGTGTGAAACGTATTGGAGCTGGCAAAACAACTAGGATCAACTTTAATACTATTTGGGCCTTGGGGACGAGCAGCAGTGCAATACAATTTTCTATGGACAGACTTGTCATTCCATTAAGCATACGTGTAGCTCGACTAGTCGTCGACAAAGGATAAGCTCACAAAAGATTTGATATATAACTAAATTCAAATAGGAGTAGAAAAGACCGACTTTCTGCCGATCCTGTGTGCTTATAATATTGTACACTTTGTATTAAAATTAAAAAAAAAAAGCGAATCCAATACCATTATATGATATTATTTCAAATTTACTTACGGGTAATAAACGCACAGAAAATTAAAATACACCCAATCAGCAAATGGCATTGACTAATGAGGCTAACGATCGAACAGAGACAAGGACAAACCTGATACTAGACTTTGCATTCGAGTCTTGTTAAAGTAATCTATGGGATGTGAGCCATTACTTTGAGAGATAACCACGAGATAACCGAAAGTTAAAAAACTCGACAGTTCCAGTAAAAACCTGATTTTGGGTACCTATCGAATAAATAGTGACTTTATCTGAGGAGTAAGGTAGACACGTATATTGTTTTGGACTCACCATATCTATGCGCGAAATATACAAACACACACGAAGGTCATTCAAAACAGATATACAAGGTAAATGTTTTTTTATTGTAGCTGAAAAATTGTCTTCAAAGTTATTTGCTAAAGCAATATGCAGAGTTGTGTTGTGGAGCAAAAAAAAAAAAACTAAAAAAAACTATCGTCTTACTTTAGCCCTTGTGGTAGATAGCACCTACTCAATTTGTAATGCCTTTATTCCGGCATTATAGGAATGGAAGCATTAACAAAAAGAGTCAAAAAGAGTAGCAAAAAGTAATATTTTATTAATTTCAAAATCTGAAACAGTAACTTAAACGCCTTACAAGGAGAAAAATATAATCATCTAGAAATACAATTAAAATCTAGTAAGATTTGACGATGATTCGTGAGTCCAATATCTCAATATACTTCCATTTTCTTTGATCACGTTTTATGAATTCCTACGCGGTGCTTCTGAGTGTTTCTATCGATATCCGAATTCTAAAAGGCTAAGATGCTTTTATGTGGATACATGCCAGTCTAGGCCGTGGTCACAAATACAGCGTTGAGCGGAGCGGGACGGCGCGGCTAACTCCAAGTGAAAGACTAATGAATAATAATATTTTACGACAATCTACATACGGTGATCCGATCCCAAACTAGGCAGAGTCTGTAACAAAGAATCCAGAGAACTGATACTAGTATCTAAATATATCCTTTTTTTTCTAAATAGACAAAACACCCAGAAACTTGGTGGGAATCGAACCCACGACCTATTGGGTAGTAGCAAGGGTGTCTAACCACTACATGACTAGACCAACAGGCCCGTCAAATGAAGACACCATTCAAATAGGGACAAGCGCACTTACAGATTAACTATAAACCAGCAGTTTGTTAATATTGTTATATGTATTGCCGTATTTAAGACCACTAAAGCTGGAGAAATTTTTAGATTTAAGAGATTTAATAGCTCTAATGTGGTGACGAACAGCAATTCTATGAAACTATACTTAGGCGGTATGCGGTAACAGCTCATTGGGCGAGCGCTTGCCTTGGAAACAAGGTGCGCAGGTTTCAACCCCGGCTTGCACCTCTTATATCTTTAATTAATTATGTGCGAACCCAATCTTGAGGAGAGGCCCGTGCCCAACAGTGGGACATAAATTATTATTATTATTATATATCTAGGCGAACTTTCTGGTATTCCCGTCTATATTGCGAAACAAGAATGTATTAGCACTACTCCGCTGCCTCTACCACTCTCCGCTGTAGTTGAGACTGCGCCCTTACAATTTCCGAAAGCACTATTATTATATCAAAATCAATATAATAAAAGGTTAGGCAAGCTATATATGTAAATAAATCAAGGCCACACAAATAAAAATAAAGTGCTCAAAACAATGATGCCAACGAAAACAAACGTCTGGCTTTCAATGCGCGCACGCACCTCTTACGTCAGGGAATCGATAAACCAGTATCGATTATCGTCTATTACGACATATCGATATGTTTGTTTTACTTTGATATCGACTTCCCGAGTTTGTTCATGCGATTTCAGCCGTGAGAAATTATTACATAATTGTTTATTTTACTCTAGAACTGTAAAATATTTATAAAAATCTTTTGATATTGAGAAGCTTCCGCTATTTTGGACATTTCAAACGATTAAAAATATAGTTTCTAACACTTATATGCTTAAAGAGGTTCTCCAAGGGTGCCGAAATACACACCTACTGCCACAAAAAAATATGTAACTGCGTAGAGTTTTTTTTAGTAATATCAGTAGGTATTAAAAATAGTATTTTCATACTCTCTGTACGTACTGGGTACTACCTAAGGACATACCTGATAAGGACATACTTTTTTTCCCCAATACAAGTCAGCATAATCGCAGTCTCGTCTGTTGGTCGTGAGCAGTGTAGCATATGGTAAAATACACAGTTTATTGCCCTTTGTTAGAGAAACCACTGTACTTAGTTCAAAGGGACGGTCTGCGATCTGTCAGAGCAAATTAGAGAGCACTTGGCAGTTTTACATACACACCGCATGACGCAAGACCGACTATAGCATTTATCGAGTGATCACGTTTGTAAATGATCTTATCTTCAAACCTTAAAAGGGCTAAAACTGATTGAATAACAGGCATTAGAACCGTTGTAGTCATTAGACATTTATTCATTTGTTTACGTACAAAATATTACAAAGTTTATAATGAAGGCAAAGAGTGTATTGCCACTGCGTCGAAACCGAAAACAATAGTTCCTGTTACACAATGGACAAAAACAAAGATTTAAAGTGCTGTGTCTTTCAGGTAATTTTATAGTGCTAAACTATTCCAGACTGGAGCAGCTTGGCACTAAGAACGTCCTGAAGAACGTATGTTTCTAACCCGTTAAAGTAACAGGCTATTATTTTGGAACACGCTATTGGAACTGTTATTTTGATAACAGGTATAACAGTGTAACAGGTGTCTAATTTTATCTGCTACAGCCCACGTTTGTTTGACAATTTCAGGCCATCCAAAATTTATGGCCCTTTTATTTTACTAAAGATATGTTACACTTTTAGTAAACAATTCTAAACCTGGCACCATCCCCATCGCTACATTAAAATGTATGTAATTACAGTTCAGTAATTAGTGAATGTATTAAAATACCCGTCGTTGATTACTGTCGCGTGCCAGATAATTACGGTAATGTTAATTACTTTGGAACATAAGGTGAATGGAATGAGGAACAGCGATTTTTTTAATGCAACTTATTATTATATTAGTGCGTTTGTTCCAACACGTTGTGTGCTACCAAGCAACTTTACAGCTTCTTACCTTTTTATGGCAATGCAAAGTGATTTCGGCAGACTGCCGTTCTCACTGACTTATTAAGTCATATCTATAAAAATGATATTATACTTTCAATATATAAATCTCATGATTGAAAGCATCACAATCCATAAGATAAGAAGAAGAAGAAGAAGAAATACATTTATTAGATAAGAGCAGAGAAAACAGCATCCGAATCCGGATTAACAATGCCACAAACAGACAGATAAACATAAGATTCAAACTTATTGGTAATGAAACTTTTGCGACCCGTAGAGCGTCCGGGTAAAAATAGCATCAACCCATCTCCTCCTGTTAGGTGTCGTCCTGTTAGGTGGCGACTAAAGGAAGACGGGCAGCAGCGTCTTTCTATTGGATTACCTACCTATACTGCGATCCTAAAGCCGCCTGCCGGGCGTGGGGATTATAAAAACCCCTCCCTTCCCTAAAGAGGCTTTTATTTAGCAGTGGACGTCTTTTGGCTAATGATGATGATGTATCTTTTGCGACGTCGCGTCTTGGATGCGACGGGGTTTAAACGTAGATATTTGTCGTAGTGTGTCTGAACAGATTGTATTCACTCTCTGTGAATTGTATTTTAATTCTCCTTCAAACTTTTAATTTGCATATTTTGATAGCGTTCTCCTGACTACCTATGTTATATTTTTCACGACATATAACAATGCACCTGTATCCACAAGCAAAGTATGTATATATACATATATGATTAATAAAAAGAAAATATTATATCAACAAGTTAACCTTGATGAAATTATAGAGGTAGAACCGGATCATTATTACACACTTTTATTAAATTATTATTTATATTGTCTTTTTTATAATGGTCTCTTAAAACATACATAATATTGGTTATGAACCGTGCGAGTTGCGAACCTAGCGGAGAGTTTTAACGGTATTTCAAGGTACGGTGTTTAGTACGGGTTTTGATAGCTATTGAAATCGACCCAACAAAAAAGTCCTGGTTATGACACTAAGTAACGTTACATACCATTACCAGTTTTAAATTTAACGTTACATAACGTTATTTACTATGTTACTTCATATCTTTTTCAAGCCCAACAGGCACAGACTTCGATTTTCACCCTCATATTGAGTAATTTACATAAAAAAAATATTTTTGCTTGTCTTAGTTACCATTGGCTTTGCCCAGTATGAAATCAGCCCCCCCATCAAATAAATGTCAAATGATTCATTCGGTACTGCCTAACTTGAGTGACCAAAATATGCCAATATTGAAACACTTTCAGTTAACATCAAAGTTCGATGGACCACTGAAGCTTGATAGTCACTTGGGAGGCTAAAGATACACAATAGACCTGATGACCATGTGTAGATTAACTTAAGATAATATTATTTTTAATAATGTTTTGTGATTCCATAGGAGCTCTGAGCTTTCTGAAATAAAAAGCAATTAGCAAGCTATTTCAGGGAAAAATATATCCAGATAAGAAATTTCAGCAAATTCCTGCTAAAACTAATTTAAAGCAGACTGGTTACAAAACAAACACAGACAAATAACGTCAGATGACTGGCATTTATTTGGAACACAACCAGATTCTCTAAAAACGTATCCAGAAATATCGATGCAATGTTTAAGAATGGACTGAAATGTAGACATTTACCGAATCTTAGAATAAGATCTTTTAAGATAGAGAGAGAACTCTTTATAGAACTTTTAAAATAACAAAACACTAACCGGACTAGGGACGAGTTATCGCCACCATATTAGAAGAAGAAGAAGGGTCGATTAGAAAAATAATTCTTAGTTTTATTTATTTTTTCCAAGTTACTACTGCTTCTCATGTAACGTGCTCTGGCGAGCAGCTGGGAAATCCGTTCAGATCACGCCAAACTCTGACACAGCGTAGATAATGGTTACAGGGGAGGTTACAGTCATCATCAGCAGCCGAAACGGCCTGCTCCACTGCTGACCAAAGGCCTCCCCCCATAGAAGGGAGAGGTTGCCATAATCCCCACGTTTGGCGGCTTGGGGAACGCAGTATAGGTGGTAGGTAATCTAATAAAAAGACGCTGCTGCCCGTCTTCTTGTTTTCCCTTAGTCGCCTTTTACGGACACCCAACGGGAGGAAATGGGTGAGTACTATTCTTACCCGGCCACCTCACGGAGAGGTTTTAGTGAGTTAATGCAAAAGTCCGAAAGCTAGATTATGGCTTTCGCCCCTACAGAGCCCAGATGCCTTTTGAACGTTTCCTCCACTATAGCAAAAAAGGGTCAATTAGAAAAACATAGCTGGTTCTTAGAGATTAATTGCTAGAGCATTCGATCACTAAGAACTAGCTATGTTTTTCTAATTTAGCGTAATTTTTTACGTGTAGAGAACTAACTGAAGTACTGAATTACTACACTAGACTGCACGTGACTGCACCCGCCACCGTACATCCGCAGTCTTAAATCACATAAGATTAACGGTTTGTATAATGTTGCCGACGGGAATGGTAGCGTATGACGTCACGGCTAAACGGGAACAAAGAATGTACAGACGCGTCCAGTGTTTATGGTTCGAGCATACAGACTGACCGACTGAGCAGGTATTTTGCTGTTATGTGTTACCATGCAATTTTTCCGTGCGGTGTCCGGGTAAGAATAGAACCCTCTCGTTGGGTGTCGTAAGAGGCTACTAAGGGAAACAAAGAGACGGGTAGCAGCGTCTGTCTATTGGGATACCTACGACCGATACTGCGATCCCCAAGACGCCTGCCAAGCGGAGGAATTATGGCAACTGCCTTCTAAGAGGGAGGCCTTTGTTGAACAGTGGACGTCTTTTAGCTGATTATGATGATGGGACAGACTGACTGCTCAGTTAAAGCAGATTATTTGCATTTTATTATGTTTTGTGTTACCAAGCAATTAAAGCGGTGACGCAACTTTTGACATGCACTTGGTTTTACCCGTATGTGCTAATTATAAATCTATTTTTTTTAACCGACTTCAAACAGAAGGTTCTCTATTCGACGCGTATGTATGTAATATTAATAAAAATACGTAATAATAATATATGTTAGTCTATGTGGGCTTCTAAACAAATTTACCAAATTTTATGAGTGTATGTATGTATGTATATATGTATGTATGTATGTATATATGTATGTATGTAGGTTTGTCAGCAGATTTCTCAGAAACTACAAGTCCGATTTTGAAAATTCTTTTTGCAATAGTTAGAGTATTTTTCAACTTAGGGTAGAGTACAAGTTTCATCAAAATCGGTCCAGTAGTTTAAGAGATATACACTTTTTATGTTTTCAGTAAGTTACTGTAACGTAGACGTTCGAGTCACGTGGTAGTGCTGATACCTATCTTGGTAAAATAAAAGTAACTAAAAAGTATTACATAAACTATTTTAATACAAATAAAAACCGACTTCAAAGTAAATTATCTAAAAAGCATAAAATAACGAAAATATATTGAAGTCGGTGTCAGCTCGTGCTAGTCTAAGTTCACATGATGTGCTAGCACCGACTTCAATATACAGGGTTACAGGAAAAGTCGTGCTAGATCCGTTGAGGGCGTGGAGTACCCATCATTTCTGACTTATTTCACTATGAAACACCCCACCCTAAACTTAACCAAAATAAAAAAAAAGTAAAAAAAAAATTAACTTAAACTTAACTTAAACAAAATAAAATTTAATAGCCTAAAAATCGGCAAGTTTTAATAAAAAAAATTAAGTCGAAAATCTCGAAAAGGGTTAAGTTTAGGGTGGGGTGTTTCATAGTGAAATAAGTCAGAAATGATGGGTACTCCACGCCCTTAACGGATCTAGCACGACTTTTCCTGTAACCCTATATTTTCGTTATTTTATGCTTTTTAGATAATTTACTTTGAAGTCGGTTTTTATTTTTACTAAAATAGTTTATTTTACATAGCTGAAAGCTGATTAGCTTCCATGTTCACGAAGCTCTACGTTCATTATTGCTGGTGAGACCGGTATTTTTAAAGTAAGTTACATTTGCCACGATAGTCGGAGGTGTTTAGGGTGGAACGGCATTAGGTCTGGAGCGTCCCTACTAAATGCGACTCCGAGGCGGGCGACCGCAACAACGCGGCGCCGCGGCGTACGGGGGGATCGTGCATTCTCTGCTCCTACCCAGGAACTTCCTCTTACGAGCGTTTGGTGATGGAGAGACTCTGACGAGGTCCGAACAGAGTGCCTTAATAGTCTTCTCTGCATAGTGTTAATGAAGGCCACCGGAGGGTCGGGCGAACGAACACTAGTCTTGGCAAATTGTATACATCTTATCCTGAAACACGGCATCATCTTCCGGCAAAAATACTTTA
Source organism: Furcula furcula (assembly GCA_911728495.1). Classification (NCBI taxonomy): domain Eukaryota; kingdom Metazoa; phylum Arthropoda; class Insecta; order Lepidoptera; family Notodontidae; genus Furcula; species Furcula furcula. Next base: position 5,172,717 of record OU452245.1, read on the forward strand.
TAGCATGTAAGGTCTATCAGGTTTATACCTTGAATTAGATTTTAGTTCATTGTTTTTTTTGTAGTGTGTATCCTCGTATCAGAGTTATTAAAACTGCCATTAGGCCTCTGACTTGGCTTAACAAATGCCGTCTAGATGATAATAACCTGGACCGACTTTTTACGTCCCCTCCCAATTACGGAGACTCTCAGTTCGGACGCCACTAAATGGACACCCATCTAAGAACTGACCTTACCTGACGTTGCTTAACCAACTGGTCATTTAACGAACGTGCGTTGCCAACAGCCAACCCCCCAACGTGGAATTCAGCACAATATCGTTTCATTAAATAAACAAGGACAAAACTCAAAAAAAAAATATATCAACATTAATTACCGACTTTAACCATAAAACCAACCGTCTGCGTGCTAAAACGTAGCAGATAAAGCAAAGATAATTAGTCACACGTAATTAATGAACTCTCAGTAAAGGAGACGCGTGCGATCCAACTTAAAATGATATTTATTGCGATCCATTGTGTATACACCTTTACAGAAACTATTACCTTGGGCTAGTGATGGGCAGAATTCAATATACTATAATTGAATGTCAATACTATTTACCTTAGGCTATCGCTTTTATATTAAGTTTTTTTTTTTTTTTTAAATTTAATTTTTGTGATGTTAATTACAACGGCCATGAACAGTAGGACTAGGTATTTAAAAAAACATTACGTTGTTTAATTTCAGTGTGTGTATTATTTGCTTAAATATGTGAAGTTTTTACGTTCTAACATTTCCGGGTAGATGTTTTTTTAATACCAAGTTTAAAATACTTGAATAATTTATTCTGTATTTCCACATTATGACCGTTTTGGATGTGTACCGGGTTTAGCCCTGAAGACTTTTAATCATAATTATAGTGACGCAGCTTAAGCAGTTAATAAGATTTCTGCCAGTATGTTATTACTAGCTATGAAATTAATTTCCTTTATATCATTTTATTCCATAATGCGGTGCCAACGTTTTTACTTCATTAAGTAACTCAAGACTAACTGAGTGACGTAAAATAAGTAACTTACAAGTATTACTAATCTAAATACAAAGCAAACGTATAAAACAGTTATCACGATACAGACTTAATCAATTGCGAAAACGATAATGTGCGAAGTTGTCATAAAATAAATACGGTCACCATTCTGTTGCAACAGAACGTGTAGTGAAACTTATAGGTTACGTATGAAAAAATGGGAATGAGAAAAAATAATAATGAAAGAGTCATTTGTCAACAAGAGACTGCAAGGCAAAGTTAAAGCTTAATTTTAAACTTCATAATATCTGGTGCTGCTGCAAATGAGTTTTTAAGAAAAATGCCAGCTTTCTTGTGATTATTATAGTCGTAATAATAGTTCAGATTTTTAGAAAACACACATAATATACAAAGTACATTTATTTTAAGGGTACCTACTATAAACACAATTAGATCGATAAATAATCTAGCTCTAAAATTAATTAATAAAAAAAATCTAAAAAAATCTACTTCGAATAGGAAGTGTCCCATCCCTACACCAAACGGCGTTCAAGACCAATTAACCAAAGGAAATGCCCTTTATAGTAACCAACGATGCTGGATTAAACATTTCGAAACGTCCACGTAATGTATAGAATACTTCTTTTTAACCCCACACTTTATTAATAGTCGTTAGGGCAAGTACAAGATAGCGACTTGGAATAGTTGAAGCAGGTGACAGCACCTACTGCAGGCGGATGTCCTCAAGAGGAGATCAAGTGCGGGCCCATTCGCCGAGAGGGACGAGGAATCGGATCCGCTTGGATCCGATGCCCCGTGGCCGCCGCCAAAAAGGTGGTAGAAAAAGGCCAGGTAACGGTGGGCTGGGATATGGCACGAGTAGTACTCTTGCAGCCTAAACCAGACCGCTGTTACCGTTGCCTGCAGTTAGGGCATGTGGGAGCCCGCTGCTCGTCTGAGGTGGACCACAACGGAGAATGTCACCGTTGTGGTCAACTCGGACATAAGGCAAGAGACTGTGCTGCTGCGCCCCGTTGTTCGGTGTGTGCAGCGGCAAATAAGCAAGCGGACCACTTAGCGGGCAGCAAAAAGTGCCCAGCTAAGAAGGTTAGAGGCACGGCGAAGGTCATCCCAAGACCTGCGCCGGTGCCTCAAGAAGTAGAGATGGCACCCGTCGATGGACCTCAGTCGTCTCCGTAAAATGCTGCAGGGCAACCTCAACCACTCCGCTGGTGCGCAAGATCTCTTGCTGCAGACCATGGCGGAGTGGTTGATTGATGTCGCAGTGGTCGCGGAGCCCTACTTTGTCCCTGACCGGTCCAACTGGTCGGGGGACGTTACGGGTACCGTGGCTATCGTGGGGACGGCTGACCTGTCCATCCGGGACAGAGGCCGGGGCTATGTGGTGGTGGAGTGGGCTGGCGTCGCGATCGTCGGTGTTTATTTCTCCCCTAATCGGATCTTGGCCGACTTCGAGGTCTTCCTCGACGAGGTTGGGGCGGCGGTGAGACGTGTCTCACCGCTGCCGGTATTCGTGATGGGAGACCTCAACGCCAAATCAACGGCGTGGGGGGGAGTCGCCACCGACGCGCGCGGCGATGTTGTGGAGGAGTGGCTGGCTGTTCATGGCCTCTCCATAGTGAACCGAGGGTCTGTCCACACATGCGTGCGGCAGTGGGGAGGGTCCATCGTGGACGTAACGTTCGCTTCCCCCGCCGTCGCTGCGCAGGTCAGCGAGTGGCAGGTACTCGAGGGGGTGGAGACACTGTCGGATCACCGATACATTCGGTTTGACGTCTCCGCCCCGAGACGGCCTACGAACAGCCAGCGGCTCAGAGGACGGAACTACTTCCCGAGGTGGAGCCAAAGTCGCCTGGACCCAGATGCCCTAAAAGAGGCGTCCATTGTCCAGGCGTGGCTCGCTCCGCCCCGGGAGGTACGGGTCGACACGGAGGCACAGTGGTTCCGAGGGGCAATGACAAGTGTCTGCGACTCTGCCATGCCCCGCACCGGGCACATACCCCGGAAGCGGGCGGTGTATTGGTGGTCGGTGGAGATCGCGGACTTACGTCGGGCCTGCGTCGCGAAGCGCCGCGATTATTTGCGGCAACGCAGGCGCCGTCCTCGGAACCTGGAGGAGGAAGGCCGGCTGCATGACGTCCTGCAAACAACCAGGGATAGTCTGCGGCTGGCCATCTTCAGTGCAAAGGAGAGTGGCCGGGAGGAAATGCTGGCGGGGCTCGATCGAGATCCATGGGGTCGTCCGTACCGGTCCGCGCGCAATCAGCTGCGCGGCCAGACGGCCCCTGTTGCCGAGTCCCTACAGCCCAACCTCCTGGTGGAAGTTGTGTCGGCCCTGTTTCCGGACAGCCCAGTCCATGAGCCACCACAGATGTTCGAGCCTCGAGACCATAGTGAAGCTGCTGCCGACGTTCCAGCGATCACAGCTGACGAGTTCGGCGCAGCAGTCTCGAGGCTCAGAGCGAAAAAGAAGGCCCCTGGGCCTGATGGAGTTCCCGGCCGGGTGTGGGTGCAAGCCCTGGAGGTGGAGGAGTTGGAGGAGCGTTTTCGGGGACTGCTCGACGCCTGTCTGGTGTCCGGGCAGTTCCCGAGAATCTGGAAGGAGGGCAGGCTCGTCCTCCTTCGGAAGGAAGGTCGCCCCCGCGACTCGCCGTCGGCCTATAGGCCTATTGTGCTGCTGGACGAGGCGGGCAAGCTCTTCGAGCGTGTGCTCGCTGCCCGAATCGTCCGGCACCTAGAGGATGTTGGTCCGGGGCTCTCTGATGCGCAATTCGGATTCCGGGGGGGCCGGTCGACGATAGACGCGATCCTTCGCGTTAAGGCCCTCTCGGATGAGGCAGTGTCTCAGGGCGGTGTGCTGTTGGCGGTGTCTATTGACATCGCCAACGCCTTCAATACACTGCCCTTCCAATGCGTGTCGGAGGCCCTGCAATACCACGGGGTCCCGGCTTATTTGCGGCGAGTCGTGGGGTCGTACTTCGAGGACCGGAGTGTCGTCTGCGTCGACGGGGACGGTCGCCTTTTGCGCCGTCAAGTGGTGTGCGGTGTTCCACAGGGTTCGGTGCTGGGCCCTCTCCTGTGGAACATCGGGTACGACTGGGTGCTCCGCGGCCATTTACACCGCGGGCTCCAGCTCGTATGCTACGCGGACGACACTCTGGTCTGTGCGCAGGGAGTCAGCTTCGGCGAGGCAGCCACTCTGGCTGAGACCGGTGTGGAGGAAGTGGTCGACAGGATCCGACGGTTGGGCCTGGAGGTGGCCCTGGACAAGACCGAGGTCCTGTGTTTTTACGGACCTCGGAGGAGACCGCCCTCAGGGGCCGGATTAACCGTCGGAGGTGTCATGGTCGGGGTCGGGACACAGATGAAGTATCTGGGTCTCGTCCTCGACCCGAAGTGGAGGTTTGTCGACCACTTCAAGGGTCTAGCGCCGAAGCTGATTCGGACTGCGGGAGCCCTGTCGCGGCTCTTGCCGAACTTGGGCGGCCCGAGTGCCAATTGTCGTCGGCTGTACACTGGGGTGGTCAAGTCCATGGCCCTGTACGGCGCGCCGGTGTGGGCGGACGCCCTGACTGCCCAAACAAAGACCCTGCTGCGGAGAGCGCAGAGGGTCATGGCAGTCAGGGTGATACGCGGATACCGCACCATCTCGTGCGAGGCCGCGTGCGCGCTGGCAGGGGTACCACCCTGGGACGTGGAGGCGGAGGTGCTGACCGCGGTCTACCGGCAGCGCGCAGAAGCGCGTAGCCGGGGCGGAGCATCTCCCGCTGAAGTCCAGCGATGGCGACGGGAGGCACAAGAGGCCGCCTTCGTGAAGTGGGAAGATCGGCTGGCGGAACCAACCGCCGGCCATCTGACCATAGCGGCGGTGCGCCCGGTCCTAAAGGACTGGGTGCACCGTAAGTTCGGCACGATCACCTTCCGGCTCGTGCAGATCCTGTCGGGGCACGGATGCTTCGGCAGGTATCTGCACAAGATTGCCGGAAGGGAGGCGACCCCGGGCTGCCACGACTGTGGCTGCGCCGAAGATACGGCGCAGCACACACTCGAGGCTTGCCCGGCGTGGGCGGCGGAGCGCAGCTTGCTGCGCGCCGCGGTTGGGGCCGACCTGTCGCTGCCCGCCGTGGTCCAATCCATGGTGAGCAGCGAGAGGTCGTGGTCGGCGGTGGTCTCCTTCTGCGAATGCGTAATGTCGCAGAAGGAGGCAGCGGAGCGGGCCAGGGAGAGCGATCCTCTCGCTGACCCGCGACGCAGGAGGAGGCCCGGGCGCAGAAGGAGGGCCCACGCCGACCTGATGCCCCCGTAGCGAGGTAGTGCGGGCAGCGGAAACGGGGGAACTGCTGCCTGCGCACAGCGATTTATCGCCCTCGCGGAGGATGGCGTGCCGGTGTGTCCGGGCACGCCACCCGGTTGTGGGTCTGCGGGCCTTTTACACCCGCAGACAGGTCCGTGGGCTTTACACCCGCGGACGAGGAAGGGCTCGCCGGAAGGCGAGCAGCCGCTGATGGGACCCGGACGAGTACCATGTACGTTCCCGGGGCCCGTCGACACAGCGGGTTGAGGACACCGTGGGGTTTTAGTCGGTAGCTGACAAGCTGTCAGTAGTCCGACATAACCCGCACTGCTACCCCCGTGGCGGTGCGGGTATCCGTAATGGATTTCCCCACGTAAAAAAAAAAAAAAAAAAAAAAAAAGGTGACAGCACCTACTGCATTTGCATAACCCGCTCCCGTCTTTTTTATGTGAATACACAGAATAATAATATTAAAGTATACGTACAGAGGTATTAAAGATGTTGAGTTTTTAATTTATAATAAGGTTGTTTACTGGTTTAATTATCTGCATCTATATATTAACTATAATATTATGCATCGCTTTTGATAGGCTGTGAATTTTTTCTGTTCATATCTCGATTAAAAGTCGTGAGAATATTAACTAACACAAAATCCTTGTGGTGATGACCATCACTGTGGGCTTTATTTTCGTTTCCTATTTGCTGACCAAATAAACAAGACCTCAGCCACGATGTTAGGGGAAACGCTTGCCTATAAACAGCTACACTCCACTGCTGATCGTCATCCGAGGCTACAGTGCTATTACAGCGGAACACAGAAATCTTTACACACTGCTGCTTGGCGGCAGAATACCTGTCACTGCGTATCGTATCGTGTCATGTATCATGTGCATCGTTTATAATAGGTACAGCCAAGGACTGGAACAGTTTGCCTGCGTCAGTTTTCCGGCCCGATTATAATGTAGGTGTCTTCAAGTCTAGAGTGACTAAGCTTTTAATAGTCTAGTGTGCTTTACCAATTTAACATAAATCATAAACAGCACCGTAACTCGAAATAATCAGATTCAAAACTACCTTAATTGAGAATTGTCCGATGCCCGTAAGAGGCGACTAAGGCAAAACAAGAAGACGGGCAGCAGCGTCTTTCTATAGGATTACCTACTTTTACTGCTATACCCAAGATGCTTGCGAAGCGAGGGGAGAGAACGAAGAGACCTTTGTGCAGCAGTGAACGTCTGACGCTGCTGCCCTTCTTCTTCTTCTTCTTGTATTCCCTTAGTAGCCTCTTACGGACACACAACGGGAGGAGATGGGAGAGTTTTATTCTTACCCGGACACATCACTGGTGATAAGGGTTATTATGTATGGTGGAGGAATTTAGCAGTCAGACTGCTTTTATTTTAAGAGAATAATCTCTTGTGCCCCACCTTGCTTAGCTATATGCATGAAACATCCTTTAATGTTTTACCCTTAAGCTCTATAAGCGGCCTCTAAATCCACTGCAAGCGATTATTTTCATCTAAATTATATAGTTTGTGTGCGAAACATCTTTGCATATTACGGAGTTAGCAAACGTCTGAACATTATATATGGTTGGATAATTACAGGCAACCGGTTGCAACAGTCTTCGTGAAATAATGCGTCAATTAACAACCGGGCGATAAGCATTTAAGAATATATATAGTTATAGTAAAATATTTAGAAGATATATATTAAAAAGCTAGCCACTAGTCTGTGTTCTTTAAACTTGCATTACGTCTATTGTTACCATCGATATAATATATAAACTAGATTTGGTGTCACGGTTCAAAAAGTGGTAGCGAGAAATAGCGCCCTTGTGTCGCTATTTCTTTACAAGCCACATCCTGACAAATTTATTTTTGCCGATAGGAGTGTCGCTACTGTCTATATGAAACTGCCAAACTACAAGTCATTATCATTATAAAATCGTTAGTTCACGTTTCCGCCACCAGCACAGATAAGTTTGCAACCTCCGCGACCACATTTTAGATGTCATTTTGTTCGTGAATGTTTATCTAGTTTATATATTATATCGATGATTGTTACAAACAATTTTTGATTTGAAGCCTCAGTTAAATAGCCTTGACAGCAAATAAAAAAATGATGTTACATTAACACAAAATACTAAAATAGTTATATAAATGGGTCGTTAAATAAGGTTATTCAAGCTAAAAATGTCGTGGGGTATCCTAAGTAGGTATTCGATAACTCTGTAACAGAGTAAGGGCTAGGGCAGGCACAATTGATCCAGCTGGGTTGAAGTGCGTTCCGGTGGATAGGCACCAACAATAGAATAGAATTTAATACTAAGAAAAGCAGTCTAGTCTTAATAGTTAAAAATAATACTGTATATTATTATCTACTGTATATATTGTAACTCATTTGTCAAATATCTCATAAACCGAATAATAACAGTCATCAAACAGAGTTTTGGTAACACACTGTATAGGAATGTATAAACTGCAACATGTTGTAATGATTATTGAGGTCATGACAATTATTACAGACTAGCATGTAATTTCAATTTTGCCTTTCGTAATATATTTTGAATATTTAGAGAAATACAAAGAACTGAGCTTATTTTAATAAATTCCGTACCGTTTCTACAAGGATCACGAGTATGACAGACACGAATGACCTTAACAGTGTTAATGACTTAACACATCCAACGACCTCACCTTCCGAACTACAGAAGACCTGTCACCTAGTAAACGAAGTCTATAAAGCTTCAAACGATAAAGTTAGTCAAGTGTGAAGTATTAAAGCAAACTCTAAACCCTTAGCTGATCCGGAAAACGTATTGTCTATTGCTTCCATTACTCAAACAGCTACAAAAACAGTTAATGATGTATGCACAAATGACGACAGTATACATAAAAAGATGCAAGGTTATATAGGTCACATTGTCTAATGCTTTTTATGTGAATGACGCACGCCTCGTAATTTAGACGGAAAGAATACGCACCCGTGTCATTTTTAATATCAAATGAGTTGCAGTACACTTCTTCAAGTCTGCACAAGAATAGAAACTGAGAGAAGTTGATATAATTCCTGTAGGTTTAGCTTTTTGGTTGCTTACATCATTGCGGGTAAATGATGAAGATGAAATTACACTAGTAATAGAGAAGTGAATCGTTAAAACAGCAGCTGATTAGGTCTATATTCCAATTATAGGCAGGACACTGTACGATTTTTGTTTTCAACTTAGGGACGTCTAACAAAAAAAGAAAGATACCTTTTTATTAAGATAAAAGTAGACAATATGATCTCGATGTGAGACAGTTTAGTTTTTAAATCAGTATTCTAATAAAAAATAATCTTGTAATTAAGTACTATCTATTAGTCTTTCTATTTAAAATAAAAATTCTAAACTTTGTTTTGTTATAGATTTTCATAGATAAAAAAAACAGTATACAAGTGTCTCAATTTAGTGTTTTCATGTTTCTCTAGGCTAGAGGTATTACAAATACGCGTTCATAATTTGATATAAATATTATCTAAATATATTTATTAAATAGATACTTTAAAGTTTTATAACGTACGAGTATGTTATAGTTTGTAGCTGACAACTTTGAAATTCATAAATAGAAATAAAGAAGTTGTTCTACGTGTTTTATAAAACCAACTTATTTTCTAGTAAACTTAAACTTCTAATAAACTGCGCTTGAAGGCAAAATTAGTGTAACGGGCGTTTATACAAAGTTGCTCTTAATGTAAAACGATTTACCAGATGCTGGAAGAACCTTAGTTATATAAAAAATATACTAAACTAATTGAGAGACTTTCTTACTGGTAGGTATACATAGTCAAATCATTACAGTGGCAGCAGCCTATATATATCCAACTGCCATCAAGATTTACAATTCTTGCTTGTGTCTTACGATAACACCATTCACTGAATCAAAATATTAGAGAGACATAATTTAAACAAACCGAACATAATAAAGTAGTGACAGCTAACGTCATGGTTATCTATACTTATAATAAAACTGTAACAGGTCCAATTCTGTACATTGAAGATATTTTGAAAATTATATTTGGAGGACATTCTATAACCGATACTGAGGCCGAAAATTTAATTTTTTTAATTTTTGTCTGTCTGTCTGTCTGTCTGTCTGTCTGTCTGTCTGTATCACGGCTGAGCATCACACCGAAACTACTGAATGGATTCAAATGAAACTTGGCATGATTTGAGATTTTACTACGAGGTAGGACATAGGATACTTTTTATCCCGTAATCTAGCACGGTTCTTTTGGGAGAGGGGATTAAAGTCAAAATGGGTACTGATTATACGCTTGGTCCGATTTTATAAATTTTTCTTCATAACTATAATAAATATTAGTAAGGGAACACTCATAGAGAGTTGTTATCAAGGTTTGGTAATCGATCGGGTTAAGCAACGTTAGGTAAGGTCATTAAATAGATGGGTGACCGTTTAACGCCATTTGAACTAAACGGGTCCGTGCTTCGGAGAGCAAGTAAAAAGTGGGTCCCAGTTTTTAACAGACTATAAAAAAGGAGGTTATGTATTCGATGCGAATGTCTGTTATTAAAAGTTTAGGTAACGTAAAAATAGCGCTGGCGGAGCTGCGTGGGTCAGCTAGTCGGGAATAAAATAAAACAAAATGAAACCGTCCACCCAAGAACTTCCAAGTCCATATTTAATAAATATTATAGTTGCAAATGAACAGCAAGAATCAAGAGACACCGGTTCACAAAATATGATTGTTGAATAAACATTACCAAGTTTACAATAAACGTATATGAGGTAGTTACAATAACATACAGAGCAGTTGCTTGCCTATAAAACAGATTTATACGAACAGATAAATACATTGAAACGATTGAAGCCAGCGTACATACCAATATGAAATGTTTTCTAAAAGAAATATATTTAAGAGGTATCAAAAATAATGAACAGCTAAATAATAATATCATAAAGCTAGCTTGAACAACATAGGTATAAAACATCATGAATAGAATTAATTAATGACAGTGAATGATATTTTCAGTGAAGGAAAACATCGTGAGGAAACCTGCATATGAAGTCCGCCAACCCGCACCAGGCCAGCGTGGTGACCTAAGCCCTTTCACCGCGCCCAACAGTGGGACAAAAACCAGGGCTGTTAAAAAGTCCATTACGATATATGATCTATGTTGGCAGTTTAGCTACTCACAGGATTATGTGATCCTGGAGACGTTAAAAGTCAGCTAGGTCACTAGCTTTCAATTCCCTTAATTAGAAAACATAGGAAAAATGTTTTCGCCGCGTACTACCGTCGTACTAGCTAGAGCATTGGCAGTCTTATTCAGTGCTATACCATGCCATACGTCTTACATCCAAACATGTTTCCCTTTTTCTCAAGTTCATTTAATCTGTCACGATGTCGACAAATGTCAAATCCAAGGAGAATTTTTAACATTGAAATGAAACTAATTTTACTTTTTATATCGTAAATTTAGTTTCAATTCAATGTGTAATATTCGTGTAAATATCAGAAATTATTGTGAGAATTTTTAACTTACCTGTAGGATAAAAATAATAATTATGGTCATTCAGTTCTATCTCAGAAGGTTCATATTAGAAGTATGTTTTATAAAGATACAAAGACCAGTGACAGAACAGCTGTAACGAACCGCCACCAACGATAATAATAGTCTCGAAACATATATTGTGTGCCACTTTGTAAATGACATACTAATAGAAATTATAGTAAACTAACTTAGCGGTAATAATCTTTTAAATCAACGGTGACACGAGGGAATGGGAACAAAATAACATTGTAAAACATTATCTGTACATGTGAACCTTGCTTTTATCAATGGTAATACTATGATGTAAAGAACATAAAATTCAATATAAGATTGCAATTACGAAAAATAAATTGTTACGTAATTGACATAGTATATTCTGATGTTTTTTGTTGCGTAGTAGGGACGTGGTCGTTTATTATAATGAAGACGACACGGTATGTCCGAAATCAAAGATAAAACAAACATCATTATATACTTGTATAATGGTAAATACAACAGTTAATATGAAACAAAAGAACTTCAATGAATCACCATCACGAACATAGTGTATTTTAGTAATTACCAAATGTCACTGACGAACATAAGCCTACTTGTATTGTCATGTAAAAATGTCATTTAGGACGACGACACATGTCACAGAACATAAGTGAAATGCTCTATATATCTAATAGTTTATTTCTGTAACGTTACTATGTGGACGTGTATTGTCAAAAGATTATCTGAAAAAAACTACGGAAGACTCGGACTTTGTAATATTTTTTGGCTATCTGACAATCAAGTCTAGCTGATACAAAAATACATGTTGTTATTTTAAAGGAACCAACTTGCAATAGGAAAGATAATGGAGCTAGTTGTGAAGAAGACCACAAGCAACGGTATGTAAGCTTCATCACAGGGGACTTTTACTATCATAATATGAATAGATATTTGCCAAACAGAAAAAAAAGAACTGTCGTCATGTGAATATTTTGTCAAAAGTTTGTGACATTTTTATTTTATATTTTTCATTGTCTTCCTGTCGTATCATTAATATGTTATTAAGAATTTTCTCGAAACAATTTCCTCTCGTTAATAACTACGCAAGCAATTACCTAAAATATTTTAAGCCAAATGTTTCCATCCGGTATAACATGCAAATTTACGATAATCAAATTCAAATATTTAAATAAATAAAAACTTGCTGCGTTTAGAGGTCGTAACTCCACAAAATATCAACATCTGGTTCAATTATTTTACAAGTAATAAAAAGTTACATCAAAGATAAATATTTTCCGGTGGCACTTTTTGTTTGTTTGTTTATATAATACTTTAAGCTTCTAAAACTGTTTGGATCGTTTTCAATGATACACCAAAGTTGAGGACAAATAAAATAATAGTATGTACAAAAGAAATTATGAGGTGAAGAATTTGATAATAAATTACGTAATTTGAATCCAATTAATGAAAAATGAAGGAAGGTAAGAGTTTTCAAGTAATGACGAGAATGATAAAATAATACAAAAAGGATGTAGTACGGTAAAGGGAATTATATTAGTATTATGCCTTCTGTAATAGTCAAAATAGGGCAATAGACTTAAATATGAAATTTAATGGAATAAGTCATAGCAATACATTGTAGCGTGAGTTTCGTGTCTGTTAAACTCGTGAACCCAATTGCAAAACAGAATTAAAACCAGTACATTAACAACCAAACAAACAACCAAACATTATCAACCAAAGGAATAGTTCATGAGGACGATTACAGATATTGGCTCCAATGTCAACCAGCAAACAAGTAACACATTTTCAATATTAACCGTTGACTCAGTGATAATTGGGTAAAATAGAGTTTATATATAGATTAATTATCACGCCATTATCCAAAGCGTTGAGCTATCCCGACCCATTAGCGTTCCGGGACAAAAATGAGAATAGCCAGCTGAAGAGAACACAAATTACACGATAAATCTACAGAACAATTCACAATCAACTATGTCTTGGCAACGCTGATGAATTTAAAAAAAAAATATTATAAAGCCCGATGCTGTAACAAAAGGCCGGCCGAGAGAAGAATGTATTTTTTTTTCAACGAAAATAAAATACGGAAAGTTTAGCGTTCGCCAACTATCTGTCGTGGTCCAGTCGGATGTTGCGATTAAAATAGACCGAGTTTCTAGTTCGGGTATACAAGTCAAAGCGACAATCGGTCGGTATGCATTTAGATGTTCATCAACATCGTCCGCATTGGATGTAGCCTTGGTATTTGTCTAATTAATTCTTAAAATAAAAAACAGCAAGGGATACATTCTTTAGAGCTTTATTCCCCAGTTTTTTTCTTCTCTAGTAATCACTAAATTAAAAATACATTGTACGCCCCTCACTCTATTAAATACAAGACTTTGCACACGTGTGTTCACTTTTTGCATTGTTACCTTCATCAGTTTTTTGCTTAACTTCTGATAGTCATGTTTGAAATTGTTTAAGATACTAGATAGTCATCACTATGCTGAGAGTTTCGTTTTCAAACGACAATCATCAAGTACAATACATTCGAAGATTTAATTTATCATGTCGTTAGATTCATCTATTAAATATCAAGTTTAATTTTATGGGTAGACAAATTGTTTCAACTCTCTCAGTTTCGTCTATTTTGAAATTAATATCATATTCTGAAGCAGACTTTAGGACTATATTTAAAATGAACCCCAAAAAGTATTAATAAAATTCAGAAGTCTACGAGTACTTTTTTTTACAAGAATAAATTGAAAATTTGGAAAACCCTAAAACCAGAAAAAGAACATGATAAACAGATTTTCATTAAATATAGCTAATAACCACACCGTTTAATAACTAAGAAAATTAATTAGTAAACACTAAAATTAGAGAGATACTAATATTATTCCAATGTGTACCATGCATAATACATGGTACACATGATAAAAAGGAATTATCAGAATTCCAAGCTTTTTTGAAGTTGTTGTATGACAACCGTTGTATGATATATTTTAAAGATTTAAGATCTAAAGCTCAAATACCATGTGCTATTTATTCTATAATATCATCAATGCACAAAATTCCCCACACCAGTGTGTCTCCTTTTTTATTGTCAATAGTCCAAGATACTGTCACAACAATAATAATTTCTTAATAATTTGAGTTCCATAAACACTTATCTCAGCGAATATACAGTTTAATTGTCAAAATATGCACTTCATCATAAACTTTATCGTGATATAGAATTAAATAATGCTAAATTAGTGGTTCAAAATGTCGTGTTCCACTTATAATTTGACAATCACATCAATTTGGAACAAAATTGCTAAACACCTCAAATAAGTATAGAAAATAAAATTGAATGTGGCAAAATGTATCTTTTTCCTTTCCTTTCTTTAACGAGAATAAATAGTAGTATAGTTTGGCATTAAGCCCGTCTCAAATACGATGTTAGTAATAACGCGCGGAATTAAAATAATAAGTTGTCATTGTCAAGTCAGGAAGATTCAACCGGAAACATAAAACCAACGACTACCGTAAACCAAATAATTTTCTTTTCAAAAATAAAATTACCAAAGATTTGTCAGATACTGAAGTGAACGTTGTGAAGAATGTATATCCGAATGCACTAATTTTTTTGCAGATTATAATACCTATGTACATCTTGCTAGTGATGTTCCAAAAGCATGGTTAGTTATTAAATTGTGATAATTAAATCTATCTCAACTAAATCCTCATATAGGAATTAAACTCTTAATCTTTTTTGAATATCATAACTACACTCTACCACCGAGGAATATTTGAAAGACGATGATTTCAAGAATGTAATAATTAATCCGAGTAAATGTATTATCTGCCTAATAACCGAAGTTCATTTTTTGAAAATCAATTTAGTTACTTTTATTTTATTTTCAACTTTTGTGATACTCATTTCGCTTGAAGCAAATACATAACTCCAATTTCCAATAGATCCTCGGACAGACACGTTAATATTTTATTACGTATACGAAAACTTTGGGGTATATTTGAATATTTTATCAACGTTTTTGTCATTATTTATGGACGTTTCGGCATTAACGAAAACTTAGTAATGCTCTGTGCTGTAAATAGTAATATAAATTGTATTCTTAAAATTAAAATGTTCAAGAATTTATTTTATTAATATTTTTTTATAACACTTTAGTTTAGACTATTCTAATCCAAATCAACACGATTGTTGTGATTTAAATTAATTAAATCAAAATTGCTACTCACTTTGTACAATCAAACAAGAAAAAAATCCGATCGGCGATTCTTGCTCAGAATGAAATCTTCAAGCACAAAAATCCAACTCAAAAATTAATAAAGGTCACACAGCAAACTGAACAAATAATTACGTGACTTCAAAACTTAATTAATAAAAATTGCAATTATAAAACATTCGTAAAATTTTCGCGGGAAACAGAGGGCGCGCGACCGCGTACCACCCACACGACACTCCGAATACGACTGAACAGAAAGAAAATACCAGCGAGGAGCAGTTCACCTGCAATGCGTGCGCTGATCGGTGGCGCGAGAAAGGGACGACTATACTTAAAACATTCTACGCTAAACAAGGACAGGCGATACACGTGCTTCTGTACCTACAGTGGGGGAAAAGTGGTTTTAGAGGAAAGGGGCGCAAATACAAAGCTGCGTTACGAACGAATAGTGATTTTGCGTTATAAAGGCGGTTTTCGTTACAAAAGGTTTAATTATAATATCTTTCGCCCTAAAACCTCATAGCTCAAAGTGTAATGTTACAATAATGAACTAAACATTTTTAGTAGCGAGCAACGGAGTCACTTGCAGGTGCGGTATAATATAAGGCGTAGTAGAGCCATCAGGGGTATAGTAATACCTCTGATTGTCTGTGTACCTCTGACACAGGAACTCTTTCCCTGCGTCTTAATAAACTACTGATTACCCTTAGGCTAGGTCGTATTTTTTCTGTTTTTTGAGTACGGCGGCGACTCCGAGGAGGACGGCGGTGGTTGCGACCCCCGTCCTCGTGAGCGTCTGGTTCCCGGAGGGCTTTAATTTCCCCCCTAGCGGCAGGCACAAAGGCAAGGCCAGTGCCTTGCAGATCCCACTGGAGAGCCCGGGGGTCTCCTCTTATATGCCGATGCGACTGCCGCGGGGGTTTTAGTGGGTAAGAATCCCACATACCCCGGTCGAGCCCTATAGCTCCCGGGGACACTATGAAGGTTTCCCCCGAAAATAAAAAAAAGTTGTACTTTTTATGAGCAGCGTTGAAAAAACTTCAGATTCAACGTGTATTAGGTATGTTTTAAACCACGCTACCGCTGTCAATGTAGCTAGGGCCATATTCATTGCGATGACGTGAATACTTACGTCATCACGATAAATGTAGCCAAAACATTGCGTAGACTTCGTTACGTCGGACGAAGACTTCGCTCTACTGTCGGTAAATGCTCGGACATCAGAGAATTGCATCGCAGTGAA
The DNA here is from genome assembly GCA_911728495.1 of Furcula furcula. Taxonomy (NCBI): domain Eukaryota; kingdom Metazoa; phylum Arthropoda; class Insecta; order Lepidoptera; family Notodontidae; genus Furcula; species Furcula furcula. The sequence goes on from OU452245.1 coordinate 5,189,054, forward strand.
GTCATATTTGAGGAGGACGACGAGGCACCGTAACAGGTTCCCAAGGGGCTATGATACGCCCCCGGCGGCTGGCTCAAAGTCAAGCCACTGAGGGACACCTGGTGCAGATCCCACCACAGAACTTAGGTTCCTCTCTCATGCTCCAATGCGACCTGCGGAGATTTTAGTCTTTAAGAATCCCACATACCCCGGTTGAATCCCCACAGGAATGCCGCGTGCCCGCGTGGAAAACCTTCAGTTTTCCACGCGAGAACAGGGTCCTTATACAGTACCCAGGTGCATCATGGTGAAGTATGTCCTTAGATGAATCATAGTTACAACTTCGAAGATATACAACGTTGTCGCCGTAGGATGAAGCCGAAGTTTGTCTCGTGAAAATCATTTCTACGAATATCATCGCGAATCGCGATGTATATACAGATTAACTTTTTTTATGAAGCGTAAATTTTGCATACTTGTAGATTGATGAAAAATAAATATGCGGCATTTTTTGTTTTACCCACCTTGGTACAAAAATATCGAAATAACTTCACTTGAAAGTATCCACAACAAGCGGAATAATCATCAAGACCTTAATTTTGTGATTGATACTTTAATAAATGTAAAAAAACTTAATATGTTTTTTTAGATTAATGTATAAACATGATCTACTAACGATACTGATACCGTGATATAAATATACGCACTGCAAAAAAAAAACAACCTGTAAAATTAAAGATATGTAAATACCAGGTGGTTTACAGATTAAAATCGATTCGGAATTTGAACAATTAAATAGAGCCGGACAGTTTGCCAACGAGATATCGCGACAGACGCCTATTCATCCAAAGATATTAACGTATTTATATCGCTCTACAGTATTTATAGTACACAATGAGTTCACATGAATAATTCAAATGACGCGTCGCCAAGACCAGCTTTAAGAAGTGTTAAGTTTGACGATTCAAATCAGCCATCGTTCGAGTGTCATGGCAGCGATCAAAGAATGGGTCATGCGATTTAACTACACAATCCATAATACTTTGTTCGAATAATGATATCAGCGAATGTTTAATAATAATATAATAAAAACTAAATAATAATATCCTAAGAAAAAGGTAAGAAACGGAAAATAAAAACAAACAATGAAGAAGACAAAATAATGTAGATAAATATCTTGATCTCGCGCACGAGGTTGTCGACATGTGGGACATTGATTAGGCAATCATTGTGGGAAACAACTAGAACGTTTCCGCCCATGGCCTAATGGCCAAGAGACTCGATAAACACCTCAAGAGGCTCACGTTAGACAGCTGGATCAAGGTTCAGGTGTAGAAGGCAGTGCTCCTGGAGACAGCACGCATTATAAGGAAGTACCCTCTCTCTGGAGCCTTAACCACCGTTCACTAGGCGCAGCCGGTTGGAAATTGTTATTTTATATTTTTAAATGTATTTTTTTATAATGTATATATTTAAATGTAAATTGTGGAAATTAAGGTAAATGAGATAATAATATCCTAAGAAAATACACACTTCCATCTAATCCTCTAATAATAACGCCCTAACTTTGTAATACCGTTTTCAAGAATTCTTTGTAGAGACACCATAAATAAATCTAATTCCTTAATATATTTCTTATGCTATAATCCAAGTGTTCATTATAATTAAATTATAAGCAAAAACAGTAACCTTGAATGTAAATAGATGTACTAATGACCAATTATAACAGAATACTTAATGCAAACGCGAACAGGGATGTAATGGTTTCAAAAGAATAATTTTATCTATGTGTTGACTAAGTGATATAAAGCGGTTTGCGGTTTTACTTACTCAGTACTTGAATACACGATGTCTTCTCAAATAACGTAATACTAAACTTAAACAAAACAAAAGACATTAGTAAAGTACACATTATTAAAAACATAAATACGCGCGATGCTTCGATTTCTACTCTACCTAATATTTATTTGTTTATTTAACACTATTTTATGTACCTACACACAAAAACTAAAGATGAAATGAGATGTGCGATATATAAACCAAGTACAAACGTTAAAAGTAGTTTGATTTCAATGTGTAATATTCGCGTAAGTAAAAGAATTATGCAAACGTAATGTTTATTTCTAAAGAAATTTCTTCTTTCAGACCTGCGAGTGGAAAGAAAAGAGACGTAGTGTGTATAAATAACGAAAATAAATGTAGAAACGAAGTAAAAAAAATACTATGTGTCGGGAAAAAAGTTAAAAAATGCATTGAATTTGTAAATAAAATACAAATAATCAAATTCAAAACATTTTTTTTTACAAATTTAATTATGTTTAATATAAATATTTATGTGCTTTTTGTTCGATAACTTGTTGTCATCTTGTAGAATCCCGTTGCTGTAGAAATCTCGGGATTATTGATCAACAAAATGCGACAAATAGTTATACCAATTCTGAAGATACTGAAACAGGTGGAAATCTTTACATAATTGCGCAAAACAAAAACATACATAGAAAAAAATATACATTATACAATTATCAAACGGGAATAATAAAGAGCTTAGAATAGAGCAAACCGGATTAAAGGTAAAAGACTATACGGAGAAAATAAGGCACCGATATACATGTATTATATTGATGAAGAAAAGAAAAGAATTCGAAGCCAAGTTTTGAGTTAAGCGTAAACTTCATCAAACGCGTAGGTAACCAAAACTAACACATCCAAAAAACTGTGTTGTTTAAATCAGCTGAGTCAGGATTTTTTCCAAAAATATTAATGCTGTCCAAAAATATTAATGTGTTTTGCGTACAATTAAATTTTCATCTTACTATTATTATGTTTTATACCTAGTAGTACCTAATTACGTTTATCCACACAATGTTAAGTTATATTGTTTTGTATAAGTCAGGACCTTAAATAGTTCCATGTATCGTATTAATGTTTATTTAATGCCTTTTTGATGCTTTGGTCTTCCAAATAAAAAAAAAAAAACAACAAATGAAGATTTTGTTTTGGATTTGGTTCTCCAGAGTAAGTACTGTAAGCCCTGTGTAGAGAGTGGTAGAGGTACCAATACAGCTAAATGTCGCCCTCCTGCCACTAATTTACCAAAATTTTGAACAAAAAGACTCGTAAAGTGCTGAACTAATGAGAAAACAGGCCAAGGCCTGATGCCATTGTTTTGGTGGCATGACGTGACTTTTTTCCCATTAATTTCGGCGAGCCAAGGTTTGAGAAGCTCGATGAATATTTATACGCGCACAAAAAATAAGCAAAAAAATCATAAAATGTAAATACGTAGGCACTTCACTATGTTTATTCTTATGGTAATAATAATGTACATATATAATATTTACAACAGCACTATTTTTGGCTAATTTCCATTTGCATGAATCTTCTAACTATACGTACAAGCTTAGAATGTAGTTAGTAGCCTCCGGAGTTAGGTAAAAGCAATTACCTTTTATACACGTTAGAACGAGGGTTGGAATCCAGTTAGGAATTACCACAACTTTTGGTAGATTACCTTACTGTTTAGAAAAATACAGGCCAACAGTCACTCTATGTGGAGCATGCACCAAAGGGACGTAGTAGAACTAGCCTAAATCTAGATAGATTAGTATATTTCATTACGAGTGCGGACAGCCTGTCATTGCAAAGAGTTCCGACAAATGTCTACCCGAGCCGAGGCGCAGCCGAAGGCGAGGGTTGACAGTCGGAACAAGTTGCAATGACGGTTCCGCACGTGTACTGAACAACTATTTTTAATACAGTTGCGAAAAAACGAAGCAACTTAATAAAATAATAAAAATACACAACAAACTCAACTAACTTATCATTTATTTCTTATAAAAGTTATAATTCACATGTACATAACGTAGAAGGTTTTAATTTTGCTGAGAGTTCGGAGAAGTATGCCAACATAACATTTTCTGAAAAACTATTTGCTTTTTTCTCTTCTCTCCACGCAATAAATTCGTCGTATGTAGATATGTAGCGACTTTTTGACTTTTCCGGTAAAATGTTCTCCGAAGCATTTTGTGCAATTATACTGAGTTCGGGTGGTGTTAATTCAAAAAACATATCGTCGAAATTACTCATTTTGTGCAACAAGCAACTAAACTCACAACAAACAAAGAACAAGGATTTTTTTTGGAAAATGGCGCCAACCGTAAAATAATATAAGCAGTTTTTTGTTTTCTTTATCCATTCTGGGTAGGCAAAGGGAAATATGCCCATACAGCCAAATCTGATATTGAAACAAATTAGTAGCTGAATCGTAAAAACTTCTATGAATTCTTTTTAGTAAAAACTTCGTGGTTGTTTTTTTTCTCTCTTTTTAATAGACATTATTTTGACCATTGGGAAAGAAAACGCACGAGTGCGGGAAAGGTAAAGAAAAAGCACTAGTGCGTAATAGCCTACATCCCGAACGCTATACATCCCTGCAATACGCCACTTTTTGAGCAACTGTATTAAAAAATTCTTTCACCATAATCAGGCACGCCACTGAGCCCGATCTTTATCGAAGCTCCACATGGAGAGAGCTATGCTCGGAGTTTCTTTGCGCGATAAACTCCGGAATGAGGAAATTCGCCGAAGAACTAAAGTCACCAACATGTCTCTCAGAATCTGCAAGTTAAAGTGGCAATGGGCAGGACACATCGCTCGAAGAACCAATAACCGATTGGGAAGAAAGTTTCTAGAGTGGCAATCACGAATCGGAAGATGCAGCATAGGCAGACTGTGCACTAGAAAGACTGACGACATTGTGCGCGTCGCAGGTAACCGGTGGATGCAAATAGCCAATTGTCGTTCATTATGGCGTTCCAAGGAGTAGGCCTATGTTCAGCAGTGGACGTCTTCCGGCTGGTGATGATGATGGTGATGATGACATACTTACAGGGCGTCCTATGCTACGCTTCCCGATTCGTAGTCTCCACTCTTGAATCAGTCTACCCCATAGGTTATCGGTTCTGAGGCAAGTAATTCTTCATCGTCATCAAAAAATTACTGTTCAGTTAAATGTTGTAATGCGCCTACTCCTAAAACCAAGCTTATCCCTTTGTTTATAACGAATACTAAATAAATTACGTAAATATCATCTTGTCTATGCTAAAATTCATAAACACCATCTAATCCTTTCAGCAATTTAAATGTTGGCTCGCCATTAATAATTGTGTGAAGTAACCTTGCTCTGAGGTCGGCTTAGACTTGTAACAAAAACTACAGACAACAAACAATAGGTAGGGATTATGGAGTTACGTGCTGACTGACGGTCTAAATTAATGATTAATTTAATTCAAAATGGTTGGTCTTAGATGTCATTAGAAATGTTATTAATAATGACCGTGGCACAGCCGGAAACCGCTTTCTTTGCAAACCGAAAATCGCAGGTTTAAATCCCGCTGTGTAGCTGTTCCTTATTGGTTAGGACGATGACGGCCGATCACGTGATTGTCTCAAAAATAGGATAATCCATGCGTAGGATGGGCACTACGTCGGTAAAAAGGGTTAATTCCACTTTGATCATTTGGGTGATTACATCCTGCGCCTGACCTCTCCCCCTTAACATCGGTCTTCCATCCCGTCGGTCTGTGGGAGTAAAGAACAATAGAGTGCACTTGTGTCTAGGCAAACATTTGTGCACTATGTCTCGTGCGTTGATGGCTGGTCTTGTGAAAGATTAGCCGTAATGATCCTATCAGCCAAGAGGACAATTAGTTTTTGGAACGGAGTTCTTTATCCACATTCTGATATTTGCCGGCTGAGGGGCTAGACCGAAAAATGTGTAACAATGAAAAACGACACCATACACCGACATATTTTAATAACGTTATGTAAAAAGCAATCTTAACTTTTATACAGATTCAAACGGACTTAAACTGTATGTCAACGTGTTAAGGTATCAATTTTCATGAAAATATAGATATGGTTGGTTAGATTATTTATTACTAGTACGAAGTGATAGGTCTTGTACCAGAGATCGTCGATACGTACTACCTGCACTACAGTTATTGTATCCAAGCAGCAGTGTGTTAACATTGCTGCGTTCAGGTGTGTTGGGTGCTGATGCGCTTGATATCTAGTCGATGATATATTGATAGCTGACAAGCGATTTTTTTTAAGCCTATGTTTTTTGTCCCACCGTTGGGCACGGGCCTCCCCTCATTATGAAGAGACCTAGGCCATAGTCCACCACGCTGGCCACGTGCGTTGGCGGACTTCACACGTCATTCGAAAGTTAGGCTTTTACAGACACCGGTTTCCTCATGTTGTTTTCCTTCACCGAAAGCTAGTACAATCGCACAAGAAATCAGAGGTTAGAGCTGTTTTGTTTATATATTATGGTCTCCTTCTCTTGTAGACCACATAAAACCAGAATGTGATCTATTTTTTTTCTAAAATATATAAAGGTATGCCGCGAGTGTTTAAGATAGTAAATGTGTCTGTAAATAATGAATGGAATTTTGATTTGACCTAATTTGTCTATTGTTTCTTCTGAGAATATAACATTAGAGTTTATATTTCTAACTGTGGAAAGACTTGGTGCAAGCTGTAATGTGGTCTTCGGAGTCGCTGGACGTTCGGAGTATGGGCCCTAAGAACGTCCATTGAGTACGGCGGCGACTCCGAGGAGGACGGCGGCGGGGTTGCGACGCCCGTCTCCGTGAGCACCGTGTCAGGTTCCCGGGGGGCTACAATGCGCCCCCCGGTGGCGGGCTCAAAGGCAAGGCTCTGAGGGGCCCCTGATGCAGATCCCACCGAAGAGCCCTGGGGACCCCTCTCATGTGCCGACGCGACAGGCGCGGGGGTTTTAGTGGGTAAGAATCCCACATACCCCGGTTGAGCCCCACAGCTCCCGGGGACCTTTCGAAGATTTCCCCCGCGAAAAAAAAACAATAGCTGTATTGTGGTATATTATGTAATTAAATATAAACAGATCTCAACGGCCGGTGATTCCGATCTGCACCATGTTTAACACGCGGACCGCATATGTGCGATCACGCGTCGACGGCCGACGGATTAAATCACTAATATTTTTAGGTACCATGCCACATGGGCCTAATTTTTAACCGACTTCAAAAAAGGAGGAGGTTCTCAATACTGTTGTTCTCCATTACATTACTCTGACAAATATTAACCAATTTCTATGGTTTTTATTCGAGAGAGTAAACTACTATGATGATTGCATGCTGCCTAGTTTGGGATCAGATGACCGTGTGTGGATTGTCCCAAGATATTATTATTATTATTATTAAATTTCATTACCGGTCGTAATGAAATTTGCATAAATTGTTTCTGAAGAAACATGAATTATATAAAACTATGAAGACGATAATCTGATCATAACCTACCTAGATCATTTTACAGTCTTCGATGGTTCAATCTTTTAGTATGAAAATATCACTAAAAAGTATAAAATAAAATATTAAAAAACTGAGGTGTGCGGGGTACGGGGGGATTAAATATGAACACGTCTACTCTGGACGACTGCTTTATTACGACCAACTCTATAACTAATTACAATGTATCTACTACTTACAAACTAAGGTTTGCTACACACTACACCATCGGGGTACAAGAAAAAAAAATAACTTAATTAATATGTTTTTTTTTTTTTAAACTAAACGCATTTAAAATATTAATGATGATAAAACAATTGTACAAATACATTTTATAGATCAATATGTTATGTCTTATACAATTTTGTACAATTTTTGTGTACAGTTTCTATTTTATTATTTTTCAAAATTTTTACATTTGGTTCCTGGTCTTCAATCACAATATATGGTCCATTAAACAAATTATCTAATTTACTTGCAGTTTCATTTTTTACCAATATTAAATCATCTTTTTTATAAAATACCTTATTCATATTTTTATCATATACAGATTTTCGCTTTTCTTTAGATTGTAACAAATTATTTCGTGCATCTCTGTGGGCTACTTGTAACCTATATCTTAACTCTAAGCTATAATTATCTGAATTATATAAAGGTTCTACACTACTACTTATTCTACTAGGGATGTCACAAGGTTTTCCAAATACTAACTCGTATGGAGCATATTTAGTGGATGTGTGTACAGTATTATTGTATGTAAAACACCAAAAGGGTAGCCAATGGCTCCAAGTATCAGGAAAATTATTGCATTGTATTCTTAAAAATGAACCTAAATGCTTATGTGCATTTTCGAGTGATCCAATTGATTCATGATGGTACGCAGTGGAATTTAATTTTTCTATTTCTAACAGTTTACAGACTTCTGTCATTGTGGATGACATAAATTCTGTACCTCTGTCTGTGGCAATAATTTTGGGTATCCCGAACCTTAAGATAAAGTTATTAACAAACGCTTTAGCAACCGTAATTGTTTCTTTATTGGGAAGAGGATAAGCCTCAACAAATTTGCTTAATTCGCATTGAAGCGTTAGAATAAAAATATTATTATCAACGTCCTTATCTAATGGTCCTACTAAATCTAAAAATACTTTCTCGAAAGCATATGAAGCTGTGGTTGTGATAACCATAGGTTCCTTAGTTTTTCGCGAGTGTTTTGATTTTTGACACTTTTCGCATTTACTAACAAAGTCTTTGACATCTTTTTCTATTTCCGGCCAGAAATATTTCCTTTTTATGTTATTTATCATTCTGCGCACGCCAGCGTGTCCACTGGTAGGCAGCAAATGGTAGTCATTAATAATAAATGTTTTTTCGTCTTTATCATGTATTCGTGTAATACCTCTTAATATACATATGCGTGGTCCGGACCACTTTTCCTTTTCTTTAATCTCATTTATTAATTCTTTTATGAATAACGCGTTATTATCTCTTTTTATTATACATATTTCGTCGACTTTAATAGTTTTACAAAATTCACTTAATTTCTTCACAAATACGGCTCGCGTGAATTGTGCTTTGAAATCAAGATTAATATATAATATTTTACTATTCTGGGAAAATGCGAAACACTCGGATTCTACATCTATTCCCTTACGTTTTTTAATCATATTTATTTCTTTTCCATCTTTTAAAACCATTTCTACCGCACTACTTGGTATCCTCAATAATTCTACGATTCTCGGTTGATCAGGCCGATTGTCGATATTACTATTGAGCATAGGGCTCTTACTTCTATCTTTCGTCTCTTCCAATTTCTTTTTCTGTGCTCTAGTCATTACAGTAAGTATTTTCTCGTTTATACACTTTAGTTCATCAGATGTAATTTCTATTCTAGATAAAGCGTCAGCTACTGCATTTTCTTTACCTTTTATATAAATAATTTTAAAATCGTACTCTTCTAAAGTTAATCTGAATTTAAGTAATCTATTAGATGGGTCTTTCATTCCGAATAAATATACTAACGGTTTGTGATCCGTCATGATTGTAAATTTTCTACCAAATAAGTAGGGTCTAAAATACTTTACTCCCCAGACTACCGCAAGTAATTCTTTTTGGATAGTTGGGTAATTTTTCTCGGCCTTATTTAAAGGTCGACTTGCATAAGCTACTGGTCGCATGTCTTTATTGCAAAGAACGACTCCTATGGCAATACCAGACGCATCTGTTTGTAAATAAAATTCGTTACTATCTGAAAAATCTGGGTATTGCAAAACTGGAGATGATGTTAATGCCTTTTTTAGAAAATCAAATGCACGTTGACATTGATCAGACCAAACAAAAGGAACACTTTTACGACACAAGCTATTTAATGGAATAGTTATTTCTGCGAAATTTTTAATGAATTTTCTGTAATAGTTACAAAAAGCGATAAAGCGTTTAACATCATCAGCACTTTTTGGTGTTGGATAATTTTCGATTACTCTAATTTTATTCTTATCTGGCATTATTCCGTCTGCCGATACAGTATGACCTAAATATAATAACTCTTTTTCCAGAAAATTACACTTGTTCGGATTTAACTTTAAATTAACTGTTCTAAGTCGCTCAAAAATGTCTATTAGATTTTTATTATGTTCACTTAAATTACGTCCAAAAATTACAAGGTCATCTAAATAAATAAAACATTTCTCGTATGTCAAGCCTGACATGGCAATAGTCATAACTCTCGAGAAAGAACTTGGACTGGTTTTCAAACCCATCGGCATACGCTTCATCTGGTACTGTCCGGTGTTAGTAGTAAAAGCTGTAGGCTTCCTAGACTCAGGATTCAAGGTCACTTGATAATATGATTGGCTAAGATCTAGATGTGAGAAATAGACTGCACCAGAAAGAGATTCCAAAATTTCAGTTATATTTGGTAACGGAAATTTGTCATCTTGTATCACTTCATTCAATTTACGGTAATCAATAACAAGTCTCCATTTTTTGTTAACGTCATCAGATTTTTTTCTACAAAACTGAACGACTTCAATAACACTGAAAAGTATAAAATAATTTAAATATTATTAAAGTTGGTGCCAAATATACACAGCAGGTACACAACACCAACTTCTATAATATTTAAATTATTTTATACTTTTCAGTGATATTGAAGTCGGTGCGTTTTATTTTTTAAAGGTTTATTTTATACTTTTTAGTGATATTTTCATACTAAAAGATTGAATGGATTTAAAAAAAATATTTTATTTAACATTTATTGTGACTATTTATTTTAAGTAGTTATAGGTATATTCATTGTATTTTGTACTCCAGTTAATATAATAAATTATCAAATAGGCATAATTTCATCGCAACCAATATAAATAAATATTCTGGGACAATCCACACACGGTCATCTGATCGCAAACTAGGCACATCCTGTACTATGGAAACCAGATAACTGATACTAATACTTATATACTTTTTTTCTGTAAATACATACTTAAATAAATAAACAACACCCAGACACTTGGTGGGAATCGAACCCACGACCCATTGGGTAGCAGCCAGGGTGTCTAACCACTAGACCAACAGGCCCGTCAAATACAATATTAATTTCATAGGCACTGAATGTAACTGAAGCACAATAACGTTGGGAAAGTGAAGATATATCTCATTAAATCACTCAGATAAAAAAAATGTATTTTTAAATAATTTATGTTGGAGTAACGTCAAGGTGATCGCGCACCGGTAATCCAGGGATCATCTGTTGATAACGGAGCCTATGATAACACGATCACGCCATTTAATTATCGCCAGTAAATCCATACTAACGCTATAAATGGATTCATAAGCAACTCTCGTATGACCCACGACTAAACGGCTAAATCAAAAATGCTGATTTAGATAAGGAAATGCATAAATAATAATAGCGTGCATCTGGAAAGTTAAAGACTTCACACTAAGGGCTACCATCTGTAAAAGAGGAAAGTTCTGAGTCATTGAAAAGCATATTTATGTGTTTATGATGTGCAATTGAATGTATGTACCAAAGTATGTACACCACCTACCCAAGCGTTCAGTTACTTCTTTTTAAAGCTTTGGTTATTTGGAAGAAATGGCTATTAACGATAAGAGTTCTCTATATGTTTTATTTCGGTGTGCAAATAAATAGTATTCTATTTTGACGGGCCTGTTGGTCTAGTGGTTAGACACCCTGGCTCCTAACCAATAGGTCAGGGGTTCGATTACCGCCAAGTGTCTGGGAGTTATTTATCTATGTATTTACTTAAAACCTATTAGTATCAGTTATCTGGTTCATAGTAGAATGGGATCAGATGACCATGAGTGGATTGTACCAAAATTTTCTATTTAAAAAAAAAAGACTCGACTTGAGAAGTACTTGCATCTTACAAAAGATCATTAGTATCGTAGCTGCATCACCAGTTACCATAAGAAAGCATTAAGGTTATGAATTAAAGTTTACACCGGGACAATGTTTGCATATTGGTCTTTGGCAGAATACTATATTTCACTGCACTTGAATGTTTCCTACGTAGAGAGCTGCGGGTCTGAAAAGACCACTTTGGGTAAATCATTTTTATTTGTATGGCAACACCGCTCAACGACGGATGATTCCGATTTAAACCATGCTAGCACGCGAAGCGCGATCACCGCCAACAGTTTAACACCAAATATGAGTCTGCTAAATAGTGCTAATAAATGAATTGAGTATGATAGACCCAAAATGTGTGACCATTCTACGAAAATTACAGAAATTGCGAAGAATCTGCAGAGAATGCATAATTCAGAACAAAAAAAAAACAACCTTTTTAGGCCCGCTGTGCTCAAAGTTTCTTTGCGCGGCAAAATCCGTAATGAGGAGATTCGCCGAACAACAAAGGTCACCGACATAGCTCTTAGAATCTGCAAGTTGAAGTGGCAATGGGCAAGTCCCATGCCTTGAAGAACCGATAACCGCTGGGGAAGTAAGGTTCTCGAGTGGCGATTACGAACCGGAAGACGCAGCGTAGGACAGACAACCGGTAGGTGCAAATAGCCAGTTGTCATTCAGTATCGGAGTTCCAATGAGAAGGCTTATGTTTAGCAATACACGTTCTCCGGCTGATGATGATGATTCAGAAGAAGAAGAAAATACATTCATTAGACACACTATTAACACACAAGGGAAGACTAATCACAGTCATGAAATATAAATACTAAACCAAAAAAAAACCAGCATTTACAAAATTTTACTAAGCTCCGATGTATATTTATGTTCAAACAAAGCAAGGACGGTCCAAAGACGATTCAAAGACTATAATAACAAAACATTGACGGTCAAAACATAATAAGTAACAAAAAATAGTTAGTTGTTTGCATATAACGTATCTACTTCGTATATTGCTAAGTTTTAATAACTAGTGACGTCACATTTGGTTTGTACATAGTCAATTTCAAATAAAATTATTACTCATTCTAATTTCAAAGGCAAATAAGTAAACATGGCTAAGTATCATTGTAGTGTCGCGGTCACGAACGATTTACCATCGTTTAACGATGACGACGACGGACGTTACGTGAGCTTACCTCGTCCATAAATGTGATACACCGGAAATGTCTATGTACACATAATTAACTAGAAAGTAGGTTTGCAAGTGTAATATAAATTTATAAATAAAATCTCGACATTGGACAACGAACTCTTAAAAATTAATTTGAAGCTGAGTTTCTTTGACGACTTTACTGCTCCATCAACACTATCAGTGGACCAGTTACTTGTTGAGACCAATCCAACGAGTCCCAAGTTCAATGGATCCTTCTTTCCTGCCCCATCATCAGACCCTGATCATCATGTCTAACAACTTTCCGCCGAGACCTTTGTTTAATAAAACTTTGTTCCTGTGACCAATTCAATTCAATTTATTTATTGCAAAATATGAGTAGTTAATTACAGGTGTTATACAAAATATAGTACTATCATATTTGACCTTGCGGTATGCAATTATACAATTTCAATTAGGTTATTAGTCATAATACAAAAAAAAAAAGTATAATATTAATGTTAAGAATGTCAGTATCTATCAGGAGCGTACGTACGGTTCCCCGACAAAAGTCGCTCCTTACTGCTTTGGACAATGCAGACCGATCACCTGATTGTTTGGGAAGTAAGATGATCCATGCGACGCCGATGGATGCGTCTAATTTCTCCCCGTCGTTTCGGATTGTGAAAGAGTGCACTTGTGTCTACGCAAGCACTTGTGCACTATATCTCCCGCGACTTTTTCAAAATTGCCCGCTTGTTTTTCAGCCAAAAGGACATCCTTATTATTATCACGTGAAGTAATAAGACATACACTTAGGTAGTCGTAAAGATTGTTCTGACCATTCGTGCATATATTAATTTTAATTAAAAAGGGAGCTTCGAAACTGGTCCTAGGCTAAAAAAATTATAAACTTTTTTAACTAACTTTAATATTCAAAACTTCATCTCATTCAGTCCAGACGATGTGGTGTGAAATAATTATTATTTATGGACCCATTATTATAAAACTAAACCGATTAAGAGACGCGTCTTTTATCCTGAGACAATCCACACACGGTCGACTAATCCCAAACTAGTCATGTTGTAAATATAATAAAAAAGGGCCTCACGAGTCTTCAATATGTGCCGTTCTGCTTATGGCAAAACTTGGGGACTCAAACCAAAGGTGGTGAAGCCTATTCTCACTTAAGGCAGTGCTGTATGGTGGCCTAGGACTAAACTAAAGATCTGCAAGGATTCTCTAAGGAAGGTACAAAGAGTAGTTTGCATGGCAATTACAGGTGACTACAAAACAACAACGTCGACTCGTGAGATACTGGGACTAACCCCACTACTAGGGTTACCAACATTCGAAAGGACCAACTCAAGAGAATTTTTATTTAATAATCAGGAGAATTTTATGAAATCGATTAGGGGGGCGGGGTGTTGGAAGGTTTGTGATGAAAATCTCAATAATTAATTAATTTCTAAATTTATATGTAGGTACACTTGTCGGTTTTTCACCACAAAATCATAAAAGCTTTTTCATGAAAAATCGAAGATTGTTAGTATTTGTAACTACTGTCTTTCGATTTCGTAGACTCTAGTATGCCTTCCACTGTAGAGGGCGAGGTGCTACTTACTATACTGTATTGTGTGTAGAGGGTCTGGTGTAGAGGAGGCATGAGAAACCACCGAATTGACCTCCAAGGAATCGACAACGTCGACGGCGAGACGAACAGGTTTACACCGGTAGCGACACGTACGAGCCACGAATGCGTACATAATATTTAGAAAAACCGGAGAAATGATTGCACTCCGGGAGTTCGGGAGATTAACCATTATTACCAGAGTCTCCCGGGCAATCCGGGAAGGTTGGGAACCCTACCCACTACCAAACAGAGGCAAGGAAATCGCTATACCGACTTGCAAAAGCAGGAGCTTGGAATCGTAACAAGCCCTGTTCAAAACACACTTTATTGTATCCGAGTCTGTAGCGGCTAAAGTCCCTGTGGATTAGATGAAAATAAGTCTCTAAGGTCATTTATTATAAAGTCATTATTCTAAGATTTCAAGACCGTAGTTCATGACGCGCAGTCGTGCACTCGTATAAATCGCCAGTTTATTATTCCGTCTATCGAATGTTTCGTGAACGCACCTAGTCGGCGGAAATCTCTTTGATACAGCAAGATTTACAATCCGTGTTATAACTTTTATCGGCGCCGAAAATGTTTTTACGGCATTTTATCAGTTTTACAACGGCTGTAAATGATTAAATCGTGTAGTTTTGAATCGTTCTTTACGGTTTTTAAGTGTTACGCTATAAAGTGGTCGATTTTATTAATGTGAGCGAATATTGATGTTCGAATGAAACGCACATGGCCATGTGATGACATGATAGGCACTTTATTTTATTTATTTATTTTTAGTAATTTAGAGTTGACTATAACACCTACCTTGCTGCTAGGTGTAGGTAGATACAACCGCAGTGTCAGATATTCTGCCGCCAAGCAGCAGTATTTAAACATTGCTGTGTTCAGGCGTGAAGAGCACTGTAGCTGGTGAAATTATCGGACACAAAGACTTAATATCTAATGTCTTAAGGGTCGGCAACGCGCTAGTGATTCTTCTGGTGTTGCTAGAGTCTATAGGCTGCGGGGACTGCTTACCATCCGGCGGGCCATGGGTTGCTACAGTTTTGCATAGATAGGTCCACTTATGTTTGCTCCGCGCTCTGGAGTACTTACCTGAAACAATTTACAAAACAAACATTAATTATTATATTCTATAGATGGCGTGTTGGTATTAATTCAGATTCCCATGAAGAGGACAATACATATTATATCAAAAATGAAACAGCATAGCAAGATATTATTATTAAGATATATCATACTTGAAAGTCCGTCAAACCCTTCAGACACGGCACGGCCTACACCGTGCTAAAACATAGCTCTTTTTCTGGGGCAGTCGGCCAAAAAACCTAAAGTAAAAGTTGTTACTGCACCCTTTGCCAATCAATCCAGGACCTTTTTTAAAATAACTAATAACAATAATAATTGCCCGCAGGGCAGCTTGTGGCGAGCAGTTGGTGCGTAGCGACACCACGGACCCGAGTGCTCCAGAGAGTCGGTCAGGGCCTCCACCTCGGCGTGTCTTCGTCGGCCGAGTGAAAACCGAAGAGGGCCCGCAGGACTCTCAGCTCTGGCTTGCCTTAATTGGCTGTCCAGAGAGGAGTTGCTAGAGCTAAATGCTCCAGGGGTGGAAGTGTTAAAGGGCATAACGCCGCGAGTAACTTCGGAGAAAGCGCAGCACACCTCTCTACACCCCTGAGTCACTCACACCGGTGTTGCTCTCTGTCGTCATCGGACGATCATTTGGGGAGCCCATCTAGTGGGTGGCAAGCCACCACTTGCCACAACATAATTATGAATGTAATTATGGCAAGTGACCCCGGCCTTTGCAATAGCCTAGCTTCTAGCCCATCAAATGTTCAACAACATAGACTTATATAAGCTTTCCATATACTTACAATAGTTCCTACACCTGTCGAGGTCAACTGCCATTTTTTCACCATATTAGCAGTTGATCCCGGCAGGTATTCTACACACCATTTATTTCTTAAAAAGGGCCTCTACGTGTTGGATCCGTCCCCACGCAAGCCTCTAAAATGACCGGGTATAACCCGTGATAAATATTTAAATAAACGATAATAATAATAATAAATACACTTTATTGTACACCAAAAGTTACATGTAAATTGAACAATACGTTGATGATATCAATGTACAAAGGCGGCCTTATCGCTAAAAAGCAATCTCTTCCAGGCAACCTAACTAAGTTATTCAGTAGATTCTCAAACGTGAAGAACGCGCCCTACAATTAGTATCCTCCTTCAAAGTCGATCAAAAACATCGCGTCAAACGTCTAACGAGCCCTCAGAAATCAGTTTGTCATGTGGAGCCTCCAATTTTCCAACTGAGGATGTCTAATGAACTGAATTTGCTGCAGCAAATCAAACCATAATTCTAACGCCGTAAAGTCTACAATCACAGAGTTGAATCGTGGGGATGATTGACTAAGTCATGATTATATGATATCGAGACCGGTTATCATGATTTAATTTTTCATTAGTAAAAATATATGCAAAGTAATTCATAATTGTTTTCATGTCACCGGACTAGCGATATAATGAAAGGGTGGATCTAGACCTAACAAATGTAACTACATATCTTATTATATAAAAGAGTAGACAAAAACCCACTCATCACGAAATCTCAGAAACTACAAGTGCTAGGAGTCTCAAACTTTGCACGGGGTTTCCTTTTAAGACGTAGGTGCTCACTAAGACGCGATTTTGCGAAATTCAACCTCTAAGGGGGTCAAACAGGGGGGCAAAGTTTGTATGGGAGAACGCGATTCCTTGGTCCTATTGACTTGAAATTTTGCACAGACATTCGTTAAGAAAATTAATTGAATTAGTCATTCATATTTTTCATAATTTATCCCTAAACAGGGTAAAAAAGAAGTATTATTACTCAACCGATGGCGGTACAAATATATTACAATAATAAGATACAATAATTCGAAATATAAAATAAAAGTTTCTTGGCCAAGTGGTTACGGAAGCGTCCTCTAAGTACGGACTGTCCGGGTTCGCTACCTCTGAGCGGTTTTTTTTTTTGTATTATTAAACTTTGTTTTTGATTTTTTTATTTATATTAAGATTCGATGTTTTAAATATTTGACGCATATTGACTCCGGCACTTTTTAACTCTAATATATTTCTTATATTTAATGATTTTTTTTAATTTAAAATCATGCATACGTGGTTAGTTTCTCTCTAATGTTATGATTTAGTTATTAGTGGAAACTTAGTTTTTGTACAATTGGATCTAAGGTAAAATATCACGCTATATGCATTAGGGACTGAGCAGACATATAACAAGAATATGATCAAGTAATTCGAATAATAGAGAGTAGCCGTGGTCTGGAGGTTACGGAAGCGTCTTCTAAGCACAGCAGGGTCCGGGATCAAATCTCTCTTTGGGATTCTTTTTGTGTACTTTTAATCATTTTATTTTTGATCATTTTGTTATTTTTTTTAATTTTCTCTGAAGGTTTTTTACTGAATTTATTTAGAAGTTTTATCTAAGTAAATAAATTTAATTAGCTTACGTTGACTAAACCTAAAGAGGTACCTACATACTTAACAATCAAGTACGTACTAGACATTCTATATATCATTCGTTCCATATAATATACGGTAAATCTGGGATATAATATGCTTGCCCCCCGGCGGTGGACTTAAAGGCCAGGCACTGAGGGACACCTGGTGCAGATCCCACCCGAGAACCCAGGTTTCCCTCTCATGTGCCGATGTGACAGCCACGGGAGTTTTAGTGGGTAAAAATCCCAAATACCCAGGTTGACTTCCCCACGGGATCCCGTGGACATATTGGATGTTTCCCCCGCCACCCCCTTAACTGTGACAACGGTGACAGATTCCCGGGGGGCTATAATGCGCCCCCGACAGCGGCTTCAAAGGCCCTTGCCTTGCACTGAGGGGTACACGGTGCAGCCCTCCTCTTTTCTGTGGACAGCTGTGGGGGACACATACCGCAGTCGATCATCCGCAGGATCCTGGAGGCCTATTGGAATTTTCCCCGCGATCCCCGTATCTTTGAGCACGATGATAGCTTCCCGGGTGGCTTTATTGTGCCCCCCGGTAGCGAGCTCAAAGGCAAGCCACTGTGGGATCTTGGTGCAGATCCCACCGGATAGCCCAGGTCTCCTTCTTATGTACTGATTTAACGGCCGTTGGGGGTTTAGTGTATAAGAATCCTACATAACCCGGTTGACTGCTAATAAGGTCCCGGGGACCTATTGAAGGCTTCCCCCGTGCGTGACCCCTGTAACCGTGAGCACGGTGACAGGTTCCCGGGTGGCTTTATTGTGCCCCCCGGTGGCGGGGTCAAAGGCAAGCCACTGAGGGTATCATGCTGCAGATCCCACCGGATAGCCCAAGGAGGGGTTCTTATGTGCGTGAGTGTGTGTGATTGTGTGTGAGTGTTTGTGATTGTGTGTGAGTGGTTCGGTGTGGTGCGGTGTGGTGCGGTGTGGTGCGGTGTGGTGAGGTGTGGTGCGGTGTGGTACGGTGTGGTACGGTGTGGTAGCGGGACTGAGCGGGACTGAGCGCGACTGAGCGGGATTGAGCGGGACTGACCGGGACTGAGAGGGACTGACCGGGACTGAACGGGACTGAGCGGGACTGACCGCGACTGACCGGGACTGACCGGGACTGAGCGGGACAGACCGGGACTGAGCGGGACTGACCGGGACTGAGCGGGACTGACCGGGACTGACCGGGACTGAGCGGGACGGAGCGGGACTGACCGGGACTGAGCGGGATTAAGCGAGACTGACCGGGACTGACCGTTCAGCGCTCCTGGGGAGGGGAATAGAATGAGACAGAGCTAGAATGAAGTTTCACTTTTTCCGCGCGGAGGGACTCCACGCACGCACATTTTTTTTTTAAGTGATACTTCATATGCGACTTCCAAAAATGTCATCATTTAACGCGTTAGACGTTATGCGTTAGAGGTTCAGCGTTAGATGTTAAACGTTGAGCGTTAAATTTGTTAAGGTTATGAAAGCGCTCATGTGAAGCCGTCACTGAGTGAGTGGGTGAGTGGGTGAGTGGGTGAGTGAGTGAGTGAGTGAGCGATAGTGAGCGATAGTGAGTGATAGTGAGTGATAGTGAGCGATAGTGAGTGATAGTGAGTGATAGTGAGTGATAGTGAGTGATAGTGGGTGATTGTGGGTGATAGTGAGTGATAGTGGGTGATAGTGGGTGATAGTGGGTGATAGTGAGTGATAGTGAGTGATAGTGAGTGATAGTGAGTGATAGTGAGTGATAGTGAATGATAGTGAGTGATAGTAGGTGATAGTGGGTGAGTGAGTGAGTGAGTGGCACGGTGTCGTACGGAGTCGGACGGTGTTGTACAGTGTCGTACAGTACAGAGCGAGAGTGAAGTTTCACTTCTTCCGCGCGGAGGGACTCCACGCACGCACCTTTTTTTGTCTCAGTTACACCCGTGCGAAGCCGGGGCGGGTCGCTAGTATTATATAAAAGAGTAGGCAAAAACCCACTCATCACGAAATCTCAGAAACTACAAGTGCTAGGAGTCTCAAACTTTGCATGGGGGTTCCTTTTAAGACGTAGGTGCTCACTAAGACGCGATTTTGCGAAATTCAACCTCTAAGGGGGTCAAATAGGGGGGCAAAGTTTGTATGGGAAAACGCGATTCCTTGGTCCTATTGACTTGAAATTTTGCACAGACATTCGTTAAGAAAATTAATTGAATTAGTAATTCATATTTTTATAATTTATCCCTTTACAGGGTAAAAAAGAAGTATTATTACTTAGCCGATGGCGGTACAAATATATTACCACAATAAGATACGATAATTCGAAAGATAAAATAAAAGTTCCTTGGCCAAGTGGTTACGGAAGCGTCCTCTAAGTGCCGACTGTTCGGGTTCGCTACCCGTGTGCCGATTTTTTTTTTTGTATTTTTAAACTTTGTTTTGATTTTTTTATTTATATTAAGATTCGATGTTTTAACTCATATTGACTCCGGCACTTTTTATCTCTAATATATTTTTATATTTAATACTTTTTTTTTAATTTAAAATCATGCATACGTAGTTAACTTCTCTCTAATGTTATGATTTAGTTATTAGTGGAAACTGAATTGATTTTTGTACTATTGAATCTTATATTTAGTAATAAGTTGTATCATTTGTTTGTTTCGCAAATATAACAAACTAAAAATAAAATAATGAAAATATATTTTCAAAATGTCTGTTTGGGTAGGAATACAATATGCATGCACCTATTGTACGTATGATATAAAAAAGCCAAAACTTTATTGGAATTATTGTCTGTCTGTCAGTCAGGGTTTTTTCTATAGGTTGGCTGGTGTTGGGGACCAACGACAACAAAGTATCTTTAAATAGTGTGAAACAAAGGTCTGTCAATATCGGATAGCACCTCCTAAACCACGCAGCGATTTTCACCATCGGTTAGATAATTTTTCATTGAAGGTTTTAAGTTTTATCTAAGTAAATAAACTTACATAGCTTACATTGACTAAACCTAAAGAGATACATAGTTAACAATCAAGTACTAGAGAATTTCATTAATTCCATATATTACAAAGTAGGTAAATATCCGGGATATAATATACCCGCCCCGCGGTGGCAGACTCAAAGGCAATGCACTGAGGGACAGCTGATGCAGATCCCACCGGAGAACCCCCTCTCATGTGCCGATGTGACAGCCACGAGAGTTTTAGTTGGTAAGAATCCCCCACAGGATCCCAGGGACATATTAAACGTGCCACCACCCCTTTAACTGTGACAACGGTGACAGATTCCCGGGGGGCTATATTGCGCCCCCGGCAGCGGCTTCAAAGGCCCTTGCCTTGCACTGAGGGGTACCCGGTGCAGCCCCATATTTTTTGCGGACAGCCGTGGGGTAGTGGCCGTTTAGAGGGTAAGAATCCCACACAGCGCGGTCGACCGCCTGCAGGATCCTGGAAGCCTATTGGAGGTCTAGCCGTGGTCCCCGAAACTTTGAGCACGGTGACAGGTTTTTGAAGTGAAACTTCTTATGCGACTTCCTATGCCATCCGTGAGTGAGTGAGTGGGTGAGTGAGTGGGCGAGTGGGCGAGCGGGCGAGTGGGTGAGTGAGTGAGTGTGTGAGTTGTTCTGTGTGGTTCTGTGTGGTTCGGTGTGGTTCGGTGTGGTACGGTGTGGTACGGTGTGGTACGGTGTGGTACGGTGTGGTACGGTGTGGTACGGTGTGGTACGGTGTGGTACGGTGTGGTACGGTGTGGTACGGTGTGGTACGGTGTGGTACGGTGTGGTACGGTGTGGTACGGTGTGGTACGGTGTGGTACGGTGTGGTACGGTGTGGTACGGTGTGGTACGGTGTGGTACGGTGTGGTACGGTGTGGTACGGTGTGGTACGGTGTGGTACGGTGTGGTACGGTGTGGTACGGTGTGGTACGGTGTGGTACGGTGTGGTACGGTGTGGTACGGTGTGGTACGGTGTGGTACGGTGTGGTACGGTGTGGTACGGTGTGGTACGGTGTGGTACGGTGTGGTACGGTGTGGTACGGTGTGTTACGGTGTGGGACTGACCGGGACTGACCGGGACTGACCGGGACTGGCCGGGACTGAGCGGGACTGACCGGGACTGAGCGGGACTGACCGAGACTGAGCGGGACTGAGCGGGACTGAGTGGGACTGGCCGGGACTGACCGGGACTGAGCGGGACTGAGCGGGACTGAGCGAGACTGAGCGGGACTGACCGAGATTGAGCGGGACTGAGCGGGACTGAGCGGGACTGAGTGGGACTGACCGGGACTGAGCGGGACAGACCGGGACTGACCGGGACTGAGCCAGACTGAGCGGGACTGACCGGGACTGAGTGGGACTGACCGGGACTGAGCGGGACTGACCGGGACTGAGCGGGACTGACCGGGACTGAGCGGGACAGACCGGGATTGAGCGGGACTGACCGGGACTGAGCGGGACTGACCGGGACTGAGCAGGACTGAGCGGGACTGACCGGGACTCGCCGGGACTGACAGGACTGACCGGGACTGACTCGGATTCAGCCAGTCCGAGTCAGTCAGTCAGGGACACCTGGTGCAGATCCCACCCGAGAACCCAGGTTTCCCTCTCATGTTCCGATGTGATAGCCACGGGAGTTTTAGTGGGTAAGAATCCCAAATACCCAGTTTGACTTCCCCACGGGATCCCGGGGACATATTGGATGTTTCCCCCGTTACTCCCTTAAACTGTGACAACGGTGACAGATTCCCGGAGGGCTATAATGCGCCCCCGGCAGCGGCTTCAAAGGCCCTTGCCTTGCACTGAGGGGTACACGGTGCACACTCTTTTGTGTGGACAGCCGTGGGGGACACATACTGCAGTCGATCGCCCGCAGGATCCTGGGGCCTATTGGAGGTTTCCCCCGCGATCCCCGTATCTTTGTGCACGATGATAGTTTCCCGGGTGGCTTTATTGTGCCCCCCGGTGGCGGGCTCAAAGGCAAGCCACTGAGGGATCTTGGTGCAGATCCCACTGGATGGCCCAGGTCTCCTACTTATGTACTAATTTAACAGCCGTTGGGGGTTTAGTGTATAAGAATCCTACATAACCCGGTTGACCGCCAACAGGGTCCCGGGGACCAATTGAAGGCTTCCCCCGTGACCCCTGTAACCGTGAGCACGGTGAAAAGTTCCCAGGTGGCTTGATTGTGCTCCCCGGTGGCGGGGTCAAAGGCAAGCCACTGAGGGTATAATGTTGCAGATCCCACCGGATAGCCCAAGAAGGGGTTCTTATGTGCTGATTACACGGCCGTTGGGGCTTTAGTTTATAAGAAACCTACATACCCGGTTGACCACCAACAGGGTCCCGTAAATCCCATTAAAAGCTTCCCCGTGACCCCTGTAACCGTAAGCACCATGACAGGTTCTCGAGGAACTATAATGTGCCTCTCCGGCGGCGGGTTCAAAGTCAAGGCACTGAGTGGTATCAGCTGGTGCAGATCCCGACAGATAGCCCAGGTCCGCCCTCTAATGTGCCGACGTGATAGCCGGGGGTAAGAATTCCCCGGTTGACCCCCGTTTACGTCTTAACGATGAAACCGAACAAGGAAGCCCGTATTGCTTCCATAAATTGGTTTCAAAGAAATGGTGTCCTTAATCCACCCAAATTGTGCACCCGTACACGTCTGCAGTTTCTAAAATTATAAATACAATTAACAAATCACAAGCTCAGAGATTCAACGTTGCAGGCTTAAACCTAAGCGTTGAGTACTTTGCCCATGGACAGTCAGCTATACGTAGCCCTTTCACGCGTCACTTCTATACAAAATTTGTTCATATTGCGTTACGAAAAGTCAGCTACAAACTGATAAATAATTCCAAGAAATTCTATAATCAAAGGCTTTAAATTATTCTCTTCTTTATTTTTCTCAATTACACCCGTGCGAAGCCGGGGCGGGTCGCTAGTTATACTTATAAAATACACTAAAACCCCGTCCATAGCACCCGCCCCATCTCCTCCCGTTGGGTGTCCGTAGGAAGCGACTAAGGGAAAACAACTACTACTAGGTGGTAGGTTCCTTGTGCAAGTAACCGTCCAGGTAGGTACCACCGCAGTGTCAGATATTCTGCCGCCAAGCAGCAATGTGTAAGCATTGCTGTGTTCCAGCGTGACGGGCACTGTAGCTGGTGAAATTACCGGACACAAAGACTTAAAATCTAATTTCTTAAGGGTCGGCAACGCGCTAGAGATTCTTCTGATGTTGCTAGCGTCTATAGGCTGCGGTGACTGCTTACCATCTGGCGGGCCGCACGCTTGCTTGCCACCTAAGAAGTATAAAAAAAAACAAGAAGACGGGTAGCAGCGTCTTTCTTTCTATTGTATTACCTATGCTGCGATCCCCAAGACGCCAGCCAAGCGACTTTGTTCAGCGTGAGGCCTTTGTTCAGCAGTGGACGTCTTCCGGCTGATGATGATCAATAAAAGAGGTTTGTGATCACACATACTACTAAGTGGTCAATGAAAATAGCGACTTTTTAAGACTTCACTAGTAACCTCAGATATTCTCTCGTTAAACAGCATGAAGAATTCCTGATCCTGACATAAGAGCAATTTTATCATGTCAAAGAACTCAGCCCCATTAGCCAAGTCGACATTCTACCCACTTCTAAGAGCTATGTCGGTGACCTTGGTTCTTCGGCAAATCTCCTCATTACGCATTCTGTCGCGCAAAGAACGCTGCCCACCCGACACCAAATCACGCATCCGATTCACAAAAGAGAGAGTGGTAACCATATCAGAGAATATATTTCGACAGTTCTCGCGATACCCTGTCAGGTAGACCGATGAAAGTTAAAATGAATTTCGCGAAGGTTCAAGATAAGACATTGATAGGTCCGGAATTTAATTGCTGCGTCTACTCAGGGATCAACTTGGGTGCGCTTGATTAAGTCATAAGAGTTAGCGAGATTACGAATAAACCACTTTAGAGTTAATGCAGCCAGAATTGTATAGAAACAATCCTCGTCTATCATTCTGTATAATAAATAACTTATTTATCTAACAAGTAACTGACTATGGGTAGGTATGTGTAATGATGCAGTGTTTGTCCCATTTTGCCGTGTCATCTAGCTTTAAGAACTATTACTTTAAGAACATAATTATTTTGATTGTACTCTGTTTTGTACTCAAATAAATAAATATAGTGATGTAAAAAATTCAAACTCAAACTCAAATATAGTTTATTTCAAATAGGCTTAACTCTAGCACTTTTGAAAGGTCAGGTTTTTTTTTTAATAGAAGCTACCACCGGATCACAACGCGGCCTCAACTGAGAAGATCCGGCAAGAAACTCAGCGGGCTTGTCATTTTATCACTTTTTTTTAAAACAGTGTGTCATGTTACAATTAGATCAGAGCGACAGTGTGTCTTGCCGTTCAAAAGATCAAATAAGACAGAAAAAAATAAAAAAAATACGACGAAAGTACAACAAACTAAAAAGCCAAAGGGATAGTAGTCGGACCAGTCCCCCCAAGCAGCACCCGCGCACGAGTTGACTCGAGCAGCAGCCATCACTCCCCTCAACCATATTGGAGGGAAGGGGGTGACCCGCCGAAATAAACAAGTATATTGTTTTTCTTTCTTTCTTTCTTTCTAATGGACTTTCTAATTATTCCTATTCGAATTTTAACGCGTTAATTATTATGATAATTATATAAATATCTCCGACTCTAATAAAAAATAAATGGTCAAAGTTTTTTTTAAGAAAGGAAATAAATAAACCTGAATCAATAAATACACATTACTGAATAAAATTTTGACGGATGCGATTTATAAATCAAATTTTACGCGTTTCAATGTAAATGCTGTTGGGATCACTTCAATGTAATGAAAGTATTAATAAAAAAAGTGTTATGCTTGTCTTACAGTCTTTTTTGTAGTAAATATCGCGTTGTTCTACAAACGTAGCAAATGTACGACACTATCAATCCTTATTTATTATTAATGATTTTGTATGGTCTGTATATCTTTTCAACTAATGGTAACCGATCAATGTATTATAATACCCCATAAGTTTATTAGGATTGATAGAAGCACTGTGGCTGATGAAGTTACCTGAAGATTATCCATACGCAGGCGGTCGGTTACTAAATTGCACAAAACATCTAATTGCTATCCATTAATTTGTTTACTAAACCCACAAAAGACTTGAATGGTCCCTACAGAAGCTAATACAAATATTTATTACGAATGTTCCGACGCAATCTAACTGAACGACCGGAAACGTAAACATTTTAGAAGATACGCGATAGATGTTTGATAACTAGGACAGTTTATACTGACATATTAATATGTTTGTAAATACCATGTTCATGATTGAGTAAACATTAGTGAACCAATACCATCCATATGTCTTGTAATGTAATTTAGTAAAATATAGCTATCTTTATAATTATGTAAAAAAATATCTTTTAAAAAAAAACTGTGTATAAAATATATCTTTATAAATGAAGTTAAATAACTCCAAATTAACAAGGTTTTTTATTTGTACAAGTAAAATAAGTAGTATTTTTTTCACACGAAGGATACAAAAAGCATTAAAATGATATCCACGTAGACATTTATGAAAATAAAATAAAACGGCGACAACCGGCCGCCATATTTGATTTTGTTAAATCATATACCCCAACTATGACGAATCTAGCGTCATGGCGACACTTCGTTTGAAACTCATCAAGCATACGACTGCAAAATGTATGAAGAATACGCAAACCTACCTATATAACCCTCTTTTTGTACACAAAGAATGTGTTGGCCCGGAAAGCACTATCGGAAAAAAAAAAAATCTATAATTGGGCCTAACTGTACTGCACTAACAGATATAAGTAAATAACCCTCCCAATCGGGCACTTGCCTGTGATGATGATCCGGCTCGAAGGACCACAAATAATGTTTTGGGGTAATAACTTAAAATGATATTATTATGTAATACAAAATCGCTCATCGCTCATTCCCAGACCACGTGCGATCGTGCAGACACTAATAATAATTAAAGAAGTTAGTGTATAGACGCGAAAGGTGAATTAATTAAAAGTTAAGTCACACAGTCGTCTGGATCAAATTTTGTTTACCTTGTCTTCAATAATTAGTAAGTAAGGTTTTATACATGGAAAATTTATAATTAGTCAAGGAGATCTATCGTGAGATAATGTATAACATATTATATGTAGTGCACAAGATCTTGCGTAGACACAAATGCACGGGAGGGACGGGCCCGGCGCAAAACCAACATTTTAATGCCCATCCGACGAACGGATCATCTTACTTTGCACTTATACTAATAAAATGTCCTCCTGGCCGATACGACCACATCGGCCAATCTTTCGCAAAATTAGCCATCTACGCGGGAGATATTATAATGCACAAGTGCTTGCGTAGAAACGCGTTCCTTTTACCTCTCACAATACGAATACGATGGGACGGAAAAAAAAAAAAGTCACGACTGGGTAAAGATCAGGCGCAGGACCGACTTTTAACATGTCCATCCGACGCATGAATCATCTTACGTTACTGACAATCAGTCTCTTACACACACTGCTGCGGGGCAGAATTTGACACTGCGGTGGTATCTACCTTCCTTGCACAAGGAACCTACCACCTGATAAATCATCTTATTTTCCAGATGATGATCGGCATGTATTGTTAGGAAGGTACTGTAAGGAAATACTATACCTAGTTACTCTCCGCGGAATTTGAATCCGCGACCTCCCAGTATGCAAAGCAAGCGTTTTATAGCTACGTCACGGATGCCTACTAATGGGCGCTATGGGTACGATTGTCAATACCCTAAGATAGAGGTCATTATCCTGGCGGGCTGAGAAAAGCCAGTCAGTTTTGTCCTTTTGACTACCAGTAATCGATTTAATTATGTATTGCGCTAGTGTAGCAACCAGTTGTAAAAAAAAAATTAGTCTCTATCATCTACGAACGCATAAACGCTCTCCAGAAGCCTGAACCTGAAACTAAAACTAAACATACTAATATAATTAAAATTAACTAAACAAATACAATATAGTCCTATAACAAAATACACATTACGTACAATCTAAAAAAATGTCCACGTGGAATTTTGACAAGAATGCTGGCTGCATTACCTCGTTGGATTGCTATGCCGATCGTTTGAGCGAGGAATGAGCTAGTCCTCTTGATAATAACTTGACGGAGAGCTTGAATATAACTAACAATTACTATACTACTATACAGGCACCAATATATCATGACGTTGCTCAACTCGGTTCACAATATCAACTCACTGTCACTTAGCGAAAACAATTTTTACGTTAAGCCTCTATAAAACTTTAATAAAAACACGAAATCCGTTTTTCAATTTCAACTGATATTCGCAAAAGCTCAAAAATATTGATGCGTGAATCTGCAGCTGTGACTATTCGACATGACATCACGAATAAAATGAGCTTTTGAACGGCCAAGTAACACCAGCCGAATACACTGGGAATGATGGTGAATTAACTTCACTTTGCAAATTAAAGACCGGGATGGATCAGTTATACTGTAGTTTTTTTATTATTATCTAATATAAGCCAGTGCTTGACAGTCTCACCTGGTGGAAAGCGGTGACGCAGTCGAGGATGGTAAAGCACACTAGCTTAATAATAGCCTATTCACTCTAGTCTTGAAGACATCTACATTATAATCGGGAGGGAAAACCGACCGAGAGGCTGGCTACTCTGCGCCTGTGCTCTAGGCTTTGTAAATTGGCCTCGACTAACCTAGTGTCACCAATTAGCCTTTTAGCACGCCTCTCCACCGAGTCCAAAGCTGCTATAAAATAATTATTCCTAAAACGCCTAAAAGTAGCAAAATTTACATCTGTCAATTTCTTCCTTCTGTTTGTTTCTTTTGTTATACTTATAATAAAACTGTAACTGGTCCAATTCTGTACATTGAAGATATTTTGAAAATTATATTTGGAGGGCATTCTATAACCGATACTGAGGCCGAAAAAGTATTTTTTTAAAATTTTGTCTGTCTGTCTCTATCTGTCTGTCTGTCTGTATCACGGCTGAGCATCACGCCGAAACTACTGAATGGATTCAAATGAAACTTGGCATGATTTGAGATCTTACTACGAGGTAGGACATAGGATACTTTTTATCCCGTAATCTAGCACGGTTCTTTTGGGAGAGGGGATTAAAGTCAAAATGGGTACTTGGTTATACGCTTGGTCCGATTTTATCATTTTTTCTTTATAATATAACTAGCTGACCCGCGCAGCTCCGCACGCGCTTTTATTACATTTTGCTCCCCTTTTCTCTCTCCTCCCTGGATTTATTTCTCTCTCCATCTCTCTCTCTCTTATAAGAAAAATCTAATTCTATGCTCTCTCCTCTCTCTCTCTTTCCCCCTCCCGCTTCGGTCCCCGTCACACTCCCCCTCTTCCTCTCCCCGTTGTCCCCTCTCTGAACCCCGTACACCTCTCTCTTCTCCCACCTTGCTCTCCCTCACTCACCCCTTGCCCCACCTTAATCCTCCTATCCCTCACCGAAACACCCCCTCCTCTCTCTCCGCTCCCTCTCTCTCCTCTCTTGCACCCTCCTCTCGTTCTATACTTGTATCCTCGTCAATCACGGTATCTGGGATTCTTACCCACTTAAACCCCTGCGACCGTCGCATCGCCACATTAGAGGGGACCTGGGCCCTCCAGTGGGATCTGCACCAAATACCCCTCACTGCGCGTTATAGCTCCCGAAAACCTGGCACCGTGATCACGCGGATGGGGCTCGCAACCCCGTCACCGTCTTCTGAGTCACCGCCATCACCCATCTATGTAATGACCTTGCCTAACGTTGCTTAACCTAGCAGCATGAAATATACTTTACGACCTATTCTCAGAACTACCCGATATGGACACAAAATTTCATACAAATCGATTCACCCATCTATTTAATGACCTTGCCTTATGTTGCTTAACCTTAACCTAGCGGTATGAACAACGTTCATAGCTTTTTTGTCATCGGTGTAAATATTAGTGAAGTTTACGTTACATATATTGAAGAAGGGACAAATTCTTGCTAACAACAATTTATTATTATGTAAGTAGTTAATTATTTCTCATAAAAAGTAAAGGATAAAAAATGGTTATTGTGGGTTATCCCTAAGAGACAAACATATACCATCCCGGACTTTTTTGTAGACCTTCTTAAGATGTACAATACTGTAGTACATTATTTTGATCTATCTCGTAGAGTTCAGCCAGTGTTTGCAATGTAAGCACAAAAAAATGTGTTTATTTACGACATCACATTAGAAACCTCTAAAATTATCAGTGTTTCTCTACTATATTATGCATGTATTATACATATAAACCTTCCTCTTGAATCACTCTATCTATTAAAAAAAACCGCATCAAAATCTGTTGCGTAGTTTTAAAGATCTAAGCATACATAGGGACAGACAGACAGCGGGAGCGACTTTGTTTTATAATATGTATATATATATATATATTAGTAAGGGCACACTCATAGAGAGTTGTTATCAAGGTTTTGTAATCGATCGGGATAAGCAACGTTAGGTAAGGTCATTAAATAGATGGGTGACCGTTTAACGCCATTTGAACTAAACGGGTCCGTGCTTCGGAGAGCAAGTAAAAAGTGGGTCCCATTTATTAACCGACTATAAAAAAGGAGGTTATGTATTCGATGCGAATGTCTGTTATTAAATGTTTAGTTAACGTAAAAATAGCGCAGGCGGAGCTGCGTGGGTCAGCTAGTTATTACAATAAATATGTAATAGTAATTGAAAAAAGTTAAGCAATTGTGCAGTTCTAACTTCGAAAAAAGTAATAATATTTTATACCCGCCGTTACAAGGTGAATCTGTAATTTGAAGTGGCAATGGGCAGGCCACATCGCTCGAAGAACCGATAACCGTTGGGGAAGAAAGGTTCTCGAGTGGCGACCACGAAGCGTTGGCAGGCCTCCCACTAGGTGGACAGACGACATTGTGCGCGTCGCAGGTAACCGGTGGATACAAATAGCCAATTGTCGTTCATTGTGGCGTTCTAAGGGGGAGGCCTATGTTCAGCAGTGGACGTCTTCCGGCTGATGATGTTACAAGGTCATTTTGTTAAATTTTGATGAAGTGCCAAATGTGATCTTTTAAAGTGGCCCTACTTTAGGACAGTCTTAACCAGAAGTGAATGCAATAAAATGGCCGCTAAATACATGAGACTTGAATGTACATTATTAAACGTCTAACAACCACTTCAGGAAGAACGACACTTTCATACCTCGTTTCTCCTTATTACCCTACCCATTCAAGTATCAAATTACGACAGACAATTAAAAGAATGTGTAATTAATTACATCTTAAAACTTAAGTGGCACATTTCATACAATTTTCATGACTGCAGACACATTAGTACTGAATTTATGTCGCAGCACATAAAGTAAGCGAGAATACCGTCACGAAGATGGCATGAGGCTATAAAAACACCTTCAATTTACTAAATTAAACACCCCTTCATACTTCATGTTATAAAATAATCCATTATATTATTATAAAAGCCAGTAACGTCGATAGGTAAAAACGGCGAGAATAGAACGGGTCAAGGTTTATGTCTGCTAAATGATTTTGGGCTATAGCAATGTCTAATAGATGTTGTTGAGGTATAGGTTTTCCTGAACCGTTCTCCATTATGTTAGTTACAACCAAGCATAACATTGGTCAGTGGACTTAACTCCTAGTAGAAAATGTTACTGTTCGTTATTAAAAAAAAATTGTCTACAATAGAAATCGACCATTTAAAATTGTAACCTTGGCCTCTACCTCCCCATATTTTTGTGCATTCGGGCCTTTATTTTTTTTCGCGGGGGAAACCTAAAGGTCCCCGGGAGCTGTGGGGCTCAACCGGGGTATGTGGGATTCTTACCCACTAAAACCCCCGCGGCTGTCGCATCGGCACATGAGAGGGGACCCTGGTCTCTCCGGTGGAATCTACACCAGGGGCCCCTCAGTGCCTTGCCTTGAGCCCGCCGCCGGGGGGCGCATTGTAGCCCCCCGGGAACCAGTCACAGCGCTCACGGGGGCGGGGGTCGCAACCCCGCCGCCGTCCTTCTCGGAGTCGCCGCTGTACTCAAAGGCCCACACCCCGAACGTCACGGGTGTATAAGCGCCTGCCTGAATCCTTGCGATGCTACGACACGGCAACGACGTGACGATATTGTTGGCATACGAAGTGAAGTATCGCCGCTTCTACTACCACAATATGTTAGAGCAGTATTATTGTGATATTATTTTCGCGATACAAAGGAACAGGGGTATAAGCTGTGTATATCTGCGTTACTTTTCTATGGATAAATAAGATTATTTTAACACTTCCATAAAAGCTGATAGTAGCTGGGGCCTTGTGCTTCTAATGTTTTTAGAAAACATTCAATAACGAGACACATTCTTCTATACAAGAATTATCAGTTTTTTCTTAAAAATATTAATAGTACGAAAGTCGATTCCATTATTTCTGAATATATTTAGAACAAAGCTTTTGTTTGCTACATGCATTAACAGCGTTCTATATTTCTAGTGACACTACCAAAAAACTCGTCTGTAGTAAACTCAAACTCAAACTCAAAAAATCTTTATTTCAAATAGGCTTAACGCTAGCACTTTTGAATCGACATTTTTTAAAAGCTACCACCGGATCACAAGGCGGCCTCAACTGAGAAGATCCGGCAAGAAACTCAGCGGGCTTGTCATTTTTTCACTAGTAGGTACCTCGTACGAATAACATTGAATATAAATCATTCCACTCTACTACTTTCCTAGTCCAAGTTCTAGTATAGGGTTGCCTCTTCAGTGAAAAATATAAGGTTACATTCCGACGTGTATTTTTAATTATAGATAGGTGAGTATGAGAGTCCGCGTGTGGTCTCGAGGCGACATAATGGATTTTTTCAGAATGTTTTACAATATAGCTTTAAGGGATGAGGTTTTAATATTGACATTGCTAAAGTGCTAATTTTGGCTTATTTGAAATAAACGATTTTATTTCCATTTTTCATTTTCGTTTGTGCTTTTGTTAGTGTTCAAATTAATGATCATCTAGTATCATGTACGAGTATAACGTACCACATAAAAAATCTGTGAAAAATTACATGCAACTAGACCCACTAATTTATAATGCGCTTTCTTCCAAGGCTACATCTCTACTTAGTACAATAAAGTATAATCTAATACTTGAACGCCAAACCAGGCGTTCAAGTATTAGATTATACTACATAAAAAGGAAGAAGAAAATATTGATTACGCGAGTTATTATGTACACCAATACCGCATTAAATATTTTGGAAAAATATTTAGCGATTGTCACTCTCGAAATTAAGACGGTTCAAAATCAATCCGTTTAGGCTGTAGGTATAAATATACATTTTTACATACTCTTAAAAACATAGCCCTTTTTCAGGGGCAGCCGGGCAAAAAATCGGTCACCAACCTAACGTGACAACCCTACGACCATTGAATATTTTCGGCCTGCATTGTCTGTCACATAATAAATCACCGTTTCTTATTTATAAACATTGCCGAGTCATAAATTTCGCGTGATGTATGTCTGTTTGTACGTTCATAGACCAATAACGGCGGTATGTGTACTAATTACGCTTAGTAGTAAATTGATTTAGAGATTAATGTTGTCAGTGGTTTATGAGTGAAAGAGGTTCACTGCTGGACAAAGGCAAAAATTCCCCTTAAAAGGGAGGGGGTGGCATTATCCCCACGCTTGGCAGGCGTCTGGGGGATCGCTGTGAGGCAGTTAATCCGATAGAAAGACGCTGCTGTCCGTCTTCTTGTTTTCCCTTATTCACATACTACGACACCTACTGGAATAGATGGGTAGAAACTAGTGATGAGGTTGGGTAAGTAAGATCTAAAACTATTCCAAATTTCAAATCCATAGCGTCAGTGGTTCCTGAAATATATAAGTGTGACAGACAGACAGACAGACGAAGTCTCAGCATATGGGTTCCTTTTTTACCTTTTAGGTATGGAACCCTAAAAATCTAGTTCGCCAACCCTCATTTCATATGTTTTAACACAAATAAAGCGAAATCCTGCTGCTGAAGTTTTTAACATTACACATTTTCCCAATCGATACTTGCAACTTGGTAGCCGGCAATCGTTTTTACTGTTCACTTTACTTCCAAAGTTTTTATTGCATCGCTAAAGAGGAAATTTCTGAAGCAATAACAAACGATTTGGATCGTAAAATATTTCTGCGATGTTAGATTAATTTTGTTTCATTCATCGTCATTTCATCGTTTTAGGCAAAAATAAGCCCGCCGCTGGGGGGCACATTCTAGCCCCCTATCCCGGTGTTCTACCTACCCCGGTGCTTGCATGGACGGTAGTCACGATCCCGCCGTCATCCTTCTCGGAGTCGCCGCCGCAGCGCCGAACTCAATGGATGAGACGTCCAGGCCCCAAACTTCCAGCGAACGCAAAGGGTTGGAGAAGTATCTTAACTTAAATTATGGAAAATCTCTAGCTGTTTTGGTGCCACATTGAGTAAGGTATTCCGTGATAAACTACAGAAAAGGAAGAATAAACCAGTCCCACCGCTGATGGATCAGTATTTATTATCAGAACCAGAACTCCGTTATATGATGGTGATTCTGTAGTCCATAGATGAAAAGAATATACGAATTTTGCTCGAGATTATTATGAAACTCCTCCTCGACTGTATCCAGAAAACATACATGAAATTCTGCATATTCCAAAAGAGGTAGAAGTAAAGATTGAGCAAGAGAGATTTTTGTCTGAAGAGGAGGCACTTTTTGGAGGAGTTCGAGTGACGTATACAAGTAAAGATAAGAATCAAATATCACTCTTATGGTATCAATATATGTATGTAAGGTTATTGGTGTATGTTTACTTACCTACTGAAAGCAAAAGCATAGCAAGCATATGTGGAAATATAGACCCAGGTATTTTTTTTACTAATTATGTATCTTCGACGCGTATCTACTTAAAGATTAATCCAGTGTTTACAAATCTTGTTACATTGTGTACAAATGCTAAGATCATCTCTTTATCTTGCCAAAAGGCCTACTAGAACAAAACATATAAATCGACCGATAATAGCTTCGCTCTACTTCCCCGAGCACTATTTATTAGAGTAAGTACTAATTGCACGTCCCATAAAAATCTTTGTTGACCAATAACAAAATTAACTACAATAATTTTGCCAACATCATCGTGGAAACGGGCAAATTTCAATTACGGCAAAGATCAAAGTGATAGTAGTAGACGGAGTAGACACATATATTACAATCACGGAAGTGTTGTAGTGTTTTCTTTGTCATCTGTCACGGCACAATGTTACACGTCATTAACAAAACCCATCAGTTGAGAACTCTTGAAAAATGTATCTCTATCCTTTCTCTAATAATAAAAACTTCTATTTTTAAATTTACCACATCATTGTAAATATGCCAGAAGAACCGAGCCCTTTGTGTTGCAATCACTATATTATTGTGTATCTTAATACCAACAAGTTTGTTGGTGCTAACAACGACACGTCGACTAGGTATCGTTCCGGTAAAAATCACAAAAAATCTACAATAGTTTTTAAGTCAATCGCAGACAAACAAACATACTAGACGAATACATTATCTCTTTAATTAAAGTTCCTGAGAACCTGTTTATATGAAGTTCCAGTGTGGGAAATCAAACCCTTTGGGTACCAACCAGAGTGTAAGCACTACGCCACCGACCTGACAACAGAAATGTAAATATTTAGATTTCTGTCACTCCCATAGTAGGATTTAGACACACTCCATTTTATTGTTACCAATGCAAAATAGGCCGCTTTACCGTCCTACAGGAGTGTAAAATTCACAGAAAACTAAATATTATTATGAAGATTTTTGTGGCAAAATTTATCAAAGACCTCATCAATGTCCAACATTATGTTGTGGTCACCCATTTAATAACCCAGCCACTGACTACGGGCTTATGGCCGGATAAGTATCGTAAAACAAATGGGGTTGGAACTATAAAATATAAATAACACGCATGACTCAAATTTCACAGACCTGAGCACGCTGTAATACAAAATTTTACCAGTTATTTGTTTATTATAGCGGCTCTTTTAGGGTGCCTATAAATTTGCAGCGGGGCTGAATTTATATGGATTTACATGTCAGAGCGTCTGCAGCGCTGTAGCCGCGATTTTTCAAATTACCACGAGGCAAGGATGACGTTCGCCTGATGGTAAGCGGCACGACTGCCTATAAACAACTGCACTGCACCTCTGCTCGTCACCCTAGATTATTGTTATAAAGTCTTGTGACCAGCGACAATTTCTTTGGATCTGGAACCGGACATCAGAACACAGCAATATTTACACATTTTTGTTTTTTTTATTCAATATAAGCTAGTGCTTGAGCGCAGTCTTACCTGATGGAAAGCGACGACGCTATCAAGGATGGTAAAGCACACTAGCTTATTAATAGCCTATTTCAATAAAGTTATTATTATGATTATTTCCTTTATGTATTTATCTTCACGGGTTATACAGTGTGTAAAAAAACACGTGTCCGATCCGTGAGGGTCTTATTCAGTGTATCAATACAAACACATGTATATAGCTCATTTGTTGAATATCTGTTTTTTTTTCAAATTTGTTCCAGAAAAACGAATCTGATTTTGTATTTCTGGTACATATTAGAAAAAAAAATTGAGATAATTAACAAATGAGATATATACATGTGTTTGTATTGATACACTGAATAAGACCCTAACGGATCGGATAATAACTAAAACACCTACCGGGATCAACTGCTAAAATGGTGAAAAAATGGCAGTTGACCTCGACAGGTGTAGGAACTATTGTAAGTACATGGAAAGGTTATAAGTCTATGTTGTTGAACATTTGGTGGTCTATAAGCTAGGCTATTGCAAAGGTCGGGGTCACTTGCCATAATTACATTCATAATTATTTTGTGGCAAGCGGTGACTTGCCACCCACTAGATGACTTCCCACATGATCGTCCGATGATGACAGAGAGCAACACCGGTGTGAGCGGCTCAGGGGTGTCGAGAGGTGTGCTGCACTTTCTCCGAAGTTACTCGTGGCGTTATGCCCTTTAACACTTCCACCCCTGGAGTAAATAG
This sequence comes from Furcula furcula, assembly GCA_911728495.1. Lineage (NCBI taxonomy): Eukaryota > Metazoa > Arthropoda > Insecta > Lepidoptera > Notodontidae > Furcula > Furcula furcula. Next base: position 5,226,179 of record OU452245.1, read on the forward strand.
CTCTAACAACTCCTCTCTGGACGGCCAATTAAGGCAAGCCAAAGCTGAGAGTCCAGCGGGGCCCCTTCGGTTTCCACTCGGCTGACGAAGACACGCCGTGGTGGGCCCTGACCTACTCTCTGGAGCATTCGGGTCCGTGGTGTCGTTACGCACCAACAGCTCGCCACAAGCTACCCTGCGGGCAGGCCCTTTATTATTATTATTATTATTCACTCTAGCCTTGAAGACGTGTTCCGGTGCCGGCGGTACCTTACCTCGTACCGTGGCGGTACTTTGTGCAAGGGACCTTCTTTATCGTTGTCGAGGTGGAAATAGATAGATAGATAGATATACTCTTTATTGTACACAAACTCACCTACACATAAAATAAAGCACATAAAAACACTTAAAATCTGAAATATGTACAAAGGGCGGCCTTATCGCTATTCGCAATTTCTTCCAGGCAACCTTGGGATGGAAAAAAGAGAGAATGAAACATAAAAGTGGGGTAGTTAGCTAGTGCAACAATTATGATACTTAGAAAACAAAAAAAAAAAGAAAGTAAAGAGAATATAACAGAAAAACATAGCTATAAATTATAAATGCCAATATTAAAACCAATATAATCATATATACCTATTTATATAAATATATCTTAAATTTATACGTACACTATGTACTACAAAATATATAAGGACCTAAATATAATAATAAATAGCAATATAATTATAGTAAAATATATAAAAACAATAACAATAATAATAAAAACAATAACAATAAAGACAGCAATTAAAAAGCAAAAAACAATGACTATAAAGAAAGATAGTAGGTTTTCAAAAGATTTTTAAATATATAGGATAGTCCGGCTCCGTCTCATATAGGATTACCCTATATAACCTCCCTGGTTGCCTTAATGGACGCTATGGAGAGATTCTTCGGACTTCGCCAGAATCTCTCCAACGCCGGACGTTCTCTAAAGCACGCAGAGAAAACACGCTCCCCCTAGTACTCCCGCAATGCTCCCGATGACGCAGGGCTTACACTGCGTCGTCACCCGCCTCGGGGTCGCAATTATTAGGCACGCACAGAGCTCTCCACCCTGTGCGTCCGCGTAGGGAACCAGTGGAAAATACACGTGGTAAATTCGATTTTGAGTTTTGCATAGATCATCATCATCATCATCAGCCGGAAGAGGTCCACTGCTGAACATAGGCCTCCCCCTTAGAACGCCACAATGAACGACAATTGGCTATTTGCATCCACCGTTTACCTGCCACGCGCACAATGTCGTCTGTCCACCTAGTGGGAGGCCTGCCAACGCTGCGTCTTCCGGTTCGTGGTCGCCACTCGAGAACCTTTCTTCCCCAACGGTTATCGGTTCTTCGAGCGATGTGGCCTGCCCATTGCCACTTCAACTTGCAGATTCTGAGAGCTATGTCGGTGACCTTAGTTCTTCGGCGGATCTCCAAATTTCGGATTCTGTCGCGCAAAGAAACTCCGAGCATAGCTCTCTCCATGGCTCGTTGTGTGACTCTGAACTTTTCTAAAAGGCCAGCCGTTAGAGACCACGTCTCAGTACCATATGTCATCACTGGCAACACACACTGGTTAAAAACCTTCGTCTTCAGGCACTGCGGTATTTTGGACGGGAAGATATCGCGTAGTTTCCCAAACGCTGCCCATCCGAGTTGGATTCTTCGGGCGACCTCTTTGTCAAAGTTGGACCGACCTACCTGGATAGTTTATCCTAGGTATACGTAGTGGTCAACAACTTCGAGTGTATCGTTCCCAACAACTACCGGTACAGAAGTTGTATAGATTCTCTTTTTGTTATTTTTGTTACTTTGTATAGATACCTATATCAAACTAGCTCACAGATACGGCCGGTGTAAACTTTATAAAAAAAAGTAATTAACATTTTCCAATATTTCAATTTAATGGCTGCAATATTTTAAAGTCAATTTAGCTGATTAGATTATTACTAGGGTCTATATTTCAGCATAATAAACTATCAACATCTGTGAACGATTCATTGTTTTCTTTGCCAATTCCCACGCTATCAGAATGATAATTTTGCGGGCAGTCTCGCTGGCCCTTGTCTACAAACTATGATGATACGTGTCAGCCAACCTTGAAGCAGTGATACTTCAATAAACATTCGAGTTTCAATAGTCACGTGGCGAGCAGACATTATACCTTCGCGTGATGCGTACGTGCACATCTCGTAGAAAAAAAAACACCTTGGAAACTATCCACGAGCGCGGATGTGAGAGAAAAAACTTTTTAAAATATCATAAATCACGAACGAACGCTGCTATGACGTCATCACCTCCATTCAGTAGCCCTGAATATTACTATAAAAACTCGAAGGCAACTCGAAAGTAGCACTACCACGCAGCAAATCTAGAGTACTTTTTCTGCTGTAATTTAATTTTCTCGTATACACCTCGAGCGTATAGAGGTACCTGGTTCTACCTGGCACCAGTTCCTTATCAATAAGTACAAATACTCAATTCAAGTTAGTGTGTAATATTGCTATTATTAGGATTAGTAGGATTGCTCCTACGAGACTGTCTTGCTTGTTTTATAATCTTCGACTGCATAGTGATGCAGCCTCAGTATAGTGACCACTACATTCTGACTCGAAGGCTATTTGACTGCAATACATATACGGTAGACTAAGATACTTATCTCTTTTTTATCTCGTTACTAAAACTTTTAAAGCATCATACCCTTAAGAAACAGAATCACAGATCATTTGCTCTCATTTTAGTGAAATAATAATCATAATCATCATCCGAAAGGCGTTCACTACTGAACAAGTAGGGAGGGATTGCGATCATTCTCACGCTTGGAAGTTGTCTTGGGGATAGCAGTATAAGTGGTAGGATAATAGAATGACGCTGCTAACCATCTTCTTATTCTCCATTAGTGGCTTCTTACGGACACCTAACGGGAGGAGATGGGAGGCTGCTATTCTTACAAGAACACCCCACGGCTAATAAAAATAATAATGTTATATTAATGTGTTAAAGTATTCAAAAAAATATGTCTTTAAAATTCGGGACGAGTTACATTAGTAAGTTTGTATATTAAAAACGCTCCGGAAAAACGGTCCAAAGCGGTTTGAACTAGATTTCTTTTAACGTAGAGACATTGTTTATGATTCTTTTTTATTTATGGATTTCTTTGGTGTAGATCGGCAGTTATTGATGCAGAAAACTTTGTCTGTTTTTTCTAGAATGTAAATATATTTCTTTAGATGCAAAAACATGCATTTTCAACCAGGCTGCCCGGTTTTAATTAAATCTGTTAAGATAAAAGTTTCCTGACTCTTCTAGTGTGAACGCAATATATAAAACAATGTCTAAGTCCAGTTTGGTGAGCAAAAATCTAAAATCATAATTAATTAGAATCCGTTAATATATCTCAACCGAAATTTAAAAACAGATCACTCAACCAGAAATTTCACCGCATGAAAATGTACAAAAAAATCCACGTCCCAACCTGTCCGCCATTTGCCAGCTCGCAAGAAATGTAGGTCGGGACGAGCAAGTAAATCCCCCCCTCCTACTTTTAAACTCTGTTAATCCCGGCTTTTCAATGGCGAAACCTTTTCAGAAGGCAGTTGGCATTAACTGCGGTACACAATACGCCGTGTCGTGGCGCGAAGTCTTGAACGCACTCATTGTTCGGTAAATCGAAAATTTCTAACATTCTTTTTTGTACATTGACTCATTTTTAAGTAAGTTTGTTCTAAACTCCGTCACAAATAGTGACTTCCATATTTTGCTATTTAGATCATGTGAGAATTATACTAAATATATATGGTTTTGATCAACTGTAATAAAGTTGGGGACCCAATAAGTCACCTTGCAGGAGTCCATCAGCACCTTCATTGGCTAGGACAATATGGGCCGATCATCTGCTTGTCCGGAAAGTAAGATGATCCATGCGCCGGATGGACATGTAAAAGGACGGTCCTACGCCTAGTCTATTTCCGGTCGTGTTGGCTATCCGTCAAATCGGATTGAGAAAAGTAATTTTTGCAATTTAATATTTCCCGCGTAGAAGGCTGATCTTGTGACAAATTGGCCGCTGTGGTCGTATCGACCAGAAGGAGGAAGTAAATAAAAATTAAACAGCACATTTTTATTACGATACATGAATGAATCGTTTGTGAAAAGATCTCTTATATTAACAAAATTATATTGTATAATACTTAAAAAGTCGGGACTATGAAAAGCTTTGATCAAATTACTAACATTCTAACTTTTATACAGAAACATTCTGGTTTGTTTCGATGTCTCTTCACTCCTTTTAAGATATTAAGACGAGATTCCTTTTACGTCGGTCTCAAGCTGAGACCCTTTTCAAATATACAGCCCTTTATGAGTTTCACCCTTCACTATTTTTCAGCCTTTGTCATGATCACGTGAAGTCAAACTCTATTTGAACAGAACGCGATACAGTATTGCGTGATTCTTTTGACGTTACGCGAAGCGAATAATGCTGTTTACGAATCCCTAAAGGTATTGCTTTTTCTTGTTTAGTTTGGTTACTTTATCACTATTTGAAATTGGTTATTGTGTAAAGGGATTCTGATTTTGTACGTCGACATCGAAAGCTTTTTTTTTCAATATATCGCATGGCTGTTTTAAGAAATAATACTGTAAGTGAAAGTGTAATGTTATTAGGTGGTAGTTACTTCTACTTTGCGCAGGGTACCATACAGATAGGTGAGTAGTTCTACCGCCAAGCAGCGGTGCACAATTCATAATTCCGAACTAATGACGAACTGCAGTGCAGTGGAGCAGTCCATGAGCAGACAATTATATGTCGCTTACGGTCCATCTCTCATCACTAATATGAATTAAAAAAAAAAAAAAAACATGATTTTAGACAGCTTATTCACAAGGAAATTAAACCAGATATCGAAATATGATGTCACATGTATAAGAGCTGTATATAAAACTTTTTTAATATTTTACATTACGGTAAAACCGGATCCAGTTATGGTTTCACTGGATCTCTGCAAACAAACAAATGAATAAACAAACAAAATGTCCCTTTGCAATATCAATGTAAATTTAACTATGCTAACGAGAGTCCGTAGCCGTTACGGCTTTGAGGATTTATTTAAATTTGGAACGCTTTTAAAAAGTCCCAAGCGCTAAATTTAAAAAGCCAGCCCTTTGAAAAAAGTTTCCGATTTTGAGGTTAGCCCTGCGACAAAATCTGTGTTTTATCTGTCGCAGACTGTTTTGTTTTATTATTTCAAGTTCATATGATGCGGAAATGTGGAATAATATTTGTTGCAGACAATATTTTTATTGGGACTAATCCCACCACTCATTCCCACCACTGTGCCTCCTGTCAGCCAGGATCTACAGTGGTCACCAGTGAAGACACCGAGGTTTGATCCTCGGCGAGTCCCGGGGAAATGCTAAATTGTCTTGGAACCCGCAACAAATTTAATTTAAAAAAGTATATAGGAGGAGTTAGAAAAATATAAATTCCACTCCATCTCTCCTCCCTCCTTTGCAAAGCGGGAGACAAGAAAAAATCGCACAGGTCGATACAACCTCAGAACGAGAGATTCTTACAGGTGCACCAACTAGATTCAGACCACCTATAAGGCACCACGGAAGTTACTGAATTTAAATGGACCTAGATTTAGATTTCTACTGTTAAACTTGTTGCCAATAATAGGTATGGCAAAAACGCTTGAAAGCACGGAAATTTTCTGTAGTCGCCACAAGGTCCGAATAATATACAGCTCCGGATGTTATTTCCAAACTGTCCAACATAACTTTGCGCTCATTGTGCCAGAGATCACACTCCCAAAGTAGTAGTGATGCGCAGTTTGCTCTAACTCATTATTCACCGTAGAGCATTGACAGAGAGGTGAAGATACTAATTTAAAAGAGAATAATTTGCTTTTAAAGTTTCCATGTCCCGTCATAAATTGTGCAACGCAGTGGTCTACTTCTATCCATGGCCTATCGAGCCGCTCACGGACATCCGGGAAAAATAAATGAAGATGCCGGCCCTTTGAGGACGCATCCCTGGCTTGCCATTCTGTTAAAAGGTCTTCATAAACAACCGCTTGAGCGTTAAATAATCGCAAGATTTTAGTACGGTCACGAATAGGTAGGAATTCGACATTTATGTTTTCATGGGAGGAGTTATACTTAGCCGCACGTCTTTGTACTACAAAATTACATAAAGTGATGCAAAGTGGAATATCATGGCCTTATGTTGCTCCACTATTATTTAAAGGTATAGCGACTATGGCGTATCACCCATAAATAGCCATCTACATTTTTTTACGTCTTCTGGACCGAGCAAATTATATCTTATTGCAACTCCGGACTACTATTACTAAGATCCGTTTTTGCAAACAAAAAGCAATATTATTGCATTTTGATTTGGTGCTGCTTTTTTTTGAGTCTGCTACGGGATGTCTAACCCAGCCGAAAAGTCAAGCCAAAATATAAGGTAAATCGCGTTAATTCTCGATTTAAATTATGTTCGATAGTAAAACGCGAATTTGTAAAAGTTATGTAGGTACCTAACTGCCGAACCTACAAAGGTCAAATAAAGTTAATTGACATAAAGTCATTTTTTGAAATTGCTTTATTTCGACACTCTAAGCCAAATAGTACTTAATTACGTTCAGAGTAAGTAGATATATCAATAATCTCGTAATAATTAGTCAAAAATAATCATAAGAGGCTCTGAAAGTCAAAATAAAAATATTACAAAAAATGACTTACTTGGAATTAAAGTTAAATGTCGTTTGTGAGTGCGGCAGTAAGTTTAGTTTGCTCGACTTAAGGATCAGGAATTAATGATCTGAATCATTGAGGCAGTCAATTAAATTAAATTATTACTCCCTATAATTGTTAATACATACTTAAATAGTAAAACTTGACCATCTTTGATAGCGTAGTGTGGGACTGCAGTCAAGCACTTGCTTATTAGTAGAAAAAAACACCCAGACACTTGGTGGGTATGGCACCCACGCTAATTGGGTTGCGGCCAAGGTGTCTAACCTAACCACTAGACCAACAGGCCCGTCAAACAAAACGACAGACAGATACACTTCTAATACTATGTCGTAGCTACTAGATAAATATAAAGTAAATGTTTAAACTGTTATATCATCTAGGTATATATAGAGTATTACCAGTGCAGATAAATCCAATCGCGCGGTGTGCCACGGAAGATCGCGCCTGTTACTGAAGCTTTATGTATCGGCTGCACCTGTTGCTTGCAATGGTTTGCCATTTTCATTCAGTTTCAAATCCTCTTATTTGAATAAAGTGATTTATATTTTTTTACTTGCTAAAAACCATGAGTTAAGTCGATTTGCGAAAATAATTGGAGATGCAATTTTTTTATTTGTAAAGAAATGTGTTTTAAGAGTTTTGAGTGTTGTCTAATTTAGAAGATGTGTTAAAGTCTTTTCAAATTATAAAAGGAAAAACGAAGGCAGCGGATCTGCTTCCAGTTACCATTTTATTATGTCACGTGTGTCTTTAGACTATCATAAATATGTGAAAAAATGACAAGCCCGCTGAGTTTCTTGCCGAATGTTCTCAGTTGAGGCTGCGATGTAATCCGATAGTAGCTTTTAAAAAAATAACCGTTCAAAGGTGCTCGAATTAAGCCTATTTGAAATAAATGATTTTTGAATTTAGGACTACATATACTCGTAAGATGAAATAGTATTACCTACTAAAATACGAATTCAAAAAATCTAGACTATTTTGGCTACATCACTATCACCCCAATGACATCAAATTGACGTCAGCCACTATTTCAAACCACAGTAATTTAATTTAGAGAAAAACATTTCTTATTTCACGGAACTTTCATTTGTTTCGGTCTAATCAAAACGTATGTTTCACGTCATTATTCCTGTATAAACGTACAAACGTTTGGAGCAGCCATCTAATTTTAAAATAAATCATTCGAAGCAAATAGCCCACAACTAAACGATCCATAAAATTTCTTTGAGGCCAGCATACGTCTTAATGATTGGATGCGAACTAAACTGTGTTTCAAGTATTTCAGAAACATAATTTTGCAACTTTTTGAAACTAACTTTTAAAATAATACAAGGTCGAGGTGCATTTCGTTTATAGAAATAGAGCAAAACATACCAAGTAAGTAACTATTTGGAAATACTAATATTCTACAATAATCTACACACGGTCGTCCGATACCAAACTAGGCAGAGCCTGTACTATGGAAACTAAACAACGGATAAGGACATTTGGTGGGAACTGGGAATCGAACCCACGACCTATTCGGTTGCGGCCAGGGTGTCTACCAGTAGACCAACAGGTCCATCAATCAATCAATCGCATAAAACATTGTTTTAGTCAACATAAAGCCAGCCAGGCTGTGTATAAATAACAATGGTGATGTAATTTGAGCGGATAGTTCTGAATTATTAAAACACATATTCTCTAAAAAGTCGTAAATTTAAAGATGAAGCTGGAGACAGTAATACTGCAACAATTTTTCCCAATATAATTAAGTTTCATATTATTGAAAGAGTGTGATTCCAATGCTTAGATACGTACAAGAACTCAGAATCACTACCATTCATGATAGATACGAGTACTTTCTGGAATTTTCCTAATCCGGATATTCAGAGCATTATATGGTTTTAATAATGGTTAGGTTCGAATTTTGCCGTAGGTGTCACCTTTATATAATGTTCATTAGTTAGATTCATTAATTTTCCACGTTACTACCCGTTTTGACAAAACCGAGGCCATGCATTGTTTACTGCTTTTATTGTTGCCATTTTCACCGTACAAAGGCAAATTTGACCTTCTGAACAGATTATTTTCGTGCAAAATTTACCGCTACGAACAAACGACACATAAGTTAAATACTTTATTTTACGATGACACTGACCAACAAAATGATACATTGTGAATATTGGATATGGCGAAAGCACCGTTTGTTGACTAGGCACTACACTACTATAGGTACTATTACAAATTGAGGATGGAGTCTCGAAGATATGTTGACGGCGATGACAATTAAATTCGCAAAAAGCTTTAAATTAGTTTATCATCATATTTATTGAGCCAGTACTAGACTGCAGTCCCACCTGATGGAAGGCAGTGGAATAAAAACTAAATCATCATCATTAGCAGCCGAAAGGCGTCCAGTGCTAAACAAAGGACTCTTCTTAAAAGGGAGGTGTTGCCATAATATGTACGTTTGGCAGGCGTCTTGGAATCGCAGTATAGGTGGTACGTAATCCAATAGAATAACCCTGCTTTCCTTGTTCTTATTTTCCCTTAGGCACCTCTTAAGTTCACCCAATGGGAGAAGATGGGAAGGTGCTATTCTTACCCGGACACCTAACGGGTTCAAAAACAAAATGGCAAAGTAAAAAGAGTTTTGATAAAATTAAATTTTAATCATACCATGTAAAACGCACTGCAGTGTGGCCGATAAAGATACCGTATAAAAATTTCACTATTTAAACCTCCTTTTTTACGTAGGTAAATCCTCATGGATACCCGCGGACTCTTACCGACTAAAACCCCATAGTGACCTCATCCCGCTGTAGACCTCATTCGGTTTCATGTCGCTACTATTACATACTTACAACATTTAACACCTTTATTGTATACATGAAAGCAATAAATACTTTGATACTTTGATACTTTGACCTCATAGTGACATCTCATCCCATTCTAAATCTAACCTCTGTTAAGTGAACCAATCAATACACGGTGTCCAAAGAACTTATTTTTAAAACTAACATCATTCTCGTTTCAATGTTTCATAAAATAGTAATATCGATGAGTCCAGTAATACAATATGCTTTGATTTATGGCGTCCAAAGCGATTTCTCTTCGTTATGTCCGAAGTATTTTTCGCTATGTTACTCGATACATGAGTCGGCCCTTTTAAAGATGGATCGTCGATATAACCCATACATCATGAAATTCCTCATTGGAGAGCGTCCAAGTGGAAATATGCATTTATTTTTTAAAGAACAATGGATTTGCGCTTGACCACAATCTCACGTGTTGGGTAATAGAAGATGTGCTCTAGGATGGACCACGCTTACCCATAAGATGCCTGTTCACTCTCTAAACTTGAATAAACTTATGTTATCAATTAGTTGAAAGTGAACAATGTATTAAAATTTAACAACGTTAAAACTTACTAAGTGGAGCATTTCAAATTTGAAAGACTTCTTAAACCTAGCATTAAAATTAAAAGTGATTTAGTATTTCGTACAAATAACGTTTACAGTAAACATAGTTAATAGTAATATACAGAGTGTGTAAATACTCTAAGATCGGATTAGTATTGGTTGTAGAAATAAGGAAAAACAAAGAGATAAGCGAGAAAAAGGTTTGCCTTAAGGTATGCAACTGTCTTAAGCTTTTTTCCAGCATTGTTAATTTTTACAGCTACGAGTACCTACAACACCCTTCGTAATGGAACCTGGTCCCAAACTAGGCCTATACTATGGAAACCAGACAACTGATACTAATATACTTTTTTTTTGTTAATACACAGTTAAATAACACCCAGACACTTGGTGGGAATCAAACGCACGACCTACATGGGGTGGCAGCCAGAGTGTCTAACCACTAGACTAACAAGCCTATCAAATTAATAGATAAGAAATTAATAAAATTATAATGGAGTTTAAAACGAAAATTATTATCTCTTAAAAACAAGTCATGATAATATTCTTTTTTTATGTCATGAAATCTGTAATCAAATCAGATTACTCCTAAACAATTTATGCTATTTCATTAGTGATTTCATTGTGTTACACATATTGAATAATATAAAAAACCTCTAAAAGAAGTCTCAATAGAAAAATGTGACCTAATTTAAGGAAGTTTAATGTATTTTTCAGCTTGTCCCCACCCATCCAATATAAGATGGTCTCGGTAAATAACAACTTTACGACTTCATGTTTTAAAGAGAACATTGTGAACATAAATCTAAGTGATTGGCAGCGTGTTTGTACGCGTTAGCCAACAAAGTGTGCAACATTCGACACCACGTGTTGGAAACTTGGAACTTAGAACGGTATTCGTGAGGTAAACGATGAATGAAAAGGTGCGGTTTTGACATCTTTTTAGTACAAACAAGTTATTGAATAATTCCAAAAGTTTTGCCAATATGACAGCTGAAAGCCTGACTGTGGCGTCTAATGAAACTTTTAACTGAGAAAATTAGAAGGAAGGAAGGATTAGAAAGTATTCTAGTTCTGACACGATTCTAGTTTCAGAACCATAACTGTTTCTAACCAGAAAATATTTTGTTTAAAGTTAAGTTTGTTAGTTTGTTTTGTTTTGTTAAGTTAGTTAGTTGCTAAGTTAAGTTAGTTAGTAGGTAGTTTACTAGGTGGTAGGTTAAGTTAAGGGACCGTCCTGGTAGGTACCAGCGCAGTGTCAGATATTCTGCCGGCAAGCAGCTGTGTGTAAAAATTGCTGTGTTCCCTTGTGAAGAGTAGTGCAGCTTGTAAAATTACCAGACACAAGAGACATAATAACTAATATCTCGGGTGAAGAGCGAGCAGTGTAGTTCAGCTGTCTATGATAGGCAGGCGTGTCGCTTACCTTATATAGAACGTCTTGCATTTCTCGTCACAAGGTTGCATAAAAAAAGCAACTACTATATTTATCTACAAATAATTTTCTGATTAGAAATAATTCTAGTTCAGAAAAACCAATTCTTAACTTTTTTCTTCAGGTAATTTCTTTCATTAAACAGCACAGTTATAATCAATTTAAAGCTCCAGCAATTTTTAATTTGTATCAACTCTACAGTGACTGTGTATGTGAGAGTATAATCTGTAGTTAGCTAGTTTTCATAAAAATCATATTTAATTGTTAATGATTTTTGACTCTAAATGTAGGAAGCTGAAAACCCACTAGACCGACAACGTTGTAAAAGTCGCGAGCAAGATGGATGGACATAGTTAACTGTCGTTCATTGTAGGGTTTTAAGGGGGACTTTGTTCAGCGGACGTCTTCCGGCTGATGGTAATGATGTTTAAAATTCATTTAATTTAGTAGCTGGTTGGGATATAAGGGACTATCTAGATAAATATCACCGCTTTGGCAAATATTCTACCGCCAAGCAACAATGAGTAAACATTGCTAGGTTTAAATAAAAATATCTAACACAAGAGTTTTAATAACTAATGTCTTGGGTGCCAATCCAGCTGTCTTTAGGCAGATGTGTCGCTTAACATATGGCAAAACATCTTGCTTGTCTCGTCACTAGGTTGATTAAAATATTGGCCAACATAAACGACGCAGATTTTTAAGGAAGCAATTATAGTACTAATGAATATCTATGAAACACACCAGTAGATGGCGCTGTATACAGTTTCTAGTATTTGTTCGTAGCTCACACAAAGCCCACTCAATATCCGCTACATCCACCACCGTTATGAGTTATAACATTATAAATCTCAGTAGCTGTGTAGCTATTAGGTACTAGGTAGGTACCTATTATTGTGTGTTCAGGTCGAAATATTTCAATGTCACAAAATATTTCTAGACAATGAAGATTGGATGGACGGACGACAGTATCTCACGTTCCGGGAACTGACTTGTAATTAAGTTACAAAAGGTTTTCTATGTATAAATTAACTTTATTTTTACATAGTTAATCAAACTGTCATCATAAACTGAAGTTTTTTTTAATAAGCTAATAATTCATAATCATGACTGTATCTCTACTTACCATCACAATTGTTCATGGTCAAGCATTACCATATATTGAGTAAAAAAAACTTCACGCATCCGTACTTCTCTTTCTCATTTATAAGACATAATATTGCTAAAGAAATTGATTTGATGTCCATAATCTGGGATTTGCTCAAGTCCTTTACTTACCTGTCCTAATAACATCCACAGCACAGGGGCACGTCCTTAGCTACAATATCGAACACATCAAGATATTTTTTTAATTTTCCTAAGTAGGTATAATTTGCAGCATTTGTGGGTAAAAAGTGCTGTGTGATCGTGACAAATTAGAATCGATTCCCAGGTTATAAAAGAAAAAAGACAAAGAAAGAAATGTTTTATTCGTAGCGAAATCAATACAGTAATGAATTTAGGCATTTTAGGGTATTGTAAATATAACTAGCTTGCCACGAAAGAGAGAGAGAATGTAATACGAGTACACATATACCAGAACGAGGGTGCACCAGTAAATAATCTGTTAATCATGATGGGAAAAGACCGAATGATATACCTATCTGTATTATAATTGTAAGCATTAATGTTTTCTTTTGCTCATCATCATCATCAACAGAACGTCCACTGCTGAACAAAAGGCCACCACCTTGGAAGGGAGAGGTTGCAACCCCCACGCTTGGCAGGCTTCTTGGGGATCGCAGTATAGTAACGTATTAATTAGCAACTTATCTTACTAATTAGGTAGGTAATTCAATAGCAAGACGCTGCTTCTTGTTTTTTTTTCACTGAGAAGAACCGGCAAGAAACTCAGTGGGGTGATGCACGTCGTTGAGGTCGCATGCGTACGACCCTTCGGCCTCGCCGGCGAGACCGGTGTCTGATAGCTAGTGTAGCATACGGTTGTCGGGGAGGGTTCGGCGCATCCCGGTCCAATAGGACCGTCATGGGGTCAGGAGGGTCGAGCAGTACGTGCCGTGGTCTGCGGCGCGAGTCAGAAGGACTAAGGGCGTAATCGGCGGCGGCGCGGATTAAACTGTTCGCGTGACGGGACGCGGATTCAAAGTAGCGTTTCGACGCTTCTTTGAGGAACTTACGAAGGGGATCTAACTTGAAATCGGAATGCAGATCTACATTCCGCACGGGGCACCGACGGCACGTCGGAGGAAACGATTTTGGATAATCTGGAGGCTATCGATAAGGGTGCGGGCGGCGTGCGCGAAAACTACACTCGCGTAAGTCATAATTGGGCGAATGCAAGCTTTGTATAATGTCAACTTATTTCTAAGCGACATTTTACTCCGCTTGCAGAGAAGGGGATACAGGCGACCTAATACGAAAGCCGCTCGATTGCGGACTGACCGAATGTGCGAGCCAAAAGTCATGGCGGAGTCCAAGGTGACTCCGAGGTACTTAACCTTCCTAGTCCAGGGGATAGGGCGATTAAATAGGGATATTGGGACCAGTCGTCTGCTGGGCCGAAGGCTCCGCGCGGAGAACATATTGGCGGGTCCCCGGGAGAAGACCACCGCGGCACTCTTCTCCGGGTTCACCTCTATGCGCCACGTACGAAACCATTAGCCCAGGGCGTCGACTGCGGCTTGAAGAGCACGCGTCAAATAGGACATGTTCCTATGGGAATAATAGAGAGCGGTGTCATCCGCGTAAAGGGCGAGTTGGATTCTGTTCGAACGAGGAATGTCGTTCTTGAACAGGCTGAACAAGAGGGGAGAGAGCACAGAGCCCTGGGGGACTGCGGCCTGTATAGGATGGGGCGAAGAAAACGTACCTTCGACCCGGAATCGAAAGGTACGATTCGAGAGAAAGTCTCGTATGATGAGTATGAGCCTATCGGGGACTCCTAACTGGAAGAGCTTGTATATCAAGCCGTTGTGCCAGACCTTGTCGAAGGCCTTGGCAACATCGAAAAATAGGGCGCCTGCCTTAGTTGCCTCTTACACCCAACGGGAAGAGATGGGTGGGTGCTATTCTTTCCCGGATACCCCACGGGTCAACGGTTTTCTATTGCACGTTGTCTTGCAATAATGGTAAAAGTACGACTTTTATGCTCACGTCACTACTCTTGGTGTTGCGTGTTGCAAGTCCGGTTTTATCCTACTGCCTGTTACCAGTTTATCAGTTCATAAGTCTGGTGATCTGCTAACGCTTCTGCGTTGCGTGCGGGGTCTCCTTACCAACACCATTTTCATCTATCTATTATCATGTCTCTGTGACACTTTAACTTCTTTAGAGAAACAGTTTATAAAAAGTCTAAGTTAATCAATAAAGACCATGACTTGTAAAAATAATATAGTACCAAATTCAAGTAAAATCCAATTTTAAAGTATATTTTTCCTGAAAGAAACGTTTTGCGAAATGTTTCACGTAGAAAGGTGGGAATTTAACGATGACAGGTCGTGATCGGATTTCCGCGTTGACATGCACCTCGCGAGAATGCCAAATAAATCCAATATTCGGAAAATATCTCACAAGAATAGTACTCACATTTCTTAGGAATTTAGTAGTCACTGTTTCAAATAATATAAATGTAGATGCTCTGACTAAAGATTAGTGGAAACATTTTCTAGAGAAAATTGGTTGTATCACAAAAAGTATATCATAATGTATCAAATATTATAACTGCGAACAATTAAAATGAACATAAATTACATTATACATACAAAATATATATACACATGTACATATATATATATATTTCAACTCATCTCAATAAGACCTTTCATTTGATATCCATATTGATGTTTTGGTAGCAAAAAATATTCTCGTATAAAGACGGCTGGGGGACACCAATTAACAATTTAAAAAAATATATGGACTATGTCACTCCCACAACTACGATGCATCTAACGACATATTATAGTCAAAATTCATCGAGCCGTTTAGGCTGTAGGCCGTGCCAAAGAAATAGATAGACATACATACATACTTACATACTCCGGAAAAACATAAACCTCTTCCTGGGGCAATCGGGCAAAAATATATGTAAACCATAGCGAGAACCGCCAATCTATCTTAAGGGGAGTTTTTGCTAAAATTTAAGCCGGTCGAAGGTTTTATTTTGGTATTTTTTTTGTTCATCGTATGGTCCAAAAGTTTTTAAGACAGATTGACTTAATCCTCTATGTCGTTGAAGGTACTTTTACAGAACGTCGATCCTTTATCGAAAAATTAATACATTTCCCGAAAATTGTGGCTTTATTTACTGGTTGCTTACTTATTTGCAGGGATTTAATTCGTGTCGATACTCATAACTTCACTAACGAGTGTATCTTAATAAGCCTTATCTTCGTCTTTTTTTTCATATTATTATGTCCTATAAATTTATTCATTCCATAGTACAGGCTCTGCCTAGTTTGGGATCGGATGACCGTGTGTGGATTGTCCCAAGATATTATTATTATTATTATTATATCTGCAATTTACGTAAATATTAGTAGTTACCGTATCATTTAGCATCAATTTTCGTGCTAATCTAGTTAAATAACTAGCAGTAGCCAATGAAAATCTTGTCTATCTTTATAAAAACTAGTAACTAAGATGAAAATGGACTAAAATAATTGAGAACTGTTTCAATTAATATCTACCCTGCCGACCAAATAATTTTATGGTTGGAGTCTTCTAACAATACATTTATTATTTGTACTAGATCTAGCTTTGCTAATACAGTGTGCATTTTTTTCCAAAATGAACATGTTCGATTCCTCCAGGAATATGGATTTTTCATAAATCCAACGATACCGTTTAAATTTTTACCAAAATCGGGCCCAAGACTCCTTTGAGTATTTTTCGCTATTCCTTAGTGCCCATCCACACCAACTTGAAAAAATCATTCTGTATTTGAAAGAACTTCAACCATATGGTTGAAGTGCGTGCCCTAATCATTTAATGCTAGTCACGAGTATTATTTACCCCACAAATCTACGGGAGCCATTCGTATGCGTCGTTCGTGGTGTTTACTTTTCCCTTGACAAAACCTAGTCTGAGTTTTCACAAATTAAATTAAAAGTATTATCTCAGAGAATTATCTGAAAGAATGTTTAGATAGGAGCAGTTTGTTGGTTTCAGGGTTTTAAAATGTTAAAATGTTCTGCCTGTGTTTTTCTAATTATACGTTAGACCTTCCAATTATTTCCTAAGTGTTTTTGTTTTTATCTGTTTATTTTTGGTAGGATTTTTTTTATTCTTCTCTTGTTCTGTTCTGCTAGTTGGCGCTCAACTGGTTTCATTAAGCCAGGCATCATCTGTATAGTTCTTCAGCACGCAATTTTTAATGGTTATCTGAATACTTATCTGTGGTCAATGTAAGAGCCTTCTATAAAACCTTCTATTAAAAGGTTTCTAATGAAATTCTTTCATTGAAAATGAAGTACTATTTGAAGTAGCAACCGACCTTAATATTGCAAAATAAATCTATAAATCTATATCTATTCGAATTTCCGAACACAATTATAGCATCTACAGTGCCATAGAACTAAAATGCGAACAAAACAATAGTAACCCTACCTATATAAAATAGTATACAATAATTCATCGAAATTACTAAAAATAATACAGTACGAGGTCTTTCTGTTTCTAGTCGAAATTAACAAACCGTAAACTTTCTTTGAATTAATATGACAACTCATGGTAAACTCACTACTAAGTTTAACAAGTCTCATGTAATACCATTTAAGAATATTAACATAATTAATAAAATATCATCATTTCATCATGTTTCATAACTCATAACTAAAATATTTTAAAACAACTGTTTGTTTAATGATTTTAATTTGGAAAAAGAGAACAAAAAGACTACAGTTTCTTTGAGTACATCTGTTTTTCTGTTGAGTTTCGCCTTTAATATAGGATCTTCAAATTAAGCATTGACATCATATGAATTTTCTTATTCCGAGTGTCTTGGTAAAAACATTACCAAAACCACAATCTTGTCACGTAATATATACTGTACGTGAAATAATCTTATCGTCAGGTTTGAGGAGTAAAGGAAGCTTGCATGGAAATATCTTGCTTGGCATTAAGTGATGCCATGCAAGTTACGATTATGAACGGGTTACTCTTCAATACAATTATTTAGATCGTACTCTAACCCCTAAGTGCCAAAATAGGCTGTATTTAGCAGCCTAAAACATGGCTTATTGTAGCTGTAGTCGGTTATTAATTTTGATACAAAATTAAAGACTGTAGATTTATTTCTATATCAGTACCAACCCGCACTAGTTTCAAGCGTTTGGTACGATTGGAACCGTTGTTACCGTATGTTGACTGAAGCTAGTATAGCTAAAGGTAAATAGGAGTGTGCTTATTTTAATGGAAACTTCAGACACAAAGAAGCGAGGACAGACAAGCGAGGAAGTAATTATCTCGAAAAGCAATTAAGTCAAAAACATTTAATACAAAACGCAGCTTTAGTCTCGCAACGCTTTTTCTCTTTTAAAGCAAAGACCTATACAGATTCAAGTACACAGTTAGTCTATCTACATGACCTCATGTAATAAGGATGTATGTTTTATAGAACTAGAGAATAAGTATAAATATCAGCTTCCGTAGTGTAATTGTTAACGAAATTGCAGTTAAAATAGCTAAAAACGACCTTCAGCCTTATGGTCGCAGACATTTGTGTTCGCAGACTTTTTAAAATGGCATGTTCCGTGAAATAAATATCCTAAACTTGAAAAAAAATGCCATCTATACTTATAATAAAACTGTAACAGGTCAAATTCTGTACATTGAAGATATTTTGAAAATTATATTTGGAGGGCATTCTATTACCGATACTGAGGCCGAAAATGTATTTTTTTTAATTTTTGTCTGTCTGTCTGTCTGTCTGTATCACGGCTGAGCATCACGCCGAAACTACTGAATGGATTCAAATGAAACTTGGCATGATTTGAGATCTTACTACGAGGTAGGGCATAGGATACTTTTTATCCCGTAATCTAGCACGGTTCTTTTGGGAGAGGGGATTAAAGTCAAAACGGGTACTTGGTTATACACTTGGTCCGATTTTATCAATTTTTCTTTATAATATAATAAATATTAGTAAGGGAACACTCATAGAGAGTTGTTATCAAGGTTTTGTAATCGATCGGGTTAAGCAACGTTAGGTAAGGTCAATAAATAGATGGGTGACCGTTTAACGCCATTTGGACTAAACGGGTCAGTGCTTCGGAGAGCAAGTAAAAAGTTGGTCCCAGTTTTTAACCGACTATAAAAAAGGAGGTTATGTATTCGATGCGAATGTCTGTTATTAAAAGTTTAGTTAACGTAAAAATAGCGCAGGCGGAGCTGCGTGGGTCAGCTAGTATTGAATAAACTACGTGCGGTCCTTTTTTTGTCGCTATTAGAAATTATTCGATTTTTTCTAAGAATGGTTTGCCAAGTTGATAATCGAACGCGTGGTCCTGATTTGGAGA
This sequence comes from Furcula furcula, assembly GCA_911728495.1. Lineage (NCBI taxonomy): Eukaryota > Metazoa > Arthropoda > Insecta > Lepidoptera > Notodontidae > Furcula > Furcula furcula. The sequence goes on from OU452245.1 coordinate 5,245,308, forward strand.
GCCAGTCATAACATCCCGTAGGTTGCCGTGAAAGTCGGCCAAGGTCAACAACCTGCCCGGATGTTCCGTTGCACAAATCACTGGCTAGTAGACACACTACTGGCTGGTAAAAAGATCAGATCCCGGTGCCCTAAAGTTGAACGTCTCATGACCTACCATCTATTAAATACTTTTACTCATAATGCTTCTAGTACAAACAAAACGGATCCCAGGTAACGCAAGTTGCTTAAAGATGTGTGGAATCCAGGTTATAAATATTATTGCTCGTTATACTAATATTTATTATTAACCATTCGTTATCCCTAACAGAAGTGTCCGAATCACAGATAGGTATTATCCAAGAATATCTTGAATTGCCAACATGTTAACGTCTAAAAACACATTAAAGCATTTCCCTTCGCTATCATTCATCTGTTAATGATTACATTTGTATACGACCGGAGACCATTATGTTGCGAAAAAGACTATAAATTACGTCATCATTGTTTTGTCAGTTGTGGCAAAAAAATAAACTATACTTACATAATTATCATAGTTTAGGAAATTATTGCCGTCAATTATTTCTCTCGTATAGTTAGTAGCCAACCTGGTGTCAGAGTTCAAGCTGCCGTTAGGCCTCTTAGTTGGCTTAACGACTGCTAACTATTGACTGAATAACTAATATCTCGCATGACAAGCGGCAGTGCAATACAGCTGTCTTTAGGCAGGAGTGTCGCTTACTATCAGGCCCACGTTTTGTTTGTCTCGTCAGTTAGTCGTATAAAAAAAATTCTTCTCCTTACATAAAACAAAAGTTGCTCCAAAATCATGATACAGTAATATATACATCGAACCTCCATCCAAACTACATCCGTCAAGATTTGCATACCCTGCTAAACCGTGCTGCAGGCACGACTCCAAATATTGACAGAGTGAGTATTATATCGTAGTATTTCACATGTCTGTATAGAGAATAATATGTTAGTGCGTTCCAGACCTATATACACCGGAGCCTTATTCTTCGATGTCGCCAAGGCATTCGATAAGGTGTGGCACAATGGCTTGCTTCACAAGCTCTACCTCATGGGCGTGCCAGACCGTCTCGTTCTCATCATACGAGATTTTCTCAGGAATCGTACTTTTCGATATCGTGTCGAAGGTACGCGATCCACTCCCCACCCTATTCAGGCCGGAGTCCATCAAGGCTCTGTGCTCTCTCCACTCCTGTTCAGCCTGTTCACGAACGACATCCCTCGTTCGGACAGGGTGCAGCTAGCCCTATACGCGGACGACACCGCACTATATTTCTCACACAGAAATAAGGCTTTCCTGACGCGCACTCTTCAAGTCGCCATCAACGCCCTAGGCGAATGGTTCCGTAAGTGGCTCATCGATGTGAACCCGGAAAAGAGCGCCGCGGTGTTCTTCTCCCGGAGTACCATCAGATCCCATACTGCGGGCCATCCTAGTCGTCGTTTAGGTCCGATCACCCTCTATGGGCGTCCGATCCCCTGGACCAGAAAGGTCAAATATCTAGGCGTCACCCTAGACTCCCACATGTCATTTGGACCGCATATACGGTCAGTACGCAACCGAGCGGCCTTCGTCCTCGGTCGGCTCTACCCCATGATCTGCAGGCGGAGTAAACTGTCGCTTAGATAAGTTGACACTTTACAAAACCTGCATCCGTCCCATCCTAGCTTACACCAGTGCCGTATTCGCACACGTGGCTCCCGTTCACATCAATAGCCTCCAGGTTATTCAAAACCGATTCCTTCGACATGCCGTCGGTGCCCCGTGGTACATGCGGAATGTCGATCTTCATTCTGACTTCGGTCTAGTCCCTATCCGCAAATTTTTCAAAGAAATGTCCGAACATTACTTTGAAAAAGCGTGCGTCCACCCAAACCCGCTAATCGGATCCGCTGCCGACTATACCCCCGACCCCGACCCTGGTCCTGGTCCCTCAGATCGTCGAACTGCCGTACATCGCCGCCGTCCGCGGCATGTACTGCTCGACCCACCCGACCCGATGTCCGTCCACCTGGACCATGACACTACACCAACACCAACACCGACAACGACGTCACGAGTCGTAAACACACCTACACACAGACACCGGTCTCGCCGGCGAGGCCGAAGGGTCGTACGCATGCGACCTCGACATGCATCCCCTCGCTGAGTTTCTTGCCGGTTCTTCTCAGCGGGGGCGCGTTGTGAACCGGTGGTAAACTCATACTCTCTAAGCGGCAGCCCAAGCCGAGGCCGTGCCTCCCTGAGGTGCCCTTGAGCTAGTCGCTACCTTTCTGGCTCGAGCACTTAAAGCGCTCGCCCTCTTGTCCGGTGAAGCTGTAATGGCCATCTGCGGCCAACAGTACTACTCCTACACAAAAAAAAAAAAAAAAGTTAGTGCGTAGTATGCGTCATAATCCACATTGATCTGTCAAGACTTGGAAGTCGTGCTAGGCCTACCAATACTATTCTATTCGTGACAGGTCGAACCATTTTTCTCCATTTGTCTAAGGCGTCTCATAGACTTACGTAAGTCTATGAAGGCGTCCCAACTATAGTAAACTTTTCATAAATTTAAATGATCAGAAAAAAAATTGTACCACATAAATACAATCTCAGATAACCTACCCATATTGGCAGCCCCGCACATCATCAGGTGTCGTATTTTATTCATGTATTCAAAACACAGACATACAACAAAACACTATTTATATACAAACCCGTTGCGAACTTCCCAATACATTTTGCATGTCGGTACGGCTCGAGCCGAGCTGATGGAATGGTGCCAAATACTAGCGCGAAAGAAAAAAGAAATAAGGTAACAAACAGCAGCTAATGGAATATTCCTACATGAACGGTTTTAAAATCGCGGAAGAAGGTTCAATGGGCTTGTGTTTATATACGTACCGTCATTGTTGGACTGCCAAGGAGGTTACTGTCACTGCGAAAAGATGCCATAGGCAAATTTAGAATAATAGTCGTAAAGATACCATAGATAGACAAATTTAGAATAATATGCAACAAGTATAAATTACAAAAGCACAAAAAGCCCAACTGCGAACAAAGAAAATGGTCTTAAATTACGAAACGCATACATAAATTGTATGTGCATTAGTCACTTTTCTCGTTTAAAAATTTTTTTTTGTACCTATTTTTTTAATTTTTTTATTTGTTTAACTTTGTGCACTTACAGTACAAGGCGGACTTAATGCCTTAGGCATTTTCTAACAGTCTACCTTAGGGTAGTGCGGAAATATATTGTGGTAGGTGCCGAATTGTGTGAAATAAAAACTGAAGAACATAGATATATTACACATACATAAAAATATGAATAAAAATACTATATATATATATATATATATGTATATACTATAACTAATACAAAAGTGATTATGATACTAATAATATATACAATAATTATAAATGAAGAAGAATAAGGATGTCATTCTGCCAATGTGTGATAGAGATGCTCCCGAAGCTTAGCCTTGAATGTTATGCGATTCTTAGCCATCCTGATTTCCTGAGGAAGTGCATTCCAGAGAAGAATAGATTGCATAAAAAAGGAAGAATGTATGAAGTTAGAACGATGAGATGGACACTTGAGGAGAAGATTATGTGAAGAGCGGAGAGATTTAGAATGATTAGAACAGAGATACTGAAAATGAGATGTAAGATAGGCAGGCGAAGTAGACGAGTGAAGCAAAGAAAATAGGGTAGTTAGTGCTCTTAGAGTTCTTCGCTTACGAATGGGAAACCATTTTAAAAGAGCACGATATATGAAGCGTATACAGTTGTTTATAATTCGATCCAATTTATTTAAAAGATCAGAGTTTAGATCTAAATAGCACACATCACCATAGTCGATCAAAGGAAAGATTAAGGTTTGCACAAGCATTGTTTTAGTAGCAGATGGAAAAAATTTTTTAAATCGGTAGAGTAGCCGCAAGATACCCGTAACTTTTTGGCTGATCCTAGAAATATGTGTTTGCCAACTAAGCGTCGCATCAATGTGTAGGCCCAGGTCTTTCACACTAGGACTATACTCAATAATTGTACCATCAAATAGGAGTGACGGGATAGCAGAAAAATCTACTTTAGCAAGCATACGAGGGCTACCAATAATGATTGCCTGACACTTAGCGGGGTTCACAGCCATACCGAACTTATCTGCCCAATTCTTAATGGCAACAAGATCCAGATTTAAATTGGAAATAGCTGTAGAAATGTTGTCGATACTGGCAACCGAATAAAGTTGTAAGTCATCAGCATAGAGATGATACAAGGACTGAAGTTCAGAGGTAACAAGATCAATAAAGATAGAAAAAAGTAGAGGGGATAGAATTCCGCCTTGAGGGACACCAGCATCAAGGTCACACCATTTCGAGAAAGACTCATCGACACGTACTGACTGCTGACGCCCCCGAAGATATGAAGAGAACCATTCCAGAGCCTCAGGCGAAACCACACGATAGGAAAGGATAGATAAAAGAAGGTTATGATTAACTGTGTTAAAGGCATTCGAAAAGTCAACCAAGACTAAAATAGTGACCTTAGCGTCTTCCATTGCATATCTAATGTCGCCAGTCACCTTAAGAAGTGCAGATACAATGCTATGCCCAGTCTTGAAACCAGATTGAAAGGGACTAGTGAGAGAATTTTGAAGTACAAAAAGAGATAACTGTTTGTGAGCACAGGCTTCTAACACTTTAGACAAGAATGGAAGAATAGAAATAGGGCGAAAATGACTAGACTATATCACCTGAGATATTGATTAAGTCTCTTGAGCGTGAGCCCAGTAATTTCTCCAATATGGTGGTCATCAAATTTAAAACACCCAATTTTGCGGTGTGGGTTTAAAAGCACAATAATCACTTAACCAAAATATTATACTAATGTAACCAAAAGAACCAGAACCCTTGTTTTTAAAAATCAAGCCTAAATGTGTTATATTAATTTACAGACACGACCCGGCTATAAAAAAGACCCGAGGACATCCCGGGCCGTAGTTATTGTGGATTAAAAGCCTCCTGGCTAAATAGAAAAAATACGAGACAAGATCGTGTGCACTTAGCTTAAATATGACTTATGTTTTGTTCATGTTAATTGAATTGAATGATTTTAATATTCTGTTCGGAGTTCGTCTCACATAATTACGACTTACATAACAATTCCTTGTTTGGTCCACATTGTAATCGGATCCATTTTTTCGCATAATGTTGGCATATTTTTCTTTACATGATAATACTTTTTCATCATTGTTTTTTGGCATACAGTTTATATTGAAATAATTATCTTTTAGGCTAATTTGATTTGGCATAACTTTAATTCGCTTAATGTCAGACACCCCGCTCATTTTTGTCAACTGAATCTTATTGATATAAAAGAAAATGGTTTTATCAAAATGAATGTTAAACAATAAAATATGATACTTAAGCACATTTCTATAAAATAAGCAGAAATTATGGTAAGTACTCCGGGCACTTAAAACTGTTGTCGCACGTTTGCAATATAGAAACCTATAAAGACAGTCGTAATCTATGCTTTTACTCTATGCCCGCTGGGGGGTTAGATGTCATTGACTTAGGAGTAGTATTCACTTTGGTCGGCGGTAGTCTCCTTCTGCGAGTGCGTCATGTCGCAGAAGGAGGCAGCGGAGCGGGCCAGGGAGAGCGACCCTCTCGCTGACCCGCGACGCAGGAGGAGGCCCGGGCGCAGAAGGCGGGATAATGCCGACCTGATGCCCCCGTAGCGAGGTTGTGCGGGCAGCGGAAACGGGGGAACTGCTGCCTGCGCACAGCGATTTATCGCCCTCGCGGAGGATGGCGTGCCGTAGTGTCTCGGCACGCCACCCGGTTGTGAGTCTGCGGGCCTTTTACATGTCCGTGGGCTTTACACCCGCGGACGAGGAAGGGCTCGACCGCTGACGGGACCCGGACGAGTACCAAGTACGTTCCCGGGGCCCGTCGACACAGCGGGTTAAGGACACCGTGGGGTTTTAGTCGGTAGCTGACAAGCTGTCAGTAGTCCGACATAACCCGCACCACTACCCCGTGGCGGTGCGGGTATCCGTAATGGATTTCCCCGCTGAAGGAGTAGTAGTATAAAAAGGAGTCGCTGGACGTTCGGGGTGTGGGCCCTTTGAACATCAATTGAGTACGGCGGCGACTCCGAGGAGGACGGAGGCGGGGTTGCGACCCCCGTCCCCGTGAGCACCGTAAAAGGTTCCCGGGGGGCTACAATGCGGCGGCGGGCTAAAAGGCAAGGCACTGTGGGGCCCCTGGTGCAGATCCCACCGGAGAGCCCTTGGGTCCCCCCTCTCATGTGCCGATCCGACAGCCGCGGGGGTTTTAGTGGGTAAGAATCCCACATACCCCGGTCGAGCCCCACAGCTCCCGGGGATCTTTGGAAGATTTCCCCCGCGTCAAAAAAAAAACCAGTAGTATTAAACTTTGATACTGAACAATGCATACACAAAACCTATTATTACAGTTAATATTTCCGTTTCGAATTTAAAAAAAATATTTAAACTATGGAAACGTCATATTTAAGATAAGTAATAATATTATCCAGTTATAAAAAAGCATTTCTGGATAATAATATAATCCCTGGTATCGCTTAAAATCACATTTCACTAGCCTCCACGAAGCAGTGGGAAACCGCTTGCTTTCAAATCAGGGGTCGCGGGTACAAATTTCTTTCAAATCAACCCCTGATTACCGCGGGTACAAATTTTTTGGAGATGTTCCCTACTCATTAGGACAATACAGATTCACCTACTCGTCTAGAAAATATGATGATCAATGCGTCGAATGGACATGACTGACTGTAAAAATTCGGTTCTACGACTGATTGGGAGAGAATAGGAAGAGCGCAATTGTGTCTCTGCAAGCACCTGTGCATAGTGTGTGTGTGTGTGTGCTGTGTGTGCTATCCAGTCCACAGCTGAACAAAAGCTTCCCCCTCAGAAGTGAGGTGTAGACATAATCCCCACGCTTGGCAGGCGTCTTGGGGATATAGGGGATAGGTAATCTAATAGAAAGACGCTGCTGCCCTTCTTCATGTTTTCCCTTAGTCGCCTCTTACTGACACCCAACGGGAGGAGATAGGAGGGTGCTATTCCGGACACCCCATGAGTCATTCATTTTCCGCATACTTAACTGATATTGTGAACGTTGGCCGCTGTGCTCGTAACGGTTACGACGATGTTATTTTATTATTTATATATCCAAACAAAAAAAAAAAAGATATAATAACGGAAAATTTATAGCTGTTCCCAGTGTTTAGACAGACGCCGATATCGACTTTACTCACAAAACATAATATCCTTTCTCTTATCACATAACCCAATTACATTAACTATAACTGTACAAACATACTTAGAATTCGTAGCGTTTCAGCCAGACGAAATCGAAATCACCCTCTATTTATGTAAAGACATGTCTATACATACAAAACTAATTTTACACAGTCAGACTTATGTAGGTTGGTATTCTACATTCAAGATAGCATCAATTTCGCAAAAAACAACTACCTATATACATATCTTAATTAATATATGTACTATATACGAAAAAAATTAGACTCGGTAAGTGCGAGCGGCTACAAAGCGAATCACATTCTGTTTTTGCCCGAATGCCCCAGGAGGAGGATTACGTTTTTCGAGAGTAGGTATGTATGTATGTGTGGCGTCGTGCTTTTCACTTGCACCATACCCTAAACTTGTACCATACACCAAACTCATTCGTCTTGCGCACGCATGTATCACTTCATTCTTCTTCATTCATTATGCGCGCGCAGTCCATCCATTCATTCATACATTCATTCATTCCTTCGTTCGCGGGAGTCGCGGGACGTCAAGGTCAGAAGACGGACTCGGAGATTGTTGGATTGAATTACTGTTATTCTGGTGTAATTGAGTAATGTGTGTAAAATGGTGTGGATCACGTCGGGGTCACCACTGTATGGGGGTTAGCCCGCTATGGGGTTTACCCCTATGAAATATAAACACAGCATACCAGATTCGTTGCCATATTAATTTATTTGTATTACTTTTATACATTACTCAATTACATGATATGTTTTTCGTGAGTATGTATGTATGTATTGTACAAGTACCTATAGTATGTATGTAATTGTAATTAAGCAAAAAGTATTGAAGTAATATATTTATATATGTTGTTTCTGCCTCGTTTGAGATCAGATAACAGTATGTGGATTGTCTGAGGATATAACTATTATTTTCTATAACTAAATGTGAATAAGGATTATTAAGACTAGGTACCCTAATGATCCAATTGCAAGAAACATTTGATCAAAGCCAGGATAGCAACTGCTATAAGAAAACGGCTCATTAAAACATATATTTGGAGTATCGCTTTGTATGGCAGTGAGACATGGACCCTTACACAAAAGGATAGAGAACGGTTGGAAGCATTCGAGATGTGGTGTTGGAGAAGAATGGAGGGAATAAGTTGGACAGAAAGGAAGACGAATGAGGAAGTTTTAAAATTGGTCAATGAAGATAGAGAAATTTTAAGATCTATTGAGAATAGGAGAGGAAAGATGATTGGCCACTTGATACGACACGACACCTTCTTTAAAACGATAGTGGAAGGGAAAATAGAAGGGAAAAGGGGAAGAGGAAGACCCAGACGAAGTTTTATGAAGCAGGTAGCAGAAAAAGTGGGTGGAATGTCGTATCAGGAGGTCAAAATGAAGGTATATAATAGATCAGATTGGAATTTGCTTCACCGGCTAGAGCCCAGCTCTAAAGTTGGAGAGAGAGACCCTAATGATCATGGCAAAGCGCAAATACATATATTATGTTCTGTACACAACATGTCTTGCCATTTCGAAACCAAATAACGTAAACACGGCACCGATAAAACGATTTAAGAGTCGGTTCCGGAAATTCCCTTTAATGTAGTTATTTTGGGGTCCCCTGCGACGATAGGTAATAAGGAAACGGAGATTTATTCTTAAATACAATTTTGTTTTTAGCTACGGGAGTGGTTTGTGTTAGCAATTTATTGTACGTTTAGGTTTATTGGATTCTGTGATAAAGTTTTCAGGACGACTTTTTGTTTGAATCCGTGTGAGTTTTTTTTGAAGTGAAACTTCTTATGCGTCTTCCAAAAATGTTATCACATAACGCGTTAAGCGTTAAATGATAGGTGATAGGTGTTAAACGATAGGCGATAGGCGTAAATTTGTTAAGGTTATGAAAGCGCTCATGTGACGCCGTCACTGAGTGAGTGGGTGAGTTGGGGTGAGTTGGGGTGAGTTGGGGTGAGTTGGGGTGAGTTGGGGTGAGTTGGGGTGAGTTGGGGTGAGTTGGAGTGAGTTGGAGTGAGTTGGGTGAGTTGGGGTGAGTTGGGTTAGTTGGGGTGAGTTGGGGTGAGTTGGGGTGAGTCGGGTGAGTTGGGGTGAGTTGGGGTGAGCTGAGGTGAGTTGGGTGAGTTGGAGTGAGTTGGGGTGAGTTGGGGTGAGTTGGGGTGAGTTGGGGTGAGTTGGGGCGAGTTGGGGCGAGTTGGGGCGAGTTGGGGTGAGTTGGGGTGAGTTGGGGTGAGTTGGGGCGAGTTGAGTTGAGTTGAGTGTGTGTGTGTGTGTGTGTGTGTGTGTGTGAGTGAGTGAGTGAGTGAGTGAGTGAGTGAGTGAGTGAGGGACCGACCGAACGACCGATCGACTGAGCGAGAATGAAGTTTCACTTCTTCCGCGCGGACGGACTCCACGCACACACATTTTTTTTTTCATGAGACACGTGTAGTGTCCGGGTGATAATAACACCTTCCTATCTCCTCCCGTTGGGTGTGTGTAAGAGGCGATTAAGGGTAAACAAGAAAATGGCCAGCAGCGACTTTCTATTGGATTACCTACACTGCGATAGACGCTTGGTAGGACCCAAGCGTGCGGATTACGGCTACCCCTCCCTTCTAAGGGGAGGCCTGTTCAGCAATGGACATCTTTCAGCTACTGATGATGATAAGACGTTCGCCTGATGGTAAGCGACAGGCCTGCCTATAGACAGCTGAAATATACTACCGCTCGTCACCCGAGACATTAGTTATTAACGAGCCTGTTGGTCTAGTGGTTAGATACCAAGGCCGCTACCCAATAGATCAGGGGTTCGATACTCACCCTATTATATATCTAGTCATGTATTTACAAAAACAAATGTATTAGAAACAGTTATCTGGTTACCATGGAAAAGGCTCTGTCTAGTTTTACTATTAATATGTAAAACAAACACCAAATTCAAATATTTGTGCTTAAATTGTTAAAATAGAGTACATAATGAACCCATTTGCAGGTGTTGAAAGTCTTATCTCGAGTTGAAATGGGTAAAATAGATGTAGATACGTACATAGAAATAGAGAGATTTACGAAAGGCGAATAAGTCTGCGGTTAAGGTTGAAGTTTTCAGACGAGTACCCATGGAGCAATGAAAAGTTTCTGCAAGAACACGTTTCGAGATGTATTCCGTAACTTAGATCGTTGATAGCTGGATTAGAAATGTAGAATAATGAGGGTTATTGTATTTTTGTAGTGAAACTTCTTATGCGACTTCCAAAAATGTTATCATTTAGACGTTATGCGTTAGGTGTTAAGCGTTTAATGATGAGTGTTAAACGTTAAGTGTTAAATGCTAAGCGTTAAATTTGTTAAGGTTATGAAAGCGCTCATGTGACGCTGTCACTGAGTGAGTGGGTGAGTGGGTGAGTGGGCGAGTGGGTGAGTGAGCGAGTGGGTGAGTGAGTGAGCGGGTGAGTGGGTGAGTGGGTGAGTGGGTGAGTGGGGGAGTGGGGGAGTGGGGGAGTGGGGGAGTGGGTGAGTGGGTGAGTGGGTGAATAGTTGAGTGGGGGAGTGAGTGGGGGAGTGGGTGAGTGGGTGAGTGGGTGAGTGTGGGTGAGTGGGTGAGTGGGTGACTCCACGCACGCACATTTAAAAAAAAAAATATTTGTAGCGACAGGCAAGACGTTCGCCTGTTAGTTATGTTTGATAGAAAAAACACGCGTGTCAACATACACTATCACTCATCAATCAAGATATTGAATACGGTAATCTCAACAGATACAGTGCCCTTCACATCGGAATACGGAAATGTTCACACATTGCTGCTTTGCGGCAGAATATTTGACACTGCGGTAGTAGCTAAATAGATGGTCCCTTGCACTTGATACAACCACCACTACTACTACTACTAAAAATATAATTTACTAGTAAAATATTCAAAAATAAAGATTTCAGTTTTCTGGATCAATTAGTTCTGTATGTTAAATACACTAAGCCAGGTTTTCTGTACCATATCGTATTGACTTGCAAATCATGCCTACAGCATCAAGTTCGTCCTGTACATTTATTTATATATAAATTCGGTTTAAATAAATGTTTTGTGGGAAACGTTACTAAGAAATTGGGTAAAGCAGCACATATCAGGTAGAATATAAACTCTACTTACTACTACTTAGCTATAAACCTAAGCAGTAGCGTATAGTTTAACAAAGGTATACACATTCTGTATAACTAAGGTACACTTTGGTAGACGTTGACGGCAATTCGTTGTCCAAATAAAATGCGACAAAACGAAATGTACTTATCCATAAGGTGCACGATCCAAGCGAAACAAACTTTACTTCTGTAGAGATGAAAATACTTTTACCTGAAACAAAGGACAATTCGTGAATAATTTTCTTTAGTTGTTCAACTTTACTTAAAGAAACGGAAAGCGATATAATTTGATGCTTATTTTAATAATGATTACGTAAAATCAAAAATAAAAAAATAAAAAATAAAAAAAAAATACACAAAAAAAAACATTGAAAAAGTCCTGGGTAGAAATACATCTCCGTGGGGTGCCGGGTTAGAATTACATCCCCCCCCCCCATCTCCTCTCGTTGGGTGTCGTAAGAGGCGACTAAGCGAGAACAGGAAGACGGGCAGCAGCGTCTTTCTTTTGGATTTTATTTCACCCATACTGCGATCCCCAAGCCGCTTGCCAAGCGTGGGGATTATGGCAACCCCTCCCTTCTAAGGGGGAGGCCTTTGTTCATCAGTGGACGTCTATCGGCTGCTAATGATGAATGATGATGATGATGAGAAATACATAATCGATTCGTAGATATACATGATAACTATGTAAAAGTTTGTAGACATGTAAGTTGAGTTGAGGAGGTTTTTGTTTGCCTAGAGATAATCTCTGATTTTCTCCTTATTAGTATTTACTCCTACATTTTCTCCCTCAGCTCATGTGACCCTTTCAATTACCAGCGTTATGAGGTGTGGAGAAATGAATGCAGCTAGTTAACGAGAATTCTACACTAAATTCAAAAGTTTCCTATGATATTCAAAGAGATACTTCAGATGTAGATTATATTACGTACAGTAAAGATTAAACAGTGAGTAAACTGTTTAAAGTTTCTAAACTGTTACTAATTATCAACTAAATACAAACTAAATTCTAAATTCAACTACCTATACATATAAATACGAACATTTCTTATAAAAGTTTTGAACATAATATAATTGAAGTCCAATTGAACATTAACATCTTGGACTTGAATTGAGTCCAATATCACTGCTACAATACCTATATAATGCTGAAGGGTACTTAGCAGGAAAGATCAGAGGTCAGTCTATCAGTCAGTCAGTCAGTCAGTCTATCAGTCAGTCTATCAGTCAGTCTATCAGTCAGTCTATCCGTCAGCCTAACAGTCAGTCTATCAGTCAGTCTATCAGTCAGTATATCAGTCAGTCAGTCAGTCTATCAGTCAGCCTATCAGTCAGTCATTCAGTCAGACACTGAACAACACTGAATGACAGCGTCACGTGAGCGCTTTCATAACCATAAGAGCCCTTTCATAACCTTAACAAATTTAACGCTTGACGTTTAACGCGTTAAGTGATAACATTTTCGCATAGTCGCATAAGAAGTTTCACTTCAAAAATTATAACGTTACCCTGCATTCAACAGCTATAACGTTAATATAAAATATCCGTGGTATATTTATCGTTATTATGCTACGGCATAATTAGTGGTTATTTTAAATATCGTCAATCGAACGTAATGTTTAATAAAAAATAACGTTATCTTTATCCTTTTTAATATCGGGTATTTTATGATGGTTAAAGGGTGAGGGTCAAAGCGATAAGATGCTACGTTGTCAGGACGTAGGGTATGATAAGGTTACCAAATCAACGTTAAATCTGTGTCTAGTATTGCTGTATGTATACCATATACTCTTACCAGTCAAATGAAATCTCGTTCAGGCCGCAAAACTGACATGCTGCACTAAGTACGACTAGACCACGGCCGGCACGTTAAAACTGGACATAAATCAAACGCATCTCATCCCAAGTATCCTTGTTACGACGTCGTACATCATCGGCCGTTTGTAGTGGACATTTAATGCGACGATTGAATATTAGTCGTGTTATGAAACGGGACGTCGTAACGGTATTTTATATAGCGACATTATCTTTGTTCGTTTATGCTACAATGTATTAGGGCGTTATTAAATGAATTTAGCTATTGATATGAAGATATTTGTGATTTATTTTACGAGTATTAACGTTTTGCAACCGTTTCGTTTACAGTTGTTTTAGTGTTGTGTAGTGCCATTGATTTGTTTTGCAACTCTTCATTAATGTAATGTTATGAAAGGAATACACGGTCTGAAGGGATCATCATACTGTTAATTACTGCGAGGTGATTGTGATCAAAGTGGAATAAATTGTTCCACTTTAATCACCCAGGTGATCAAAGGAATAAACCATCATTGCGAACCAAAATGCAACACTTAGGTACTTAATTTATTTATTTATTGGAGACACCATTGACAGTTTCACAATACATTCAATTTTAGTGAACAAAATGTCAAGTACAGTGTGAACTCTCCTTAAAGGTATGTACAGCAATCATAAATATATATATCAAGACTAGCAGTCCCCCGCGACTTCGTTCGCGCAAAGGTAGTTAATGAAGAAATACCTACAAAAGAAACTCAACCCGATAACCATTTTGCACGACTTGGGAATCAAAATCAGGTCCAAGCGATCAAAGGTCGTACTCGCGCCCATCGTCACCGAGGCAGTCCAAATAAAAATCTAAAATTAAATACAAAATATTTTCCCATGATCTTTTAAATGACAATTAACTTGGGAGGAAACTTAAGGTCAAACAGTGAAATTTGTTAATACAACGGGAATATTTTTCCAATTATTAAACTGAAATACATGTAGTTGTCTTTTTAAAGCATCCAAGAACACTATGCCGAATGACACCATAATCCACTCAGTATGTTTTTAGGTTTCCATACCTAAAAGGTAAAAAAGGAACCCTTACGGTGGTACTTCGTCTGTCTGTCTGTCTGTCACATGTATATATTTCAAGAACCACTGGCGCTATCGATTTGATATTTGGAACAGTTTTAGATCTTACTTGTTGGGTAAGAATACTTATCGTAAATTAAAAAATATTTTATTTTTTTTACTTTCATTATAATGGGGGCCGATGTCAAAATTTCAAAGAGGGGGTATCAAGTGGGGTATCATATGGAAGGGCTTCATTTGCAAATTTCATAATAACAATTTTTTTTTGGTTTATGTCTCGTGTTTTTTTGGCTTATAACAAAACATGTCACAAAATATACCGTCCCCCCCCGTATCTCCGAAGTTTGTGAAGGGAAAAATCTGAAATAATAAAAATAATGTTTCTAAGTGGTACAGTTTTTTAGTAATCCTAAAAAAAACTATAGAAACAAACTTAGGTTGGGTTTTTTGCTATTTCAGGTATTAGAGGAATAGTAAAATAACATAAATAATTATGTGCAAAGTAGATATAGAACCCTCGGTGCGCGAGTCCGACTCGCACTTGACTGGTATTTTTTTTTTGTTCGATTCTGTACCTAGCTTCAACGTCATAAACTAAATTAGTTTCTGTTACACTCTTTTAAAGGGTTAATTTGGATAAATTTGGTTGGGTTCAGTTCTGTTTCGGTTCCGTTCTATTGCCTATCCAATCTTTATTATTACTCGCGGGGGAAACCTTCAAAAGGTCTCCGGGACGTATGGGGGTCAACCGGAGTATCTTACCCACTAAAACGCACGAAATAATTATAGGTATTAAAGGTCTATCCATATTTTACAGGAAAAATAAAATGATGTTTCGAAGTAGTACAGTTTTTTAGTAATCCTAAAAAAAGTGAGAGATCTTGTCTGACAGGAGTCACAGTTGTGCGAATGAGTGGTGGGATTAGTCCCATTAAAAATAATCCTAAAAAAACCTCGACATACAAACCTAGTTTTGCGGTTGGGTTTTTGCTATAAAAGGAATATTAAAATAACTTTAATACGTACAAAGAAGGTATGGAACCCTCGATGCGTGAGTCAGACTCGCACCGGATTTTTATTTTTTATTTTTTTTGGTTCGATTCGGTACATTTTTTTCGCAGGGAAGCCTTCAAAAGGTCTGAGAGGGAACCCCGGGCTCTCTGGTGGTACCTAGCTTCAGCGTCATAAAATAAATGAGTTTTTTTTGTTAAGCTCTTTAAAAGGGTTATTTTGGATAAATTTGGTTGGGTTCAGTTCGGATTTTTACTATCTGAGGTATTAAAAGAATAGTAAAAAAAACATTTATATGTGCTAAGTAGGTACCCTCGGTGCGCGAGTCCGACTCGCACTTGACCGGCTTTATTTTTTTTTTGGTTCGATTCGGTACCTAGCTCCGAACCGGAGTATCTTCCCTACTAAAACGCCCGGCGCCCCTACTCAATGGACATATAGCACCCACAACTCAAACGTCCAACCGACAACTCCAAAGGTTGCCAGTTATTTGTCCGGGCTTATGGCTGAGGAGAAAGGCGGCAGCTTTTTTTTTTTAGGTGGCACTACTAAAATGTAAGAGTATTAACAGGACGAAGTTGAGTTTGAGAAATTTTGCGGGTCTCAAGGTCAAAATGGGACCCAAAGTCAAAATCTCGAGTGTGGTGTCTTTTAAAAGGTAATTGAAATATGTTTTTCATGATAAATATGTGGGATATTTCAGGGACAAAAAATGGGTTACTATAAAAAAAAAACGTTATCATCATCATCAATCAATATATAAAAGGATAAGTCCTGACTGACTGACTGATTGACAGACAACGCATCGAGGGTTCCATACCTTCTTTGCACGTATTAAAATAACTTTAATACGTGCAATGATGGTATGGATCCCTCGATGCGCGAGTCAGACTCGCACTTAACCGGTTTTTGTTTTTTTTTTGTTTCGATTCGGTACTTTTTTTTTTCGCGGGGGAAATCTTCAAAACGTTTCCGGGAGCTGTATGGCTTGACCGGGGTATATGGGATTCTTACCTACTAAAACGCCCCGTACTCAATGGACATCTAGGGCCCACAACCCAAACGTCCAACCGACAACTCCAAAGGTTGCCCGTTATTTGTCCGGGCTGGCTGAGGAGAAAGGCGGCAGCTTTTTTTTTTAGGCGGCAGCTTGACGTTTGTGCGCGCGGTGCAGGATACCATCCGTGGATGTATTAATGTTATTAACACCTCAGATAGCAAAAAAAAAACGCAAAACTGAGTTTGTTTGTCAAGGTTTTTTTAGTATTACTAAAAAACTGTACTATTCAGAATGATCATTTTATTTTTCCTTTAAAATATAGATAGACATATAATTATTACCTATAATTATTTCAGATTTTTCCCTCCACAAACTTCGGAGATATGGGATTTTTGGTGGTATTTCTTTTACATTTTAGATTATCAGCCAAAAACTGCGTAACATAAACCAAAATAAAAATCTGTTTTGAGACGTGCGAATGAAGCTCTTTCATATGATACCACACTCGATATAGTAATCTCACTTTGAAATTTTGATGACCCATTTCGACTTTAAAAAAACTAAATATTATAGGTGTGACAGACAGACATACAGACAGACGAAGTCAGATCATTTTTACCTTTTAGGTATGGAACCCTAAAAAGGTTTTCAATTACCTTTTAGAAGACACCACACGCGAGATTTTTAACTTAGGGGTCATATTTTGACTTTAAGAACCTCATCATTTCTTACACCTCACTTCATTCTTATTCTTCATTCTATTCTATTCATGTTGGGTTGAAAAACAATGAGAATTACTAAAAAAATAATCAAATAATATATTTTTAGCAAGTTTGTGGTCCTGTATCTTCTTTTACATACATTTTTTTTTTAAATGCTAAAACACGTAACTCTTTATTTTCTTTATGTAATCTACGTGTACAATTTCAAGGTTCTGGTGCCACCCGTTTTTATAAACCATAAAATCCCCTTTTTGGCCCCTTCCGATGCGAATTTTGAAAATTCCGTTCTTAGTCTGCGGTTACGTAATGTGACGAATCCACTCTCCAAATTGCAAGTCTCTAGGGTCAGTGGTTTAGGTTGTGCGTTGTCTGTCAATCAGTCAGTCAGGCAAGTTTGTAGTCCTGTATCTTCTTTTACATACATTTTTTTTTAAAATGCTAAAACACGTAACTCTTTATTTTCTTTAAGGAATCTACATGTACAATTTCAAGGTTCTGGTACCACCCGTTTTTATAAGCCATAATACCCCCCTTTTTGGACCCCTTCCGATGCGAATTTTGAAAATTCCGTTCTTAGTGTGCGGTTACGTATTGTGAAGAGTCTACTCTCCAAATTTCAAGTCTCTAGGGCAAGCGGTTTAGGCTGTGCGTTGTCTGTCAATCAGTCAGTCAGGACTTATCCTTTTATATATATAGATAACACGAGGTACAAAAGGAAAACTAGTACAGCTATAGCTCGTAGAAATTTACAAATATGAAGTTTAAGAATAATATAATTATGTAATGGTCAAAGTATTTTACAAATTAATTTTGAAAATTACAATTGGGGTAGTTAATGAGAATAAATATTAAGTTTTAAGATTGTCAGTTATATAACGCAAAAAACGTAATAGAATATATCAAATTAAAATAAAAAAAATTATACATTATAAAAAAAAAACAAAAAACATAATAAACACATTTTTTTCAAACACACTTTGTATCACTATTTGTGCCTTCCTTATATTAATAATTTCTTAAATTTGTTTAGCATCTACTTAACATCGCTATGTACTATTTTTTTTATAAACCTACTATTAAAAAATTTGTAATACGGTACCTACCGTACCGTGGGGTGTCCGGTAGGAATAACACCCACCGTTCTCCCGTAGGTCGTCGAGGAAACTAAGGGAAAACAAGCAGACGGGCAGCAGCGTTTTTCTATTGGATTACCTATCTACTACCTACATAGTACTCCGAGCTCCAAGACGCCAGCCAAGCGTGGGGATTATGGTACACCACACCCTAGTTCAGCGGAGGACATCTTCCGGCTGATGATAAAGAATTAAAAAAATGTCGAAGAGGAATTTTGTTAAAAAAATCAAGCTGCTGTATGTTAGTTTTCTTTAAAGATCAGTCACTTTAATGGCTCTGTTGCAACAGGCGTTCGAAAATCCAAGCTCAGCCAAGATTACTTACTTTCCGTCATAAAGCTATAGAGAGCTTAGGATAGTTGCGACATGGACCCTAACTACGATTTCTCACGATGTCTTATGAAATTTAGAGCAATACATAAATATTTTAGTGTTTGATTCGGCAGGTTAAAAGTTAACTACCGGTATTGATGTTTTATATCATATTTTTTATCTATCTAGCATACAATATGACTGCTTCACGCTTTTAAATCAATTACATCATAGCAACAAAGGTAGTTCCACTTCGCAGAATTCATAAGTATGTGCCCGAGGCCCGCCAACACAGCGTATTGAGGACAGCAGTGGAGTTATAGTTGGTAGGTGACCGGCATAACCAACACTGCTACCCCGGAGTGTACCATGTAGATTTCTCCATGAACAAAAAAGTTGTGCAATGGTACCGTTATCGAAAAAATACACATTGCGAACCCTCTCTTTTGTTAAAAATTTGGTTAATAAATACGCGTGTTTTCATGTTTAACTCATAGTTGGGGTATTGGATACCGTTAAACTGTGCGTAAAGTCGATAGAGTAACCGGTTAACGGTACTGTCAGCAAGATAAAGCCAATCACAATGGATGCATAGTACACACTATTAGGGTGTTTCATATGAAATAAAAAGTCGCAGTCAAATGTAACCGAACATTTTCTTGCTCGTTTTTTTACTTAATGATGATACAGGCAGGACGTTTGCGTAATGGTAAGCGACACGCCGGCCCATGGACAGCTGCACTGCCGTTCGTTAACTGAGGTGTTAGTTAAAAAGTCCGGCAATTTCATCAGCAGCAGTGCTTTTCAGTGTTTAAAGAGTACTGTTTTGCAGTGAGATATCTTGAGGTCCTGTACGGATTTTGACGTTGACCAAACTGACAGTTGTTTCCGTACATTTCACATCAGTAACTTAAAACTAGTAAAATGTTCGGGAGAAAACCGATAGTTTAATGTATTTAGTTAACTATCAAAACCCGAACTAGACTCCCTGACTTATACCGTCTCCTTGTACAAAGGGACATTCTCACATTTATGCAATCTACAGTAAATCAACGCACAGCAAAAACGCAAGGTGCGTTTTCTCTTTCTACGTAATATGAAGAACCTTAAACCTCCAAGCAAATCGGAAATGTCTCAAAACGTTGACGAATGGATAGTTGTACCGTCTAGACAATTGCCTATAAAATTATATACTTATTACACTCACCGTTTTGTGTAGAAATCAAGTGGCAAATAAATTGTATGTCTACGAACAGCTTGCAAAACGTACTTACTCTATTCAAAAGAAGAGGCCACACAGACTTATCTAACCAATTATTTCTATCTCTCTCTCTTTCTATTATTTTCTCGACTTACTTGTCGATGAAGGAAGTTCGTCTTAATTTGACATTGGCATAATGTACAAAGTAATTGCCATCAAAAAAGTTAACTGAATAGTAGGTTATTTAACCTCGATGCAAAAAGGAGTGCTCTAGATTGACACATAACTGGATGTTTCTATGTCTGTCTGTGGCATCGTAGGTCCCAAACGAATGGACGGATTTTATTGCATTTTTTTATTATTAGAAAGCTGGTTTAAAATACGTAATATTTATAGCGTCTTGTTTTGTTTTTTTTTTTTTGTAATATTGGGGAATTATTGTATTCTCAATATGATGTACATACGAGTAAGAGTGGAATTACGTAAAAACATAAAAAAGAAAATTTAAGCATAAAATAGTTTGTTCAGAATCATATAGGTAAGCGATTACAATGATTTTCAAATTAAGTTATATTATGAACCCAACTAGCTATAAAAAAAATTAAAATTGAATTTTTTAATATAAATGAGATTCTAAAGCACCCTATACACATACAAGAAGTAAGACAACAGCAGAAAATTCAATGTGCATTGTAAATTATTTAAGGTGCACTCAGACTAGCACGTGCACGACCGCGGTGACACTGCCCAACTGAAATTTACGACAGACATACCTACCACAATGACCAACGCGAAATGGTTTACAATTATAGCTCCTCCTGCTCCTAAAACGGTTTTATGTGCAATTTAAAACGTATTAAGAATATTTGAATGAGTTTCATATTGGAACGTGCAGATTATCGCCGACTGTATAATTGTGTGGTGCTATTTTATTTTAACTGCTTAATTTATACACTTACGGATGTGTGTTGACCTTTTCCATTTCACATAATATGTACAGGTAAAAACGAGGTTTTTGTATTCTATTATACTTTTTGCCCGTGCGTGTTTATGTATAAGAATAGGTATATCTATTTCCTTTTAATGTACACTCTTCTTAAAATCATCTTCGGCTTGAACTGTTTAAATAAGACACCCTAAATCATGCTTTCAGAGAATTGAAAGACATTACTAATTTTAAAGTATCCCACTTCTCTCAGTGAACGTAGCTATGTCTAAGTACCTACATCATCATCATAGCCTCATCAGGCCATTTAGAACGCTACAATGAACAACAATAGTCTATTTTCATTTAACGGTTGCCTGCAACCCTCATTATGTCGTCTTCCACTTAGTGGGAGGCCTGAGTACGTTGCGTCTTCGGTCACCACCTTACTACACCAGCGTTTATCGGTTCTAAAATTACATTCCATATAAATTATTGAGGAAAATTCAATTAAAAAAGGACATACGTAGGTTTTTTACATACAAATCGCATCCGTCTGGTGACTTGCACGTTCATATATACACAGCAATCAGTTTTCATGTTTGTTTTAGTTTTTAACTCACTGGCATGTGCAATGTCAACAGCAGCCAATTTTCGGTGTATACCAATCCAAAAAGAAACGTACAAATATTTTGTGTTTATGTACTAAGCGCTGATTCGAGGTCCATCCCAACATGACCGTGCAAATTATTTACAATCACATACCTACACTGTGTATCTTCATCAACATCATAGCCTCCGTGGCGCAGTGGGTAACCGCTTGCTTTGCAAACCGGAGGTCGCGGGTTCGAAACCCGCGGTGGGCAAACACTTTATCATATCGGTTCATAATTGCCAGAGATATGCGCGAACATACATGTATATATATATAGGGTTACAGGAAAAGTCGTGCTAGATCCGTTTAGGGCGTGGAGTACCCATCATTTCTGACTTATTTGACTATGAAACACCCCACCCTAAACTTAACCCTTTTCGAGATTTTCGACTTTAAATTTTTTATTGAAAATTGCCGATTTTTAGGCTATTAAATTTTATTTTGTTTAAGTTAAGTTTAAGTTTATTTTTTTTTACTTTTTTTTTATTTTGGTTAAGTTTAGGGTGGGGTGTTTCATAGTCAAATAAGTCAGAAATGATGGGTACTCCACGCCCTAAACGGATCTAGCACGACTTTTCCTGTAACCCTGTATATAAAAGGAAAAAAGGAGGAGGTTCTCAAATATATATATATATATATATATAGACGAATTGAGAACCTCCTCCTTTTTTGAAGTCTGTTAAAAAGAGATATAGGGTATAATAGAACGACTGTGTGCGCTACCTAATTAGAAAAGTACCTCCCGCTGAGATCCTATTCACATTGGATGTTCCCAGTCGGAATGATCTAATTTTTAGAATGGGATAATCCCGCCGTGTTGCCGTACCTTTCTTGGTAACAAAACTAAATAAAAACTTTTCTTTTCGTGCGTACAATAAAATTTTCCAAACTACATCAAGCATACAAGCTATAATGATTACTAATCCATCACGTTAAATTCCAAATTCGCATACTAATATTATTTAAAGCGGTACTGTCGTTGTCGATAGTGTTAATATTTATACAAGGCTCTCGCAAATCTTAGGCTGTATTTGAACGTACGATATCGTCGCCTTTCCGTGTATAATAATAATTTATAGCTTTCCCACTGTGAGGCATCTTTGTGTGGTTGAGCCTTTTGTTTAACTGACAATACAGTGGAATTTCGGTTGGTAATATTATGACAGGGAAAATATTTGATGTTTCGTATTGTACTTGAATATGTACTTATGTAAGGACAATATACCAAATTTTTGTTAAGATTTCGGTATTCAAATTCAAAATCATTTATTTCAAATAGGCTTAACGCTAGCACGTTTGAACGGTAAATTTCTTTTTAAAAGCTACCACCAGATCACAACGCGGACTCAACTGAGAAAAGCCGGCAAGAAACTCAGCGGTCTTGTAATTTTTTCACTTTTTTTTAAACAGTGTTTGTCATGTTACATTTAGATCAGCCTCAGCGACTGTGTGTCCTGTTGTTCAAAAAATTAAATAAGAGAGAGGGAAAAAAAATAAGACAATATATAAAATATATAATATAAATATATAAAAATAATTCAACAAACTAAAAGGCCAAAGGGATAGTAATCGGACCAGTATTATGCTGTCCCTTAACTAAGTAAATACAGTAGAAGATGCATACCTCAAAATTGATTATTTAAATTGTTCTGGATCGTCATAATCGTTGTTTATATTTGAATGTAAAGATAACATTATGTACTATCGCGGACACGAACGGTGTACCAGTTTTCAATCAAAATCGTTTAAACGAGACGTTACGTGCACTTACCTCACCCGAACGTATTTTGGGCCGGCACGTGCAAGCGATTATCGTCCTGAATAAAGGTGATACACCGCATGTGACCGCGAGAGTACGTACTTCATCAAGTATTTGCCTATCAACAATCACTGTTCCACGAAATTAATTGGTAAATTATTGTATGACCACTGGCTTGAGGATGAGACGGGTAAATGTAGTTCAGATGATTGATGGCCGATTCGCTCAAACTCAAATATTAATTTTCAATAAAAAACTTAATTAAAGTGTCCCAAAAATGGGGTATCATATCAGTAATGCAGTATAAGAGTAACACACAAGCAATAAATTTATACAAGAAAAAAAACGTTAATTATGAAGCCGATGATATTGGGCTGCCTGCAAAACAGGTTACGAAAATATAAATAGTTTTTGATGGGATTTCATAATAATAATAATATCTTGGGACAATCCACACACGGTCATCCGATCCCAAACTAGGCAGAGCCTGTACTATGGAAACCAGACAAGTGATACTAATACTTATATACTTTTTTTTGTAAATACATACTTAAATAGATAAACTACACCCACACTTGGCGGGAATCGAACCCACGACCCATCGGTTAGCAGGCAGGGTGTCTGACCACTAGACCAACGGGCCCGTCAACAACAACATTATTCATGATACTATTCATAGCCTTTCTAAGACACCCGGTATAAATTTGGTTAAATCTACACACATCAAAAGTGTCTAGGGATCAACATATATTTTTGCAATAACTTTTCTCCTGATTGATATTAATTAAAATTTTCTTTAAGGATTCATCAAATAAAGTGTTTTCGTTTGTCACAGTAACGATAAACCAAGTCACCTTTGCATTAATAAAGAAATTTGCCATTTTCCTAATAAAGGGATTTTTGACATTTGAACCACTAACACAAAAGTTCGAAAAAAAGACTGAAATAACAGTTTTCTTTAAAATTTTATTGGGTAACTTAAACAATTAATAATCCGTGTTTCTACCGCGAACACTAACAACACAAGAACATCGGTTTGGCATACTCAAAATGAGTTCATCCAAATCACGCTGTGGAATGGCCGCCCATGTTCGTTGCAACAACAAAAAAAGGTCTTCTTGCGACTGGATACCCTCCATATTCGGCAGAGCTCTTCTCTGTAGCATATCCCATGCATGCTCAATCGGGTTCAAGTCTGGCGACTGAGCAGGCCAGGGCAGGACATTGATGTTAGCTGCGGCGAGAGTCTGTCTTACAACTCTTGCGGTGTGCAGTCGTGCATTATCATGCATTAACTGAAATAAGGGACCGATTTGCACTTGTAGAGGAACGATGACGTCTGATACAATCGTCTCAGCATAAATTTGAGCGTTGAGGTTGCCTCTGATCCAAATCAACTCAGTTCTTCCGCCGATCCAAATACCCGCCCATACCATGATGGTTCCACCACTATAAGGATGGACTTCCTGGCAGGATTTTAATCGCTGTTGGCGTCCAGGGGTTCTCCAGTGTCGTATACGTCTTGTATCCGGTCTCATACCAAAACGAGACTCATCAGAAAAGCACACGAAACGCCATTGTTCTTCTGCCCAATTTCTGTGTTCAAGAGCCCATTGATATCGAATCCTACGATTGTGCATTGCTATAGGTGGTACCCGTAGCGGTCTTCGGGAATGAAGGTTCACTTCATGCAAGCGGTTTCTGACTGTTTGGTCGCTAATTAAGTTCCCTGAAGAGTGATGAAGACCCACCGCCCGCCCGCCCGTGACCATGGGTGCTGCAAAGCATTCGAAACGTCGGGAAAAATAAAATAAATCGCGATATAATCCGTAAGAATAGATTGATTGCAATGTCTAGTATTCGCGTAAATAAAAGACAACATTAGAGTGATGAAGCCTCACGGCTAACATCATGGCAGTTATTGTTGGAGCTCTTCGAGTTAAGATTTGAATATATCGGTCTTGTCTCCGTGTGGTGCAGCGATACCGTCCTCCATGGCGCTCAGCCACGGTACCAGTGCTTCGGTAACGTGTCCAAAGTCGACTGATAACACTCTGACTTGTATTCAGAGCTAAAGCCACAGTACGTTGCCGGGAACCAGCTTCTATCATTCCCACGGCTCTGAGCATTTCTTCCCTGCTTAAATGACGTCGCCGCTCCATAATAACGTTGGTTTTAATCAGTAGTAGGGAAACAGTAGCATAATGTCTTCAATGCGTTGTATGTTTTTATAGGGAAAATATTGACAGCTGATTTTCATCTTTTACTCGAATTTGATTCACAGTTTCTGATTCAAATTATGAAATGCACCAAAAAGGATCCATATAAATTTATAAAATCATAAATTTATTACAAAGCCACATCTCAATCTCAAGAAATCCGCTTAAAAATGCTTGATCCCTAGACACTTTTGATGTGTGTATTTCAAGTCTCAAAATGTTATCAAACAGCGTCTAGTTGGTTTCCCCCAACACCATTATGGTTATCTAGGTCATAAACTATTTACCGGGAGAAAGAGACTAGAAAGAAACAATAAACTACTTGATGGTATTGCATTGCACCATCGCTAGCCACCTGAGACATTAGTTATTAAGTCTCTTGAGGACAGTAATTTCAGCTTAAGCGCTCTTCACTCGGAAAAGAGCAATATTACACCGCTTCTTTGCGGCGAAATATCTGACACAACAGACGTACTCACCTGAACAACCTCTTATTTAAATAGCCTTTCACCTTCAGCATAATAAAAAAGAACAAAATATGTATGTCAAAAACTAAATAAAAAAAAAACTTAAACAGGTTAACTATCTAACTAATTTTACGGATTATATCGCGGTTTATCGAGTTCCGCGCCGCCGTCACTGTGAACGTGTCAAGCCATCCACAGTCGAACGTATGCCTGCTGTATTGCCATATGTTAGAGGGGTAACAGACAAGATTGGCTATATCTTAAAGCGAGCTTCAATTAAAACATTTTTCAAGCCACCAAAGAAGATTAGTCAGTTTTTACCATCAGTCAAGTGCCATATACCTCTACAAGATGCAGGAGTATACAAACTGGATTGTGACTGTGGGCTCTCATATATCGGGCAAACAAAAAGATCGGTAAAAACCCGTGTAAAAGAACATATAGCTGACGTTAAACATCGACGCTATACGAAGTCTGCAGTCTGTGAACATGTTCAGGATCGCACCCGCCATTATATTAGATTTGACAAACCACAAATCCCCGCAAAAGAACAGCGCTACCTACTGTTACGATGCAAAATGCAGCGTACCTTACCTTTGAACATTTCTTACAACTTTCCTTGGTTCTAGTAACATTGTCACTGTAATTGCAATTCACTTCACTCTATTTGTTAAGTAATAAACTAATTTTAACACCTTGAAAGTAATTTAAATTCTTTTCCAAAGATTGTTTGTTTACATTCCGTCATGGTCTAATAATTCAAATGTCAAACTCGAAAGGGCTCAGTAACGCCATCTGACAGTCCCGAACAAAATTACGTCGAGTTCACAGACAATAAAGTAAATAAAACTTAAGTAAAGTTAAAAACGCGCTTGTCAATTCACACAATCGCAGTGCTCGTCATTACAATAGTAGTAGGAGGCACATGGAATTTGAGGTAGGTGACACTGTGTGGAAAAAGACATATCCGCAGAGTGACGCATCCAAATTTTTCATGGCCAAATTGGCTCCTAGATACGAAAAATGTATCATTAGGAAAAAACTTTCACCTTTAGTATATGAATTAGAAGGCTGTAGTTCCGGTAAAAATCTTGGTAAATGGCATATCAAAGATTTTAAATCCTCTAGTGGGGAAGATTAAAATAATTTAGTTTTAGGTAGTCGTTATGAGTTAACGTCATTAATATAAGTTTTAGATATTTTGCTTTGTTGTGGTTTGTGGTTGTGTCTAAGTGACTTTAGAGGGCTGTATATGCCTTGGGGTCGCTGGACATTATTTTCTCCTTCCTCCTCCTCCACATGAGTGGCTGTATATGCCTCCGTCTGGACTATTGAGTAGGTAGGGAGATTTCTTTAAAAAGCTTATAGGTTTTCGATATTTCGGTTTGTTGGTTGTGTGTTGTTGGTTTAGAGGGCTGTATATGCCTTAATTTTATTTTTTCCTTCCTTCCTTCTCCGCATTTGTGGCTGTATATGCCTCCGTGCAGGACTATTGGGTTGGTAGGGAAATCTCTTTTAAATTAGTTTGCAATCGTGCTGGGTGTTAGTTTACATCGTTTTAGAGTTGAACCAACAAACTCCGGACTGCTGGTTAGGCAGCATTTGGAATGTCCTGAGGCTGGAGGCCGTTTGGCGGGAGTGTAGGCTGCTATGATGGAAATAAGATATGTATTTGGATTTGTTTTAAGGGGTAGATTACCAACAAACTCCGGACTGCTGGTTAGGCAGCATTTTGATTGTCCTGAGGCTGGAGGCCGTTTGGCGGGAGTGTAGGCTACTGTATTGGAAAGCGATAGTTGGATTTGATAAAGGGGTCGTACCAGTAGGTTTTAGTTTTTTTTTCTTTTAATTTGGTTGAGGGTGTTTTTGTTTTGTTTTTGTTGTTTTTTTTTTTACACACTATATTTGTTTGTTGTTGAAGGCCTGATTTGTTTGTTGTTTTTTTTTTTCGTTTTAAAATATTTTTTTTTACACCAAGTTTGAGTTTAACCAATTAGGTCTAAGTAGGGTTGATTGATAGCTGGAGTACTATTCGTTAGTAAATAACATGGATACCGGTGTACGATTTGTTGGTTTGTTCTGGCTTAACTTAGGTATTATCACTTAAATATATTTATTTCCACAATTTATTTGGGTTCGTCTTTTCAATGTTTGTAAATTGATTAGACTTACTTTGGCAGTACTCAGTTACATTTATTTAAAAATAAGCCTTATCACCCCTGTCAATGGCGGGAAATAACAGTGCGGTCGGTGAACACTGTAGTTGAATGTTAACTGTATATTTAACCCTGGTTTTTATGTATATGTATTAGTATCTCATCACAAACAGATAGGCCACATGGATAATTAAAAATAAGCCTTAAAACACGGGCGGACTTGTAGACCCGACACTAAAAGCCTACTACAATGTCGCCTAATAGAGCGGTTTGTTACTCTATACGTGAAGTGTGACTAAAATCCTATATATTATATTGAAAATTAAAACATCCACTTATATTTTATAATTTATTAGTATATTTTTATCAGGTACCATTATTACATGTTAATCGTACACAGGTTTGCATTGTGTCCTCTTACTTTTTCTTTCAGTAATCTATTGCTGTTGGTGCACGCTAGTTGAAGGATTATGTGGATTAATAATTTATGTAGCTAAGCTACGCTAGTTTGGAGTGGTGTACCTACTGCTTTTGAATGAGAGGTCTTGTTTGGTGGTA
The DNA here is from genome assembly GCA_911728495.1 of Furcula furcula. Taxonomy (NCBI): domain Eukaryota; kingdom Metazoa; phylum Arthropoda; class Insecta; order Lepidoptera; family Notodontidae; genus Furcula; species Furcula furcula. The sequence continues at coordinate 5,273,745 of OU452245.1, forward strand.
TTTTGGCAGGTATTACGCTGGAGGGCCAGCGTCGAGATTTGCCTAAGTCGGTCAAATCTCTGGTGGTTGGGGAGGTACTGTTACGATGCAAAATGCAGCGTACCTTACCTTTGAACATTTCTTACAACTTTCCTTGGTTCTAGTAACATTGTCACTGTAATTGCAATTCACTTCACTCTATTTGTTAAGTAATAAACTAATTTTAACACCTTGAAAGTAATTTAAATTCTTTTCCAAAGATTGTTTGTTTACATTCCGTCATGGTCTAATAATTCAAATGTCAAACTCGAAAGGGCTCAGTAACGCCATCTGACAGTCCCGAACAAAATTACGTCGAGTTCACAGACAATAAAGTAAATAAAACTTAAGTAAAACTTTATTTGCTGTCCATTAAAACTAATTTACAAGGTATATTTAACTTATAATCACTCTCTAGTGAAAATCAATTAAGATTGACCAAATTAACGGAAGTCTAACAATTTTTTTTATATGAAGTATTTTCTAGATACTTCGATTTAGCCGAATTATATTTAATCTGTGGATATGTGATGTTTGTCTTTGGACTAAGTGTGGCAATGGTACTAAAACTAATTTCTCCAGTCAATGACCGGATAATTTTCCCCAAATAAATGTTTTTATCGTAATTAATTCACTGGGAATTGTGAATTCCCGTGATTTATCAATGTTGTGAGACTGATTGATGTCAACTTTGTTGACCAACGCCAAGTTGCAGTAGTTTGAGGATCTTAATTGTTGTAATGGAATGCTTTGTGAGGAGCATTGGACTTTAATTTTACCCTTATTTGGGCTAATCGCCACTAGGTGGTATTATTCGTTTTTGAGGTAGGATTGGAGGGGTGGAACCCCAGCCCCCCTAGACAATGTAACATTCTACAATCGCTATCGCTAATAGAAAGTATAAAAATGTATGAGAATGACATATGTCATCGAAAAATCACGTGACAAATTATAGGGAATTGACACAGTTAGCGAATGAAGAAATAGATTCGCTATGAAGCGATTGCATCTTGTCTAGGCCCTCAGGCAGCTCATTTGAGCACGAATCACCGCCTAGACACCTAGACTACACCGAGACACAGTGATCCGTTCGTTCTTCAGGTAATTAGCCTATGCCAGTAGTGGCATTCTACAGAAATCATCGCATAGGTTGTTGTATCAGTGTTAAATTCTAACAATCGTTCCAGAATTCCGATGCTCGAGTGTTAGGAGCGCGGACCGGCCTACCGTACAGCTAAGCCAAATAACATCCCGAAAAACTGTAAGTAGTCTTGGAAAGTCTATAAATTAGTGGTGTCTAAAACCTTGCTGATGTTAGTGTGAATAGTGTCTCATGAGGGGTCCGTATTGTCCGTTCTAGGAGTGAACTCCGAGGGCCCGTCTCGACGCCACGAACCAGGTCGTGACCGGTGCCTTCGAGTCCGTAAGAACCCCGGGACGGCTGTACGGACACCGAGTGCGCCTAGCCGAGAGGCAGGCCAGACGGTTTTTTTTTATTACGGTTTTTTTTATTATAACGGTTTTTTTATTATTACGTTTTTTTTATTACCACGTTGTTTATTTTATTTACAACGGTTTTTTTATTAACCTAGTTTTTTATTAACTGGGTATATTTTTATTTAACATTTTGAAATACCGGTATTTAACCGGTTAAATTTAACTGGTACTTGTGGAGTACTGTTTTAACCGAAGCGTCGAGTGTACATCGCCTCGTCACCTCCGGATTTGGGACTGAAACAGTCCCTGGCGCCCCCCTTTTGTATTAATTATTAAGGCTTCCCCACACGGTTCTAATACTTTCGTTTACTTTAATACTGGAAGGAGTAACTCTAAAACTTTTAACGGTATTGGCTTTATTCCCAACCACCCACGACCATAGCTCCCACCGCTGAGTGAATAAGTAATATAAGCTGGCTATTTTCAAGTAGGGTTGCATAAGCGTCGCCTAGTGTATGGCACTGGGCCTAATACGGTGTATTACTTTTAATAATAATTAAATATAAGGTTTAAGACTTAAGTAGGGAACAGTTTGTGATTTTGCCAATAAACAGAACATAATTGTACCACAACATATGTTTTATTCCAAGAGCAGCCCACCTACGAATCTTACATGTAACACTACCAAGGATGATTCGTGAGGCTATTGAAATTAAAAAGCATCCAAACTTCAATAGAGAAGATGGCTGGGTGCTACCACCAGCTTGGGATCCCGTGATAAACATAGTCAAATCCAAAGACAAGCATTCCACTGCAAGACCTCAAGATACTGTAAGCTCTTTCTGCGTAGATCGGACTAACAATAATAATTAGAAGACCTGAAGGTACCCTAAGACAACTATGACATATGGACAGCTACCACCTCAGTCCGCCCGTGACCATGAATGCTGTAAAGTATTCGAAACGTCGGGAAATTAAAATCAAAAATAAACCGCGATATAACCCGTAAAATTAGTTTCATTTCAATGTGTAATATTCGCGTAAATATCAGAAATCATTAGGTTAACTATCTATGATACGCTAACAATTTGAAAATTGGAAAAGTTTTAGGACGGTTTTATTTTTTTCATTGGGGCTCGAAATGAGTCGGCAAAATTTCAAAGGGAGACCACTATATCGAGTTGGGTATCATATGAAAGGGCTTTATTTGTAAATCAAAAAAAGGATTTTTATTTTGGGTTATGTCACGTAGTTTTTGGCTGATAATCAAAAATGTCAAAAAAACCGTTCCGCATTATCTCTGAAGTTTGTGGAGAGAAAAATCTAAAATAATTATGAATAATACAAGTAGGTATATCTCTATTTTACAAGAATAAAATTAGCTTTCTTAATAGTAAGGACAGTTTTTTAGCAATCAAAAACCTCGACAAACAAACTTAGTTTTGCTATCTGAGGTTGTTACATGAATAGTAAAATTATGTTAACTGATCCAAAGATGATATGGAAGAAACCCTCGGTGCGTGAGACCGACTCGCACTTGACCGTTTTTTTTATATAGCAATGCTCTATTATTATTTATTTGGTATTGATCTCCCTAAGAAAATATCAATCTTACCTAATTTTTAACATATTTTATTTCCTAATTAGCTCGCAATCTTCAGAGCCCAACATCAATTACATTTCTATTATATTCCTCTGCAATTGAAAAATATGACGACAATACAACTGCAATCACTTCAAACTATAAAACATGTTTATGTCACCAACACACAAAGGGTAATAACATAAAGAGTTACAGCGTCGGTCGTACGGAATTCGACGACAAATCGCTCGTGTGCCGCGACCTAGCGCGACGGTACGACGCGATTGAATGTATACAGTCCTTTTTATGCACGACACGTGTTCTGACGCGAACGAAATGTAAGACGCCGTTCCTTGATGGGTTGGGTTATGAAAATTATCGGTTTTATGATTGTTACGAAAACTTATGTGTGTAAGATATACTTATGTACTATACGTTTTATGCTAAGCTGTATTCTTTCCGCTTATACTTTTGACCCCCACATGATACCAGGGATATTTTTTTTAAATGGGACTAATCCCACCACTCATTCCCACCACTGTTACTCTTGTAAGCCAGGATCTACAGTGGTCACCACTGAAGACACCAAGGTTTGACCCTCGGCGAGTCCCAGGGCCCCTGGGACTCGCCGATTTAGCGTTCCCCTGGGCCAGGGGAACGCTAAATTGTCTTGGAACCCGCAACAAATTTAATTAAAAAGGTAGATAGGAGGAGTTGGAAATTCCAGGGATATGTTGAACGTTTCTATTTTTACAGATAATTAAGTGACGAACCTATAATTTTCACACAAATAAGGAACCACTATACAAAGTTATTGCTCTTTTCAGGATATGAATCCGCTATCTCCCAGCTTGCCACCCGCTGTGCAACAGCTACTGTGAATACTAGAATAGATGAACCAATGATATTTTATGCAATAGATATACCATTAGCGCACGAAAACTGAAGATGCGGAATCCACCTAATAGGGGGAACTAGCAGTAAGTCCCGCATCGCTGAAATGTAACCAACGTGACGTGTACCTTTGAAAATCAAGTAAAATGCCGTGATCCGTATCTAAAAAATACACAAAAGTAAATAATAAGGAAGTGGTATCCTATCTTCGATGACCCGTGGGGTCTTCGAGTAAGAATAGCACCCTCCCATCTCCTCGTCCGTAAGATTAAGAGGCGACTAAGGGAAAGCAAGAAAACGGACAGCAGCTTCTTGTTATTCTATTACCAACTATACTGCGATCCCTGCCAAGCGTGGGGATTATAGCAACCCTCCCTTCTAAGGGAGAGAGAGATGGGGTCACAATTTTGGCGTGCATTAGTAGGGATATAACATATCTATAATAATAATAATAATAACCAACTTGCTTTGAAATACCGCCTTGTGACGTCAGACTTGCTTTGAAATACCGCCTTGTGACGTCAGAGGTACCGTACTACAGGTATGTACCAGAACCAGTTCTGGAGGATGGCCATATCACCTTATACTGGGACCGATCTATCATCACAGACAGGACTATTGTCGCCAATAGACCTGATATTGTGCTGATAGATCGCACCGAGCGTCGTGCAATGATTGTAGACGTCACTGTCCCCCATGACGAGAACCTCGTGAAAGCGGAGAAAGATAAAGAATGCAAATATCTTGATCTCGCGCACGAGGTTGTCGACCTGTGGGACATTGATAAGGCAATCATTGTACCTATAGTCGTATCCGCCCATGGCCTAATGGCCAAGAGCCTCGATAAACACCTCAAGAGGCTCACGTTAGACGGCTGGATCAAGGGCCAGATGCAGAAGGCAGTGCTCCTGGAGACGGCACGCATTGTGAGGAAGTTCCTCTCTCTGGAGCCTTAACCACCGTCTGCTAGGACCCTGTTCCCGCAGCCGGTTGGAAGCGGTTTTTTATATTTTTAAATGTACTTGTTTTTATATTTATATTTAAAAATTTAAAAAAATCAGTTAAAAATGAATAAATGGAATAATAATAATAATATCCTGGGACAATTCACACACGGTCATCTGATCCCAAACTAGGCAGAGCCTGTACTATGGAAACCAGACAACTGATACTAATACTTATATATTTTTTTTTTGTAAATACATACTTATATAGATAAAACACCCAGACACTTGGTGGGAATCGAACCCACGACCTGTTGGTTAGCAGACAGGGTCACTAACCACTAGATCTATGGTTTATAATATCATTGATAGGCACGATATATCGTATATTATTTGAGTTATAACTGCCGGCCGACTTTCTATGAAACAATAAAGTGTTACAATGTGCGCCGACCGTATGTGGAGCACGGACAGGGAATATTGCGATGCTTTAGGAATTTCATTTTGCTACGATTCCAGCAATCAGTATCTATTTGATATGACTATTGAACATTTCGCAATTCTAGTTCATTCTAGAAATTGTGAAAAAATAATGAATGAGTTTCCTCACATTAATACAACATATAAATACTACTTTTTATAGGGAGTTATTAGCGAACTGCAGACGACGACGGGTCGCTGCTGCACGCCACAGCGACGACATATCGCTGCAGTCATGATTCCGGACCCAACTGCAGATGGCTGCAGCAGACGGCAGGCAGTTAGTTCTGCCTGTAAACTGTCAATATATGTATATATATATATATATTGTACACACAATAACATTACAGGAAAACGGAAATATAGGAAAGAATAGTACAAAGGCACAGCTTATTTCTAAAGAAATTTCTTCCAGCAGGCCTGCGAGTGGAAAGTTGGAAGAAAGCAATTGGACAATTGGCTGAATGTGACAATGGGGGAATGTTTTGTGATGTTGTATTACATACCTTACTCTTTGGTTAGCTTGGCACTACTGATCGGCGGTCGGGCGACGTGTTGTCAGGCTACATGTCGCTAACTGCGGAAGGCATTTCATAGAAATATATAGAAACCAGTGGTGTCGCAGCGACTCGTCGTCTGCTGCTTGCCATAGCCCCCACGCAGGCGTCTTGGGAATCGCAGTCTACTAAGATGGATATTAAAAATAATACGCTAATATGCTGCCCGACTTTTAGTTTTCCCTCCGTCGCCTGCTTCGACACCGGATGAGATGGGAGGGTGCAATTCTTGACCAAACACCCCACGGGTTAGGAAACCATGAGTGAAATAATATCTAAATGTTTTCAGGGTTTACTTCCGCCTCCCTGGCCTCTCCATCCTAACCAAAAATTTCTATTAAAACACATTAAGCCCGAGCTACAATATTGTTCAGATCGCTTTCCATGGAACTATAAAGTGTAACAATGTTCGAATACAGCCAATGAACGTCGCCCTCTAGCGCCGTAATGAAACATGAAAATTTATGCGAACCGATTTAGTGACGCGAACCACGGAACACATAAAATTAAGTGTTATAATGAAATACAAGTATTTCTAGAAGTATAGGAATACAATAGGTTACAATTTTTTTTAAACCTGGTGACGAGGCAGTCGAGTGCCTGATGGTAAGCGATACGTCTGCCTATAGACAGCTGCATTGCACTGCCGCTCGTTACCCGAGACATTAGTTATTAAGTCTCTTGTGTCCGGTAATTTCATCAGCTACAGTTGCACACAGCAATGTTTACATACGGCGGCAGAATATTTGACACTGTGGTGGTACCTAGCTGTCACCTAGTAAAATACTTTTCCAATAATTTCGTCGCGCGATGCCTGTAATCGGTAGCATAATGCCAACGTTTTAAACCACCATACAGTAGTTCGTATCATATCTACTTTTTTATCACAGTTATATCGTACATCGCCAACTATTATGACACGGCTGCTTTATTACCTTATACTATTTAGACGGTCAAGCACTAGCTCAAGTCAAAATAAAAACTCTAAGGTACCCTCATCTTGTATGTATCCTCCGTGGCGCAGCACTGTCTACGCAAGCATTTGTGCACTATATCTCTCGCGTAGATGGCTGATCATGTGAATTGGCAAAGATCGGCGACAATAGACTTATCGGCCAGGAGGATACCTTATTCCTACAAAAGGTTTCCCCTTCCAGTAAGTATCTACATACTAATTTTAGGCATGAAATATAAAGAAAAAAACTACACATACAACTGTCCTGTATAGCATATTATGACTAACTATAAGTGGATACTAAATTGAATAACATGACGTGCGTGGTACTCCTCCCATGGGGGGACGAGGTCTTTAAAAAGTCATACGTGCACTGCAAGGTCAACAACGCCTGTCCTCAGGGCGTTGTTAGGCACGACTAGTAAATGCGAAGCTCGTTTGGTGAAATTTTAATATGAAAAAAGTGTTTTAAAAGAGCACACGAAATGTTTTGTGCATTTGTTGGATGTATTTAGACAACGAAGTTTGGAGAACTTAATTAGAAGTTTTTAAAGAAACTAGTTCGGGAATTATAGTTTTATAATAAATCTATCGAAAATATTTCTACTATGATTTGAATAACGCTTTTGTACTAAGTAAGCATTAGCTTTGTCGACTTAGAAAATCACCCTAGAAAATCTTGCTGTTTCATATATTTTTTTCTATTACGACAAGCATCGATATAATAAGTAACTACCATATCGATGACGACAAGAATATATCGGTAATTTTCATGTCGACCCGAAAAGAAAGATAAAAACCAGGAGCACCCGCTAAAAAAAGAATCATGATTTTTTGAAACTGAGAGAGAATTTTTTTATCCAAACAATATAATATAATAATATCCTGGGACAATCCACACACGATCATCCGATGTGCACGTTTTGTCCTATCGAATGACCTTTGTCATTCTTGTCCTATGAAAAGGTTCATCTTTACTAAGATCGGATTGACATGTTCTTTAAAATGTTTTTAAAATTTCTAACTCTTAATTACGATATACATATTCAGATCCTCTGTGATTGGAAAATTAATGATATCTGGCAGATTGTAAGTCATAACTTGGCATCGTTATTGTATTCCTTTTGATCACACTAAACGATTTACTGTCTACGAATTAGCTCCGTAATTGATACTTCTGACTGCTTAATTAGTACGTCCTACACAACCCTATCGAATCCTTAAGAATAAGATTTGTTACACAACATTTAAATGGTTTAAAATTGTTTGCTTGACCGTAAAGCATTCTGTTTTCATAGTATCCATTACTCTTGTCTGTGTATATTCCGGAGTTTTCTATCTTGTGAGGCAGACCTTCTGAAATGTACATCTAAAGGCTCTCATTCATTAAAACACCTATTCTTTGTGCGCACCGTTTAGGTAAGGGTCCTTATGAGCTGTGGTTCAAACGCTACGTTCCGGCGATTTAGAAATTATTAAACATGTAAAAAAATATCTCCTTCCGAGATAAAACGCACACTTCTAAAGCAATGAATAACCGAGTGTACAAGAGAGCAGATTGTGTAAACTTTCTAAATAGACCTCTCAGTGTCATATGCTTGCTTGGTTAAGTAAATCTTAGTTGATTGTACAGCAAATACTTCCTATTCATATGCTTCTCGAAGGCTACAATTTTGGAAATGACTACAAATCATAACATGAGACATAGTCGTTGTCTCCTGAGCCCAGCAATTTCATTAACTTCAATACCTTCACACCGAATTACAGAATTTTTTACTCATGGCTGCTAAGCGGTAGATTACCTACCTCAATTCATATGTTTTGTCAGATTGTGTTTGTTACTGCGAGTTGTAATTTGATTTTATATTTGTGAAGAAAAGCTTGTGATTTTTTGCTTCTACAGTAAAACATTTTTTTTTGCCCCGTGTCCCCTTTGGCTTAGTACAAAACTTATGCCCAGCCCTCCTTAAGGGGCCATTCAGCTGGCGTTAGTCAACGCTTCAGCGCTTCCAGTTAACGAGCATGATTTTTATTTTCCAGTACGTTAAAATGTAGGTTGTCGTTAGAGCTTTTTAAAACTTCTGAATGTACCTGGATATGTTTTTATGTATGTGTCAGTAAAAGCAATTTTATTTGGACCAAAATTTCCTGTTCCTAATATTCCTCCTTTCCGCAATGTTCACGGATGTCTATTAACGTTTAACAGATAATATTCCGACTACCAATCTATGGAACTAGCAGTAATTTGGAGGACTAAATAGTAGTAATTCCACTACAGACAAAATTACATAATTTTCACTATATTGAAAAGATTTACTTCGTTATCTACGTTATTTTCGTTGCGCTATTTATGAATTTAAGCTGTCTTATATCTAAATCTTAATTTTTGGTCTGCTATATGTAACCATATAAATAGTTTCTACAATCAGATTCAACATAAGCAATCATCGCGATTTTTATACTGGAACTATTCAGAATTGTAAAGAAATCGCTTGCGATTACAATCACTACCTCAGATTTCTCGCAACCGCCTTTACAATAGCCTTAATGGAACTAGGTACTGTTAATGTAGAAATAAAGGAAAAACTTATCCAACAATTTCCACTTTCTTTGAAGCAAGCTTTTGATTCGCAAACCTCAGTAATTTACTAATAACGAGCCACTCGGCGACTTTTAAAGTGTGCACAGCAAAAACAACAATACAACTAGGTTGGTTAGAGTAATAATTTCGCTCCCCAACCCTCTCTTTCCCCTTTCCATTCAAGAGCTTGCCCTCCTGAGGTTAATGAGCACGGTTGCTCTGCTCCAGTTGTATTTTTTTTTTCACTAACAAAACGGTAGCATTTTTGAGTGCCTGCTGTCGTAATTTAGATGCACTGTTTGGAAATACAATTCTATGTTGAGATACACGTTCCTGTTTATACAGTGGTGTTAATGATTATGTAAATTCTATTTGTGCAAACAGTGTATAGAATAAATACCGCCAAAAGACTTGGTATTTTGTTGATGAAGCCATCATCCAGCTGCCAAGATGTCTTAAGACAAGCATCAAACGCTGTAATTTAGAACGGAATGGAATATTCCTATTTTGTCAACAAGCATTCATATTTAGTCTAATGTATAATACAAAATAGTTCACCCTGTATCGACAATGGACGCGTGACTACTTTAATAAGAAGTATTAGAATTTTCGAAAATATTCGCCTATCTTACATTTACACAATATATTTTGTTAATAAGGAACTTCTACGAGTATTAATAAATTCCACGTATCAAGATCATTTCATGCGCCTAAGCGAGTCCTTTGAGTTTTCACGCATATTCAGAACAGCAAATCCCCACGTTTAACATAATCTTCATCATTACGGCGGCACCATTTGGCATCCCGGACCAGATTTGGGTCCATTATACCCAAGATAAATTAGTTCATTACCTTATTCAAGAAATTACCAGCTGCCAATGTAATACGGTCCCTTATGTTGTTGAGTCTCTTAATATAATCTATTTAACTAGATTGTTTATAGAGGTCTCGTTCCGTTGGTAGTAAATATGCATTATTCAGTATGTGTCCTTGTATGAAATATTTTTCTTATTCGTTACATTCAGTGTTCTAAAGTTCTGAACTGGGGTCGTCACCATTGTTAACAATGTTTAAATGTTCCATTAAAACTTGAGTACGTGTTTCGGCTAAACATTCAGGAGCTTATGTGTCAATTGTTTTATTTGTTGTTTTAATGACTAGTGGGGTTGGATGTGTAAATTGTGTTCGCTTGGTTAGAATCATTTGTGGGAAATGCGATAATTTTAAATAGGTATTATATAACCTGCACTTCTTCTGTACAAGTGCAACGCCTGAAAATATGGACAAAAGTGGCGAGAGAGATCACTAAAGAAAAGTAACTGGGAATATTACGACATTCAGCATTGAGCTAACGACTGGGGGAGATTATTTTGGCATGGTTTATACTGATGCTTTTTTACTGGTTCTTTTACCTCTTGTCTTAACTGATGATTCTATTTATGTACTACATAGAAAAAGTGTTGTATAAATGTTTTCAAATCAAATTGTAGTCGTCATAACAATTATTCAACTATCCGTTGCCTTAATTGCGATCAGTAAACATCGTCAATCTCACACTTCGTAGACTAAACTTTAAAATGTTGTATAAAGTAAATATTCATATAAGCATTCATTTAACGTAATTAATTATCTGTTTACAAGTATTTAATGTAAACGGTGTATCAGTTAACACTTCTAGTTGTTAGAGGCGTTAACGATGAGATAGGTCAGGTTGATTTGTAAATTTAAGACTGTAAATGCGAATATATTGCTTAATAGTGTGATTATAAAGTTTATTTCAGCTTCAGCATATCATTAAGACAGACAAGTAAAATTGAACTTAAGAAGAGTTTAAAAATTTTTCGCAGATATTTACAGTTAATTATTTCTATTAGATTGTTTAGAACATTATCAAAAAAATGTGAAATAACATTCATACGGCAGTATCGGGAACAATAATTGTATGATTTTGGTTAAAACTATCTACTATATTGAATTCTCATTCATGGCAGAAATGTTGTTTTCACTTCATAAAAAAATGATAGTGACCCGGATTAAAGTGCAAAAATAAAAAACGTGGGCTCATTATCCGACTGAGAATCAAGGTTGTCACATGACTTCATTTTTCTATATACTAGAGAGAACTCCTTCTCTCTAGTATATAGAAAAATGAAGTCACGTTCCACATGGTGTAATAATATGAGTTTGCCTGGAGCACCCTGGACAATCAGCCCTAAAATTTCTTGGTGTAGATCGATCAATACTTCCATGATGACATCAATCCTCTGGTATTTACTTCAAGTTAATGAAAATGAATTATTATATATAGAAAATCAATAGAAGTATAGATACATAAAAGTATGAAATAGGTTTTCAATCTACTTGAGAAATCACGTTGATATACTGAGCCAAAGAACACACAAAAACAGACCAATAATACCCAAAATCCATTTTATTACAAATTTTATTTCTCAAGCATCTGGTAAGAAAACAACTGGAAACGGTTCTGAGATTCGTGGAGTTATTGTAATAGGGAAAACAAACATAATCTGTGATATTGGAGCCGGTATATTGGATTTATTTACATTTGTATGCCCAAAACACCACATTATTTTACTCAAAATAAGCTACCGCAATCCCACTTGGTAGTGGAGATGGAGCCATAGATGATAGCATAATAATAACATCAGCAAAAAATATAATATAAATAGAGTCCGAAGTATTATTGGGCCAGTAGCTAAAGCATCGACCTTTGGAGCCTTTTATTATTCTCGCGGGAGAAACCATCAGTAGGTTCCTGAGACGCTGTGGGGTCAACCGGGGTATGTGGGATTCTTACCTACTAAAACCCCCGCGGATGTCGCTCGAGCACATGAGAGGGGAACCTGGGTTCTCCAGTGAGATCTGCGCTAGGTGTCCCTGTGTGCATTGCCTTTGAGCCCGCTGCTGAGGGGCGCATACTAGCCCCCCGAAAATCTGTCACGGTGCTCACAGAGACTTGGGTCGCAACCCCGCTGCCTGCCTCAATTGTTTTCTTAAACAATCCTAAACCCATTCTAATTATAGAGGTGACGTGATAATTTACGGGTCCCCCACCCTTTGCAAACTTTACTGTTTTTGTCCCATACGATCTTTCTCTATCTTTCGAATTTTAAATGAGCATACATTGAGATTCAGGTGCTGTTCATATTTGTTCTTGCTTGTCTAAACCGATTTTTTTCTGGTCTTCTTGTTTTCGTATCAACAACAGACCCAATCATACACTGTTGTCCCAATACTCTGCCTTTACTTTTATTTTACTTTATCTGTTTTTATTGACACACACGTTTATGAAACTAGCGAAAAATGATCTAGAGATGGAGCCAATTCACTTCGTAATAGTGAAAGGCCGGAAACCGCTAACCATGTATATATTTACAGCCGCACACGAAACTATGTTACATATCGATTTTATTCATATCCAAGTGCTATTCGATGTTTAAGGGTTGTCACATTGGTACAAACGAAAGCATACAGTATTGAGCTTGTGTCTGGCTGACATCCAAATACAGAGCATAATATACTTACTCTATCGATAATATGAAAATTATTCTTTCGCTGCTAAATATTTAAACCATGATTCTCTTAAAATCAGGTTTTACAAAACCCAGTTGCTTTGAGATAATCCAGTATCTTTTTAATATCTCCTACCCTTGCTAATAAAAAAGTCAGTATGACAGACAACTCTCATATTCTTGTAAATAAAACAAACTATCAAATAAACTATTTAAAAAAGAAACCGACTTCAAAGTAAATTATCTAAAAAACATAAAATAACGAAAATATTATTGAAGTTGGTGTTAGCGTACCTGCTGTGTATATTTTGCACCAACTTCAATAATATTTTCGTTATTTTATGCTTTTTAGATAATTTACTTTGAAGTCGGTTTTTTTTTTAATAGTTTATTTAACACTTTTTAGTGACTTATTTTACCAAGATAGGTATCAGCACTATCACGCAACTCGAACGTCTACATTACTGAAAACATAAAAAGTTTATATCTCTTAAACTACTGGACCGATTTTGATGAAATTTGTACTCTACCCTAAGTTGAAAGATACTCTAACTATTGCAAAAAGAATTTTCGAAATCGGACTTGTAGTTTCTGAGAAATCCGTGGACAAACCTACATACATACATACATACATACACTCGTGAAATTTGGTAAATTCGTTTAGAAGCCCATATAGACTAACATATATGAATATTACGCATTTTTATTAATATTACATACATACGCGTCGAATACAGAACCTCCTTTTTTGAAGTCGGTTAAAAAAGAGAATGCTGTATGGCATTGTTAATTTTAGCTCATGAGGTCTTCTACTACGTAAAGCCCTTTAACGGACAGGAACTATACGGTAACCCAGCTCTCGAAAAAACCGAAATGGTCTTGTTCTATTATTTAGAACACTCACTTATTTTTTTTTTTTAATAATGCCAAGCCTTTTCAACATTTATATGAAAAGTCTCAGTAGTTCCATTGCTACAGACAATGAAACTACTGGGTATAAATAGTGTCACTAGTTCCATGGAACAAAGATCAATGGAACTACTGGGAATCATCCACTTTTGATACTTTGCACTTTAGGCAGTGAAACTAAGCCCTGCCAACCAACTCCAGCCCTACTTTACTGAATTACTCTCCAATGCCTACTAGGTGTTTCTAGCAAGTAACATGCAATAAAATATTTGCGCAACTTTCATAGCTAGTCTGATTCGAATCGTAGGTAATATTCTTATACATACAGAATTTCTACTACTCAATCCCGTCTTGAAAAGCTAAGAGGACTAATATACATATTTCCTGGAACAAGTATGTTTTCCATATCGTTTCTTCTTAGAATTTCGAAGCTAACACTAAGATCAATGTTATAGTAGGTTATTGTTTGTTTTAGCTATAAAGCTATTTGAATTTCAAGTAGAATTGGAATATTGACTATAATAATGCCCCAGCCAAATTTTAAGTCCAGTCCAACAATTAGAAGCACAATTTTAAATTACTTTACCGTCCAAGAAACTAACAGCTAGTTAAAGGAATTTATCATACAGCAAAACCATACAATATTGGTAAATAAACTGACCAGGTGCTCTCCAAAATCAGTAGATATTCGACGAAATGCTGAAATAAATTTTGAGAAAAAAAGGAAAGGTAGTAGAGGTTTTTTTTGGACAATCCACACTCGGTCATCTGATCCCAAACTAGGCAGAGCCTGTACTATGGAAACCAGACAACTGATACTAATACTTATAAGTATACTTTTTTTTTGTAAATACATACATAAATAGATAAATAACACCCAGACACTTGGTGGGAATCGAACCCACGACCCATCGGTTAGCGGCCAGGGTGTCTAACCACTAGACCAACGGGCCCGTCGTCAGGTTAGACTCTTGTGCTCATCCAGGTAGGTACTACCGCAGCGTCAGATATTCTACCACCAAGCAGCAATGTATAAATACTGCTCCGATCTGGTGTAAAGAAATTCCCGGACTCGAGAGAATTAATAAGTAATACATATATCGGGTGGCAATTCATGTTGCTTAACATCAGGCGAACATCTGGCTTGTCTCGTCACTGGATTGATAAAAAATTATCACAACCAATTTCATGATCTCTTAAACAATTTTCATGAATCATGGATTTTATACGATCAACAGACTTTGTAAAATCATCCTTCAAACATTACTTAATCTTCTAAACTTTAAAAGACTAATACATTTTACGTCTCAAAGTCTACCATATTTTTTGCCAAACTTCCAAACCCAAGTAGCTGTCTAATATAGTTAGGAGACTTCGGAGAGCAGTCTTGTCTAAGATTGTTCAGAGTTGTTCGTTTATGTTACGTTGTTGAGTTTGCGACACGCTCCTCCTTGCTAACATAATTAATTTCCAAACAAAATTCTACAGGCTTGTTTGTTTTTGGGACAAATTTCGTTGATGCAACTTATGAATTGTTGTTTTGTGTTTCAGCTGTAGCATTTGCTTTTCATGTTTTGGGAAGATTAATTTAATTCATTACAAGAATACAAGCATCAATGGTAAATAGTTTACGTTTTTTAGGCGCTATATTAAAAACGGAAACAACACGAGTTTAAGAATTTATCCTCTGAAATCCCTAGACATAACATTTCATAACAGACAAAGCTACGAATATTGCTACTCTAGCAAGTACTTCTACAAGTTGAATAAACTTGAATATATGTATGTACTACATAAAAGCATTGTCTTGAATTCATCCTAAATCACGAGCGAAGACAATAATAGTATTCCGTCTAGAACTGGCAACACGTAGTATGAAGATTGATGGTCCAATTTTCCTGTGTCAATTTCAGAAAGCGTCTTTTTTCGAGTATTCCTTAGCTTGATTGCTGGCTAGGATACTTTCGATTTTTATCAGTTCATGTACATTATTTATTATTGTAATTCTTTTTGTTACATAGTTTTAACGCCTTTTTATTACATATATCAATCAATTCACTAACAGTTTTATTACTTAAGTTACTATATATATAAGGTCTTTCTTTTAATTTATTTTCTTCCCTTGGTGCTCGTAGTTTTATGGTTACTATAAGCCTGTCCAGTTTCACTTGCAGTCATAAAATAATATAACAAACTGACTTTCGATGTCAATGTGTTACCGAATGGAACAAGAAGTCATTTTTTCCAATCCAGAACAAACTAAAAACTGTTAAATAACTTTTTTGTAGTAAGAATTTGTAGCTAAAGAAACAAAAACGTAAAGAAAGAATCGCTCCACGCTCCGAAAAGACAAAAGCAATGGTTTCTTTTGTAACTAAATTAAGTTTTTCGCTCCAGTGAACAGGGGATATACGGTAACAAACTGGTCAAGTGATTTGAGAGTGAATATTAAGGCTGCACCCTGGGGTAAGCTAAGAATAGACAGAAGCTGACGACCAGGTGGTATATTATGCTGGGTCTTCCAAGTAACTCAGTTTCTTTGTGGGCTAGATTTGTGAGGACACAAATATATTACAACAGGAAACGGTGCTCTTAAAGTACTAACAGCGTACGTCCAGACTGGCATAGATTTCATGTTTTTAATTAAATTATGGTATTTCAGCAATGTTTCTGTCGCTGCAAATCGAAGCAGAAGTTTCTTAAGGTATGCAGTAAAAATGTGGCTGTTGTATTACCGGATTCCAAAAAAAAATGTTCGAACATACACCGGTTGGTTATCAGATGAAAGAAAGGTGACGGTGACTGTCAACTGAAGGGTCACACACGGGTTGGTTAAATTATCTTATTGTGTATTTGCACAATAAGATAATTTAACCAACCCAAATATGATAACCACACAATTCTCTTCGATGAGTTCGTTGGAAACACATTAGAAAAATAATTTAAATGAAATTATAATACTTATCTTCCATCTATATAGCTACATTTATCTTCACAACATTTTAAGCAGCGCTATAATAAAGTTAGCTCTTAGCCATTAGACATCCGCATTAAGCGCTAAGCTTTTTACTAAGGCACGGTTAGCAAGCCTTTTTTTGTGCCGTTTTTGTGACGTCAACTTCACAAGTATGTATGAATATTTTATGGTACTATTATTATGGAAACACGCACTAGTAGGAGTATGAGAATTAACTAATCAAGGCACGTGTCCATATGAATATATTTGCGTGGCGTCTACATATTAAGAAATAAATATAAACGTATTAATACGGTTTCCCACCAGACGTTTTGGTGGCAGATCGAGTTTAGTTGGCATTTAAATCAGTTTGCTATTTTGGAGTTATTTTTTTCCGTCTAAAAAAACGATCTGTAATTTTTAAGCAATGTTAGTTTTCTTTTTGTATGAGTAGTAGTACTGTTGGTCGCAGATAGCCATAACTGCTTCACCGGGCAAGGGGGCGAGCGCTTAAAATGCTCTAGCCAGAAGGGTAGCGACTAGCTCAAGGGTACCTTAGGGGGAAAGATATTTGTTATAAAAACTTCTTCAAGCTCTGCTTTCACAATCTTGGCAGCCAAGCTTCTTTATTCCAACTTCATTCATTCTTTTTTGCAGACTGCTTTTTATACATCATAATTCAGCACTTTGGTACCACGAAGTCTGGCTTTGTTCCGCCATCACCGCTCGCTCCGAGTATTTGTACAATTGTTCTTTACAATCGACGATCGTTTCGAACGTTTTCGCTACGTCGCTGTTTGCATTAGACTCATTGTCAGTCGTCCCCCGACCCTCCCATCAATGTATTACGTCGATATGACGATTGAGGTTTTCTATCGCAGTCGCACTTGTTGATATTCCGGTTGATGAACGAGACGGATAGTCCGTCGATTTGATAGATTTCCCGTTGATTGAAGCGCGCTGAAAATTGAGGCGTCTGTTGAAGTTTTCATTCATCATAAAGTCGTTTTAATAACTGTTAAAAGTACAGCTTAATCAGAAACTTCACTACCATTTAAATGAAGAAACAAATTAGCAGCCGTGATTTAATATCAAACAGTCAGTCATCCACTTTAAAGTATCTGGTTAGTAACTAGATAATATAGTATGCTTCGTATTGAATTAATGGCTGTGTGAATTTTTGTTGAGCGAATGTTTCGATAAGTCTGCGGCTGATATATCATACAAAAAACTAAATAAAATATTTTTAGTATTTGTTGTCTAACATGTTGTTGTCGGATGAAATCAGATCAAAACGGATCGAATCAGATTGTAGGATCGAGATTCATATCGCAGGAAGTGGCGGAGAGGATCAGGGAAGGCAAACCCCGGTGTCCTCGAGCGGAGGAGGCTCGCGCGCAGAAGGCGGGTCAGTGTTGACCTTATTGCCCCCTTAGCTAGAAAGTGCAGGCAGCAGGAACGGGGGAACTGCTGCCTGTGCAAGCCTGTAACGTAAATTTTCCATAACCTCGAAGTGACAATAGAGCCATTTTGCACCTGTAGACAACATATAGGATTATAGGCACAAATTAAAGCAGTTTCGAAAACCGCCATCCCATTTGGCGGCACGCCATGAACGCTGTGCTTTGAGATTCAGACAGCAATAATAATCGTTCGTCTGATGTGCACCGCGTTTCAATGAGAACCCATGATCTGGTTAATATCTTGTACTGTAATAAATGTGTTCACGTTTGTCCGGATAAAGTGCTCGTATAATTATGTTTGTAAATATCTTGACCACACTGATATGAGAGTTCATAGAAGCTGAAATAGATCATGGTAACGGGCAAGCGATGAAGACTTTAGGCTGCGGTCTTGATAACCTGCCTTTGTTACTTTACTGTACCTTACTTAATTCACGGTATAATTTAGTTGCCTCCATGGCGCAGCGGGAAAATGGTCGCTTCGCAAGCTGGAGGTCACGGGTTTAAATACCGCGGGGAGTAACAACTTTGTGTAGTTGATCCTTACTGGCTAGGACAATGCAAGCCGATCACCTGGCTGTCTGGAAAGTAAGGTAATCCATGCGTCAAATGGGCATGGCAATAGCCGGTCCTGCGCCTGACCTCTCCACGGACGTTTCGGTTTTCCGTGAGAGTAAAGGAAAAACCAATAAGGTTAAGGGTTTCTTTACACAAAGGAAAGATATTTGTGTGCATGCAAGATGTTTGTCTTGCGTCTAGTTGTTAGTATAAAGTATTTGTGTCAGTTGTCTGGTTACCAGTACTGCCAGTTGGCTTTTGCCTAGTTTGGCATCAGGTAGGCGTAGTGGATTGTCGCAGGATATTATTATTTACTTACTGACTCCAGCACTGGACCACTGATTACAGCATTTTTTATGAAGCTAATCTCGTCTCACATTCTCACCACTGTGACTCCTGAAGGTCAGGATCTACAGCGGTCACCAGCGAAAACACAAAGCTCTAACCCTTGGCTAGTCGGGTCTACAGTGGTCACCAGCAAAAACACAGAGCTTTAACCCTTGGCTAGTCGGGATCTACAGCGATCATCAGCGAAAACACAGAGCTTTAACCCTTGGCTAGTCGGGATCTACAGCGGTCACCAGCAAAAACACAAAGCTTTAACCCTTGGCTAGTCGGGTCTACAGTGGTCACCAGCAAAAACACAGAGCTTTAACCCTTGGCTAGTCGGGATCTACAGTGGTCACCAGCAAAAACACAGAGCTTTAACCCTTGGCTAGTCGGGTCTACAGTGGTCACCAGCAAAAACACAGAGCTTTAACTCTTGGCTAGTCGGGATCTACAGTGGTCAACAGCAAAAACACAGAGCTTTAACCCTTGGCTAGTCGGGTCTACAGTGGTCACCAGCAAAAACACAGAGCTTTAACCCTTGGCTAGTCGGGATCTACAGTGGTCACCAGCAAAAACACAGAGCTTTAATCCTTGGCTAGTCGGGATCTACAGTGGTCACCAGCAAAAACACAGAGCTTTGAACCTCGTATCTACAACAAATTTAATTAGAATCCTAATAGAAAAACACCAATTCCTTTTATACACCTCATGGTTATCAAATCCGATCTACAAGATAGCAGAAGACTTGATAAGGGTCTGTTTTCATTTCTTAACTTTAATACTTGGCATACAGCCAAATGATCAATACGGTTTGGCATTCCGCCAAGCCATATGGCGAAATAAAAAATATGCTGAAGTTACTGTTCACTATTTAACCCATTATTATAAATATCATCGGTACCTGGATCCCAAGTCAGCAAATTTTAATAAAATAACATATTATTGCCGTTCCAGTGACCAACTATTGTTACTCCATTAGGGTTGTGACAGATTCGGTATTCTGCTAAAATAACCATTACCAGTGGTATCAAATCACTGAGGCGCCATTAGAAGAAGAAGAAGAAGACCAATTTATTCGTGACACACACATACCATTTACAATACAAGCAAAATAAAAAAGAAAAATAATAATAAAAAAAGAAAACATGCTTATTACCTAATAATTAAATGTAAGTATAACAAAAAGTGCGTCACAAAGTGGTCCCAACTCAGCAAAATGCTGGTTTTGAACAACCAGCGCTGATTTTCCGTTATCATCATTATCGTTTTAGATCTCAACAGTGTATCGCTGGAACGGCAATATTATGTAATTTTATTAAAATTAACTGACTTGCGATCCAGGTCACTGACACGCCACTGGTCTTATAAAATTACTAGACTGCCAAATGTGTGAAACCATCCCACTGACACACTATCGAAACTCGATTGAAGTGTTTGTAAATTAGCAGACTTGGGCTGCTTATTTATTATTTTTTTATTTTTTTTTGACACTGGGGAAATCTTCGAAAGATCCCCGGGAGCTGTGGGGCTCGACCGGGGTATGTGGGATTCTTACCCATTAATAACCCCGCGGCTGTCGCATCGGCACATGAGAGGGGGGACTCCAGGGCTCTCCGGTGGGATCTGCACCAGGGACCCCTCAGTGCCTTGCCCTTGAGCCCGCCGCCGGGGCGAGTACATTGTAGCCCCCCGGGAACCAGTCACGGTGCTCACGGGGACGGGGGTCGCAACCCCGCCGCCGTCCTCCTCGGAGTCGCCGCCGTACTCAATGGACGTTCAACGGGCCCACACCCCGAACAGCAGACTTGGGGCCCTAGTATAACCGTAACTACCATAACTAACAAATCTGACGTCAAAAGACAAAACATTTTTTTTGGAAAAATCTTTTTTTTACTAAGCTCAGTAACGAGGAAAACAAGACGTTCGCCTGATGATAAGCGACACGCCAGCCTATAGACAGCTACACCGCAATGTCGCTGGTAGACCTCTGGCTACATTAGTAATTAAGTCTTTTGTGTCTGGTAATTTCGCCAACAACTGTGCCCTTCAAGCCGCTGACAGTATATCTAACTCTGCGGCGGTACTAACCTGGTAAAGTAAATTCTTAGCACACCTTTTGAAAGATCTAGATACGAAAGATCAAGCAAACTTTTTGAAAGAACTAGATATATTAAGTTGTGCATGTAAATTTGAACCCCTACAAATCACGTCAAGTTTCATCAAGGTATAAAATGCAACCATACTTCAATGGGCATTCTCCTTTCCCGTTTCCTTATTAACATCAGCGTATTCATTTTGTATACCTTTATAGATAAAAGCATTCCATTAGGAATACAAAATGTTTTTATTTTTAATAAGTTTGACACGAGCCGCGCACGTGCTTGTAACTGGGCCAGTAGATACTGAACTATTACAATACTGATTGTGTATAAATAAATGTCTGAATGCGTACAGGGTGATATTTTAAACGAGGGATAAATTTAACAAGTGGACAGCCGGCCTTTTAAGATTCCAATCCTAAAACTTCTTATTCGGTAAAAAAATACCTTAAACCTTTCAAAAGAAATTCTCTACATAAATTATCTTCTGTTGGTTTAGAAGATGTAACGCCAACAAATGGAGTAGTAACTTTGGTTTATACTAGAGAAAGACTAAATAAGAGATGATAGATCGTATAGATCATTTAATTCATCATAACCATCATCAGCCGGAAGACTTCCACTGCTGAACAGAAACTTAGACCACCGGTTGCCTGCATACGCTGCGTCTTACGGTTAGTGTTCCCCACTCAAGAACCTTTCTTCCCCATCGGTTATCGGTTCTTCGAGCGATGTGGCCTGCCCATAAAAACATTAATATCATTATTCCTACATTCCTGATAATTTAATTATCCTTCTTTATATCGATCAGCCTGTATGTAATAAGCCACATACATAAGTCGGTGAGTCTGTTTTATTCTGTGGGATAATATGACAATGTTTACTATAATGCATTCAAACAATATTTAAAACAAACGGTTTTTTTAATAATGCTATTAAATATGAATGGTGATAGTGAACGCTTTATACTAATTATATCACAATGTACGGTTTTTTTTTTCAGTTTTTACTTGACCTACATTTTTAGATCTTCTTGTCATTTATATTGTGTGAGACACTAAAACTGACACGAGCAAATAATTAGATGGTTAGTTAGTTTTAATGACAGCCGACAAAAAAAAGAGAGTACTAGGTACATTGTTTGTTTTTTAATTATAAATATTCTAGAGCTTTGGTTCTTCACGGTCATTAAGCGTGTAACGATAATGAATCTTTACGGATTGTAATTTTAAAACATTATGTGAAACTTTAATGCATAAGCCGCGATGTTTTAAACACTCTATGGGTTTTTTTTAGATTTTTTATTATTTAATAGGCTTTTAATAAACCAGTGTGCTTTACCATTCTAGATTGCGTCGCCGCTTTCCATCAGGTGGGACTGCAGTCAAGACAGAAGTAGTTTTTGGCTTTTTTTTTTTTTTTACTCCCTATAAGCCAGTGCTTATAGGGAGTAAAAAAAAAAAAAAAAGCCAAAAACTACGTGACATAAACCAAAAAATCTGTTTTGAAATGTGCAAATGAAGCCCTTTCATATTATATCTCACTCGATACAGTAGTCTCACTTTGAAATTTTGACACCCCGTTTCGGCCCCCAATAAAAAGAAATAAAATAATTTTATCTGAGGTTGGCTGGGTATTTCAAGTTTCAAGTCGTAGCACCAGATGTTGTTGAAATATACCGAGGAGATAGGTGTGACCGACAGACAGACATACGAAGTCACAACATAAGGATTCCTTTTTTACCTTTTAGGAATGGAAACCTAAAAAAAGAGTTGAGTAGGCAGCTGCAGGCTTAGCATGATGTGCAAATCATGACAGACAAGTGTGAGTATGACGTCACTATGACATAGTATTTCACATTTTTGTATGGAGAATTGACATTTCTATGTTGAAGACTACGACATACTTTACATCAATCTGTTGAGATTGCATATCGTGCTAGGCCTGCTGAGGTAAGCACCAGTTTTGTTGCCGACACAGCACAGCATACCTCTGACTTAGGGTCTTTTCTCTTTTATTGCCATTTAATACCCTGCGGTTACCCCCGCTATTTATTTTTTCTCCATACAAATGTTTACCAACCCCTAGCGTTAAAGGCTGTTATTGAAAATTCGCGATATACGGTTTTATTTCTTTTATTTAGAGAATACTGTTTCAATCATACAATCAGACAATAAAAAAATAAAATAATCATACAAATGAAACAAGATTCCCCCTTAAGGAGTGGAATTTTCAAAAACCCTTTCCTAATTGATGCTTACATCATAAGAAGAACCTACTGTCCAAATTTCAGCTTTCTTGGTCCAGCGGTTTGGCCTGTGCGTTGATGAATCAGTCAATCAGTCAGGACAAGTAATTTTATATGTAAGTATAGAAGATTGATAATAGATAGATAGATAACGAAATACGCTTCCAGCTATGCCTGCAACTTCAGGTGAGGTCACGGCGAAGCGCTAGTTAAAGTTGGGTAAAAATCATGTTTAATAGTCTGTAAAGCGTAATCGTACGTCTTAATTGTATCAAGGTTAAGATTAACGATGCGCTTTGAGCAAACAGGATGCGAGTAATGACTGAATTATAGCTCATCCTTTTACATAACTCTGTATTTAAGAAGGTAGTTTAAGTTTAGTTTACTTTTATAGTTTGTTGCACCACGATTGCCCATTGCATTTAATATATTTTCATTCTGTCCATTCAAAGGTTGTCTGGAAGAGATCGCCATGAGTGATAAGACCGCCCATTGTACTTTTTATACTTGCTAAACTTGTACATTTATTACTATCTATGTGTGCAATAAAGAGTTTATAAATAAATAAATAAATAACTCTAGTCGTCCATAAAAATATATTTTACATAAACATTATCAATTTTATCGATAGCGTTGAAGCCGCGTCTGAATTAGCCAAAACCTTGTAATTTTTTTTTATAAATAATAAATTTGCGGTTGACCACATTCTCACATGATTGTAAGTGAAGATCTAGGATGGATCGTGCTCATCCATAAGATGCCTGTTCACTCTAGACTTGAATAAACAAATATATATATATATATGTATATACAGACGAATTGAGAACCTCCTACTTTTTGAAGTCGGTTAGTAAATTGATTGTAAGTGAAAGAAAGAAGGAAAAAGAATGAAAAAGTTATAGATTTCGTTTTATTAAATGTTTGACGTAAAAAAAAGAGAATGTTCATCATTATCGTCAGCCGAGAGACGTCCACTGCTGAAAAGGCATCTCCCTTAGGTTAGCTATTAAAGAACTTTGCAATCTCTATTGAAGAAGAAGGAGAAGAAAGATTTTTATTTTGACAAACACAAACCCCTGTTTGTGTTTGTCAAAATAAAAATCTTTATACCTTTATGACAAGGTGTATAGTAACATCTGCCATTATTGCACCCCTTTTTAATAATAATAATAATACCAGCCCTTGTTTATGTCCCACTGATGGGCACGGGTATCCCCTCATGATGAGGGGTCTTAGGCCATCGTCCACCACCAGGGGGGTACAACTCCCATACATTGGCGGTTATTAAAATGTAAATAGAAGCTACTGCCATCTGTGTTACGGTGTCCAAAAATATAGTTTTATCTAAACGCCGTTAGAAGGAGCTAGTGTGTAATTATATCTCGCAAGTAAAGTTTAACAGTGGATGCATTTATATCCAGAGCACATTTGCAAGCAGTACTTATGTCTTTTCAATAATATATTTTTTTTTTGTCACTGGAATATTAGAATTTCCTAAGGAATTTTGAAAATTATACTTAATTACAGTATGTAACGTTCAAGAAATATAAATGATTATTGGCAAGGCAGCGCCATCTAGCGACCTAAAGGTATAACGTGCTAAGCAACGCCATCTAGCAAACAGACCTTCAATTATAAAATTGAAAACTAGAGTTGCGAATCTATCTCAGTATATTAAGTATCATCTATGTCCACCACGCTGGCCAAATGCGGTTTGGCGGACTTCACTTGTCATTCGATAGCTAGTTCAGCTTTCTCAAACATGCAGGTTACCTCATGATGTTTTCATTCACCGAAAGCTAGTAACAATCGCAAAAAGACGATTCGCACATGAATAATTAAAGAAATCAGACCCCTTTTTTACAAATTTGCAAGCATTGCAAGCTTTTAAAAAGGGTTGTAGTTTTTTTCGGGTGGAATATTGCAACTAATTTTTCACCATCTCCTACTACTACTACGATATTCAAATCGTTTGAACTTTTTTTTAAATAATTTTACAAATTAGGTCCATATTAATCCGGTTTCATACGCAACATTCGGTTAATCTTATGGCAGTCAAAGGATTTAGTATAAAGAAAAATAGGACATTGGCTGTTGACGTCACTAAAGCGTTGTCCATCAATAGCATCGCCGTTTCCAGGTCACAGCCATCTGCTTGCAATAACTCCTCACGTCGGAACCCGTGGTCTATTAGCTGATAATCATTTGCGATTAAACTGTCGATGTCTGGCATAAACGATTGTGACAATCTAAATGAAGGGCGGAGGAGTTTTGTGTGTTCTCTGGAACGGTATTTAGTAGTAAAGTAATAACGAAGAGATTAAACATAGGCCATAGAGACATTGGGATTTTTTTCATAATAAAATACTGTTATCTTTTTATATTAAACTAGATGACCTGTGCTGTTTATCGTCAGCATCTGAAAAACGTCCACTGCAGAACAAAGGTCTCCCCCTTATAAGGGAGGGGTTGCCATAATCCCCTTATCAGGGAGGGATTGCCATAATCTCCACGCTAGGCAGGCGTCTTGGGAATCTTTGGCAAGCTTCTTGGCACATCAGCGCGTGATTTTTTTTTTCAATTTTTGAAGTGAAAACTTCTTTAGCGGCGCTGTACACTTTATTCTGATGGGGAAAAAATGTTAAATTCGCGTCAGGACACGTAACTGAAATATCGAAAAATCGTAAGGTAAGACGTAGGCGGCGGCGGCGCAGGGCGCTTCCGCGAATGTTCGTGTGTATTTGTGTTACAGCGTGCCACGCGCATCCATGGATGGTGACTGCTGTTGGCTCGACCGTCTATGTAGTTAATGTAAAATAATAGGCATGATGACTAATTTTGAAAAAATACTCTATAATGTACTTACGGGTCTACTATTGCCGAAAATAATCATATTTTTGTATTAAATTTACAATTAATAACAATATTTTCAATTTTTAAAATAGAGTTTGAATTTCGTTCCAAAACGATGGCCGGTGCATGGCGCCATGTTGTGACGTCACTACGGCGGTGTAAATAAACATCTGTCTAGGTATAAAAGTTAAAAGTGAATCATTGTATGAAAGAAAAAAGTTGAGATGACAGTTTGACAGTTGTTTATTTACACAGGATTGTCGTCATTCACTCTGAGCAGCGTTTATTACAAAATGGCGATTAGCTGTATTTGAGTAATTTATTTGCTTAAATATCACGAAAATCTCTCTATTATTATGAAAATCCAAAAATGCATCGCGCATTTTTGGAATCAGTACAATCTGTTCTAATATTTAAAACCACAGATTTATTGGTATTGTGTTACAGTCATCATGCCTATTGTAATAGTTCTGAAGTGTTAAATTTTTAATGTAATATAAAATTTCATGTTTGTGTAAGATAGTGCATATGAATCAAAATTCATATGCACTATCTTACACACATACTAAGTACAGTAAGTAGTATTTTAAGTACTATCATTTGTAGCCTCCGATGCGCAGTGGGAAACCGCTTACTTTGTAAACCGGAGGTCGCGGGTTCGAATCCTGCGGGGGGCAACAAATTTGAGTAGTAGTTCCTTACTGGCTAGGACAATGCAGGCCGACCATCTGATTGCCTGTAAAGTAAGATGATCCATGCGTCGGATGGGCATGTAAAAAGTCGGTCCTGCGCCTAACCTCTCCCCGGTCGTGTCGGTCTTCCGTCCCATCGGATTATGAGAGGTATTATATAAAGGAAGAGAGAGTGCACTTGTGTCTACGCAAGCGCTTGTGCACTATAATATCTCCTGCGTACATGGCTGATCTTGTGAAAGATTGGCCGCTGTGGTCGTTTCGGCCAGGAGGACATTATTATTATCATTATTTAAAAAAAAAACACATAAATGATAGTACTTTGATACTGATAATTAAAGTAATTCGTGCAAAATTATTCCCTAACCATTCCAAAATATCAAAAACGCACAACGTTAATAATCAGGTTTTCAATTCTGCCGGCACTCCCGGAGTGCATTTTTTTTTAGGTTTTTAAGGAGATTATAATAAAACGAACATTTTTCAAATCGATCAAGCCGTTTGTGTGATTTAGCGAGACTAACGGACAGCAAATCATTTTTATATATATGAAGAAGAAGCTTCTTGACTAAATATGCCAAAATGAAATGAAATTGTCTCATTCAGTTATATAAATAAAGAAATTAGGCATATTTATTTAAAAAATATTTATTTTTCAGATTGTTTTTAAGTAATAAGTTTCACTAGATGGTAAGTTCGTTGTGCAGGAACCGTCTAG
Organism: Furcula furcula; assembly: GCA_911728495.1. Taxonomy (NCBI): domain Eukaryota; kingdom Metazoa; phylum Arthropoda; class Insecta; order Lepidoptera; family Notodontidae; genus Furcula; species Furcula furcula. Next base: position 5,301,552 of record OU452245.1, read on the forward strand.
GTTGGTAACACCGCAGTGTCAGATATTCTGCCGCCAAACAGCAGTGTGTAATAACATCCTTGGGCAACACACATCCGGCCATCTGGACTCGAACTAGCAGCCTGTACAATGGCTACCAAAACACCCGATATACAGACACATAGTCCGGGTACGGTAGAAAAGGAACCAATCAATCTCCTCCTGTTGGCGTGTCGTACAAGGCTATTGGAATACTACGATCTCCAAGACGCCTGCCAAGCGCGGAGATTATGGCAATCCCTTCCATAAGGGGGAGGCTTTTTTTCAACAGTGGACGTCTTTCGACTGCTGATGATGATCATGCTAAGTACTGACATATAATTTCATTGTAACATTTACGTCTTTGTTCTGTTGTTGTCGGGAAGGGGGCGGAGGCGGAGTTATGTGGAACTTATTTCCCCTAAAACCAGTCCGGTAGCCTTCATCGACACAATAGAGAGGTTCTGCTCAATCCGTTCGGAGCTCACCTACAGTCTCCACGTAGCTCGCCTAGAGTCTCCCTGGCGTCGGCCGCTCGCTAGATAGAGCATAATGTATGCTACCCCAGCGCCCTCATGGTATTCGGGACGACACAATGCCTACACCGCGTCGTAGCCCGTCTCGGGGTACAATCACGTCTCTATGTTAAATGTTAACACTATAAAAGATTAGATAAATTACTTATGTCAGCCATATTCATTAGGTTTTACGTCTAAAGACCGGACACGGACCGTCCGTGTGAGATTTGCTCGAGGCTACGCGACGCCGGTGGTGTAAGTCATGAATTGTGTTTACACATGACATAACTAGATGGCGCTTCCTGAAAATTGAAAGCGCTATCGTTTTGTTCTCTATACATAGGTTAACGATTTCCGTTGATGTACAAACTTACCTCCACCTTACAAAGAAGATCGCTTAAAATATGTTTTTGCATAATGATCTGTAGTGAGATAGCTCGGATCTTATTGTTATTTCTTATTATTCTGGTGACTCAATCTGGTTAAGAGCGCTTGTAGACATCCGTTTTTTTCACCGGACAACGGACCGTGTTTTTTGCCGGATACGCGGTGGCGTATGATTTATAATGAGTATGTGTACATGCACCGGACATCAGTCCGGCGAACAATTTACGCCGGATGCACCACCGTTTCCCCTCGGCGTGACGGACACCGGTCCGGTGTAAGAAAGAGCGGTCATCCACGCCAGTGTATTGGTGCGTGTTGACGCTGCCGGACGTATTGCCTGTTTTCTGTAAATTGTGTGCCGTCTACCTGCGTTCTTTTAAAAATGGGTTATATTGACATGGAATTGTTAATAAGTTTGGTTGAAAATAGGCCTGTACTGTGGGACAAAACCCAAGAGTGCTATAAAAATAGACAGTCGAGTTTTGCCGCTTGATTTACGCATGTCAGTATCCTCGTGTCTTATTTTATCATATATGGCTGTTAATAATAGCTGAAAGGTTTCTTTCTTCATCCGAAAATAATTGTAAAATTTAGATTCATCTTCTTCCAACTGCGTAAAAAGAGTATGAAATGCACCATATTCTTCCCTTTCCAATAATATAGGATGCACCCACGATGTCCTTTTACGTTTTTCTATTTCTTTTTGTTTCTTCTTGTACAAATAGTAGGCCAATATGAGTTTTTATTTCTTATTATTTGACATTTCACACGTTTGTAATATCTGACTACCAGTTCAAAACTAACGCATATAGACGGCAGTCGGAAGGTAACATTCATCCGGTAAAAAAAATATATGTATACAAGGATAGCCGTTTATTGACGGTCCGTTATCCGGTGAAAAAAACGGACGTCTACAAGCGCTCTAATTTCTCTCTTTGTATTGTATCATCATCATCAGCCCAAATACGTCCACTCCTGAACAAAGGCCTCCCCAAATATTATAATATGAATGCCTTATTACGTATGTAATCAATCAAACCAAAGCCAAACGTATATTTAATTTTTGTATAATACATATAGCAACGCAATGTTATAGCAATTTAAAGCAATTAATTAATAACCCCAAATTGGAGCATTGTAATGTAATCACTATGGACCTGATTATAAATTTCAAGAGACCTAATCATAGTAATTATAGTGTAGTGTAGTGGAATAGACGGAGATAGTTATATACAAAAATCTATATAATTGCTGCATATGAATCGCTCCGTTCGAGTTTCTCTAAGCCTTTTGGTCTCATTTACAAGGATTGTGATACCGCTTCCACTAATCTGTATTGGCTGCCTGAACGCAGCTGTTAACGCAGCTCGCGTTAACAGGTCAATCCAGTTCTTCGGAGATCAGGTCAGACCACAGCTTCACACAACGTCCTCTTAGCCGCTGCCCTTCAATTCATCCTGACAATATCACTTTTTCCAGCAATATATCCAATATATTGGAGACGGACGGCTATTACAAATAACCATAGTATAATATGGTTTTACGCAATTTTCGCCAGAGACCACACAAGCGAGTGATTATCTCTCATTTTATCTGCACTTTAATATTCAGTCAAAAACATTCGTACGCTCTATTTGCTGTCATATATCCGGGGAATGTTCGACATTATACGTATATAACTGAAACAGTTTAACGATTTAATTATAAAATACAACTTCTTTACGTTAGAAACCAACATTTTAATCAGGCTCATGTTTTGGAATCATTATTTTGTGATAAATTATAAGAAATAGTCAAAGTTATCCTTTACGATTTAAGGTTGGACTTTAACCTCGAATAACTTCTAAATGAGACAACTTAGCGAAAAATCATCTAAGACCATTTTTGTTGATCGTTAAACCTACACGAATATGTTTTGATTTTAACGAGACATTCATTCGTTCAAATGTATTAAAAATCCAAACAAAAAAAATCCTATGTTATTTAAATAGGAAATAAAAAAGTAAGTACGATGAGTCACCTCTTAACATTAATATTGGGGGCTCAAAATTTGGCAATTTTTTTTGTCATCTCAGACGATATTTTCATGGTAACTAACGAAAAAAAATTAAAAGTATTTTTTGGCCCACCCTAATATACGCTGCAAATGACACCCCTTGGGTATTCCGGCTAAATATAATTGTATCGAAAATAATATTAAAATACTAAAAGCCACAACAATGAATCGCCTCGGCTCCAATCAAAAAAATATAAGTACGGGTACAAAAATATTTACGAGTACATATAAAATAAGAGACACAATGAAAAATATATAGTACATATTGTAGTGGCATTGAAAACATCGCTAACTTTCAACAAAGGGACAGCTGAAAGTCATAATTCTTGGTCCAATGCGGGTCGAACGTCCCGAAACTAATTAATTAAATCTAATCTATTTCTACTGTACACTGTAACATAGGTTTTTTTATTGAGCGTTTAAGGGGCGAGCGATAAAAACGCCATCGTATATTAAATGATTTTATGGTTGGCGCAAAATGTAGATGGCAGCGGAATTGAATAAACAAGACGTGTAACAGTAACACAAATAGTTAGTTGTGCTTATAAAGTCCGCCGTTGTATTTTTTTATACAACCAAGGTGGCAAGCAAGCATGCAACCCGCCTGATGGTAAGCAGTCATCGCAGCCTATAGACGCTAGCAACCCCAGAAGAATCACTAGCGAATTGCAGATCCTTTAGACATTAGATATTAAGTCTTTTGTGTCCCACCACCTAGTAAAAAATATGTAGGTACCTTACATTTTATACCTACCGATATTGATGGAATTGAAAATGGCGGCTAACGGTTGCTACTACGGTATGGTACGGTATTTATCGATGCAGATTACATGGAAATATTTACATAGTATAAAACAAAGTCGTTTTCCGCGTCTGTCTGTATATTCGCTGATTCTTTAATAACCACGCAACGGATTTTTAAGCGGTTTTACTATCAAATAGATAACTTTTCACTGGTTTAAATATTATAATATATACAGGGTGTAAGGGACTATTTATTTTTCAAATTACATTGCTAATTTCATTCAAGCTGCCTGCCAAGCGTGGAGATTATGGCAACCCCTCCCTTCTAAGGGAGAGGCCTTTGTTCAGCAGTGGACTTTTCGGCTGCTGATGATTGCTAATTTTGCACAAATAAGTAATTTATTGTTTTTAAATTAAAATTAGGCTTTATTATTATGCCAATAATTATGTTATCCTAATTTTATTAAAAAAGCGGCATTTTTTTTAATTCATGAAAAAGCCGATAAAAAATTTCAAGACTAGGATGTTCAGAATCATGTACTGGATCTCTGGTATCGGTTTTCGGTACGATGTCCCTTACACCCCGTATATATATAAAAACGGTTCGACCGAGTTTTAAGAAACTAAGGGTCACTAACCTGCCCCGGATTACGTATATAATATATTTTAGAGCATATATTATTATGTTTAGAACTCATCACAAAAGCAATTTATACATACATCTATATTAATAAAAGAGCAGGGTGTTTTCTAGGAATCACGATACAGCAAAAACCATATAACGTACAATCTTAAAATTTGGAACCAACATTATTCAAATAGTCTAGGTGAACAATAAGAACGGATTTTTCGAAATTCCATACCTAAGTGGGTCAAATGTGCTCCCAAAGTTTGTATGGAAAAAAAAAATTTTTTTCGTGACACTGCCATGAAACTTGTCAGTGTTCTAAACAAAAGAAATAAAGAAACACGTGTATCACACTTTTTGAAAATCGACCCATATTGGGATTTTAGCCTGGTTTTTGAGTATGCAACGCGGAAAAAAAAATTCATACTGCATTGCTGAAACTTCGCGAATACATTAATGAAATTATAGAAATTCAAGTGCAAATAATCATTTTTTGAAAATCAACTCGTAAAGGGGTCAAATTGGGGTCCAAAAAATGTTTCTCGACCTACAGTCATAAAACTTAGTTTATATATTGCACACAAGAATCTAAGAAACCTATTTCCAGCATTTTTCGAAAAACTACCCCTAAGGTTTTTTAATGGGGTTTCAAAGTTTGCACAAAGAATTATTTCCATTTCATCCTATGATACAGCTAGAGTAACGAAACTCGGTAAATAAACTCAACACAACAATTGAAAAAACTAATTTTGAGCATTTTTGTAAAATCAACCCCTAAGTTGGTCAAATGGGCTCCCAAAGTTTGTATGAAAAATAATTTTTTTTTCGTCCCACCGAAACGAAACTATGTTAAAGTACTGAGCAAAACAAATAAAGAAACAAGTGTATTACAATTTTTTGAAAATCGACCCTTAAAGCGGTTTTAACATAGTTTTTGGGTTTGAAATGTGAAAAGTAACATACGTACTGCATTGATGAAACTATGCGAATATATTTATAAAATTAAAGCAATCCATGTGTAAATAATCATGTTTTGAGAATCAACTCCGAAATAGGTCCAATTGGGGTCCAAAAAATGTTTTTCGACCTACAGTCATAAGACTTAGTATATATTGTACACATGAATCTAAGAAACCTATTTCCGGCATGTTTCGAAAAACAACCCCTAAGGTCATATCGAGGGGTTGGAAAGTTTGTACAAAGAAGGATTTCTATTTCATGCTATGATGCAGCTAGAATAACGAAACTCAACACAACAATTGAACAAACCAATTCTGAGCATTTTTGTAAAATCAACTCCTAAGTGGGTCAAATGGGCTCCTAAAGTTAGTATGGAAAATTTCTTTTTCGTTATCACACGGATATAAAATTTTGTAAAAATTAATTATTGTTAAAATTAAGAAGCACGTGTATCACAAATTTGTCTAATTCGACCCGTAAAGGGGTGTTAGCATCGTTTTTGAGAATGAAACGCGGGAAAAAAAATATATTGCTTTGCAAATTTTTTGCGAATACATTTATCAAACTAAAACAATTATTGTATAAATAATCATTTTTTGAAAATTGACTCTTAAAGGGGTCCAAAAAATGTTTTTCGACTTACAGTCATAAGACTTAATTTTTTTTATTTAATTTTTTTTTTTTTGTATATAAGTATTAGTATCAGTTGTCTGCTTTCCATAGTACAGGCTCTGCCTAGTTTGGGATCGGATAACCGTGTGTGGATGGTCCCAAGATATTATTATTATTATGTATTACACACAAGAATCTAAGAAAGCCATTTCCGGCATTTTGAAATAACAATCCCTATGGTCATTTAATGGGGTTGGAAAGTTTACACGTAGAACGATCTCCATTTAATGCTATAATACAGCTAGAGTAACGAAACTCGGTACATAAACTCAATACAAAAATTGAATAAACTAATTTACAGCATTTTTCGATAATCAAGCCCTAAGTGGGTCAAATGGGGTCTCATAGTTTGTATGGAAAACTTTTTTTTTTCACCACATATTCACGAAATTTTGTCAACGTACTAAACACAACAAATGAAGAAACACCATGTATCACAACTTTTTGAAAACCGACCCTTAAAGGGGTTTTAGTATGGTTTTTAAGTTTGAACTGCGGAAAAATATTATGCTACATTGATGAAACTTTGCGAATACCTTAACTAAAGCAATCCATGTGTAAATAGTTTTTGAAAATAAACTCATAAAGGGGTCCATTTGGGGTCCAAAAATGTTCTTCGACCTGCAGTCATAAGACTTAATTTATGTATTGCACACCCATTGTAAGCTGTAACAGCTCAGTGGGCGAGCGCTTGCCATGGAAACAAGGTGCGCAGGTTCGAACCCCGGCTCGCACCTCTGATTTATTCAATTAATCATGTGCAAATCGTCTTTGTGCGATTGTTACTAGCTTTCGGTGAAGGAAAACATCGTGAGGATGCTTTCCTTCACCGCCTGCATGTCTGAGAAAGCCTAACTGGCTTTCGAATGACGTGTGAAGTCCGCCAACCCGCACTTGGCCAGCGTGGTGGACTATGGCCAAAGCCCCTTCATCTTGAAGGGAGGCCCGTGCCCAGCAGTGGGACATAAACAGGGGCTGTTATTATTATTATTGTTTATTTACACCCATTGTATCTAAGAAACCCATTTCCGACATTTAGCGAAAAACAACCCCTAAAGTCGTATAATGGGGTTAGAAAGTTTACACATAGAATGATTTCCATTGAATATTATAATACAGCTAGAGTAACGAAACTCGGTACATAGAGTGATCAAAACAATTAAACAAACTAATTTTCAGCATTTTTTGAAACTCAACCCCTACGAGTAAGTGGGCCAAATGGGGTATCAAAATTACTATGCCAAAAAAAAATTATTCATCGCATGGACACGAAACTTTATCAGTGTAATGATAAAAAAAACACGTGTGTCACATTATTTTTTGAAGGGGTTTTTGAGTATTAAACGCGGAAAGAAAATCATGCTGCACTAATGAAACTATGTGAATAAATTCATCAAGTTCAAGCAATTTATTTTAAAAATCAACCCCTAAAAGTGTCCAAAATGTTTTTTTTTGTCCTACTGTTACAGGACTTATATTATGCATTGCACACAATAATCTAACAAACTTATTTCAGGCATTCTTCAAAAAACAATCCCTAAGGTTATTTTATGAGGTTGCAAAGTTTGCATGAGGAAGGATTTTCATTTTAGCTATAATGCTGCCTACAGTCACAAAACTCATTAAATAAACTCAACATAACAACAAACAAATTTTGGAAATCAACCCCTAAGTGGGTCAATAGGGTATCAAAGGTTTGCAAAAAAATATATTTCATCACACGGATACAAAACTATGTCATCAAAAGAAGTTGAGAAATACGTCTGACACATTTGTTTTGAAAATCAACCCTTGACGGGGTTTAAGCACGGTTTTTGAGTATGAATGCGGAAAAAAATCATGCTGCACTGATGACACTGCGGATGCATTCATGAAATTAAAGAAAGCCATGTGCATTTTTTTTTAAATTGATCCCCAATTGGAATTATTGGGTCCAAATCATGTTTTTTTACCCTACGGTCACAAGACTTATTTTATGTATTGCACGTAAGAATCTAAGAAACCTAATGTTGTCTTTTACTTACGCGAATATTACAAATTGAAATTAAACTACTTTTACGGATTTTATCGCGGTTTATTTATTGATTTTACTATCCCGACGTTTCGAATGCTTTGCAGCACCCATGGTCACGGGAGGACTGAGATGTTGAACGTCCTTATGTCACAATTATGCCGGTGTACCCTCAGGTCTTATTAGTTATTATTGTTGGTCCGATCTACGCAGTAAGAGCTTACAGTATCTTGAGGCCGTGCAGTGTTTTGATTGATATTGGATTTAATTATATTTAGCACAGGATCCCAAGCCAGTGGTAACACACAACCCTCTTCTCTATTGAAATTAGGATGTTTTTTGATTTCAATAGCCTCACGAATCATCCTAGGCAGGAATCGGTGTTCTTTTGCGAGGATTTGTGGTTTATCAAATCTAATATATTGGTGGGTGCGATCCTGAAACCTGATCTAAGAAACCTGTTTCCTGCATTCATTGAAAAATTACCCCTAAGGTCAATTAATGGTTTCAAAGTTTGCATGCAGAAGGATTTCCATTTTAGTTATAATGCAGCTACAGTCACGAAACTCGGTAAGTAAACTCAATACAGCAATTGAACGAACTAATTTTCAACATTTTTAACCGACTTCAAAAAAGGAGGTTCTCAATTTGTCGGTTAAAAAACCATGAATCTGATGTTCTCCATTACATTACTCTGACAAATATGAACCGATTTCTATTATTCTTTTTTTATTCAAGAGAGTAAACTACTGTTATGATTTTATGCAAATTTCATTAGGACCGGATAGTGTTCCTGAAGAAAATATACACAGTAGGTACGTCAACACCAACTTCAATAACATTTAAATTATTTTATGCTTTTTAGTGTTATTGAAGTAGGTTCTTTTTTTTTGTTGTGTTGTGTGCAATGTATCGAAAATTCGAATATCCGTGGGACAAATGAGGTATCAAAGTTTGTATGCAAAAAAATATTTTTTCAAAGACACAAAACTTTGTCAGTGTACTTATCAAAAAATTGAGAAACACGTCTAACACATTTGTTTTGAAAATCAACCCTTAACGGGGTTATAGCACGGTTTTTGAGTATCAAACGCAAAAAAAATTCATTCTCCACTGATGCCACTTAGTGGATACATTCGTCATATTGAAGTAGTATTTTTTTTAATTAACCCTTAAAAGCGATCAATTGAGTTCCAAAAAATATTTTATTCCTACAGCCACACGACATATTTTAAAAATCTAAGAAACCATTTCCAGCATTCTTCGAAAAATCCCTAAAGTTTGCGTGAAGAAAGATCTCCATTTAATGCTATAATGCAACTATGGTAACGAAACTCAGTGAATGAACTAAAGAAAACTATTGAATAAACTAATTTCCAGCATTTTTCGAAAATCAACCGCTAAGGGCATCTAACAACGGGGTTACCAAATGGGAAACCAACAACCTCATAATTTTTTTAATGGAATTGCAAAATAAGTACAATATCTACAGCTATGATAGCTTACACAAAAATACAGGCTACATACTTGATACCTTTTAGATCAGGATAAGTGTGAACAATATTGAAATCGAGGGTCGGAAGATCGGACCAATAATATAAACTAAGAAGACCTGAGGATACACCGGCATAATTGTGACATAAGGACGTTCAACATCTCAGTCCTCCCGTGACCATGGGTGCTCCAAAGTATTCGTAACTCCGGGATAGTAAAAGCTAAAATAAACCGCGATTAAATTCGTAAAAGTAGTTTGATTTCAATGTGTAGCATTCGCGTAAATAAAAGACAACATTAGTGTAAATAATATTTTAAAATCCTCTATCCATAATTCAAAACACGTTTGAGTAACAAAGTAAACGCGGGCGAAGCCGCGGGTTACAGCTAGTATTGTATAAAAGCATTAGTTTCTGAGTCACTAAGTGAATTGATAACCAGTCAATCGATTGAGCCAAGTGGGTTTTGTTAGGAAACTGGGAAGGTTTGATGAAATACAAAAATAACTATATCAACATTTAGCAAGGTTAAACAATAATATCACATTATCAATTATTTTTATATAATCCTTGGGATTTAAATCTTGGCTCTAGTTTGGTATATGAATTATTGGTAGCGAGTTAACGATGTGCAGAGCGCAGTGATTAGTACCATCATTAAGGACAATGTAAGACATTAATTGTTCTAGATAATTTATTGCTCACTGCCGTAACACTGTCAAGTATGCATTTAACAGCAGTGGAGTTATATACAGCCTTGGCCAAAAGTATTGAGCACCCTGAGAATTTCAAACGAACACAATAAGTATTGCAGAAAACTAAGCTGATTGTTTATGGATTATTTTTTCAGCACTTAAAAAGGCATTTAAAACAAAAACCCACGCTACTACTGGCTATAAAACATCTGGTGTGATGAAATATGAAGTTTTAATATTTTGGTATTTCGTTATCAGTTCACTACTTTCGCTCATTGTGTACACATCCAATGATCTAGTGCTGTATTGGTGTTTTGAGCAATTACACTGAGTGATATCGTTTCAGTATGCCTAAAAGAAACAATCATAATACTAAACAACTTGGGAGGATACAGCTTCTGCATGAGCATGAGAAGTCACAGGTAGAGAATTTTAAAACTCTGCAATACTCGCGCCAATCTGTATAATATTCTATTCAGCAACTCGCTGATATCGAATCACGTAAAAATAGACACAGAATCGGGCGTAAACGCATTACCACAGATCGTGAGGTCCGGAAATTAATAAGAGAGTCCGTAAAAAATGGAAAAAAATCTTCGTCCGAGCTAGCTGCTGAGTTTTCTACTGAAATTAGGAGACCAATTTCTTCTCGCAGTACTCGAAGAAGGCTTTAGGAAGCTGACCTGAAAGACTGTAAAGCCAGAGAGAAAGCATGGCTCTCGGACAACAACAGAAAAGCTTGGCAAGAATGGGCCTTAAAATACCAAAGTTTCACCATAGGACATTGATCAATTATCGTGTGGTCAGACAATTCGAATGTTGAGTTGAGTTAGCCACTTCCCCGTCCTATTATTATAAAATAACCAGATTCAAAAATAAAACTCCATGACAAAAATACTTTAGTGTTTCCAAGTCTCTATTTTTTCTCGATTTCAATTTTTTTGGTACACCTGGTGTGACTTTTGTGCACCGCTGTGTAGGAGAAAAATTTGGTCCAAGGTGTGTAATACCAACCGTAAAACACGGCGCAGGTAGCATAATGGTCAATGGGCTGCATGACTGGTTTAGAAGATGGGGAAATGTTCGTTGGTGAGGGTTACCTGAACTCCTTAAAATACTTAAACATGTAAAAATTTGAATTGCTGCCTCTTTCTTCAACCCTTTTCGATAATACAAACGTGGATGAGATTAAATTATAGTAGGATATGGCGCTACATCATAAAATTGCTCGCACTATGCCATGGTTTCGAAAAAAAACCATTGAGTTTCTTAAATGGCCTGTCCAGTCGTCAGAATTTAACCCTGTAGAATATTTTTGGGGTTTATTAAAGCGAACAGCCATGCGCCACACGATAAACACAAAAGAAGAACTAAAAGGCTGCCCACGTCAAGAATGGAGCGCTTAAACTTCTGAAGACTGTGAAAAGCTAGTAAGCTCTCTACGAAAAAAAAATCTTCTGTAATCAAGGCAAAGGGTGGAACCGCCAAATATTAAATTTCCAATAATAAATAGGTATTGTTACCATATAAAAATTGTTCCAATGTATTTCACTTCGATGTTTCCTAAAAACTGAAGTTTACTATGGGTGCTCAATACTTTTGGCCAAGGCTGTATGTTATGAAAATATATTGTTATGCAACAATTTTTCTTCCAAATTACAGGACAGTATAAAAACCCTGGTATTTTTTCCCATTCAAAATCCGGTATTTCAACAATGTATTTGGATATGAATGTTAATTTAATAGTGGAATGTCAATTTTTTTAAATATTGACCAAAAATAATGAGGGTTTGCTATATAAGCTAATTGGCCATAACAATGTTAACTAGAAAATTGTACTACGAGTACAATGCGTCTGATTGACTAAAATGTAACGTCGATAATACGATCCAAGAGATTTTTCTCTTCTTCTATTATTAGCAGCAATTATTATAGCTTAACTTTCCCTAATCATAATTCTACAAATGACTAGTTCAGTTTCTGTAAGCTGAAAGAATAAATTAGTAACGATACAAGCGTTAAAAGAATACCATACAGCTATTAAGATTATTTTCCGAGTGAAATCATATTTTTAATGAATAAATTAATGATTTTGACGACCAATGACGTAACTCTATAGTTGGGCAAGGTTAAGAAAATTGAAATAAATCTGATCCATGGAAGCATACATACCAAAATCAGAAACATGACACACATTATCCTGACGACTACAAACTTGTTTTCTAGAAGTAACATGGACGCAGTATTTAAATATAAAAAACGTAAACGTACGTTTTTTTTAAAGACGTATTGAATAAAAATACGCTTCTATAAAAAGATCAATGGTTTAAAAATTATATTTCTTTCACAATTCTATTATTTAATAAAAAAAAAATAACCATACGCATTCTTCGACTCGATGGCGAAATAAAACGCTAACATTTTATAAATTACACCATTACGGGCGTTATAAATAATCAAGTGAAATGAGAAAGATTTTTAAACTTATTAGACGCATAAAACTTTTCTAATTAATTTCTTGAAAGTGCTGTATTTACAGAAAAGTACGTACGAATTTATTTTGAGGAATAACGAATACTTTGATTTCGAAAATGAATAAATGCCGACATTTTTAATTACATTAGCTTTTATTAATTTAAATTATTTGATAATATGAGTAGAGATATATTAAGAGAGAGATATGTACCTATACAGACAGGAAGCGGGGAATAGAGAAATAGGTAGAGAAAGACTGTTACTTATTGAGAAAAAATGTCTTATGTCGTTTCGCAGCATTCTACTGAATGCATTAGCTGAGACGTAGAAGATGCATAAAATCAACCTGTTAATGATATACAAGTTTTAATGGGCTATCATTAATTTCATAATATTATTCTTTAAGGAATATTAATGAAAGTGTAAACATTTTCAGATTTATGGAGTTGTAAATGCATGGCGCGCTTATTTTACTACATTGACATTTCTTTTAGATTTCACGCAAGCTGACCAAAGAGAAATTATTTTATGATCATATCCATCATATTAGTTGACGTACACAAATGTGCATGGATTTTAGAAAAAAATTATAGAGCGTTATTATATATTTTATTTTGCTATGACAAGCATGTCACACTTTAGAAGCTAAGCTTAATATTAATCATTCTTTACGAAAATTTTAGGTCTTGTATACTTGTGTTTTATATTAAACAAACATTTTTGAACGGATTATTACTGGATTTGTAAGCGTGGTAGTAAAAATGAAATCTCTCTTATATTGAAATATTTAAACATGTGATATGAAAACAAAAAACAGTGCATAATATGCTCTCTGGTTTGAGGAATACACAGTTGATTATTTTTACGGAATTTCCATATGAAAGGATTCAATCAGTTTCCAAGTAGGTACTACTTACAACAATGGATGTCTGAAGATTGAAACGAGAGTTGGAAATCGGACGCTTACCTGGAAAAATAAAAAATAGAATATTATTTCTATCCTTCTCCTTTTTCTATTTCTATCCATCCTAAATTACATTTGGCAGTTTAAGACAAGCAAAGTTTTCAAATGTACTATTGCGGGGCGCTGTCCCAGTTTTCAATTAAAATCATTTAAATGACTTTAGGGCTCATAAACATACACTACGACACTTAGACACGACGCGACGTCTCATATCGTGTTTATGTGTATGAGCCCTTACTCCGCCCGCACAAATTTTTGCAAGGGATTATCGTCCTAAAAGTGACCGAGTATTCGTGAACGCGACCGTACTTATTCTTCTTACTCGATGTATGCAACCTGGGGGTCTAGTACGAGCTGTACGAGTTCCGATAGTTTACGATCCCGATCAAACTGACAGTTTTTTTCCCGTACATTTGACTAGTTTTTGATAGCTACCGCTAGGGGTGCTGGTGTGAAATGTATGGAGAAAACTGACAATTTGATCGAGCTCGTAAGCTATCGGAACTCGTACTAGATCCCCTGGTGACGACACAAGCAAGAAGTTCCCCAGATGGTACTGGAGCGGCTCATCTGCCTAGAAACAGCTGCAGTGCAGTACTGCACGTCACCCAAGACATTAGTTATTGATTCTCATGGGCTCGGTAATCTCACCAGGAACAGTAGGTACACTTCACACTGAAATACACAGAATATATACATATTTACACAGAATCCGTATTCTACTAATTTTTATAATACCAGCGGCGTGTCAGTGGCTTGTCACTGACCTGGGCATACTAATTTAAATAAAATTATATATAGATGCAATTCCAGCGACTTACTATTGCGACCTAAAACTATAATGAATTCTGAGTGGTGTGACACTACTGGTTATGGTCTTTGCTTGTGGCGGCTTCGTGTGGCGGGTCACCCCCTTTCCCTCCAATATGGTTGAGGGGAGTGATGGTTGCTGCCTGAGTCAACTCGTGCGCGGGTGCTGCTTGGGGGGACTGGTCCGACTACTATCCTTTTGGCTTTTTAGTTTGTTGTACTTTGTATTTTTTTTATTTTTTTTCTGTCTTATTTGATATTTTGAACGGCAAGACACACTGTCGCTCTGATCTAATTGTAACATGACACACTGTTTAAAAAAAAGTGATAAAATGACAAGCCCGCTGAGTTTCTTGCCGGATCGTCTCAGTTGAGGCCGCGTTGTGACCCAGTGGTAGCTTCTTTAAAAAAAAATCATGACCTTTCGAAAGTGCTAGCGTTAAGCCTATTTTAAATTAACTATTTTTGAGTTTGAGTTTGAGTTTATAGTTACTGTAGCAGAATACCGAATTTTTCGCAATCGTAATGGAGTCTCAATACTGTGTCGTTGGAATGGCAATTGTATGTCATTTTATTAAAATTAGCAGCCTTAGGGCTTTGAGGCTAGTTGGCAGAATATCTGACAATGCGGTTGCACCTACCTGTTCGGTCCCAGGTGGCGGTGATGCGGCTTATGCAACATAGGTACGATGGCAGCCAAATTTTGCCACCGAAATAGCGAATTCCTCATACAGAACTTTAATCACCGTAAAACAATAACATGGCACAGAGATAATTTGTTATTTCGCTATGATTATCTGATAGGCTAAGGGATCCAATTTCTAGCCCTTCCTATCTTGAAAAGTACTCCTACAGAGAGTATAAATATTAATTAGCTGACACTGATTGGACGATACAATAGCAACGCCCATCGTTAAAGGTAACAACGGCCCGCCTCCAGAACTGCTGCCAGTGTCGGTAGACAGCCCTGGCATTAATCCAACAATATTGAATACTTGTAAAAATGTGAACTGGAAAATTTGTTGGGTGTAAACACAGTCGACAGGTCAGTAGAAATAGTGATACGAATGAAATGGTCATGAACACTGAGACGCATACAAATACAAATTATTCTATAGTTAAAACGAAAATATCTGTTCTTGGTTATCTTCCACTGTACGAAATAGAATAAGAACTAAAGCAAACTGATCACTGATCAATTACGGGTCTCTTCTGGAGGTCCAGACTAAAATCGGGTGTCTAGAAACTCGGTTACTGTGCCTTGCTACAATGCAATCAGTTTTTTTAACCTAGCTGCAAAAGGATTTCACATAGTATCATATTTTTGGAAAAGTAGACCTCTTTGGAGTAGACTTAATCACGCATACAAAATATTTAAAATCACGCTCTTAATCTTAATCACCCAAAGCCAATAAACATGATCTCAAAAATCTCGATTGTCACTTGCATAATACAGTCCGACTCTATTACATTCTGATAAGTACTATAATTGTCTGCAGTACAATGATAAAGTGGCCAGTCCACGGTTACACTACGCGTCGGCTGGCGGGAAGCCAGAGCTCACCTGTTGATATTATGTTACCGAAAAGATCTTTGATGTTGTTGCTGCAAGACTTAGAAACCTGTATATGTTCATCATAGACTACACTACACTTCGGGTGTTTTTGTACGATTCAGATTAAGTATACCTACTTTAGCATGATTAAGATTGCATTGACGCACTACGTAGGTTCGGGCGTCAGGCTATGTTTGTTTTATTTTGTTTGTTTGCTAGCTGCTCATCGCACAAGTGGAAGACAAATATTGTTACTTATTGGAGTGAGTTTTTCAACGTCTTATTTATTTAAGTTATTTTTATTTTTCGCTGTGTTTCTGTTCATGTTGTTGATAAAAATTTCTTGTTCTTAAATAAATAGAGTGTAGGTAAAAATGATATAACCTCAAACCGGTGTCAAAATTAACAGTACGATAGTGTCACAAGTCACAACATTTTCCTTTAGAACTATAAAGTTTTATACAATACTGTTTTAAACTTTCATGGCGATTAACAAGTCATGTTTAGTTTAGACTCACGGGTTTACAGCCAGGATGATTAATTATTTCTTTCCGATATTTCGACGCTGTTGCAACCGCCATGATACAATAATTAAATCATCCTGGCAGTGAACCTGTGAGTCAAAACATGATTGTATACAATAATAATAAAAACACAACACAATAGGTATACTTCTTTCGCTTGACAAAAAGAATTTAAAAAATTTTACTTAGGTTAAGATTATGGATCTCTTATATAACAGATAACTTAGCAGTTAAAATAAACTTTTTGCAGATCACCCATAAGAGGTTTTTTAAATTATTACCAATTATTCAGACCTATACCTAGACTAATCGTGATCAGCACGTACGAGCGTGCTGATCACGATTAGTCTTAATAATAATATAATAATAATCATAATCTAATAATAATCTTAAGCATCGTTAGTTAGCTTTACGTACCTAAAGCATATTCAACTCTAAAAAACATTTCCCAAATCCGGTCTAGAGCACCTTCCAGCGCTGAATATTTTCACAGAACTACAATGACCTTATCGTTACCTCATGATTCGCCTGGCCGTTGTGGGCCGGATCTCGCTAAGCCATAAAGGGCGCTAACACTGTCCAGGCCCGATTGTCCGCGGCCACAGTTCGGACACGTAACGCATAAATCTAGCAAAGCTCACTGTGAGACGTGGACTGATGGTGGAATTAACGTATTGTAGGGGATTTGGTTGGGGTATGCCTTGGTTTATTTCGGCTATGTATTCTGTGAGAGATGATGATTGAATTAAACTAGAGGGTCTAAAGGAACAGTACTAAGGAACTTTGGACAGGTCAGAACTATTACTTTGACTGTAGTTTGGATAAATATTTTACTAGGTAGAAGATTTCTTGTGGAAATCTACTACGTGGTAGGTTTTTTGTGCAAGGAACCGTCCAGGTAGGTACCACCACAGCGTCAGATATTCTGCCGCAAAGCAGCAATGTGTAAGTAGTGCTGTGTTCCGGCGTTAAGGACACTGTAGCTGGTGAAATTACCGGATACAAAAACGTAATATCTAAAGTCTTGAGGGTCAACAACGCGCTAGTGATTAATCTGGTGTTGCTAGAATCTACAGGCTGCGGCGAAGTCTTATTATAAAAAAATAACCGTCCAAGTGCGTCCAGTTAGTTTAGGCGGAAAGGCCGCAGCTGGTGAATTAGGGTTAAATGGAAATAATCAATATCTAAGATTGACGATCGGTAGTGTAATACAACTGTCCATTGTCTCATATTGCAAAAAAGAAATCAATATGTTCCCCTGTTAGAAGTTTTTTGATTGACATTTCAAATAATGGCCATAAGGGGGCCACAATATCGAGGGCTTGATGACAATTTGTTAATGACAACACAAAAGCAACAAATGGGCCAGTCACAATACTCATCAGTAAAAAAGAATAGTAAATGTAGAAATACAATATTTTTTATTAAATCTAAAATTAATTTCTGTCGTAAACCGGATATAAAGTAACATCCATATAAAATTTTCCAACATACCTGCACGTAAATCTCGTTGCCTGCCCGCCATCCCTTCAATTTCTATTATTCAGCGTCCGAAAGAAACCCAAACAAAAATAATATACTTGAGGGTATACATTTTTCTTACTACCCGCATTCGAAAGCTTTCGCTTGGGCCATTTCAGCTATTCAATTCTCAACAGGAAAGAATTATTGTATGAATAAGGAAGTAGGAAAGGTATGAATTTGAGGCGTGAGAAACTAGCTTGGGGCCGGATATATGCAAGACAGATTTTTTCAAGTAGTATGTTAAATGCGAGAATTTAACTACTTTGGCCAATAGACAGCAACAAATTTCATGAAATGCGCCCACAAATCTACGATGTGGCCACGACATACACACTAATGTCCCATAAATTTATACGCTGTATAATCCTGTGGGGTATTCGGGTAAGCATGATCCGGGGAATCCGGGTGCCCGTAAGAGCCAATTAAGGAAAAGCAAGAAGGCGGGCAGCGGTGTCTTTCTTTTCGATTACCTCACACCTATACTGCGATCCCCAAGACGCCTAACAAGCCTGGGGTTTATGACAACCCCTCCCTTTTAAGGGGAGACCTTTGTTCTGTAGTGGACATCTTACGGCTGATGATGATGACAATAATAATAAAAATAAAAAGCCCGCAGAGCAGCTTGTGGTGAGCTGTTGGTGCACACCACGGACCCGAGTGCTCCAGAGAGTCGGTCAGGGCCCCCACCTCTGCATCTTCGTCGGCCTAGTGGAAACGAAGGGTGCCCGCAGTACTCTCAGCTCTGGCTTGCCTTAATTGGCCGTCCAGAGAGGAGTTGTTAGAGCTATATACTCCAAGGGTGGAATTGTTAAAGGGCATAACACCGCGAGTAACTTTGGAGAAAGCGCAGCACACCTCTCGACACCCCTGAGCCATCCACACCGGTGTTGCTCTCTGTCGTCATCGGACGATCATTTCGGGAGCCCATCTAGTGGGTGGCTAGTCCCCATTTGCAATATCCCAGCTACCATTCCACCTAATGATCAAACCCATAAATCTAGAACTCTTTTAACTTACGTACAATAGTCCGTCCCTACTGCCTGCCAAAGTCAACTGCAGTTTCTTCATCATTTCGGCAGTTGACCCCGGTAGATGATTTACCACACCATTTATCTAATTAAGGGGGTAACATGCGCCAATGACCTTGAGAATCTGGCCGCTCCGGCCGAGAGTTGTCATCGTAGAGGGCGCTACCAGCAAATATGAATATTACATTTGAAAAATTATAGACTAAAATATGCAGATGTGTCAAATGGAGCTTTATTAATTTTGCCTATTCCGTTAAGGAAGGAAATTTCAATATAGTTACATTTACTGCAAATATACTTAACGATATCACTTTTGAATATATTATTGATTATGTATACATAAAAGGAAAAGAACCTGATGAAATATAAAATAAATAAAATAAAATTTATTGGGAACTTAAAATGATAAAAAATGTATGATAAAAAAATTATATTAGTTCATAGTGACGCGAAAAGAACAAGACTGATGCAGTATAAGAACGGTCCCCACCAGCTCAACTCGTCGTTCACTGGAACATATTCTGTTACGTCAGTCAGAAAGACGGGGAAATTTACATTGGTGATAAATCTTACTTAGCTTGTTGATCTACCAACACGAACACCGGATACCGAGAACCACACTGCATACTGCTGGGACCTTCTGCTGGTGACTGATCTAAACAAATGTCTAAATACGAAGTCATTTTACCCTCCATAATCACTCTGGGGAAATCTGTATCTCACTTTTTTATACCTTGATTTTGATGTATACTTTGGCGTGCCGCCTAATTACAATCTGATAACGCATCAACTTACAGTGGTAACGTAATTGCGTGTTGCGTCAGGATATGGATTATTGCATTTCATATTCCAAACTTCATATCAAAGGTTCTCTCCGTCTATTATAGAAGGGTCAATGCCTAAATAGTGAGACTTTTACATACTTCTATTCTATTGTTGGTGGCTATTAGTTGGGCCCGGTAACCACCGGGACGCAAATCGACCCAGCTGGATCCATTGTGCCTGCCCTAGCCCTTACTCTGTTGCTGACTTATCAAAGAGTTTGTTTAGGTGCCCCAAGATTGCACCAGCTTGGAGCTGTACATAATTATTTGGTGTAGGATAGGCTACTCCCAGTTGACTCAATCTACGTCCTGCTAGAGCGTCGCAGCGACACAGTATCTATAACATCGACTCTTTTTCATCTTCACAGAAACTACAAGTATCTACGGTACTTAGGCTCATTTAGTATAGGTGCTTCTTGGTGCACCCATTAGGTGCCTGATTTGTGATCTGTTTAGATTTAATAATTTAAGCTCACATCCACCCTTGTGCTGGGGAAAGTTCTGGAGTGATTTAGGCCAATCGCTGCCCTCCATGCTTTCGTTTGTTCCTTCCTAGCGTTTGCATGTAATGCTGGTAGTTCCATTCGGAATCGCTATACCTATGTACTACGTTAAATTTACAGTAGTCACAGCGGATCTATGTATGAAGTTAGGTTTAGCGAACCATTGTGCAAGTATAGTTGTGAGTTGTGAATTCAAAAATACAAAAAATAGCTTCTGCACTGTGTCTTGCAGCCAACTTCAGACACACGAAGATCCGCTGTGACTACTGTAAGCGTACTTGAAATGGAACTATGCACAAAATTCTAATGTTTTTGTTATGCACGTCAAAACGAAAGCGCTTAATAAAGCCGCCAAAATATAGAAAAAATATCAGAAAAAGGATATTTTGAACATATTTCCTGAATTGGTTCCAATTCTTCCAACCATCTGATAGTAAGGCTTTTTGGTACGTGGAAAAATGAATTGAAACGAACTGTATTTAAGATGTTCGCATTTGCCAACGACAGGGACTTAAAATGCTGCAAAGACTTCTCACATGCCAGTGGCCCTGATGAAATGTCAACGTTATTATTAAAGACGCATCTAACTGTATTGTTTCCTATTCCCACTAGTACCCAAATAACAAATAACCTAACTCCACCTATACTTAAACCCATACTTACTAGATACCCATCGCAGACCCAAGTCGTGCAGACCCATAAAACCGTATATTATTATGGTAATTAGTTCCGTGATCGACTCCGGGATGGCGATCGAATATAAACAATGATAAGATACTTAACTTTTTTACATAATAATGTACAAGTCAAAACCACCCAGACCCAAGACAAATAGATTATGTTCATGCACATGAGTGTGGGAATCGACTCCAAGATCTTATGGGTAGCGGCCAAGGTAGCAAACTACTAAATCAACGGGCATGTGTTGTTAATCAATACGTGGATGCCAAAGTAATCCGTAGTACTGTTTGTTTGATCGCACGAATTTAGTAGAAGAAGAAGAAAGAAGAAGAAGAAGAGTTTTTAGTGTAACGTCATATGTACGTAACGTAACTTCGTCTTAAGTTCTGTACCGATGGCGGGGTTTGAACTACGCGGAGCAGTAGACATCGATTTTAATAAGCAAACAGGTTTTAGAGTAACTAAAATTTTAACGTGGTGGTACTTTTTCTCGTTTCTGCCAACACCACCATGAGTTTATTGTTACGCAACTTAGTTAAGTAAAAAGTTATTACCTGATAGTAATCGAATCACCGACCCATAGAAAACTCCCTTTCTGTCCCTGTCATCCAAAACTATAATTATAGCGTTTCGGTCCAGTAGTTTCACCAGTTTTGTTACTTAGCGGCAGAAATCTAAGATTGCGGTGGCACCACCTAGATAGCACACAAGTACCCTTCCAACCTAACCAACCCAGATGTCTCAAAAGACGAGCAACTGTCCGTTGGTAAGCGTGTCACTCACCACCAAGCAAACCACCTGGGTACTATACTCGTTGCTAAGTTGAAAAAACCAACATGATAATAATAATAACACCATTCATGTTTTGATAAAAAGAAGGCATTGTCAAGTATATCATAATGTATGTCATTTTGTCGACCTACTCAGTATTAAATACGATCTAAATTAGTAAGATCGTATATGACTCTGATACGCTTTAAAAGTTAGGCATTATACACGGCAACGATACTTTCGCATACTCTATGATGAACCACAAAAATGGTAGTAACATAAAAATATATTTAATTCAATAAACAAGTATAAATTCCATTTGCAATTATTTATAGTGTTATAATTATACCATTTTTAACATATTTTAATTAAAAATATGTTTAAAATCATTTAAATTAAATCCGACTTGTCAAAAAAAAATCGTGCATGTCCACTCGCTGTCACAGTCCACGAAGAACTGATATATGGCGATCGCGGGGGCGCTGCAAGGGGAAATGCATCGCGTACATGGTTTTTCTATTATTTCTTGTAAATCATGTATGAAATTAAGAAATGTAATCAATACAAATTGTAGAATAGATTATATGCTTTTTAATAGTCCAAGTTTGACGTCTATCCGATGAACGGATGTTGAACGCTAACACAATTCATTACCAACGTAGTACATTTTTTAAATACATATTGCTTGAAAATGTTATATTTAATCCAATATCTAATCAATAAAACTATTTGCTGAAGATCTGAGTTATAAGTACATATAATTTTCATAGCCAATGCAATAGCGGATTGATCCATCGAACTCTTTAAACTAAGGCTGTTTTTGCAATTTTACCGTTGTTACCCCCTTAAAAAGGCATCTACGTGTTGGATCCGTCCCCACGCTAGGCTCTTAAAAGACCGGGTTAATCCTTGAATAAAATACGTAACTAAAACTCGTAGTAAAATCACTCATATAGACAATTTTCTATCAATCAAAATACACACAGATATAGCACTAGAGTAAACCTATGATAAGGTAAGTCTTCCTAACAATAAATAAATAAAAATGATGAATCGTTACGTAAAATTCCGATCACGAAAATGAACATAACATTTCTAAACTCGTAAAATCGAATGACAAAATACAATTCCCATTGCGAAATACCAAAAATCGCAGAAGCAGCCCGACCGAAGGAAATAACGACAATCGATTTTTACACCGAAATCAGCGGAACGTAGCAATAATAATAGGCACAAAGGCGTCCGTGTTATAAAAGGGGCAACGAGTATTCGGGAAAACGTGAGTATCCGCGGGAATGGCGGAGGGGACCTTTATATTATCCCCGGATGAGACTAGGAAGGTGCGTGCTTAGGTAGAAAGCGATAGCGAGAAATATTTGTTGTATTGATGTACAAAGCAATCCTTGGTTATATTTGTGGAGCTGAATAAATCATTCAGGCTTGGCGAAAATCGTATGATATAATCGGTTTTTTGGTTAAGTATTTTTGCGATAATCTTAATGCAATCATCACCTTCGATAATATAGTTATCTCCCGAAAACACGCTAGAAACTCTGTATAAATGGGCCTTAAAACAACGTGCGTATTGAAGAAGAGACAGTTTGGTTTTACCTGATAGTGGTAGATGTATAGCTATTTAAGTTTTATTTGTATAAAATGAATACATACTTTTTAAGTACTACGATAGCACTTTTGACCTAACTTCAGTTAAAGAAAACTACGGACGCTCGCCTACACAAACAACACACGTAGCCTTGAATTGTTGCGTTGTTGTCGCAGAAAGTTGGAACATAATATGTGTATAACATTAGCTATATTGGTTTGAATCTGCATCTTGAGCGCGGTAATTTCTCCAGCAACAGCGCCTTTTCCCGGAATACAGCAATTTTTGCATACTGCTACTCTGCATGCAGTGGTCTATCTACCTGGTCATAAGTACTTTCCATCTAGTGAAATCTACTGTCTTTTTCTGACTTCTGACTTTAAGGTGTTTAGGATATCTGTAGTAATAATAATCTTCATATTATTCAATAGAGGCTGCTAGTAGAGGTCGCCACTTGAATATTGAAGTATCTTCGCAAGGGAGAGGATGAATGTTCATATTATCACTAATCGTGTCTCCAAGCCTCTAGGGAAAACAGAGTAATGTTCGTAAATATATAAGTGTCATCAAGCTGTTTTTCTTTTCTTTTCAGAAATGCTCATTACTATGGACATCACTGGTTTCCTATGGGCCAAAGAACTAAGAAACTCTTATAAATTCCACAACATTTAATGCTTCTCAAAATTGCTCCTCTTCGGTTGGTAGATCAGTTTACGCTTCCGTGGGCGATAAAGATTTTTCCTTATCCGATTATAATATTTACAGCGGAATTTACACTATGTGTGAAAATACTGGCCAAACGAAGCCACCTGCGCGTAAAAACGACCCTCCTATTGAAACCGGCTTCAGATTTTGATTACATTCTATTTTTACGCATCCAAAGGACAACGGGGATGTATCCAATTTTATTGATAGTTTTATGCTTATGAATGGCGTCAAATGGTTAGTATACCGACTTTCTTAACAATTTCATACGTGACATGACTCAGAACTAAAAATAAACATTTTTGAACAGAAACAGGAACTTGATATATATATAGGATATTTCAGTCAATCAATTGTCTTTGTTTGACATTTCATTAGTAATCAACCCGGTGTCAGAGTTGTTCAAACTACCCTTACGAATAACAACTTCGCTTAGCGACTGCTATCTAGGTAGCACAACTGGGACCGACTATTACCTGCCTACCACAAATGGTCTATGAGCATAAATGGATCAATGAGATGGCCATATCTAACGTTACCTAACTCATCGTTTACCGAACAGATTAGGTACAACAACTACCTATAAACGTCCAAATTTTACTATGAGTATATGTGAAAGTGAGCTATATTTAATTATTTGAAGGAATAATCATGATATAACATAGCCCAAGAACGTAGTTTTGTAGATCACACATGACCATGACTACATTAGGGTCAAGTCTAATGAGCTTGTATTACACCAGTTACAGAACTCTTTAAACCGGAACAAAGCAATATTTACACAAAGTCTTTCAGTAGAATCTAACACTGCCTGTTGAACAGGAAAAAAGCTTACAACATGCCTTACATGATCCATGTAGTTTAATATAACAAATAACCTTAAACGAGTCAGTAAATATTCGCATTAAACAGTTTCGTACAAAACCACAAGGCTCATCAAACAACAGTGAAAGTACACAGCAGAACTCAATTTAATTTATCTCTTGGTGGATCTCATTATTCATGGCGATATATCTCGACATGTCTTTATGTGTTGGGGGTGTGATCCGTGATATTTGACATAATGTTTTAGAATACCGCACGTCTAAATTCAATAGGGATTCCGAGCTGTTTTTTTAAAGTAATATAAAGTTAGTGATAACACAAGCAGAACTTTAACGTAAACTCAAGGAATCCGAGTTTTACACCACCCATTTCCAAATTAACAAATAACCGATTATGTGACTAAGCAACAAAATTATAGGAATCAAATCTCTCAAATAACTTCTGAACTTTAATGTATGATAATCACGAAGCATACCCGCAAACTGTAGGACGAAACATCACAAATTTTTGCCTCATAACTATCCCTGCGAGTTTCTCTACGTTCTTCAACAATCACCTTTACGTATTTCGGAATAGGAATTATTATTCTATCAATGTCAGTACGTGTTCAAAGTTCTCGAAACAGAAATATAATCAAGTTAATGAGATCGCCGAGTCGCGTCTGGTGTCATTACGCATCCTCATTCGCAGTGTCAACAGTCTGATTTGATGTGAGTAATATGATGTTTCATTTTCGGAACATGTTTGTATCGTTTTATTTATGATTGTTTGTGTACCCTGTTTTTCTTTACAAGATCAAAATCGGATCAATAAATGGATGAACACAGAAGTGACCGGTCAGCCATCACTCCTCTCGCCATTGGTTATAAATGGAAAGGATTGGATAAGAAACGATATAGTTTAGGAGCGCCCAGTTGTACGGGTGACTTCAAATTTGAAGCGCGGCTGCAGTGCTGCAAGTTTGAAGTCACACTTTGAGACCTGACTAACAGAGCCTGATGTTGAAGAAATTCTGATGCTTCCTTGAGTTCTGTGTCCTATTCGGGAACAATGTGTATAAGAGTGATTTGACCTGACAATTCTAGATTTTTTAGAGTTCCATACATCCTTCTCATGATGAAGTTTGTGACCTTTCTATAGATCTATCTATCTATTTATAAGTATTTGTTTATTTACATTTTAGACATCTGTTAGGGCTATATTCGGGCTACAACTGTACACCTTTAGAAAGGACTTGCATCTTAATGATTAGGAAACGAGTACAGTACCTTAATTATACGAACATATATTTTGGTAACAAAAAACAAATTACACGAGTCATCTTCAGAAAACTGAAAAGAAAAATAAACCTTGATTTTGCCAAAGAAAATTCTCCGCGAAAGAAACGAATAAATGAGAGAAAAATACGGTGAAAGCACATACCTTCACGCATTCAATTTCTTGTGCCAACAGACACGCGTAGCTCGACGCCTAATTACGTACCTAATGTAGGGAGGGAAGTACTCCACCGAATAAAGTAAAATCCACAATTACGTTAAAGGTGTGTTACACTTATAGAACTAGGCCTTAAGAACGTAGGTACTTAACGGATTGTGTTATCTAACTCGCTTAATTTGCCATTTGGTAACTTTATCTGTCCTTCAATGACCGATATATGAGTTGACGAAACGTCGTACGAGAGACGTGAAAACGAAACACGAGTGTATCGAGTATGTTATTTTAATATCAGAAATTAATAAGAAACAATTTATAAAATTGGTTAAGTAAAAGAAAATCTTTGGCAGCTCATCGCACCATCGTTTCTTTGGTCTACAAAGAAACGATGGTGCGATGAGCTGCAAGAGTTTTCCCAAAATAGAAACAGAAGCTCCAGAGTCTAATAATCCCATAATTTCTAAATCATTTACATTTATTTTAAGAAAAGGCCTAATATCATTTTTATCAGGTTTAAACAGGACCGTGGCTAAAGAATTATAATTACAAAATTTTTTAATTGACTCTAAACAAGTTTTATTATTATTATCATTTAATAAGAAACCGCGGTCCAAACTATTTAGTTTTTTGGAATAGAAACATTATTATTATTAGAAACTATTTTATTACAATTAGGACAAGTTCTAATTGTGAAACCTAACTCTCCGCATTTAAAACATTTAATACCTTGTGTTGACTTTTTACAATTAACAAAAGAATGTCGTGAACCCTTACCGCATTTAAAACAAACAAGTCTTTGATTTAAATTATTTTGTGTATTATACTTATTATTATTATTAAAATTATTATTTTGTTTTGCTGGTTTTTGTGACTTACTAAAATTTGTTTTAGTGTGTGACACTTGCTCAACTGTTTTCCCAATTTTTATATGCGAACTCGGCACTTAGTTTGCTGATACCATTTTTACCTGGTTCTATAAAAAATTCCGAACGTTGTCGGGCTGCTTCTAATTTTTTACATTTATTTTTTAATTCTGTTATTGTTGTAAAATCATATAAAGCTAATTGTTGTGTAAAATATGGCCTAATGTTATGAAGCAAAATTTCCAATTTGGTTTCTTCTGATAAAGGGTTTTTCAGTCTACTGAATAAACAAAACATGATCGAAAAATAAATATGTACCGGTTCATCTGCACCTTGAGTTCTATTACGAATTTCGCCTAATAGTCGATAATCATAATCTACCGGATCAAACTCTTCCAGCAGTAAATTACGTAATTCACTCCATGATGACACCTGTTTTCGAATACCCCTAAACCATAACAAAGCTTGGTCGCAAAACAATTGAGCTGCAGAATTAAAAAGATTTTTGTCCGAGACACTAAATGCACACTTGAGTTCGTCAACTGTTTCTAAAAATGAACGAGGATCAGTAACACCGTTAAATTTAACGTTCCATTTCGCTACGTTTCAATCACCAGAACACTGCACATCCGGAACAACATCTACAACATCTACCGATGAAGGTTCTGAAACCCCGATGGATTTTTCCAACAAAGAACAGCTACTATCAATATTTTTGAAAAGATCTACCTTTTTCTTCATGATTTCTGGAACATCAGACGTGACACGACGTACACGATGATATAAATGATACCCTAAGCCATGAGCACGACTAAGGTTATATCTATCTTTCTGCGACTCAAGTTTTTGAATAATGTTGAGCAACTGCTGATATTTATCTGAAATTACCTTTAATTCCTCTTCTGCTGAAAAATCGGTTTCTAAAATTTCATCCGATGAGCACTCTCTAGCAAGTAATCTTAACTGTTTACGAAGACCGACTACAGTTGTAGAAGGTGTTTCTGAACGTATAGTAACTTCATAAGTCAATTCATCTTTTAATAAAGAATGAAATTGTATTTTTCTATACTCCATATTAATTGAAAATTAAAAAAAATTGTCACAAAAAAACTAAAATGTTAAAGTGAAAGTTACTAAAAATTTACTTTCAAAAGAAAAAACCAGCGACAACAAGGTGGTACAATTTACAATATTTCTATATTAAATAAAAATAAGATTGCTTATTAACCCTTATTGTAAAATAATAAAGTATAATACTATCTATTTAATATTAATTAACACTTGTCAAATAAATTAATAGTTGATGACCTATATTTACCAGTATCGCTTTACAAAACAAAATAAAAAAATATAATGTATTAATACACTAATACATAACTTCACAATGCGAGGTACTACTACTTTGGCACTAACAAAATAAACTGACTGGCGGTGGTACAAAACTAAAAATTAATAATTAAGGAGATTTTATTCACAAGTGGATGCCATTTGTAACCCTTTATTAACAAGTGGACACCATTTGTAAACCTTTATTAATAAGTGGGCGCCATTTGTAAGCCTGGGTTTCACCTGCCTGAGTGTTCCCCAGGATTACAAAGGGAAGATGTTGCTTTCTTTTAGGTTCTAGGTGGTTGAAAATAAAAATGCAGTGAATACGTTAGTTACAGGTATTTATTGAAAATTAGTTATTCACCTCAGATATAAATAATTATTTGCTAGCTCAACCAGAGGGGCTGGTAGGTTCTAAAGTGTACTCCTTAATTATCCTACCTAGCAACTAACCTTGCAACCTAAGAGCGCTTATATACATACAGGTGTTGTTGTATGTCGAGTAAAAGTTTATAAAGACAACACTTCCTAAGAAACTTAATTTAATTTATATATGCACAATATTATACTACGGTTGTACCACCAATCATGCCATGTCAGATAAAAGAAACTTTACCAGTTTATATGGTGAAAAGATATAAATATAATTTCAGTACCTTGATATTATTAAATTGAACCTTCCTTCAAAGATAAGCTGCTGTCTTGTGTCCAAAGGCCAATCTTCAAGCGTACCTCAGCATTTACATGCAGAAGCCGGATTTATTCCGGTGTGATGAACATCAAGCACAGAGGGTGAATATCCTCTACGGGGTGCTGATGGGATGTAGTCCAATAAAGACTTACATCACTTTTTGAATTAATAAATTCTTAAAATCTTAAAATCCCATTCCACTGAAACAAATAACCTCAAATTAATTATCTGTACAAACTGGAAGTAAAAAGACATACTCCTTGTGAATTATAAAGAATACATACCAGATGGCTGGTGTTCTCCGACATCAGCCACTGTGGTCCCCCCACGACCAACGATTCAAGAAGCCATGTGCTTCTTTTTTAAAAAAAAATAACAATGTGGAAACCTGTAAATGAGTTTATCGAATAAGTATCAACTATTCACCATTACAACAATATGCTACGAGACATCGCAATAATGCTTACCAATTATTGTGAACGATGAACTTATATGTTCCCTAAATAAAAGGGATTACGGAGGTGACCTTCCTAGGTCAAAGCCTCCATTGCAAAAAAACATTCTTAAAGAAGTATTTCGTATCCGGCTAAACCAGCTAATGGGTTGCCAGGACTATCCTTCAAATTCCACACGGAATCTAATTAATTACACTGTTTATGTCACTTTCTCACAAACTAGTGATTAAATATTACTCTGGAGAGTAATATAACTTACAATTAAACATTGTGTGTTAAACTACGCGTTCTTTTTAACTCATATCTTACTTTTGAAATGTTGGAAACATAACCAACATTTAAATAAATAGTACTAACATCGGCTGTCAGAAAAACCTGACAACACTGAACCCAAAGAGTATATAAACACAGTGAAATGAATGTTCCCATTCACGCATCAAGTAATGGTCATTCACTTACAAATATAATTATTATCTTTATTAATTAATTAAGATGACATTCGAAAATTCACCACGTGACAATTGGAAAACCAATGCTAGAAATAGGGGTGAATGGAAGAACGGAAGGGAGGCCTTTGCCCAGCAGTGGGACAGTGTAGGCTGATAAGATAAGATAAGAAGAAAAGAAAATCAGCCTGAATATGCTAATATCCGAGTCAGACCGCTGTAATCTCTACCTAAATAGATGGTGGTACAGTGACGGCAACAACAGTTGCCAGTGTGGTCACCATCATTAGCAGCTGACAGACTTCCACTGCAACAAAGGCCTCCCCTTAGAAGGGAGGAGTTGCCATAACCCCCACGCTTGGCAGGTGGCTTGGGGATCGCAGTGTAAGTCGAAAATAAATCCTAAAGAAAGACGCTGCTGCTCGTCTTCCTGTTCGCGCTTGTCGCTTCTTACGACACCCAAGGAGAGGAGCTGGGGGGGGGGTGCAATTCTAACCCGGCACCCCACGGATGTGGTGAGTTCCCTCAAACTGGCTCACCTTACCAGACGTGGCCTTTTTCAAGGCAACGATCACATTAAAATGAATTGTTTGTATTCACAGTCAACATGAAAACAAGATAATATATGTTTGGAATATTATTTCTTTTAAATATATACTTAAACAACAGTACTAAATCCTTTATTATCGTTTCCGCTTAAGGAAGGATGACGTGCAGCAAATATTCGTGAATATTACAGCCATACGAGTAATTCCCTCAGTTCATCCATCACAATTAATACTCAACCCACCTGAGCCTTGTGAGCTATATGTATACATAGTTTCGTATTTCAGTATTATTATGTACGAAGTAACATCATGAATTATAAATCAATGCTTGACACCTTCCTTATTTAAACGGATTATCACATAGCATCACGCCTTTCCCCGAAGGAGTCAGCTGGTGTTAGCAGGTGTTGTTTTAGCTTGATTAAAGCTACAACTGCTCAAATTGTAAGTAACTCTATGAGACGCTCATAGCCAGTTCTAACCAATGTTCGGTAAACGATCAGTTGGGTAAGCAACGTCAGGTAAGGTCAGTCCTTAGATGGGTGACTGTTTAGTGGAATTTGCGTCTCCGTGCTTCGGAGGGCACGTTAAAAGTCGGTCCCGGCTATTGTCATCTAGACAGTGCAGTCGTTAAGCTTAGTCAGGCCTCGTTTACGGAGGCGCGGGGCGTCACGCGTCGCGATGGGCGGCGCGGCCCGCACTGAGTTAAAACATATGGCGTTATAGGAGTGAGAGAGAGAGATGCGAGACGCCACGCCACACGCGACGCGCGACGCTCCGCGCCTCCGTAAATGAGGCCTAAGGGCAGCTTGAAAACTCTGACACCAGGTTGGCCACTAACCATACGACACAAAAAAAACTTTTCAAGTGCTTTGATACATTTTTTTGCTAAAGGTAGTAAAAGTACATTGCTCACCACCCATACATTTCCATCCTATCCTCGATAAGTGTCTTTAAACAACCCGAGATATTACTTAAATCAATATTATCCTATCGAAACCGAATTGAAGTCACGAACAACTCAATAAAGTGTTTTAATTCATTAATTCATAATCATTGATACATACACACACATTTTTACACGCACTAACATACATACATACTAATAGGTACATTTTTTATACGTATATATCCTTTATTTTACCACATACCTACCTATGTCCGCAAACATACAGTTATACTAAAATTGTATTACCTACACACAAGCCAACAAATTTTTTCGTTTTATTTTTCTTTATGTTGATATATATATATTGTATTGTTTAGTCTCCTTTTTTGATATACTTGCTATCGTACGTACATACAACTTTATAGTATATCTACTTTAAGGGTGGGTTATTGGTGGGTGGGCTGAGATACAGGAATCTCCTAGTTCGGGTGCCTTTTGGTAATTTTTACTTAAAAGTGCGCAAATGTGTAATTTCTTTGTGTAATTAATATATATATAAAATATATATAATTTATCATCATCAGCAGCCGAAAGACGTCCACTGCAGAAAGAAGGCCTCCCTTAGAAGGGGGGGGGGGGGGGGTGTTGCCATAATCCTCACTTTTAACACGTGTCTTAGGGATCGCAGTATGTAATCCAATAGAAAGACGCTGCTGCCCGACTTTTAGTTTTCCCTTAGTCACCCAACGGGAAGAGATGGGTGGGTGCTATTCTTACCCCGAACACCCCACGGGGAATTACAGAATGGTTACGGTAATTTGGCGCCGGTTAACGTGGTTGTAGTAGTACTTGTACACTATCGATATACTATCGAAACTTAGCTAGTATATCGATGTTGTACTCCAACCTTTTGCTGAAAATGCCAGTCTGTGTTCAGCCTAAGAAAAACTAACAATATTTAAACGCGCTTCCAAAAGCCTTCCAGATAATACAATATGGGAACCTACCGATTCATTAGTCACGCTCAATTTGCCTATATACTAAATGTTAAGATCCGGAGCGGCGGCTAAGAGAATCACTAACGTATCAGTAATTATGCACGAGCATACACTGACGTGGCATTTTCATTTATATAGAGATTAATAGCCGAACGGGTTAATGTTCCAGGCGTAATATGCCGTTATTAAATATGGCTACTAATTATTTTAGCAACGGTTATCTGGGCTACGGTTAAATTGTATAGTTTGGGCGTTTTCAATAAAGCCTACAGTCGGTAACATGTATATACGTTTATAGGCACGAGTTTATATCGAGGACACGAACGGTTTCAATCAATATCGTTTGAGCGAGGTTACCTGCGCTTACCCCGCTCGCACGTATTTTGGGCCGGCATGTGCAAGCGTTTGTCGTCCTAAAGGTGATAGACCGCTTGTAACCGCGAGAGTACATATAATAATAAGGGTTAATTACCCGACTACGGAACGGAGGGAGGGTTATAATTTTAACAAGAATGTATGTATGTATGTATGTTCATCTGTTCCCGCATATCTTCTAATCTACTTAACATAATTTGACAAGTAGAGTGTCGTTAGAAGCGTCTTGATTGTCCGCTGGTTATAGGCTATATAATATCACATTATTAGACTGCGATTTCATCCGTAGTCGGGATTTAGTTTTTAAAACTTATTACTTGTTTTCCAAGTAGGGATGGATGGCTAAATCTGAAACTATAAGGAATACCAAAGAATACTATAGGAGTCATGACCCTGATTTGATGAAAACTACTGAATCTTAGATTTTTGAAAAATCAATATTCCTAGCCAGGAAGCGCACTTACGCCAAACAGCGCACCTGCCAAAGTATATGTAAAGGTACTATAGAATACTTAATTCAAGTGAGTACATGTAGCCACGAGTAAGACTATCAAAATACATAAATATCAAGTACACGACAATAGGTACTATACCGTCAGCTGTTTTTATCGATATTTGCGCTTGTGACAGATCAAACCAATCGCTACTTGTGTCTTACATATCAATATAACTCTTACAATATAACTTTAAATAATTCAATGCCTCTTAGAGGAAACTGTACCAACGCTTAGTTTAAGGGGACCATAGACAAACGCATGTATAAATCTTAATATATAAACTCTATGGTAATAATAATATGCTTTTTTTTTCTTTTCTTTTTGTCGCGGCGGAATACTTCCAAAGATCCCCGGGAGCTGTGGGGCTCGACCGGGGTATGTGGGATTCTTACCCACTAAAACCCCCGCGGCTGTTGCATCGGCACATGAGAGAGATCCTGGTCTCTCCGGTGGGATCTGCACCAGGGGCCCCTCAGTGACTTGCCTTTGAGCCCGCCGCCGGGGGGCGCATTGTAGCCCCCCGGGAACCAGTCATGGTGCTCTCGGGGACGGGGTCGCAACCCCGCCGCCGTCCTCCTCGGAGTCGCCGCCGTACTCAATGGACGTTCAAAGGGCCCACACCCCGAACGTCCAGCGACTCCGAAGGAATAATAATATGCTGGGACAACCCACACACGTTCATGTGATCCCAAACTAGGCAAAGCCTGTGCTATTTAAGCATATACTTTTTTTTGTTAATACATATTTAAATAGATAAACAACACCCAGATGCAAGGTGGGAATCCATCCCACGACCTACCGGGTAACGGCCACGGTGTCTAACCACTAGACCAACGGGCCTGTCCACACACACGACCATCCGATGCATTTAGGGTAAAAGTGAGATAGTTGCCACACTTTTATATCTCTCAGTTATAAAAGCAAAATTCTTTACTTGTAGTACGGGTAGATACTTTGGTTTATTATCTTCAAACTTATGAAAGGAAAAACAATAATAATAATAATATCTTGGGACAATCCACACACGGTCATCCGATCCCAAACTAGGCAGAGCCTGTACTATGGAAACCAGACAACTGATACTAATACTTATAAGTATACTTTTTTTTTGTAAATACATACTTAAATAGATAAACTACACCCAGACACTTGGCGGGAATCGAACCCACGACCCATCGGTTAGCAGGCAGGGTGTCTGACCACTAGACCAACGGGCCCGTCTAACAATCTATCAATCAACAATCTGACAATATTTGACATTTCCAGAGTATTGGCGATTTTTGCGGACCTTTAAATTTTGGGGCATCTATCCCATATAGGGGATAATTGCCTAATCTATGTAAATTACGTTTAGGATAGATGCCCTGATGAAAAAAGAGGCCATATATCCCGCAAAAACGTTGGTTTCACCTTGCCTTTCCATGCAATCGCACAGAGACATGCAACACGGTCAACTAAGTGGTACTTGTAGAGTCTTTCGAAAGATAAATAGAATAACATGTGGTGATCCGCACAACTAGAGAAATTACAATCGAGGCAACTATACCCCTGGGGCAAGTATCCCACTTTTCCCCTATCACATTTCAAAAACACAAGTCACTATCTTTGCAGTCCATTATTTAAATGACCGATCAAACGTATTAACCGCAACATAAAAATATGTATTGCCGTATATTTAAGCCCATGTGAGAACAGTTTTCCATAAATTAGTTCGGTGCCAACCGTCGCTTGTTACAGGAAATTATGTTTGTCGTTTTTGTAATTAAAGTAACAAAACGTTGGCACATTTCCCATACAAATTACTGGCTGACGGCCCGATTATAACGAAATGTAATTTAGGACTTAATAATTAAAGTTTACAGATTTATTATACCTGATTAATTAATAGGCAGACGACCAGACTAAGTATTCAGTGCACTACTTACTGCAATGCTGTTGCTGTTATTTACTTCTATTATGACATACACACATACACACACGCACACACACACACACAGAGAGAGAGAGAGAGAGACTTATTTATATAGGGCCAATTTAATAGATTACATTTGACATCTGTCAGTTTCTTTTGTCCGTATTACAATAAACATGTAATTGAAAAAAGCTAAGCAATTGTGCAGTCCTGCAGAACTTCGAAGAAAATGTTACATTTTGAAGAAGTGTGAAATGTGATATACTTTAGGTGGTAGGAACTTTGTGTACCTTGTGAACCTTCAGGTAGGTGCTACCGCAGTGTCAGATATTGTCCCGCCAAGCAGCAATGTGTAAACATTGCTTTGTACCGGTGAGAAGGACACTGTGCCTAGTGAAATTACTGGACAAGAGACCTAATAATCTGTCTCAGATGACGAGCGGCACTGCAATGCAGCTATCCATAGGTAAGCGTGTCACATTCGTCGTGTACAGCGAACGCTCAAAGTTTGAAAAGATACATAAATATTTCACGATCGAATTAATTATCTTCAGCCCCGTGCCTGGTTCAAAATTTAATT
Organism: Furcula furcula; assembly: GCA_911728495.1. NCBI lineage: Eukaryota > Metazoa > Arthropoda > Insecta > Lepidoptera > Notodontidae > Furcula > Furcula furcula. Next base: position 5,337,522 of record OU452245.1, read on the forward strand.
TAAAACGCGCTATATGAAAGTTGCTGGCCGGACGTCAAAAGCAATCTATCCGTTATTGAATTTCAGGTGAAAACCGGTATGCGTGCGTGTAACAAGGCACCGTAATTGTCAAATGAATGCGGGAGATATTAAAGCGCTTTTAAAGCATTGACGAAAGCAACCATTTGAAAATGTCGGTAAAAGTTTTCAAATTACTTTACGACGTCAGTAATTGACCTGTTTTGTGCCTTATTAAACAAAACACATACCTATCAGTTTTCGTCTATACCCTAGATATTATAAATAAATTGGATAGATGGTAGACTTTTAGTTCATAGTTTAGTTTTTAGTAAATAAATATACGTATAGAAATAATATTCAGATAAGGTAAACAGACATGTAGAGTACATGCACACACTTATATTTCTTGAACAAACATAAGCACATGCACACACATACACACATCAAAAGTGTCTAGGGATCAAGCATTTTTGGGCAAAAAAATGGGCAGAAGAACAATGGCGTTTCGTGTGCTTTTCTGATGAGTCTCGTTTTGGTATGAGACCGGATACAAGACGTATACGACACTGGAGAACCCCTGGACGCCAACAGCGATTAAAATCCTGCCAGGAAGTCCATCCTTATAGTGGTGGAACCATCATGGTATGGGCGGGTATTTGGATCGGCGGAAGAACTGAGTTGATTTGGATCAGAGGCAACCTCAACGCTCAAATTTATGCTGAGACGATTGTATCAGACGTCATCGTTCCTCTACAAGTGCAAATCGGTCCCTTATTTCAGTTAATGCATGATAATGCACGACCGCACACCGCAAGAGTTGTAAGACAGACTCTCGCCGCAGCTAACATCAATGTCCTGCCCTGGCCTGCTCAGTCGCCAGACTTGAACCCGATTGAGCATGCATGGGATATGCTACAGAGAAGAGCTCTGCCGAATATGGAGGGTATCCAGTCGCAAGAAGACCTTTTTTTGTTGTTGCAACGAACATGGGCGGCCATTCCACAGCGTGATTTGGATGAACTCATTTTGAGTATGCCAAACCGATGTTCTTGTGTTGTTAGTGTTCGCGGTAGAAACACGGATTATTAATTGTTTAAGTTACCCAATAAAATTTTAAAGAAAACTGTTATTTCAGTCTTTTTTTCGAACTTTTGTGTTAGTGGTTCAAATGTCAAAAATCCCTTTATTAGGAAAATGGCAAATTTCTTTATTAATGCAAAGGTGACTTGGTTTATCGTTACTGTGACAAACGAAAACACTTTATTTGATGAATCCTTAAAGAAAATTTTAATTAATATCAATCAGGAGAAAAGTTATTGCAAAAATATATGTTGATCCCTAGACACTTTTGATGTGTGTATATTCTATCGAAACCACGATCTATTGGGACTACCTAATTTTATCTTTTACTAACAATTTCCTGCGGCTTCGCCCGCTAATTTTTTTTACAGAGTTTACCAACCACTAACACCCCTAAAGGTTGTTTTTGAAAATTCGCGAAACACGTATTGATTTATTTTATTTAGAGAATCTTTTCAGTAAATTTCAAGTCAATCGAACCATACAATAAAAAGTTTCATACAAAGGAAAACACCCCATTCCCCTTTAGGAGTCGGATTTTCAAAAATCCTTTTTTAGTGGATGCTTACGTCATAAGAAGAACCTACTGTCCAAATTTCAGCTTTCTAGGTCCAGCGGTTTGGCCTGTGCGTTGATGAATCAGTCAGTCAGTCAGTCAGGACAAGTAATTTTTTATGAATAGATAATTTTTTTAGGTTGCCTGGAAGAGATTGCTTTTTAGCGATAAGGCCGCCTTTGTACATTGATATCTTCAACGTATTGTTCAATTTACATGTAACTTTTGGTGTAGTGTATTTATTATTAATTTAATTTTCGTCATAAGGACGCTTATCAATTCCTCATACTTCCCGAAATGAAGTACTTATAAAGTGGAAGTTGCTATGACAACGGATGGCCTTACACATAATGCCAAGGGATTATGTGCCCGGAACATCTCGTCTGACCTCCGTTATACTTGCGCACCATAAACAGTACACACGGACCCTGAATGAATTGACGTTTGGTCCAAATTACGAGTGCAAAGACACTAAAAAACTTTATCAAGTATTATTTTTTGAAAACGAGTTTCTATATTAAATATTATTTGACAGCCCAAACAATAAACGTAGCATAGTCAAAGTTGAATGTCTTTTGTGCCTTTTTTATGGAAAATTAGACGTGTATCATATGAATCTGTATGCCTATAACTATACTCTTTCCAGGAAACGTTGAAAAACTATTGATAATTTTGCTAAGACATATATGTATAGCCTCCGTAATATTTAGTTACTTTCTAGCCTCCGTGGTGCAGTGGGAAACGGCTTGTTTTGCAAACCGGAGGTCGCGGGTTCGAATCCCGCGGGGAGGACCAACTTTGTGTAATCCTTCCCTACATCTGTAAAGTAAGATGCGTCCATGCGTCGGATGGGCATGTAAAAATCGGTCCTGCACCTGGCCTCTCCCCGGTCGTGTTGGTCTTCGGTCCCAACGGATTGTGAGAAGCATTTCTGCTGTACAATATCTCCCGCGTAGATGGCTGATCTTGTGAAAGATTGGCCGCTGTGGTAGTATCAACCAGAAGGACATTATTATTATTAAATTACTTTCCACTAATAATGACGAACTGTATCAATGGTAAACGGTGATGTAATCATAGATGGAGGATTAGGGTATTAAATGCAATAGCGTTGTTGGCTGCAGTCCTCTGTTCCTTCTTATTTTTTAGTTGGGCTGCTAGAACTTTTTTATCCTTAATTCACATCAAAACTTAACACCAAAATTGTAATTTAACCTAATAATCGCTGAGCCTCATAACTTGAACCGCATACATTCATAGAAGAGGTGGGCTCGCCCTCAGGGTCGCAGGATTTGTGGTAGAAAAACTTTGTCCATTAAGACCCGATGGTCATCAGTTTGGGTGTTTGTTTACCGACTTACGCATGTAGACTTAACACTACTGTTACATTACTGATCAAACACCTGGGCCCCCTGGTTTGCTAATTTACAAACACTACAATTGAGTGTCGATAGTGTGTCAGTTGGATAGTTTTACACATTTGGTAGTCTTATTATTTTAGGAGAACAGTGGCGCGTCAGTGGCGTTTCAGTGGTTTGTCACTGATCTGGGTCCCAAGGCCGCTAATTTTAGTAAAATGATCAATGATATTTTAAACAATAGATATGCCATTAGCGCTCGCCAGACGTTCAGCGAGTATCCCCCAACTGGGTTTTGTAGCAGTTAGTCGCACGCCGTCCCGCGTAGATAATGCGACATCGTGACGTCTATCATTAAAAATTGAAAATGCCGTCCTGCGTATTTATAATGTGCACAAATTACCAGGCAAAAGTAAATAAACAGTCAGGAATAATATAGCACATGTAACTTTGAAAAAATAATTTGATGTTCAATTTGTATTTCAATTTTCATAATAATATTGTAAGAAATAATTGTAAAATTGAATGTGTCAGTTGACAAGATGACACTGACAAGCGTTTAACCAACTCTGACAACGGAACGCACAAAATATAGCCATCTCGTTTTCTCTTACTTTTCTCGTTATGTATCTGTCCTTGTCAGACTATATGTAGGAAAATGTATAGCTAGGTATAGCTAACTACAAGTGAGACAACTTGTATCGTGCGTTAGTAGGGATATAACATATCTTTAGTAAAATATCATTGAAAATGATATACAATTACCATTGCGGCGACAAACTGATGTGACTTAAAACCACAATAGCGACTCAGTGGTGTGACACCACTGGTTATGGTTCATAATTCATTTCATTCATCATTAGCAGCCGAAAGACGTAAACTGCTGAACAAAGGCCTGCCCTTAGAAGGGAGGGGTCGCCACGACGAGGGGTGGGGATTACCCCACGCTTGGCAGGCGGCTTGGTTGCTATTAGACACTGGTCTCGCCGGCGAGGCCGAAGGGTCGTACGCATGCGACCTCAACGACGTGCATCTACCCACTGAGTTTCTGAGTTTCTTGCCGGTTCTCTCAGTGGGGGCGCGTTGTGAACCGGTGGTAAACTCAGCCCTCTCTCAAGCGACAGCCCAAGCCGAGGCCGTGCCTCCCTGAGGTGCCCTAGAGCTCGTCGCTACTTCTGCCGTTAAGGCTTTAAGCGCTCGCCTCCTATTGTCCTGTGAAGCTGTAATGGCCATCTGCGGCCAACAGCGTCTATAATTCCCGAAAAAAAAAACGACGGCTTGGTTATGGTTTTTTAGCAGACTACCGAATTTGCCACAATCGTAATGGAGTCTCAATAGTGTGTCGCTAGAATGGCATATGTGATTTTATTAAAATTAGCAGAATTGAGGCCATACATATGTACATTATACCTATATTTTATATAGTTAAAACGAAAGTATCTGTTCTGGGTTATCTTTCACTGTACGAAATAGAATAAAAACTAGAGCAAACTCTACTAATCAAATCAATGATTTCGAAGACCGGTATTCTTATAAACCAGGATGAACAGCGGCCACAAGTAAAGACTCCGTTGATCAATTGCGGGTCTGGTGGTACAGAATAAAATTTACTAGGAACTCACAAAAATAATGAAAGGAATGTAGTAAACAAGAAAGAATACCAAATCGGTCTAAAAACTCGGTTAGTATGCATTGCGGCGACACACTAATGAGACTTATAACCACAATGGCGTCTCAGTGGTGTGACACCACTGGTTATGGTTCATCATTCATTATATGCCGATATTTTTAGTGACTTTTCACACGAACGTTAAATACGCACTCATTATAGAACAATACGTGGAACTCATAGCCAGGTGTAATTACTGCTGCGTAAACGAAGAAGAGTTGGTTAAGCAATGATAGGCACTGTCAGTCCATAGATGGGTGGCCAGTTAGTGGCATTTAAACTAAGCGTCTCCGTGCTTCGGAGGCCACGTAAAAAGTCGGCACCAAAACTGAAACTCATTACCTAATAGAACAATTAACATAGATATTAGTGCTAAAGCTATAAATTTCATGTTATAATTTTACAGAAACAACCCTAAAATCATTTAAACCGAAAGTTAAAATGAAACCACGACCTTTTCGTTTAATAAACCAAACCTTTTCATTTACACCATCTCAATTAAAACAGCGTATTACAGGACCGGCAGAGCTATTATATTTCATTTGCAACCCCGAGGTTAAACCACAAAATATTTTATTTCATCCAATCCTTGTAATATAATTCACAAACATTTAAGTCTGCAAATACAGCCGACATTAGGCTTAATTGAACTAAATAAAAGGTCAAAATTGATAAAGGTAAAACAGAATGCGACGAAGAAATTTAAATTTCGATTGGTTTATTCTAAGACCAGCTAATTATACTTGAGATTATAGCCATTATTTACATAAACCAAGCTTTGGAAAAAATATTCGATTCGGATAAATTACACGAAAAAGAAACTCTTATTTTTAAACAGAATTAAATACCTAGTCTAAATTAAATAATTACAGCCAGTTAACAAACTGGAGGGTTGTTAAAATTTGCGTAGAATATAAAATTAGTTACAGACATCAAAGTTAACGTGGGCAAAAGAAAGTTGCGACAGATAAACTAAAACCACAGATAAACTATAAAGGTAAAATAAATGAGAACGTCTGTTCAAAGTTACACTAGAAGAAACACTTGCATTCGGAGTTGCTGGACATTCGGGGTTTGGGCCCGAGGACGTCCGTTGAGTACGGCGGCGACTCCAAGAAAGACGGCGGTGGGGTTGCGACCATCATCGTGAGCACCGTGTCTGGTTTCTAGGCTCAAAGGCAAGGCACTGAGGGGCTCCTAGTGCAGATCCCAGAGGAGAGCCTAGGACTTATGTGTTGTTGCAAAAGCCGCGAGGGTTTTAGTGGGTTAGGATCCCACATACCCCGGTTGACCTCTCATATGGTCACGGAGATATTTCGAAGATACCACGCGCTATATATGGTGATGTTGAACAGGAAAAAAAAAAATCTTTTGTTTGCTGAAATAACGGACGTTTTTTGCTGGTGAACTTGGGCTTAAAAGTAACATAATCTACATACGATCGGCAAATTTTAAGTTTCTCTTCGTCCCATAAATTGTATTATACCAACAAAATGACGCACTTCCTTGCGAATATATTAATAACATATAGTAAGTTTATGTACATCGTTATTATTCCACAGATGGAAAGGGATTTCGGAACTTAATGTCCCTTTTAAGGGATAACTTCGCAAATTGAGACGGCTTACGGGGCTCAATTACGCAAATCGTTTTGTACTATATTTAGGACTGGGATATGGAAAATGTATTTTGTTGGATTAATTAAAATTTACCTTATATTACGTGTAGAGCTTTAGGCGTTGTTCGGATTATTAAGGGGTCATAGAATAAAATATAGGCGCAGACATTCAGACAATAATTGGGAGGATATTAGCGCGAACGCAAACCTTGCGTCGTGATTGGACGCCACGCTTTTAAGGTTACTGGAGATGCGACACATCTTATATTATAAATAGTTCTATAAATATTATAATAATAATAGTGTATAGTATGGTATCCCTCAACACCGAATAACGGCTGCCGATATCAATAGATAATATTTATTTTTCTTGGTTTTTAGCTATCATACATTCATTAATTCCTTACGATCGTTTTTTTTTATTTAACCTAGTGACGAGACAGAGCTAGACGTTGGCCTGATGGTAAGCGACACACCTGCCTACAGACAGCTCCGTTGCACTGCCTCTCGATAATAGTTATTAGTTATTCGTTATAGTCGAGACGATAGTTATTACAGTAGTCACAACGGATCTTTGCGTGTCTGAAGTTGGCTGCAAGACTCTGCGCAGTAGCTATTTTGGTGTTTTTGTATTGACAACTCACACCTGTAGTTGCGCAATGATTCGCCAAACCCAACTTCAGTCTCTTGTATCCGGTAATTTTACTAGATAGAATGCCCTTTATACCGGAGACACAGCAATGTTCACACACTGCTGCCTGGCAGACATTAGATTTTAATCGAAAAATTAACCTTTTTCTTTTGAGAAGTCTATTAAAAAGGTATTATACCCAAATATACCTGGAATTTAAAAGTTTTCATGAAAATCCAAATACATCAACCAAAAAAAGTAAAACTTAATTCAAACAATACAATTCGCTTTATCGGATAAAGTGCCTAACCGATAATCTGTGCCAAGCTGCGTAAAATAAGTTGAACCATTCACCGTTATTTTCTTTCGGAGAAATATTTAGAAGTGAAAAACTTCTTCATTTGAAACTGAGTTCTATCGCACATGGTTCTTCGAATTGTTCTTTTCAATTGCGTAGCAATCCAAGTTCTCAAAGCAGTAAACTTACATGATTTGTTTTGTTTTGATATTGCGAAGGTCGACGGTTCGTTCCTCTCTCGGGAGAAAAATAGTGGTAATACTGTCAAATACATAAATGACCCTGGTATACAACTTTGGGTCATTGCTTGATTAACTTACTCATTTAGATCTCAAATCTTTTATTCAAGAATCTAGAGTTGCCAAATTTAAGTAATAGGTACCTACATAGATTTGGCAACTACATAAAATATTCTAGTAGTGCTTGATGCACATGTGTCAAAACATATTTTAATATTAATTTTAAATAAAAAAAAATATAGCTATAGATACAGTGCCCTCTGGGATTTCTTTTTCATATAACTGTCATCAACTGTCGGTTAAATACTGCTACCTTCAATAAATTCTTCAGTAAATATCAAAGGGATTAAATTATCATCATCAACAGCCGAAAAAAAACCACTACTAAACAAGGAGACCTTTGTTTAGCAGTGGTTTTTTTCTGGGATCTATAATATTTTATTAGGATACATATTTAAATATGTAGGTCAAATAGATTTTGAGTTACGATGGGACGCTCGAAATAGCTCCAAAATACACACGCGGTCTTTGGATTGCTCTCGCCGATTTCTTTTCTAAAGTTGGCTGATACACCGCCGTGTGTCAAAATACTTAATTTTTTTTAAAGTGCAAATATATACAATGTATGTAACTGTTTACCATTTGTTTTTAAGCCCTGACAAAAGGAGTATTGTTATGAGTTTAAATGTTACGTCTGCCTCAATTTGTGCAGTAACGACGGCAAACGACTAAACAAAAAATACGCATTTTTAATCAAAAACTTGTTTAGTCGCAACAATTCTTAGTTTAATTAAAATACTAGGTTGTAGATTCCTTGTATGTCAGATATTCTGCCACGCATAGTATGGTATCTTAGAAGAAATGGAAAAAGCTACCAGTAGCACCCTCATGCGGCGTGATTTGCAACTTTTCTCTGTTCGGAATGAAACTAAGATAGATCAGTATTTTGCAACTGACGTCATAAGACTTACAGCGGTATCGGTAAATAGGTTGAGATCAAGTTAATACGAATTCTAGAGGGCGTGGGTTCGGATCCCAGCCCGTATGAAATCATTTTTGTTGTTCTTTTAATTTTTATTTTATTCCTATAATACTTATGCATATACTATTGACGTCCGCTATTGCTTTATATCGGATACTACAAAGTTTTAGCTATTTTTTTTATTAAAAATGCCCGAGGCTATTTAGAGTTTCAAATCACACCGCTGGAGGCGCTGGTGTTAGCGGGCACGTTTAGACGTGGGAGTTATCTATCTATTTCTAAGTAATATACTCTAAACTATGCTGCCACCAAGCAGCAGTGTGTAAACATTGCTGTGTGAGTTGCTGTTGAAATTACCGGACACAAAATACTTAATATCTAATGTCTTAAGGGTCGACAACGTGATTCATCAGGTGTTGCTAGTGTCTACAGGCCGCGGTGCCTGCTTACCATCAAGCGGGCCGCAATGCTTATTTGCCACCTTGGTAGTATAAAAAACCGCATTATTTTTAAACACATTTTTTTTTCTTACGCAACACGTAATAATAGTTCTTCTTTAGTAAAACACGACCAAAAAATTCACAATCCGAAATAAGGGAGTCCAAATAATTTGCCTTTAGCAGCACGAGGAAGTGTGGTCATTTCCATTCGAGTTATTGTATAGTACGTTGCGACACATTTCCTGTCGTGACGGCCTCGCTTCCTGGCCGACATTTTTGTACAAACTATTGCACTTAGATCTATACTAACGCTATTTTTAACTTACAGTAGTGTTATATTTCTATGGTGGTTACAGTTTTCTACGAGTCATTTTGTTGGAGGCTTAAGGCCTTTGCCTTAAGCCTCTTTAGGTTAAATACTTTTGGTCGTTGAAAGGCCTTTTGGAATTATTTCATACTGCGTGGGCTTGCACTGCAATCATCATCATCATCATCATCATCAGCCGGAAGACGTCCACTGCTGAACATAGGCCTCCCCCTTAGAACGCCACAATGAACGACAATTGGCTATTTGCATCCACCGGTTACCTGCGACGCGCACAATGTCGTCTGTCCACCTAGTGGGAGGCCTGCCTACGCTGCGTCTTCCGGCTCGTGGTCGCCACTCGAGAACCTTTCTTTCTCATCGGTTATCGGTTCTTCGAGCGATGTGGCCTGCCCACTGCCACTTCAACTTGCATATTCTTCGAGCTATGTCGGTGATCTTGGTTCTTCGGCGAATTTCCTCATTCCGGATTCTGTCGCGCAAAAAAACTCCGAGCATAGCTCTCTCCATAGCTCGTTGCGTGACTCTGAGCTTCTCCAAAAGGCCAGCTGTTAAAGACCACGTTTCAGTACCATATGTCATCACTGGCAACACACACTGGTTAAAAACCTTTGTCTTCAGGCACTGCGGAATTTCTGATGAGAAGAATTTTTGCTATAAAATATGAAAATTAGAAAGTGCTAATTTAGCTAGCTAATTAATGATTAGAATTGTACGGATTACAATTTGCAGCACTGTATCATCATCATCATCAGCCGAAATCACGTCCACTACTGAACAAAGGCCTCTCCCTTAAAAAGGAGGGGTTGGCATAATCCCCACGCTTGGCAGGCGTCTTGGGCACTGTATAAATTGGTAATAAAAAAATATGAGATTTGCCATATCACAACCAGCGGTCAACCACCAAATAAGTCAGTCTAAAGATCGGTAAAAAGACCTTGCGATATGTCACTATCCTAAATAACACATGTAAGATATAAATAACTTATTTCATGAACCAAAACACACATCTGTGGCATCGCTACCCTTTCAATCATCCCTTGTGGGCGGCATATAAGGAAAACTGTCAAAAAAGTACCCTACTATTTCTTGGTAACTCGAATAAAATGTTTTCCGTTGAACCACCAGTCGATAGCTACGCAGTTTGTAAGGGACCTCAAAAAAGAAATGGATTCTAAATTCGTCTGTAATAGTGTTTGGAAATAGATTTCGGTACCAATACCGTAGAATAAAGTAGGTATTTGACATAAGGAAACAAATTGATAAAGAAAATAAAAAGGGCTGGACAATCCTGTCCAGTTCATCGAACGTACTCTTACATAAGAACTATCCTGAACAATGCAGCTCATAAAAATTGCATTCAAATTTGGGATATATGGAACAAAATATACTATACAGTCAGTTAAAATTATAACACCCTTATAAAGTATAGGTATGTAGTATGTAGCCATATATGGTAAATATTTAGATTTTTCTAAATTAACTGACATTATGACTTAACTTAAAAATCATTTCATCATCATTCATAAGCAGCCGAAGGACGTCCACTGCTGAACAAAGGCCTCTCCCTTAAAAGGGAGGGGTTGGCATAATCCGACGCTTGGCAGGTTTGGGGATCGCAGTACAGGTAGCAGGTAATCTATATACTTTTAGACTTTCGCGTTCCATTGTTAAACTTTATGTTAATCGTAATCATCTTTATTGTAATCATCACCCCCGTCATCTGCAATCCATTGTTACATCGCTCAACAATAGATCATACGACCTCTGTGACCCTGAACATTTAGAACAGGAGCTCAAACATGTTCAGGCTGTACTAGTAAAAAACGGTTACAGAACGAGTGGACGGCCGAGGCGATCAGAGAAGAAATGCAGACGTCCTGAAGTCAAGATGCCCTATGTCAGGGAGTAACGGACAAAATGGGTGCAGTGTTAATGAAATATTATGTACCCATTGTGTACGTACCTGGGTCCAAGGTAAGCAACGTTGTAGGTACTGCAAATGATGTTCTGCCATTACAAACACCAGGTGTCTACAAAATTAATTGCAGCTGTGGTAGCTCCTATATAGGCCAAACGAAGCGGAGTATCGCAAAAAGGGTTAAGGAGCATATCACCGCTGTGAAGAACCGTCAGAATAGCAAGTCAGCGATTGCCGAGCATATACTTCAGTCGGATACAAAGAACTGGATTGAGTTTCATCGCCCACAAGTCCTTTCCACCGATCGACACTTTTATTCTAGAGTTGTTCGTGAAGCAATTGAAATTAAAAAATATAAAAATTTCAACCGGGAAGATGGCTTTAAGTTATCAGCTGCTTGGGAACCAGTGATTAAAATGACAAAACCTCGCTATTTGCCGGCGGGTTAATATACAGATACTGTGAGTGTAGTGTGTAGTGGGCTTAACGTTACAAGTGAAAGAACGGGGTTAGATCAAGATATTTCTGCCTCGCGCACGGAGCCGTCTCGCTGAACCAGTCTGCTTGTGACCACGGCTGGTGCAACCCGGCCGAAACGTCAAGCCAAAATATGAGGGAAATCGCGTTAATTCCCGATTAAAATAATGTAGGTAATCCAATAGAAAGACGCTGCTGCCCGTCTTCTTGTTTTCCCTTAGTCGCCTCTTACGAACACCCAACGGGAGGAGATGGGTGGGTGCTATTCTTACCCGGACACCCCACGGGTAACTAAACCACTTAAAAATATTTTGTAATATTTAACAGATTATCATAATATACAAAAATTGTATACTTATAATGTTTATTTAATTAAGTGCTATGAATAACTCCCCCATTTAAAGCTGTTGCGTAGTGCAATTCTTTTACCACAAATAGATGCTGACAAATATACGACCTACTAATATATAACTGAAAGATATGCGATCCATTAGGACTGGAATCTTTTAAAACCCAGGCGAAGACACGGTGTGGGTCGCTAGTAATAGAAAATAGATTATAACTGTCTCTAAAAACAGACGATATAATCTGTGAAGTATTTTTCAAAGTTCACGTCTTCATTATTATGATACCGTTGCCTGACCTTTTACTTGGTAAGTATTTAAAAAAGTTTCACCTGCTCGCGAGCTAATTTGTTGCAAATTCAAGTACTTACCTGCTTTCTCCATTTTTTCTACGGACAACGAACGACTAAGACTAAATTAAATACGAAGGCGATAATTACAATGCGATGTTAGCGTAGTAGGTAAAGGGTAGGCCTGTATAATTTAACGAAGCAATGCATTTTTTTATTTGGTATAAAGACAAATGTGCCTATACGGGGTGTAAGGGACATCGTACCGAAAACCGATACCCGGGATCCAGTACATGATTCTGAACATTCAAGTGTTAAAATTTGTCATCGGCTTTTTTATGAATGTCCAAAAAAATCCGCTTTTATTATGATAACATCATTATTGGTATAATAATAAAGCCTAATTTCAATTTAAAAACATTAAAATACTTATTTGTGCAAAATTAGCAATCATCAGCAGCCGAAACGTCCTCTGTTTAACAAAGGCCTCTCCCTTAGAAGGGAGGGGTTGCCATAATCTCCACGCTTGGCAGGCGGCTTGATTGATATTATTGAGAAATAAATATTATTCCGCACGTATTCATTACATGCTCAAAAATTAACAAGTTAGTCATTTGTCATTTTCCATTTAAATGGTTTCTGTAATGTTGTAAAGGACAATATGAGAAAACTTATATAAAAGTTTTCGGTACGTAGTTCCTTACACCCTGTATTTTGTGGAAAGAAAGAAAGCGTATGATAACAAAGGGTGTTAATAAAATTACTCGTTTGGCAATTGCATGGTGTATCTATACATATTATAAAATAAAGTCGCTCCCGCTGCCTGTCTGTCTCTATGTATGCTTAGATCTTTAAAACTACGCAACGGATTTTGATGCGGTTTTTTTTAATAGATAGAGTGATTCAAGAGGAAGGTTTTTATGTATAATACATACATAATATAGGAGAGAAACAATGATAATTTTAGATGTTTCTAATGTGATGTCGTAAATAAACACACTTTATTGCGCTTACATTTCTAACGCTGGCTGAACCATACGAGATAGATCAAAATAATGTACTACAGTATTGTACACCTTAACAAGGTCTACAAAAAAGTCCTCGATGGTATATGTTTATCTCTTAGGGATTACTTATTATGAGAAATAATGGCTTATTTAAAGTATGTTTCATACCGCTAGGTTAATGTTAAGCAACGTTAGGTAAAGACATTAAATAGATGGGTCAACCGATTTGTATGAAATTTTGTGTTCATATCGGGTAGGTCTGAGAATAGGTCATAAAGTATGTTACATACAGCTAGGTAAAGGTTAAGCAACATAAGGCTCGGTCATTAAATAGATGGGTGAACCGATTTGTTTGAAATTTTGTGTGCATATCGGGTAGGTCTGAGCATAGGTCATAAAGTATATTTCATGCTGCTGATACCTTGATTGACGAGGATATATAGAACCAGAGGAGGGTGCAAGAGAGGAGAGAGGGAGAGGGGATATGAGGAGGGGGTGATGAGGAGAGGGATAGGGGGAGTTAGGTGGAGCAAGGGGAAGTGACGGGGAGCAAGGTGGGAGAAGAGGGAGGGAGGAGATAGTTCAGAGAGGGGACAACGGGGAGAAGAAGAGAGGGAGTGTGATGTGGACCAAAGTGGGAGGGGGAAAGATAGCATAGAATTAGATTTTTCTTATAAGAGAGAGAGAGAGAGAGAGATGGAGAGAAAAATAAATCAAGGGAGGAAGGAGAAAAGGGGAGTAAAATGTAATAAAAGCGCGGGCAGAGCTGCGCGGGTCAGCTAGTTAATTATAAAATAGAAGCATTAAGTCAAAATGGTAAAATATCAAAACACATAAATCATCATCGTCATCACCAGCCGGAAGACGTCCACTGCTGAACATAGGCCTCCCCCTTCGAACGCCACAATGAACGACAATTGGCTATTTGCATCCACCGGTTACCTGCGACGCGCACAGTGTCGTCTGTCCACCTAGTGGGAGGCCTACCTACGCTGCGTCTTCCAGTTCGTGGTCGCCACTCGAGAACCTTTCTTCCCCAACGGTAATCGGTTCTTCGAGCGATGTGGCCTGCCCATTGCCACTTCAACTTGCAGATAAAACACATAAGCTAGAGCGATTGCAAAATTTGTCCATTAGGTTTATATTTGGCTTGCGTAAATTTGACCATATTTCCCAATTCCGTGCAAAACTCAAATGGTTACCCATTCGTCTCCGACGAAATCTTCACATTTTATCTCTTCTCTATAATATATTGTTTAACCCCTCCACCCCCTCTTATCTTAGGGAACGTTTCGATTATTTGTCGAATTCTAGCACCTATAGTCTTAGGTCCTCGGAAAACCTTTGTCTTACGATGCCCTTACATAGCAGTTCCTTCTATGACAAATCCTTCACGGTGCAGGCGGTTCGCCTGTGGAATTCCTTGCCCGTTTCTATAAGGCGTGCTTCGTCACTGCCAATTTTCAAAGATCTAGTGAAGAAGTTTTATTTGGCGGAATAAGTTAATCGGTATTTGTGTAATTTTCTTGTTATATTAATACGTACTGATTTATGTATGTTTATAATAGTATTATTTGATGTATGTTTATATATTATACTCATATGAATATATATTATAGTTTACAACATATGTGTTTTTATGTGTCTTTGTGTTAATGTTACCTATTCATGTCGAGTGCGCGCACCCTCTGCTCTTTGTAACTTCTTTATTTTCCTCTCCATCCAAAGGTTGCCTGGAAGAGATCGCTTTTAGCGATAAGGCCGCCCATTGTTGCATTTTTTATTAATTTGTGTCTTATTCTTTTTGTATCTGTTTGTTTGTGCGCAATAAAGAATTGTCTATCTATCTATCTATCTAAATGTTAAAAAGAAATCCTCAATCAGTTCCAAGACTTACTTGTCATAAACTATAGATGAATTTACTACTTGAGTCCCATACGATTAAGTATATCCATTTGCTTGTTTTTATACAGAGATTAACGGACGCGCAAGATGGCTTGATAAATCTTCTTCTATCTATATCTATATCTATACATATTATAAAACAAAGTTCTGCGCCGCGTCTGTCTGTCCCTATGTATGCTTAGATCTTTAAAACTACGCAATTGTTTTTGACGCGGTTTTTTTTAATAGATAGAGTGATTCAAGAGGAAGGTTTATATGTATAATACATGCATAATATAGTCGAAATACACTGATAATTTTAGAGGTTTCTAATGTGATGTCGTAAATTAACACATTTTTTTGCGCTTACATTGCAAACGCTGGCTGAACCCTACGAGATAGATTAAAACAATGTACTACAGTATTGTACACCTTAACAAAGTCTACAAAAAAGTTTGTGATGGTATATATTTATCTCTTAGGGATAGCCCACAATAACCATTTTTTATCCTTTACTTTTTATTAGAAATAAATTTACACCAATGACAAAAAAGCTGTTCATACCGCTAGGTTAAGCAACATAAGGCAAGGTCATTAAATAGATGGGTGAATCGAATTATATGAAATTTTGAGTAGATATCGGGTAGGTCTGAGAATAGGTCGTAAAGTATATTTCATGCCGCTAGGTTAAGCAACGTTAGGCAAGATCATTACATAGATAGGTGACGGCGGCGACTCCGAGGAGGACGGTGACGGGGTTGCGATACCAGTCCCCGTGATCACGGTGCCAGGTTTCCGGGGATTATAATGCGCACTGAGGGGTATTTGGTGCAGATCCCATTGAAGGGCCAGGTCCCCCCTCTTATGTGGCGATGCGACAGCCGTAGTTTAATTGGGTTAGAATACCAGATACTATGATTAACGAGGATATATAGAACGAGAGGAGGGTGCAAGAGAGGAGACAGAGGGAGAGGGGATTTTAGGTGGAGCAAGGGAGGAAGTGAGGGAAGCAAGGTGGGAGAAGAAAGAGGGGGAGGGGGTTCAGAGAGGGGACAACGGGGAGAGAAAGAGGGGGAGTGTGACGGGGACCGAACCGGGAAAGGGGAAAGAGAAAGGCGATAGAGAGCATAGAAGTAGGGTCCTCCCTTGATAAAAGGGGAGTAAAATGTAATAAAACCGCGGGCGGAGCTGCGCGGGTCAGCTAGTTTTAGATAAAAATGAAATGAATCCGAATGAGTGACGTAAATTGAATTCGTTTTATGTTTCGAAGTACACTTATTTAAATACCTATTCTGTCGTAGACATAAAAGATATATTTTAAGGCCTCCTGCCTACCCTATTTAATTTGTTCTACCACCCTACTTAAGGCAAAGGGCATTATTCAACGTGCGTTTAAAAGGGAAGACTTGCCCTCGCAGAATCTGATAAATGTTTTTCAATTAGGACTAAAGTACACTTTAAGCTATATACTCGGACATTGCGATGATGTACTGAAAAATCCGTGAATTGAAGCATTTCTGCAATGCCATTTACAGCAATAGTGTATACAACCTCGTAAATAGGAATTCTACTAAGCTTCTGTGTTGGCTTACAGACAGTAAAAATAAAGCCATGAAGCCTTTACTTGGTTGAGTTTGTTGTCCAGCTGTAAGTCGTCCTTTTCAAGTTCCCAACTATGTAATTTGAATTTCAAGAAATATCTACTACTACATCCTACCTACACCGGGAATAACTTTTAAAATTTTATTGAATTTGGTACGGACTCATCAAATATCGAATCTCTATCTTTAGTGAGCATTTGGTCTCTGTAAATCATATCAGTCTCGCTAGTGAGATATAATATAAATATATATAATGTAAATTGGGGGTGTTAAGTTTTAAGCCATCGTCTAAAACATAACCATTTAGTTATGGCTCTTAACTGCATTTTACGTAAACCTAAATCACCTCTTATATAGGGTGGTCAAGTTTTCGTCCGAATAGTATATTCTACACTTTTAAATATTATATATTATATTTATTATATATTTATATATTTCATTCCATTTTGAGCATTAAAACAACAACAATATTGTTTGATGTTAAGTTGAATAACGAGGAAGGCCAGCAAAAGAAAAATCTTCTTTGTTTAGTTGTAATTATACATTTTCTCTTACAGATTTTAAAATCTGTACAGAACTTAGACGACAAGCAAAATACGCGAAGTGCTGTTTGAAGTTGTGAGGTACTGCTAAACTCGTAAACTGAACAATAAAACAAAACATTCAAAACAAAACAACGAACACCAAACTTACTGATAAACCGTACCCATTTACCAAAAATAAAAAATAGACTCAATATCTAAAACTTAGATCTAGAAACTCACCGTTTCTCTATGGAACACGTGAAACACACAAACAGACACGGTGCAACACGTCACAAACACGCGGTCGATACGGCGGGGAGCGAACAACGTGCGCCCAGGGTGGCGGCGTGACGAATACTGCTAGGGCGGGCGGCGGTGATGCCAGGGTGAAGACATAAATTTAAGTTATTGTGTGCAATGACACTACGAAGATTATTCATATTCGGACCATTTTTAAAATAAGAAAATAAGGTTATAGTCTAAAAAGTACACAAAAACAGCGATTGTGTGACTGAACATGACATAAAATGGATCATGAGTCCAAATCAATCATGCTCGGGATTTCACCGCTGCGGATATGTTACTTTATATCCGCCAATATAATTTTAAGTAAAAGTTGTCGTGTATTTAGGAATAATGTTACCTTCAGGAAAGTGTAATTTCACTTGTAACAATATATTTCTTGACAAAAAAAGCAGATTAGGTACAATACGTATTTTATAGGCCGCATTGGTGGCTGAATGGATAACTACTGTTTGCCAAATCAGAATAAATTAGGAAAATTGTGTTTATATGGACTTAATTTATTAAATGCGACTACGGACTACTGAAAAACTTAACTATGGCTGCAAAGTTGACGGTTAAGTAGCATAATAAAAGTATAAAAATATGGTAAAGTCTCCTTAAATTGTTGCGATTGGTTCGTCAGCTGGCAACACAGGCTGACAGCCCGCGTCGTGCCGACGACCGGTAAACGTTATACGTGTTTGTATTCGACGGGGAAACATCAGGGAGGTTCCGCTCTGATCGCTTCATAACACCCTAGTATCGCGTGTGATCATTCTATTATGGTTTTGGGATCTTCAAAAGTTTTCTGGAACGGACGTCGACATCTTCTATAACTTGGAAAGATATTGTCTTAAATTTGCCATCTTGTACAACTTGAAAAACTATTGTCTTTCATGCTGACTTTCTTCTTGGGTTTTCGGTAATTACGAATATGTTTTATGTGGCGGTTTAAAATCAACCCTATTTCATAAATTGCTAATCCAGAACCACGGGTTTACATTAAAATTATTTAATTAGAAAGATGATGATGAAGATACTCAGTCATTCGAAGGTTCTCAGGTAAAACAAGCAAAGGTAGTCTCGGTATTTTTTTATACTACCAAGGTGCGGCTCGCCTGATGGTAAGCATTCACCGCAGCCTATAGATGCGACTAGCGCGTTGCCGACCCCTAAAGACATTAGATATTAAGTAAGTATTTGTGTCCGTAATTTCACCAGCTTCAGTGCCCTTCACACTGGAACAAGCAATGTTTACACACTGTTGCTTGGCGCCAGAATGTCTGACACTGCGGTGGTACCTACCTGGGCGGATCCTTACACAAAACCCTACCACCTAGTAAAATAAAACATGCATAAATATGCATGCGGTATGCATTAAATTAAATAAAAGGCTAAGAAGTCCTTAAGGTATCTAGAAGAATGGCTCCTTTAAGCTTTAAGTTCACCTGGCGTGAGCATTATCCAACAATATCTATCACCTTCTTCAAATCTTATGACTCCATCAAAACGTTTCACGGAGCCCTCTGCCTCATTCCGTCCAACTTAGCGTGCTGATACCGTCGCACGCAACGGTGCCATAAAAATTGATGAATGGCTACAATTACACCGCTTGTGGTTTTATGATCAGCCGTCACTTCCATGGTGTGAATTATGTTAAGGAGATTTGTAGGGGTGAAACCTCCAGAAACTCGAGTTGATGAAACAATGGCCTTGTGGTAGCACAATAAATTTTACACACAAACAGACCGAGGGTTCAAGGGTTGTCTCTACACTACCTTTTGTTCCAAACTATGGATTGCTCGATACCGCAGTGCAAGCGAATGTTAGCATTGTTACACTCAAATTATTTAGGCATATCAATACAACCAATAAGTCAAAAGGAGGCAATTAATTTATAGTACCCGTATGTAATTAAAACACAATAGATAAGACAAATATTATTATAAGAAGAAATATCACGAATGTCGAAGTAAGTGGAGAGCGATTGGAGCGGCTTATGCTCACTTTTGTAAGGCAATAAGTTGAAAATAATGATGATTATGAAACAGTGACTTAAACCTGTTACATCCTTAACATAACAAAGGTTCAGAAGCAGCTAAACATAGTTTTAATGACGATAAACCTAACTCAACTAATATAAAGAAGAAAAACATTTGTTTGTTAAAGCACGACGCACAAACCCTGCCCGTTACATAGTAAGTATTCTCGGTAAACTATATACAGAGCACTATTACAATAACTATTATATGATTCAAAAGGATACATATATAACTAAATAACTATATATAAGAAACAAGTATATTATAAAAGCTTATAAAGCCCGACTGCGAACAAACAAAATGGACTTAAATTACATTATACATGCATAATACATATACACATGTAATATATTTCAACTTTTCTTATTAAGACGTTTCATTCACCCATAATGATGTTGGAAGTAAAAATGGCGTCTGGCGGACGCCGTTAAAAAAAAAAAAAAATAAAGTACCATGCCGCCATTTGTACATTCTATGTTTTAGTTCTAAGTTTATATTTTAAATATCTTCTTGGTGTACAATAAAGAGTATTCTATTCTATATAACCTACATCACTCCCACAACTACGCCGAATCTAACGACATATTAGAAGTCAAAATCCACCAAGCCATTTAGGCTGTAGGCCGTGCCAAAGAAATAGACATACATACATACTCTCGGAAAAACATAACCTTCCTCCTGGGGCAATCGGGAAAAAAATTAGATTGTGAATAGAACAACATATAAAGAAAAACCTAATTTATATGTATGTGAGATAAAGGTTTTCCAGGTCTCATTACCACAATTCCCAAGAACAGTAACTCGAGTTGTATCATATAATCTGACCCTTTGCAAGTACCCTAGCCGCAGACACGACGTTCATAGTTATATAGTAGTACTTCGAGTCTAGTCACCACATGTCCCTGCGGGCTCGTAAGGAATCCAGATTGCTCCGGCAAATGTAGGATTTCACTGTTGGCTTATTTGTAGGGAATGGGGCGACACGTAGATTATACTTGTTTTGTACAGGAACCATAAAATTCTCTTGACGAAGATGTCAGCCTTCAATAAAGGAAACAGAGGAATGGACTCAAACGTAATAGGAAATTAGGATGTTCGATTTAAGGGGGAATGAACTATTTATAAAAAAAATAAAACCAACTTCAAAGAAAATTACCTACAAAGCTTTAAATAACGAAAATATATTGAAGACATGTTAACTAGCACGAACTGAAACTGAATAAAATTACGTCCTATTCATGTAATATGTTAGTATAAGTAGGCATCTAAATCAGATCAGATTTGTGTGTACATGTGATTTGGTACGCATTGCGATGATTCTTTTTGCAATATTTTGTATCTAGTATTTTCCAACTTAGGGAAGAGTACAAGTTTCATCAAAATCAGTTCAGTAGTTTAAAAGACTTTTTATGTCTTCGGCTAACTAGCAGAAAACATAAAGAGTATATAACTAAGAGTAGAAAGTAAGAGTAACTACTCTAACGCAGACGTTCAAGTTGAGTGATAGTGCTGATACCTATCTATCTTGCAAAATAAAAGTCACTAAAAAATGTTACTTAAAATATTTTTTGAAAAAGATTCCAAATATAATGTTCTAAAATGCATTAAATAATAAAAATATATTGAAGTCGACGTAAAAGATTTAACAATTTACCTGTCCTATCAAAATACATATGTATGAGCAATTTAAATAACAGACTGTATCCAAATAAAGTAATAATACTAAATTAAAACTTACTCAACAAATAGAATATTCCTTAGTAATAAGTACCATAATAACACCTACAGATGTTTGCGAGGCTAGCTTAGATACGTTGCTGGGCGCCAGCCGACCCTAGGGAGTCGTCAGACAGAAATCTAGATTACCCCGGTAAAGATGAGGGTACACATATTAGGTTTATTATTAGAGTTATTAATAAATAATGATTTGTAATTTTTGAATTCATGTTCAAATCAGATCCAATTAGGAAAGGTAGCTAACTGTCTTGGGGGAAGATGAGACTCACCATTCAAATACCAATCTGTGTGTGTGTGGTTGTGTATGTTAGAGGGGTACATCTTCAATAAAAAAAGACATAATATATTGTAACACTAGCTGACCCACGCAGCTCCGCCCGCGCTGTGTTTACGTTAACTATACTTTCAATAATATACATTCGCATAGAATACAAAACCTCCTTTTTTAAAGTCGGTTAAAAACTTGGACCCACTTTGTACTTGCCCTCCGAAGCACGGAGACGTTTAGTTCAAATGGCGTTAAACGGTCACCCATCTATTTAATGACCTTACCTAACGTTGCTTAACCTGATCGATTTCCAAACATTGTTAACAACTGTCCATGAGTGTTCCCTTACAAATATTAATTATAATTATAATGAAAAATTGTTAAAATCGGAGTAAGCGTATAACCAAGTACACATTTTGACTTTAGTCCCCTCTACCAAGGGAACCGTGCCGAATGTCGGGATAAAAAGTATCCTATGTCCTACCTCGGAGTATTAACTCAAATCATGCCAAGTTTCATTTCAATCCATCCAGTAGTTTCGGCGTGATGCTCAGCCGAGATACAGACAGACAGACAGACAGACAGAAAGACAGACAGACAGACAAAAATAAAAAAAATACATTTTTGGCTTTAGTATCGGTTATAGAATGCCCTCCAAACATAATTTTCAAAATATCTTCAATGTACAGAAATGGACCTGTTACAGTTTTATTATAAGTATAGATATAGATAGATAGATATTCACCTCATTACAATCTCATATATCAACCTCCAAATTGTCACGTAACGTGTGGTATAGTAGTGAGTAAGTCGTCACGTTACGATATAAGTGTGAGCATAGGTGTAGAGGTCAGGTAGAGGAAACCCGGAGACCACTACGACGACAGGTAGGTACCTAAGGGGAAAGTAGCAATTAAAGGATTGAGAACACAGGACTTTCAATTAAGGTAGCCATACACGCGCAAGTTTACCTGACAGGTATACCTGTACAGTCCAACTGCACAGGTAAACCTGAGCGTGTATGCCGCAAAACTGTGCAGGTTTCCACGCCTGTACAGGCGAGTCAAAAAATATGAATTTTCATATTTTTAACTGCGCAGGTATACCTGTGCAGTTTAACTGTGCAGGTAAAGCTGAGCGTGTGTGGCGGTCGCCTGCGTAGGCGTCAGTTGTCCGATGTGGTCCGATGACTGTTAGAGGGAAAGGACGCGCGGCGCTCTAATACAATATGTCGTCTCGTACGCGGAATGTAGTAATGGAAGAATTTATAAACATGTACAAGTCGGAGCATTGTTTTTGGCATATTAAGTGTAAAGATTATCACGATATTATTTTATTCCTTGACATGATTATGTCACCCTGTAACGATAAAACATTTGTACGCCGGAAACGGTAGAATACTTGGTACCATCTATTATTGTAACATAAAAATATGCTGACCAATAATGAATGATTCTTAATCTATTAAAAATAAAAAAGTAGCAGCAATTATAATAAATCGTAAAAAAAAAATCATCGAGAAACGTCTTTTCATCTATTGGAGCCTGTTGGTCTAGTGGTCACGCCGGCTGCTACCTAATAGGTCGTGGGTTCGATTCCTGCCAAGTGTCTAGGTGTTATTTATCTATTTACGTATGTATTTACAAGAAAAAGTCCTCTGGTTTCCATAGTATGGGCTCTGCCTAATTTGTGATCCGTGTGTGGATTGTCCCAGAATATTATTATTATTCGTAAATAATTGCAGCAATAATAATTCGGTTTAAATTTCAATTAATTTATTAACGTTACTGCGTCGCGGTCATGCGCCGCTGTCGGGGCCATGGTTTCAACTGAGAGTTTGTGCAGGTTTACCGTTACGTGTATGGTCTCTATGGAGCTCAATTATACTTGTACGGTTTAACTGCACAGGTATACCTGTTAGGTAAACCTGCGCGTGTATGTCTAGCTTTACACTATTATATATTTACAGTTCTCTAATAGGTTCACAGTTCATTTGAAGGAATCGGGAACGCAGACACTTATAATCGTAAAAGATCACATAACGTGCTTGCACGTAAGGGCTCTTGGGCGCAGGGAACGGTGCCCAAGCGCCTGCAAAAGAGAGGCGGCGTGCCTAGATGGCACAGCCCTAGCCAGGCCGTTAGACGCCGGCAGGTTCAGCACCGGCCATGAAAGTCAGCCAGCAGTCCGACCGATGCAATAGGGTGCGGGCGTCAGCACGCTTCCACAGCAGCGCCCGTAGTCTCATGGCCTCTCGCGTAGATACTCTCCGATCCCAGCTCAGGACCAGGCTCAACTCAGCCTCCAGTCTCACGATTCTCTCCAGCACAGCCTCTAGACTGACGTTTATTTTTGATCTTCCAACTTGACAGCTTCTTGTCTAGATTTTTAAAATTTTAAAATATTAATTAAAAATAAATACAAATATTTATAAAATGATGAGGTATGACAATGGAGGTTGATATATGAGATTGTAATGAGGTGAATATGCTACAATATATATACATATATTTTTTATTATATATATTTTTTGTATCATATATATTTTAATTTCACGTGGCATTTCCATTCTGGAGGTATATTCCTCTTGAAGTCGATGTGATGATATTTTGTTGCTGGTGTGACTTGATCTTTACAATAGAGTGGGATTTTTAATATCGAAACGTAGGCGTGCTAAAATGAAACAGTCATGTAAATATTTGTAATGTAAATCATTGTAGTAAACTTGAAAATGATTTTAGTCAAATGCAATTTGCCTGCCAAGTTACACACTAACATTCCCTAAGGTTAAATTTCTAACATAATTTATATTTTTGTCTTAAATAATATAAAGTTCTGTATATTTTTACAGATTTTTATATACATATTATCTTTTAAGGAAAGTAGTCTTGTTTTCTTTGTAAGGAAGTTGACAGAACAAAATATATCAAAATACACGACGTTTATATAAAACTGAAAATAATTGGTTAGTAGCCAAATTGGTGTCAGATTTGTTTAAACTATCCTTAAGCCTCCGGCTTGGATTAACCACTGCTGTCTAGATGACACCAACTGGGACTAATTTTTACGTGCTCCCAGAAGCACTACTCCTCCCGTTTACTATTCTTGATTAAATTCGATGCGAGTTCCAAGACAATTTAGCGCTTCCCCGGGATTCGAGGGTCAAACGTCGGTGTCGTCACTGGTGACCACTGTAGATGATAGCTTACAGGAGTCACAGTGGTGGGAATGAGTGGTGGGATTAGACCCATAAAAAAGTGTCCACCGAAGCACAGTGACGCTCAGTTCAATAGGCACCAAACGGTCATCCATCTCGACCATCTGAATCGTCCCGGTTCGGTGACCAGTTGTGGTTAAACAGTAGTAAATTAGAATTTTGAAAAATATATGAAATTTTAAATAAAAACATTGTTTTTACTTTTTTGGGAATAAAAAGAAAATTAGGTTCTTAATTAGCTAGGAAACGACGTCAGTCATTGACGATATAATAACCGTAACGTTATGAGGCAACATTAAAAGGGAAAAACATACTACAAAAAAAAAACAGCCAAAAGCAACAATACGCACCCTTAGAAATAAAAAGATGCATCTCAAAAATCACAACTTTTGGGAATTAGCTATAGAAGTTTTGCACTTTTTTCGAATTGTCTTTTATTTAAGATTAACAATTACTTATTATACTTTTCATTACTTTTACTGTTGAAATCATAAGTTTAAACTATAGAGATTTTGAAAATAATACTAATCATTCACACTGAAATCTATTATAATTGGAAAATGTTGTTGAAAAAAAAGTTCGAATTTAAATCACTTTATTCAAAAAAATCTCATCATGTGTATATTTTTTTTATGCTGCAAGTCCAAAAACATCACTTTAGTTTTAAAACAGAAGAAATTAATTTGTAATATTCCATAATATTTCATTTTATTATTATTCAAAATGTGGCGGAGAGGTTGTATGTACTATTGTATCACTTTTTAATAAAAGTAAAACTAGAATTCATATGTTTTGTTAAAAATGAAACTAAATAATTTTGTATAGATTGGCATTTTAATTTCTCTATAAGGCTACCAAAATATCGTTTTTGAATAAAAATAAATATAAAAACCTTCTAAAACACTAAAATACTATATAACAATCAGTTTTGGTTATTAGGAAGGTACCTCACAAAATCTGTTACAATTAAGTGGGAAAATAATTAGTAGATAATAATATAAAAAAAAAATGTCTAATAACAAAAAAACTAAATTTTCAATTAATTGAATTGACATTTGAAACTTTTATGGACTTAAAATCCGACACTGCGCTGAGGACATCCAGACAGCAGCCTGTACGATATTAGAATGGCTCTCAAACAGCTTAAGAACAACAAGGCACCGGGTGAAGACGGAATCACATCAGAACTTCTGAGAGCGGGTGGAAACAGGTACTTTTAGCCCACCAGAAGTTATTTATTTCCGTCTTACTCGAGGGTACTACACAGGAGTGTAGTGGTGCTTTTCTTTAAGAAAGGTAATAACACCTTATTGAAGAATTATAGACCTATCTCACTCCTGAGCCATGTATACAAGCTATTTCCGAGAGTCATTATACGAACCGTCTCGAACGCAGGTTTGATGACTTCCAGCCTTCCGGACAAGCCGGGTTCCGAAAAGGCTTTAGCACCGTAGACTACATACGTATGTATGGCTCCGCCAGATTATACAGAAGACCGAGGAGTATAATCGGCCATTATGTCTAGCGTTTGTGGACTACGAGAAACCTTCGATTCAATCGATACTGAGCAGTATTGCAGTCCCTCCAGCGGTGCCACATTGACTATAGGTCGAAGTGTTTGTACAGCAACGCCACCATGTCGATCCGACTACAGGACAAGAGCACTAAACCAATCCCATTGCAGCGAGGTGTGAGACAGGGAGACATTATTCTCCGAAACTGTTCACAAACGCTTTTGAGGACGTTTTTAAGCTTTTGAACTGGAACGGATTCGGCATCAACATCAATGGCGAATACATCACTCACCTTTCTTTTGCCGAGCGTTCGGGAAATTACGCGAAATCTTCTCTTCCGAAATACGGCAGTATCTAAATATGAAGGTTTGTCCCCAGTGTGTGTTGCCAGTGATGACATATGGTACTGAGACGTGGTCTCCACCCAACGAGCTATGGAGAGAGCTATGCTCGGAGTTTCTTTGCGCGTCCGAATCCGTAATGAGGAGATTCGCCGAAAAACCAAGGTCACTGACATAGCTCTTAAAATCTGCAAGTTGACGTGGTAATAATGCCACGTTGCTCGGAGAACCGATAAACGTTGGGGAAGAAAGGTTCTCAAGTGGCGAGCACTAACCGGAAGACGCAGCGTAGGTAGTGGGAGGCACCACTAGGTGGACAGACGACATTGGGCGCGTCGCAGGTAACCGGTGGATGCAAATAGCCAATTGTCGTTCATTGTGGCGTTCGAAGGGGGAGGCCTATGTTCAGCAGTGAACGCCTTCCGACTAGTGATAATGATGATGATGGACTTAAAAGCACTTCAAGAGGAGTGAGATGGATTCAATGTTGATAGAGATGGAAAAACTGTAAATTGGAACAAATCGGAACCATTAAACAGATATCTAATATTTACGCGAATATTACACGTTGAAATGAAACAAATTTTACGGATTATATCGCGGTTTATTTTTTATATTAATTACCCGACGTTTCGACTACTTTACAGCCTTCATGGTGACGGGCGGACTTAGGTGGTAGCTGTCCATACGTCATAGTTGTCTTAGGGTACCCTCAGGTCTTCTAATTATTATTGTTAGTCCGATCTACGAAGAAAGAGCTTACAGTATCTTGAGGTTGCAGTGGAGTGCTGCTTTGGATTTGATTATATTTATCACAGGATCCCAAGCTAGTGGCCCAGCCCAGCCATCCTCTCTATTGAAATTTGGATGTTTTTTAATTTCAATAGCCTCATGAATCATCCTTGGCAGAAAGCGCTGTTCTTTTGCGAGGATTGTGATTTCGGTATCAGTTTCTTTTATAAGACTTCGCACAATGACACTATCTTCAAACAAGTTGATAGGAATAAACGAAAAAAAAAAGAATCAAATATCAGTAATTTCATTAATTAAAGCTTATTTAGATAAAGAAAAGAGCTGAATGCTAATAAAAATTAAGATTTAAAGAGTTATTAACAAAGAATTTGAGTCCTTCTTTGTATTCAAGTTTCTATAATTCAATAATTTAAGTAATAACCTATAAACCACACAATGCAAACAGACTTAATTCTCATGCCGTTACCAATAAAAAGAATTAACCTTGAAGATTAGTATCAATTTTCTGCCATTCTAAATAAAAACAAGAAGCAAATCGAAATCATCTTTGACATTTAGAGGTACTTTTTACAATAAAGCGATTGTTACTCGATTACTCCAATAACTACGCCGTGATTTTATAACAAAACCGATGTATTAGGCGTTAGCTTTGTAAACTTTTTCCAATTTTAAAACAAAACAGAATTAAATCTGAATGTTTCACACTGCCATTGAATGCGTTTTCTAGAAAAAAGAAATATCGCAAGAATCATGCATTTTATAATAAAACTAGAGTATAATTTCATAGGTACCCTTTAATTCAAAATTGAATTATTTTATGTTACACCAAACGACAACGCCACAGACTTCGCTCATTGCCGATGCAACTCTGAATCACGCCACTTTATTAGAATCGACTCGTCAGTTCTTGTTGATTGAAAAAAGAAGAACGATCCCGCATCTCGTTCATTTGTATCGAAATGGTGCGGCTGTCGAATTCTACCTGTTCGTTACACTATGAAGACGCGTTTTATTAGAAAATCTCCAAAAACATGAATTTTGACTTACATCTTTTTATTTTTAAGCGTGCGAATATTTAACATAATGGATAACTTGAGAATAAGTTATTGCGAAATACTGCGCTAAATAAGGAATGGCAGATCTGGTCTCACTAAGAAACTTTTGTGCTACCGGAAAGCCCGGCGATTCAACACAAAGTAGAGGAAGGTGCGACATTTGAAATGATTTAATATCTTTTTAGAAGTATAAAGTTACGTTACGAAGAATAGTTGACTTTATGAATAAAGATTTACGGAGAAATGTAGTTAATTTTTTCTAAGCTAGATTCTATTTTTTAACTTTTATAGACAGTCTTGTTAAAAAGTAAATTTTGAATTTTCTGAAACATTTAGATGGAAAAAGAAAGATAAAGACTGTTACGTCAGTATTTCCGTTCAAGTAAATTAGAACAACTGTTCAGCTTAATTTTGGAGTACATTAATCATGTTATTCAGAACATTATAAAAATCTACTCCAAACAGTATTATTTTATCAATTGTTTTGTTAATTTAGTCGAATATGGTTTTCAACCATAAATTACTCAGTTCCGTTGTCAGGTATTACCAATAGATAGTTACAAGCTGTCATCATCATGACCTACCCTTAATTTAACATACTAACACGTTTTAATATTTCATCCATTTTCATACAAGTATCTATTTTCACTTCGAGTTACATGAGCATTCGGATCGGTAACGAGACCTAGATACAAACAAAGTTCTTCTTTATTATTACCTACACAGTCTGAAAGTTGTAAGATGGAAAACTAATAAGAGGTCCCCACTCGATTCCAGCCATTCTTTCCGAGTGCTCGAGGGTCCAGGAATTCGGAATGAAACGATATAGACGGTAGAGCGGTGTTGCACTTCCTTCGCAATTGATTTTATTTCTTGTATGTAACAATGCAAGATTTTTCACATTCAAAACTAATGCACATAAACTAACTAAAGGTATTTCTTCGCCAAAATCAGCAGCAGTAATTTGAGTAAACAGCAACCAATATAATTTATTAACGCCCAACACACGCTAGAGGCTTGTCCCGCGTGGTCGTTGGAGCGTCGAGACCTGGTCGCAGTCATCGGATCGGACCTCTCCCTGGGCAGCGTAGTGTCGGCTATGCTGTCCGGGGATGCGGCGTGGGGAGCGATGGCCGCCTTCTGTGAGACTGTCATGTCCCAGAAGGAGGCCGCCGAGCGGGAACTCGAACGCGCTGATCCCACTCGGCGAAGAAGGCGCAGGCCGCGTCAAGCGGCCGCCCAACGTCTCGCTCCCCAGCCCTGAGCCCGGGGCTATAAACAACGGGCAACCTTCGTAGTCGCTGGACGTTCGGGGTGTGGGCCCTTTGAACGTCCATTGAGTACGGCGGTGACTCCGAGGAGGACGGCGGCGGAGTTGCGACCACCGTCCCCGTGAGTACCGTGACTGGTGGCCGCCTTCTGCGAGACTGTCATGTCCCAAAAGGAGGCCGCCGAGAGGGAACGCGAACGCGCTGATCCCACACGGCGACGAAGGCGCAGGCCGCGTCAAGCGGCCGCCCAACGTCTCGCTCCCCAGCCCTGAGCCCGGGGCTATAAACAACGGGCAACCTTCGGAGTCGCTGGACGTTCGGGGTGTGGGCCCTTTGAACGTCCATTGAGTACAGCGGCGACTCCGAGGAGGACGGCGGCGGAGTTGCGACCACCGTCCCCGTGAGCACCGTGACTGGTTCCCGGGGGGCTACAATGCGCCCCCGGCGGCGGGCTCAAAGGCAAGGCACTGAGGGGCCCCTGGTGCAGATCCCACCGGAGAGCCCTGGGGTCCCCCCTCTCATGTGCCGATGCGACAGCCGCGGGGGTTTTAGTGGGTAAGAATCCCACATACCCCGGTCGAGCCCCACTGCTCCCGGGGATCTTTGAAAGATTTCCCACGCGTATCAAAAAAAAAAAAAGGGGTTGGACATAATAACGACTAAAAGTGTCACCAATTAAACTCCATAGCAAAAAGATACATAGAAAGCGATAGATGAAACTATGTTGAGGAAGACTTGAGAGCTGTATAAAACTAATCAAATAGAGGAGAGAAGCTGAGAATAGGGATTATTGGAAAATTACACACAAGGGGTTGTAGCACCGTAGGAAGAGAAAAGAGCTCTGAATGGGGTCACAGGAACCCAATACCATTGCGAATGTATTTTCCCAATCGAGCTGTACCAAGTTTCTGATCAAGAGCTCTCGCTGTCCTCTTGCCCGAATAGAAATAAAGAAGTATTTACAACAAACTGTAAGCTGTGGACATGGGGATAAATGCAAAAATATGACATTAAATTTTTCTGTTAAAATTAATGACAATGTTTGTTTGTTTGTTTCCGGGTTTGCTGGAAGAGAACTCACGTTTTTGAGTTAAGCTCGCCCTTTGTGATACCTTTGTCTTTTGTTAAGTGTTTTTGTACTGTTTTCTGTTTTTAAGTGTACCCAATAAAGTATAATAATAATAATAATGTTCAAATATATATAAGTACATTTCAAGAGATGAAAATCATCGCATACTAAAATTGTACTTTCTTCACTACTGCAAAATTTTGTAAAGTAAAAAAAACAGTCCAAGTTGCTGGCGAAGTTTAAGGACTAAGAGAGTTGAACCGTTTGTGGAAATTTAATTATTTATTGCTTCACCGTAATTGCGATGTAATTTGTTGTTACATTTTTCAGTTTATATTTTTTTGTTTATATTTTTAGCGGTCTGCCTTACATAATGCTGAGATAGCCGTATCGAGTCAAAACGCCGTTTAATTAAGTATATAAAGATTTTATCTTATATTAGAATTCCAAATGGTATCCAGTGGTACTTTTAGTCTCCAGACAGTCCGTATACAATTTCAGGGATGCCACACATGCAACACATCCCATATCGCCATAACTTTTTCTGTTGACGATGTGAGATTCCTAAACATTACCTGCTACGTCTGAAAAACTTGTAGTGATAAGCCACATGATGTATGCGACACGTTAGTATTTTTGGAATTTTCTCGAACTGAAGGTTTTCTTTAACAGCCCTTGTTTTTGTCCCTCACTTCCCTCAAGGCCTTCCGTCAAGATGAAGGGGCTTAGGCCATAGTGCACCACGCTGGGCAAATGCGGGTTGGCGTCTTCACACGTCATTCAAAAGCTGGTTAGGCTTTGTCAGACATGTAGGTTTCCACACGATGTTTTCCTTCACCGAACAAGGAACCACTATAATAAATATAAAAACCACTATCGAACCAAAGACATATTCAAATAATTTCAAATACAAAACGTCCGAGAAGGTTGGCACTATGGTCGTATACAAATTTATACATTACCGCAGACCGCTGTACAAGTTAATTTAGTGCAATTGGTTTTTGTGCAACAGAACCAGGTACCGACATTTGCATACGAATTTAGGCGTCCAATATTCAATTTATAGGAAACAGCGGGTAACAAGGAGGTAAATATACATAGATCTAATGCATAAATGGATAAAACATATATTAGAATGAATATTAATTAAAATACAAGAAAAAATGTTGAAAATTTAAAAAGCCTATATTATGTGAGTTGCAGTGGGAAAGTACATCCACCTTGCAGCGGTGAGCAAAATTGTCAATTCTTAATGAGACGTTAATGTGCTCGCGGCTGAGGGACAACAGTTAGTCCCTTTAGGTTTCAGCAATCACTTCGCAGGAATTTCCTTGTGTTCTAAAGGTAGTGTGCTTCCTACTAAACTTGCATTGCCACTTACGATCAGGTAGACACGCATACAATCACCACGATTAGCTTAAATTGAATAAAAAATATTAGGAGACTAAATTTAGTGACTACTATTAGCTACTAAATCACTCGTCTAAATGACAGACTTAATGACTCCCGTGGGACTCACACAAACAACTATGTTAGCCTGAGAATACAGCTATTTTTTAAACAGACAGTATATCATGAGATGCCTTGTATGCCTCCACTAGTACGTATACGTCATCGAAATAAGAAAACTTTACTAACATGTAGCCCGTCTAAACTTGTTTAAGAACTTAAAAGCAGTGGATTAATTTAAGTGCTTATCTGAGATCAACGTGCGAGAACTTTCTAATTGAGATTATTAAGGGAAAATAAAAGCGAAGTCGGAAGAAGATAAAGTTGGTTCTTTTGATGCTTCCGAAGCGGCGGGAGGAGGGGCTTAGTGCGATAATATCTTAGATTAAACTATTTTCGTGTAGGTTTTCGTACATTTTGAGAGATTTCTGGCGGAAAAATAGTTTCTTTAACCATTCCTTTCGGCAAAAGAATTACAGGGATTTTCTTAATGGATTACATTCAGAATTTGAAGCCGATGATAAATTCAGGGATAATGTGTGTTGGTTGGAGATAACGAATTTAGTAGCTAGGTGAGAATAATTAAGTGAAATCTAATTAGATATGTTTTTGACTAGACGAATAGAATATACATGAGTTGGAGCATATATGAAAGACTTATAAAAATGAGCCGACTATTTTAGCCCAGTGCATAAAATAATCATCAATCTTTATAGTCAATTGTATAGAATCGGTAAAGGCTATAAGTCTTACTTCAATATTTCCCAAGTCTAGCCACAACCAAAGCGGGATTTGTTACTCAAATAAACTGGGCACAAAATTTCAAATAATCATTGAGACCTGATAACATCTGAGGGTCGAATTAAATGTCCTTCAGGCGAGTGCAATGGACGTTTATGGAAATTATGGCGTTATATCTTTGTACTGATCTCTTGTGGACCCTTCTGGGATGGAATTTAACGATCCAACGGGGTCTCTTACTACCTCATGGATTTGAAGGTTTGGGGTGCTTTATCGATTGAGGCAACGATAAGCATTGTTTTAATTTTAGACATTATTAGTACCTAACTGTTGTTTTATAAAGGTAAAATGGTTACTGTCCATACTTTTGCACAAATTTTTGACAACAGGTGATAGTGAAATTATATCAGTGTCATGTTATATAATTTTTCAGAAAATAAATTCTATGGTTAATCTAAGGTAACTAACAGATTTGGAGCTATGAATGGTTCTATGGTTCTACTAAACAAATTTGGTGGGTGCTGTATTTTGTTTTTTGTGAAAAGTTTCGCACACGTATCTGTCTAAATACTTATTTAGACAGATACGTGTGCGAAACTTTTACTACTACTTAGTAGTAGTGAGACTTCGCATTCAGGCTTGTCATCTTGCTTTGAAGGTATTACTTTGATAGTTTTCATACTATCGACATGAATCACAACAGTACTTACATGGCATATGTAATGATGGTAATACAATAAATTGTTATCGTTCTTCTCCTTTAGCCTCCATTTTTGTGTTATCTCACAATAACTCCACAGCCGCTAATGAAACCTCGCGAAACAGAAATGCGAATCGAACTAATAGCCTTAATATGTTGCCAGCCGGGTCGAACGGTCCATCAAACAAACTGACAGGTAAACAAGGGATATTTTAATTGATTTTAATAATTAATATACTTTAAACATGTGTTATTACAGTTCATTTAGTTCGATGCTTTAATATGAACTATTGTTGAATATTCAATGACTTGTGTACAATACTGTATAATTAGTAGATTCAGTAAGCTTGTGGTAATTTGTATACCTATAATATGATATTAACAAGATGCTAGTCGAGTCGTAGTTAATGGTAGATTCACACGTTTTAATTTTATTTGATTTATTTTACATGTTTTTTTTTATTTCAATGTAATAATTTGCAGGTATGATTTTTTTTTTAATTTTGTGATTTAATGATTTTGATGATTTAATGATTTTGTTTTAATGATTTATATTATTTTTGTTTAAACAAGTGAATGTAATAAATGTTATTATAATTATGAAATTAGGTTTGTTTTGAGGGGGTTGTAGGTACCTACTTGTACTTGTAGGTATGTATTTTATATTGCAGATATGAATGTAACTGTAGGTAGGTGAATATATTTATTATTAAAGCAGTCTGAATCCAATACGCTTGTTTGACTGACGCGTCCCATGACAAATAAAGGTACTATAGGTAGGTAGCTTTTAAAGTTTTGGCTGCCTGAAAGAAATCGCTATTAGCGATAAGACCGCCATTTATACCTAATTTAAATTATTTTCTAAGTTTTCTATATATTTTAATTTGGTGTGCAAAAAAAAAGAGTATTCTATTCTATAAGAATTCAGGTAGAATCAAGTTCTATGTAACTATCTCAGTCTCAGATATCCTTATCGGGTTTCAAAACATATTGTGAAATCTGGCGATGATAAATGTTAAATGAAGTCTTCAGACAAATCGCCCTTCTCATCGCGACACAAAGTTGTACGAGAAAAGTGTAGGTACATACCCAGTAGGGCTGCTTCAAATGAAAACTTCAATTCAAAAATATTTATTTATAATTAGTAAATTGCTTTACCTAATGGATTACATGTACCTAAGTTCCAGCGAACCCTAGGTTTGGGTTTGGAAGATGGGGCGTAAAGATACGCCGGGGATTCTACCAATGAATGGATTTTTTTCTTTAGGACACCAAGCAGTGCGTTTAACTTTTAATAAATTAATTTTAAGACAGCAGTTCACTCAATCACCATAACAGCAACTCTTAATACATTTGCAACCCTACTCCAGTTGGGGCTGAAAGCTACAATTTATAAGCCTACTTATCTCACACATTCCCATTTCTTCAGTATTTATCAGGAATTAAAACGATATTTCGTGCCGAAATCGCGTCACTAACTCGCCAATTATTTAGATTACTTATTAATTCTTTAACGAATCGATGTTGACGACACTCTAATTCGGCAGTTAGCCGACTCGCGTTGTGGTCGCGT
The DNA here is from genome assembly GCA_911728495.1 of Furcula furcula. Classification (NCBI taxonomy): domain Eukaryota; kingdom Metazoa; phylum Arthropoda; class Insecta; order Lepidoptera; family Notodontidae; genus Furcula; species Furcula furcula. Next base: position 5,372,781 of record OU452245.1, read on the forward strand.
CATTCGACCTCTTTCATTAGTAGGCGATAGACCATCGCCGTAACACAACAAAGGGTATATAATTAGATCTTGGCAGAGCACTCCGCTCGGATTCAATTTATTATCGGCCGAATGTCTTGGTTGTTTCGCATTATTGTTATTGAAATTGATTGTTAGTTGTGTGTAGTAGACATTGGCTAAAGACCATACCAATTAAGAAAGGTAAAGTATAAATAGTAAAGGCTGAATAAATTGGGATCATCTGGATTAAATCTGCTTTCTTATAAAATTGTCTTATATGTCCGCAAATTTTTTTGGAGCTGTATGATGCAAAGGTCTAGCCGAAAAACCAGAAAAGGCCGGACATCATGTACCAATATTGATCAAACTCACCAAATATACTACTCCAATCATCCGCAACTAATAGCTCCATATTTTTTCCTAACTCGCACAAAAAGCCCACGATCAATCAAAAACCTCGTTCTGAAACTAACCTCGAAACCGCAGATAGGTTGAACAAGCCCCGACCATTCAAAGCACGCCCGCTTATTAATATCCTCAATACCACCAGCTTTGTGCCAAAATGCTAGGATTTATCACAGTTGTTGGTAGAACAGTGAGCACACTAAACCGATGTATAATGGAAACAAATAAATCTGGATAAGGATTACTATTGCAACGGCGGTCATCTGGTTGCAAGTGAGGATACTGCGTTATTCAATTACGAGACTGAACAAAGTGTTATTTAGTTCTTGCTTCGGAAATTCTCAGTACCTTTTGAGCTTCTACTGAGAAATTCAGCAAATAGCAATACCTTATTATATGGGTTTTAAGATAAGGCTAAGGAAGTAGTGAAATCTCAATGGACGTGCGCTTCCTGTGAAAAACAAGGTGCTCAGATTTGAACCCCGGCTCGCACCTTTCTATAATTAATCATGTGCGTCCTATTTTTACGATTGTTACTAGCTTTTGGTGAAGGAAAACATCGTGAGGAAACCTGCATGTCTGAGAAAGCCTAACTAGCTTTCGAATGTTGTGTGAAGTCCGCCAACCCGCAATTAACTAACGTGGTAGACTATAGCCTAAGCCCTTTCATCTTGAGGGGAGGCCCATGCCCAACAGTGGTACAAAAACAAGGGCTGTAAAAAAAGATAAGGCTAAATATGAAAGTAGTAATAAACTTGTGCCAATTCGTTTAGGAAAAGGGGGGTGGAAATATGAAAAAAGATCTAATTAGTAATACAAATATTTTTGAATGTTTTTGTCTATATTAAACTACTACTTAATCTCACCATAAATTATACTATAAGGACTCTCTTAAGCCAAGGCTTACAATCGTCACTAGTGATGACACTGGTTGAAATCGAAGCGAGCTCTGAGAAAAAGCTAACCTGTATTGGAAATTTATGATCGCCAAGAAATAAAAGCAAAAAACTAAAGCTAACAAATATGATCCATAAATAGATAATTTCCAATCAAAGAAAACTGTTCTTTCCAGATCCTGGTTTCAAAATATATTTTTTGTAATATCCTATAGTTCTTATAGTAATAGTTAGAGAGACGCTTTTAATTTATATTTGTGTATTTGATAGTATATAATGTAATGAAGTTGGAATAAATCACACTAAAACAATATACTAACTGACTGAATTATTATTGTACTTATCCTACCCTGTATTGTTTAAGAACACTTAAGGTTATTGAAATGGACCAATTACGTACCTACTATTTCATAATATTCCTTGAAATAATAGTAAAAATAAGAAGAAGAACAAAAATTTACACGTGATATACGTGTATGGTCGATTGTTTATAATATTTTATCAGTTCTACAAATACATCTAATGAGAATAGGCATCTACAAGGCCCGAGTGATAAATCTTCTAATAAACGAGCAAACTATTTAATAGGTAAGCTGGAAGGAGAGCACGTAGACCCAAGCAAACAATATCTAATAGATATTAATATAAACACAAACCACTTAATTTTCTCACGTAATTTTCACATCGCCGTCGATATTTGCGCAAGCTAGACTACATTATATTGTCACACAAATCCGAACCTTAAACACCGGTGATAAGGGCTTAGATATTCCAGAAGTGATGAACTGATTACACGCCCTCCAACCCAGCGTCTGCAAATTAATTGTGTCTAATGAAACACACGCTTGGATACACGTTCGTCTAATGTGGATGACGTGTGTTGCTAGCTCTTAATAATATATAAATAGAAGCTAGAATCGATAGTATGTAGATTTGAGTCAATCTATGTACATATGTAATCCTAAGTGAATGCGGAGGTGGCGATGGATTATTAGAATATTCTGGTTTCTTTGTTAATTCAATTTAGTGACGAGACAATCAATACGTTTAGGTGATGGTAAGCGACACACCTGCCGATATACAGCTTCATTTCGCACCGGAACATAGCAATGTTTACACACTGCTGCTTGACGGCAGAATATCTGAGACTGCGGTGCTACCTATCTTTATTGATGAATTCTTAATTCTTATTAAACATACATACACAAATTCGTTACATTGAAAGGAAATGGTCTTTGATTCTTTTCCTGAACACATCCAAAGATGATATGGCACGTAAGTCATGAGGAAGTGAGTTTTAGAGTTTCACTGCACGGACTGTGTATGACGAGTAGAAGTAAGAGAGAAGAAATAGAGCGACAGAGAAATGCAATTACAGAATATATAATAAAAAAAATAAACTATTTTTAAAAAAATAACAACCGACTTCAAAGTAAATTATCTAAAAAAGCATAAAATAACGAAAATATATTGAAGTCGGTGCTAGCACATCATGTTAACTAACACTAGCACCAGCTGACACCGACTTCAATATATTTTCGTTATTTTATGCTTTTTTAGATAATTTACTTTGAAGTCGGTTGTTATTTTTTTTAAAATAGTTTATTTAACACTTTTTAGTGACTTATTCTACCAAAATAGGTATCAGCACTATCACGCAACTCGAACGTCTACGTTACAGTAACTTACTGAAAACATAAAAAGTTTATATCTCTTAAACTACTGGACCGATTTTGATGAAACTTGTACTCTACCCTAAGTTGAAAAATACTCTAACTATTGCAAAAAGAATTTTCGAAATCGGACTTGTAGTTTTTGAGAAATCCGTGGACAAACCTACATACATACATACATACATACATACCTACATACATACATACACTCATAAAATTTGGTAAATTTGTTTAGAAGCCCACATAGACTAACATATACTAATATTCCGCATTTTTATCAATATTACATACATACGCGTCGAATAGAGAACCTTCTTTTTGAAGCCGGTTAAAAAGGCTGAATAATGTGACTAGACTTACCGATACTGGGGTAGTATCTGTTAGCATACAGAAAAACGCAACCACATAACGCCTACTTCAAGTGGTGTTCTCTTCATATGGCTATTAAGGTTAATGTTAGTGCTCTCTGAAGCGGTATTGTGCTGCCGGTACAACGATACCTCGGTCACATGATCCTTTGCCTTGTGTTGTTAATAAACTACTATACTTCCATCTGTATCTACCTATCACTACTCAGCTTCAGGTGGGCCATTCGCAACTGTCAGAAATTTCCGTATACGAATCCGGTGAAAACGTTTTCGGTAATATCTTGTATACGCTATTTACGTCTTACACCAGTGAAGCTTTTTATCAAATCCATTTAGAATGATGATTTAGTTTGATAGAAACTATCGGATTTGTGCATAGCAATTACAAGATACCACCAAAAACATTTTCATCGAATTCGGTTATCAAACCTACGACGTTTCTGAACAGCCCTACTGGTGAGATCGCGACCAAGTAATAGATTTTACTGCAACAAAGAAACAACCATGCCTGATGGAAGCATCAATCTATAATTTATACTAGATTAATAATCATCACAAACACATTTAATAAAATTAATAATTAAACACGATCAAGATCAACATCATGATGTTATGCATTTTTAAATTTGAAACATTAATTAAATTAAAAATAAAAATAAATTAAAAATAAAAAAAACTTAAATAAGCCGATAATGTAACCCGCATTAAAATCAACTGTATCGTTTAGAAGAAGTAAGGCATTAATCATACAGATGAGGATAACAAGTCAGTAATAAGTTGGTTGGATAACTTACTTCCGGTCCCAATATCCTATCGATCCCTAACTATAGGTTAAAATCATCGATCGAGTCATCGATATCCCGCGATACACCTCCGAAATGGAGCGATTGCTAAAACCCTGACAGACTGCTAATATGTTATTATTGTAACGGAAATATGTCATTATAGCTATCGATGGTAACTATTTTAACTTATAGTAAGGGATCGATAGGATATTGGCATCGGCAGTTAGAGATCCAGTACAAGCAAACTGCGGATTTCTAGAAATTAATTGATATTCAGATTCATGCGATGTGAAATTATCAATTTCAATATGAGTTAATTTTAATTACAAATACATTGTGGCTTCAAAATACATCAACCCATTATTACTTAGTACACAGCCTTGAACGTTTAGCTGCCTTGATGTATTGGCAACGAGAATTCATTATTTCAAATATCTAGAGAGAAATTATTACTAGTTAGTCTGACTGAATACGCTATTACTAATTGTCACTAAAACTAGTAACTGGCGAACATTGTTTACAACAAACTCACAAAGGAACTTTTCCTTTCGAATGGGTATTTATACTAAACTAGCTGACCCGCGCAGCTCCGCCCGCGCTTTTATTACATTTTACTTCCCTTTCTCTCCCTCCTCCATTGATTTATTTATCTCTCCATCCCTTATAAGAAAAATCTAATTCTATGCTCTATCTCTCCTCTCCTTTCCTCCCTCCCGCTTCGGTCCCGGTCACCCTCCCCTCTTCCCGTTGACCCCTCTCTGAACCCCCTCCCCCTTTCTCTTCTCACACTTTGCTCCCCCTTGCTGCATCTTATTCCCCCTATCCCTCACCTCATCACCCCCTCTTCGAATTCTCTCCCTCTCTCTCCTCTCTTGCACCCTCCTCTCGTCAATCATGGTATCTGGGATTCTTACCTACCCACTTAAACCCCTGCAGCTGTCGCAGCGCCCCATAAGAGGGGGGACCTAGGCCCTCCAGTGGGATCTGCACCAAATACCCCTCAGTGCGCATTATAACCCCCTTAAACCTGGCACCATGATCACGGGGATGGGGCTCGCAACCCCGTCACCGTCCTCCTCGCAATCGCCGCCGTCTCCCATCTATCAGACCTACCCGATATGCACACAAAATTTCATACAAATCGGTTTAGCCATCTATGTTTGTTGCTTAACCTTAACCTAGCGGTATGAACATCGTTCACAGCTCTTTTTTCATTAGTGTAAATATTATTGAAGTTTACGTTATATTGAAGAAGGGACAAATTCATGCTAACAACAATTTATTAATAGTTAATTATTCCTCATGAAAAGTAAAGGATAAAAAATGATTATTATGGGTTATCACTAAGAGATAAACATACACCATCGCAGACTTTTTTGTAGACCTTGCTAAGGTGTACAATACTGTAGTACATTATTTTGATCTATCTCGTAGGGTTCAGCCAGCGTTTGCAATGTAAGCTCAAAAACATGTGTTTATTTACGGCATCACATTAGAAACCTCTAAAATTATCAGTGTTTCTCTACTATATTATGCATGTATTATACATAAAAACCTTCCTCTTGAATCACTCTATCTATTAAAAAAAACCGCATCAAAATCCGTTGCGTAGTTTTAAAGATCTAAGCATACATAGGGACAGACAGACAGCGGGAGCGACTTTGTTTTATAATATGTATAGATACTACTAAATTTTTAACAATTGCAATTATGAGTTATTCATAAACCAAATTAAAACAATTACATATTTTAACATTTAACTTTCAACTATAAAATAAAAAAATAAAAAATATGTAAAATATTCAATTTCATTTTAAAATATGACGATCATAGTCAGCGACAAACCGAATAAAAAAAAAACAAAAAAAAAACAACGGGTTGCACTCCAGGAGTGCCGGCAGAAGTGAAAACTTGAATATTAACGTTGTGCATTTTTGATATTTTGGAATGGCTAGGGAATAATTTTGCAAGAATTGCTTTAATTATCAGTATAAAAGTACTACCATTTATGTGGTAAAATACAATATTCATATGCGCTATCGTACACAAACATGACAATTTAAAATACATTAAAAATTTAACACTTCAGAACTATTACAATTATTTTACATTAACTAAATAGACGGTCGAGCCATCAGCAGTCACCATCCATGGATGCGCGTAGCATGCTGTTACACAAACACACACGAACATTCGCGTAAGCACCCTGCGCCGCCTACGTCTTACCTTACGATTTTTCGATCAGGTCCTACGGTCACGTGTCCTGACGCGAATTTAACATTTTTTCCCCATCAGAAAAAAGTGTTCAGTACCGCTAAAGAAGTTTTCACTTCAAAAAAAAATTATAAATTGTACAAAAAAATGTACAGGCCCCAGGCCTGTTCTAAAAACGTGACAATCCGACAATTAGCCAGTGTTTGACATATAAGTCGGATTGTCAGCATAAATTCTGTTCATTAATGATTCGCAACAAGTAAAAGTTAACATAATTGTCGATTGTTAAATACGTTCAAGTACGGTAAGGTTTATAGAACAGGTATCTGGCCCATGGCTACATCCCACCTGATGGTAAGTGGTGATGCGTCCGCGGATGAGCAAACCGCAATAGCTTATTGGCTATAGGATTTTTGCCTATTCACGTGTTCCTGTAGTGTTAACGTTCTTCAAAAATAATTTAACAAATTATAACAATTAATGGACCATCAAACATAATTATGTTACACTTTCCATGACAATAGCGAATAAAGTATTAAGTACGAAAATGTGTACATTATAACATGTGACTCTGCCCACATAGGTAGGTTATATTGGATTAGTGATATTGGAATTAGATATTGAATAATGGCACGAGCTTAGATTCGATGCAATTCGAACGCCAGATGCCCATGCAACGCTGTGAGTATGTATGTTGTTATAACAATAGGATTGCTAATGCATATCTAATGGCTTTGAATTTACTAAGTTATTATTATTATGTAGCAGAGATTTGGTCACTTACGGTACGACTAGTCCAGCAATTCAAGGTCGCTCAGATAGCCATAGAGTGAGCTATGCTCGGCGTTTCTCTGAGGGATCGAATAAGAAACCGACATAGCTCAACGCATTAGGAAGCAGAAGTGACATAAGGCTGGTCATATTTGCCGCAGAACCGATGCTCGTTAGGCTCGGAAGACTGGTTCCAAACCAAAGTTACCGACATAGCTCAATGGATGAGCAAGCTAAAGTGGCAGTGGGCTCTGGTCATATTTGCCACAGAACCGATGCTCGTTGAGGTTGACTGGGTCTAGAGCGGATACCATGAACCGGAAATCATAGCGTAGTAGGTACGCCCTGTGACTTGGCCGAGTGACGATATACGAAAAGCAGTTGGCAGTGACTGGATGAGGAGAGCCGAAGACCGGGCTCAATGGCGATTGTTGGGGGAGGCCTATGTCCAACAGTGGACTGAAGTGGGTTCAGGTTGATTATGATGATGATGTACTAGAAGTGTACAGTGTGAGTGTGTTGCCATGGGATGCCGGCTAAGAATTTGCATCCCCCCCTCTCTTCCCGTGGGTTTCGTAAGAGGCGATTGAGGGAAAGCCAGAAGACGGGCAGCAGCGTCTTCTGTGTAATATATCCATCTTTTCGAAACTGCGATCCCCAAGACGCCTGCCAAGCGTGGGGATTATGGCAACCCCCCCCCCCCCCCCCCCCAATGATTGACAATGCTCATTTACGGCCCCCAGTCCCCGGCAGCTCCTCTATTCCCCGCCTTGGTAGCGGGCGGGGTAACGGTCGAGCAGGGGGTGCGAAGAATCTCCGGCAGATGCCCCGCTACCACCCCCACCGAACTTTGGCCCTGGCAACACATAATGTTCGCACGCTTAGGACTGACGAGAAGATTATCGAGCTGGAGGAAGAATTGAGCAAGTTACGTTGGGATATCTTGGGATTATCTGAAATCCGACGAGAGGGACAGGATACGATAACCCTTGATTCCGGAAACTTGCTCTTCTTCCGGGAAGGAGACCGAAAATCTCAGGGTGGTGTTGGGTTTCTCGTCCGTAAGTCCCTCATTAACAACGTTATAAAGGTCGATAGTGTGTCGAGCAGGGTAGCGTACCTTATACTCAGAATAACCAGCCGGTATTCGTTGAAGGTTATACAGGTTTACGCGCCGACCTCGGCACACCCTGACGATGAAGTAGAGGCTATGTATGAGGAGATAGCAGAAGCCATACATACCTCCAAAACACACTTCACCGTTGTTATGGGGGACTTCAACGCGAAGGTGGGCACACGGAATGGCGATGAGTTGAAAGTGGGGTCATATGGGTACGGGCAGCGGAACCAAAGGGGCCAGCGGCTGGTCGACTTCATGGAGAAAGAGGGACCCTTTGTGATGAACTCCTTCTTCAAGAAGCGACCATCCAGGAAGTGGACGTGGATAAGCCCCGATGGTTCAACCAAAAATGAGATCGACTTCATCATGACGACCAACAAGCATAATATATTCGATGATGTCTCCGTGATCGGCAGGGTGAAAACCGGTAGCGATCACCGCATTGTTAGGGGCACATTGAATATCAATGTCTAGCTTGAGAGGTCCCGTCTGATGAAGTCCACGCTCCGTCCGGGAACCGCCCAAATCCAAAACCCCGAAGACTTTCAACTCGAACTACACAATGGCTTCCAGTGCCTAGCCGAATGCGAAACTGCGGTCGAGTTAAACAATGGGTTGGTGCAAACTGTCCATGCAGTGGGGTCCAAGTTCTTTAAGGCCCCACGCCGTAATAAGCCTCAGAAGCTCTCCAATCAAACCATTAAGTTAATGGAAACCCGAACTGAGATGAGACTGCAATCTTCAGCTGATATGTCGGAATATGCTGAACTCAATAGACGAATCTCGAAATCCATGCGACACGACTTGCGTTCCTATAATACAGCATGTATTAAGGACGCAATTGAGCGGAACCAAGGCTCTAAAGTGTTTGCAAAGAATTCGTCTATTGGGCAAAGCCAAGTGACCAAGCTGAAGATCGACGACGGCAGTGTCATCTCATCAAAGTCGGAGATATTGAGAGAGCTCGAGAGGTTCTACGGACAGTTGTACACCTCGACACGAAAACCCATTGCCCGAACAGCTCAGGACACCAGACTCAAACTCAAACTCAAACTCAAAATATCTTTATTATGCATAGGCCTAACGAGGGCACTTACATATTGTCAACTTTTTTACAATTACCACCAGATCACAACGCGGCCTCTACTGAGAAGATCTGGCAAGAAACTCAGTGGGCTTATCATTTTTTAATATAAGTATGTATTTTTTTTTAATAATTTATACAATAAATATTTCTTAAAGTTAGGGGCTTGCATGAGCATCGCAGTTTAAGCCCACGCAGCTTTATCCTCCAGGTAATCCGAGATTTTATAGTAGCCTTTTTTAGATAACAGGCTTTTAATAGTGCTTTTAAACTTATTTATTGGTAGGTCTCGGATATCCTGTGGCAGTTTATTATAGAAACGGATACCTTGGCCCATGAACGAATTGCTAATTCTGTGGAGACGCGTGGAGTGTACAGCAAGATTGTGTTTGTTCCGGGTGTTTACATTATGATGGTCACTATTCTTTGCAAAAGCACTTATGTTTTTCTTTACATACAACAAATTTTCATAAATATATTGTGATACAACCGTTAGAATATCTATTTCTTTAAATTTTTGCCTTAGTGTATCAGTAGGAGCTAGATTGTAAATAGATCTCACAGCTCTTTTCTGCAGGATAAAAATGGTGTTAAGATCTGCAGAAGATCCCCACAACAATATGCCATAAGACATAATACTGTGAAAATAACTAAAATAAACAATTCTAGCGGTTTCAACATCAGTGACATATCTAATTTTCTTAACCGCATAAGCCGCCGAGCTTAGCCTACCCGACAGTTTCTCAATATGTGGGTCCCATTGCAACTTGGCGTCAACAGTAATGCCCAAGAATACAGTTGAATTTACAGGGTCCAAAACAGCTCCATTGATATCAACATTGGTTTTCACCTGTCTGACATTAGGTGTTGTGAATTTTATGCATTTGGTTTTACTTTCATTTAGTTTTAAATTATTGACATTAAACCAATGGACAGCTTTAGATACAGCATTGTTCACATCGTCGTAATCTTGTAGACCACGCTTAATTTTAAACAAAAGCGAGGTGTCATCAGCGAACAATATAATCTTATAATTGTCCCCTGCAAAATAGGGTAAGTCATTAACATATATCAAAAATAAGAATGGGCCTAGTATTGAACCCTGTGGTACACCCAACGTAACTTCAGATCCTGCAGATCTCGTTCCGTTAATATCAACCTTCTGAATTCTATTACTCAGATATGAACTCAGAAGATCGAGAGCTCTGTTCCTGATTCCGTAGTGGTGTAATTTCCTGACCAGCGTATCATGTTGTACGCAATCAAACGCCTTGGATAAGTCACAGAATACGCCAAGGGCATCCTGTTTGTCCTCCCAGGCGTCGTATATATTTCTTAATAATTCGACTCCTGCATCTGTCGTAGAACAATTCTTGGTAAATCCAAACTGTTTATCATGAAACAGATCATATTTGTTAAAATGATCTAACATTTGGTTAAGCAATAATTTTTCAAAGATTTTACTTAATGTAGGTAATACCGAAATTGGCCTGAAATTCGTAGGCTCAGTGGTACTACCGGATTTAAACATAGGAATTAATTTACTCTGTTTCATAAGGTCAGGAAACACACCACTAGCGACACAACTATTGAATACTACAGTTAATTGCGGTGCAATAAGATCAATGACAGATAAGACCATCTGAGTAGATAGCCCCCATAAGTCCGTGGTTTTTTTCAGATTTAGTTTTTTAAATGTGTTTACAATATCCTTAGTAGTAACGAAGGAGAATTCAAAAGTTGTTCCACATTTGGGTACACTTTGTTGCATTAATAACTCTGCGGAAGTGGACGACGACTTAAGGGTTTTTGATATTTCTGAAGGAATATTAGCAAAAAATTTTTCAAACGCGGTCGCTACATCGAGATCCGCTGTTATGTCAGCATCGTTAATTTTCAAGTGAAAATCGCGATTACGCACAGTTGTTCTTCCAGTTTCGCTGTTTATAATGCTCCATGTAGTTTTAATTTTATTTTCAGATTTTTTTATTTTGTTTTTCAAGTACATTGCTTTAGCTAAGGAACAGGCTCGTTTAAAGACCTTAGAGTATTTCTTAACATATTCTTTAAAGAGTGGACAAGTGTTTGAAGATTTTTCATTATACAACTCATACAGTTTTCTCCGACTCTTAAGAATACCTACAGTTGCCCAATCATTAAATGACACACGATCATTAATTAATAATGTTCTAGGTTTAAAGATTTTATTGAACTGATTATCGATCAGTTGGAATAAGTCGTTATACAAAGTATTCGGATCGTTATGACAGGGTAATGCAGGTAGTTTATCAGTCAGGGCGGCTTTGAAATAATTTAGACGGCGTTTAGTTACTGGAACAAACGTAACATTTCTTTGTGATTTATTAGTTTTACTAGGAAATATAGCTAACTGTCCACAATGATCGGAATCTAACTTATTTATTATTTCTTTGTGGACTGGTTTCATATTAGTAAATATATTATCAATACAAGTTGCACTAGTAGAGGTTATCCTAGTAGGTTCAAAGAAAATGTTGTACAAATTATAAGATTTAAGTAGTGTCATAAATTTACCAGTTACATTGCTATTTTCCAGTAAATTTATGTTAAAGTCTCCACAGATAATAATATTTTTATTAGAAGATGAAATTGTGTGCAAAATATTTTCTAAAATTCTTTCAAATACCTCGTAGGGTGAACACGGGGGCCTGTATACGCTCAAAACTAAAAACTGCTCAGACTCAATACAAGCTATTTCAATAACTCGCTCAACAGACTGGCTCACAATATCAGTGCGTTCCCTAAATTTAATATTTTTCCTAATAATAATTAGAGAGCCTCCTCGTATCATTTTTACTCTGCTGAACGAGCTAGCAACCTGGTGATTGTTGAAATTGAACATGAACTGGTCACTTTTTAGCCAATGTTCTGTTACACAAAAAATATCTATGTTCTGGCCATTCATAAATAATTCAATTTCCAACTCTTTGCCCATAAACCCTTGAATATTTTGATGCACCAGGTTAATACATGGTAATTTATTTTTATGGAGTTGTAGATTATTATTATTTGGGCTATTCTCAGTATTTAAATTTCTATTATCATATTTATTATCAATGCAAGAGGTTGGCTCCGTTGTCATAATATCTAATTTAAATTAATTAGAATGTTATTATTGATAGCCAAATGCTTGGCTGAATTTAATTCAATGTCAAGTGTTTGTCGCTCAATAGAAGCGACCTGGGTAGCCAAATTTTTGGCTGATGTATAAAAATAATATGATAGCGAAGCAGCTATCTGTCTTTTATAATATTTTGCTAGATAACATTTATCTTTTGTCAATAATAAATTGTCACTAATATAATTATTCATGTCAATTAAATGAAATTTAGTTTTTATGTCATAACTATTACATGTCAAGCTATATAGTGTTAAGTTTAATTTGTACCTAGTAGAGTTTTCTTCCTGCAGCAAACTTTTACTATATGGAAATGTGAACATTACAATCACTTTTATATCAAGCTTAGACAATAAATTATAATATACAAGTAATTGTTTCTTGGACACATTTCCTCTATTTCCTACTAATATTAATAATATAGTATCCTGACTAAAATTTTGTGTTAGAATATTATCTAATATAGCAGTATAGGACTTGCCAGGCATACAATAATTAGTTACAGAACATCTGCTGTAAGAATCTGTTAAGTAATGGGCCATGTCTTTTCCAATTTCGTCACTAAATATTACAATTTTATGATCTTTTGGTGTCTCGCTAGTGACAGAGTAGTCATTTTTAATTGTGCACTCATTTTCAACATTAAGGGAAGGTTGAATTATAACTTTATTACTAGTACTAATTTTGGGACTACTCGCTGGTGATAAAGAACCTATTGAGTACCTATTGATATTGTTCTTTACTGTATTACTATTAATTATATCATTCATCGCCAGCGTATACTCCTTCATTAATTTTTGAGAGTCTGTATACTTATTGGAAATCAATTTTAATTTTTCTTGCAGATGTGAAATATCATCTTGCAAGGTCTTTGTGTCATTTTTATACTTTAATGTACATTTATCCAGTCTTGATGCATACATGTCTAATTTATCTATTAAGTACAATCTCTCTCGGTTTAATTTTACATTTTTTATAAAAAATCTATGCTTTTTAACAAGTTTCTGTGTTTTCTTAATGTATCTATTAATTTTAATATATTTCTTTAGTTTATTATTGCTACATCTATTTATGCTCTTTAATTGCCTGACTGGAGAGTGTTCACCAGGAGTCAAGTTATAATTAAACATTGTTTTTTGACTAGATGCAGCAGAAACAGCAGGAACCATGCTCGGGGCACTTACAACCAACTCATCGAATAGACTCTGGTTCATTGTTGCTGTGATATTTAATTTATTAGATTCTAGTTGGGAGATCTGACAATGAGCCTCCCTAAGCTCTTCTTCTAATGTAGTTATACGTTGCAAGGCAGATATATATTCACTACTACATTGATTGAACCCGTCCACAATAATTTGGAGTTTGTCCCGAGCATCCATAGCATCAATACATTGTATGTTTAACTGGGACATCTCAGCTTTTAGTTTTCTATTGTCATTTAATATTTTTAAAAATTCTGTTTCATTGTCTTCCCTTTCCTTGTTCATCTGATCACACAGTTCCTTAGACACCTTCAGTTCACTCAAAGCCAGTTGGAGTTTAGACTCCTCCTGGCGAGCGAAGGCCTTGCGTGTCAACATATTTTATTGAACAGAATAAGAAAGTAAATAAAACAAACCGGGGACTATGTTATCAAGACGTAACAAGGTTATGTTGTCTTCGTTAGGTAATTAGCATTCGTTTCTACCGTGTAATGTTTTGAAGGGAAACACTAAATAAAAATACTAAAACTAATTAAACGATGCAAATTACCTTATACTGATTTAAAACTGATACACAAACTTTTAAATGAGCCGGTTACACAGTCAACTGTCACTTCAAACTTTCGTTAATAATTATCAGTTTATTGTCACAATGTTTTTAGTTCGAGACACATACAACACTATGATATATTTAAATAGTGACAAAATATATATAATTTAACACTAATAGAAGTGAAAAGTAATTTTTAAACAAATTTAAAATACGAGATGACAAAAATCAGCTGTAGCCCAAAAAGTTGCCACAGGAAAAAACAGAGCCCAACTAACCCGTCACTACACAGAGGACATCCCAGACATCAGCTTGTACGAGATTAGAATGGCTCTCAAACAGCTTAAGAACAACAAGGCGCCGGGTGAAGACGGAATCACAACAGAACTTCTGAGAGCGGGTGGAAAACCGGTACTTTTAGTCCTCCAGAAGTTATTTAATTCCATCTTACTCGAGGGTACTACGCCAGAAGCATGGCACAGGAGTGTGGTGGTTCTCTTCTTCAAAAAAGGTGATAACACTTTATTGAAGAATTATAGACCCATCTCACTCCTGAGCCATGTATACAAGCTGTTTTCGAGAGTCATTACGAACCGTCTCGAACGCAGTTTTGATGACTTCCAGCCTCCCGAACAAGCCGGGTTCCGAAAAGGCTTTAGCACCGTAGACCACATACATACGCTCCGCCAGATTATACAGAAGACCGAGGAGTATAATCGGCCATTATGTCTAGCGTTTGTGGACTACGAAAAAGCCTTCGATTCAATCGAGTCCTGGGCGGTATTGCAGTCCCTCCAGCGGTGCCACATTGACTATAGGTACATCGAAGTGTTGAAGTGTTTGTACAGCAACGCCACCATGTCGATCCGACTACAGGAAGAGAGCACGAAACCAATCCCATTGCAGCGAGGTGTGAGACAGGGAGACGTTATTTCTCCGAAACTGTTCTCAAACGCATTGGAGGACGTTTTCAAGCTCTTGGACTGGTAAGGATTCGGCATCAACATCAATGGCGAATACATCACTCACCTTCGTTTTGCCGACGATATAGTCATTATGGCAGAGTCGCTGGAGGACCTCAATACGATGCTCAGCGACCTCAGTAGCGTTTCCCAACAGGTGGGTCTTAAAATGAACATGGACAAGACGAAGATCATGTCTAATGTCCATGTTGCACCCGTACCGGTAGTTGTTGGGAACGATACACTCGAAGTTGTTGACCACTACGTATACCTAGGACAAACTGTCCAGTTAGGTCGGTCCAACTTTGACAAAGAGGTCGCCCGAAGAATCCAACTCGGATGGGCAGCGTTCGGGAAACTACGCGATATCTTCTCGTCCAAAATACCACAGTGCCTGAAGACGAAGGTTTTTAACCAGTGTGTGTTGCCAGTGATGACATATGGTACTGAGACGTGGTCTCTAACGGCTGGCCTTTTAGAAAAGTTCAGAGTCACACAACGAGCCATGGAGAGAGCTATGCTCGGAGTTTCTTTGCGCGACAGAATCCGAAATGTGGAGATTCGCCGAAGAACTAAGGTCACCGACATAGCTCTCAGAATCTGCAAGTTGAAGTGGCAATGGGCAGGCCACATCGCTCGAAGAACCGATAACCGTTGGGGAAGAAAGGTTCTCGAGTGGCGACCACGAACCGGAAGACGCAGCGTTAGCAGGCCTCCCACTAGGTGGACAGACGACATTGTGCGCGTCGCAGGTAACCGGTGGATGCAAATAGCCAATTGTCGTTCATTGTGGCGTTCTAAGGGGGAGGCCTATGTTCAGCAGTGGACGTCTTCCGGCTGATGATGATGATGATGATGTACTAGAAGTGTATGTCTGAGGAAACAGCATGACTGCGAATATACAGAGTGTTGATAAAACCCTGTCCGATCGCTGAGGGTATTGTTCGTAGTCACAATACAAACAGACAGATAACTCATTTCTTGAATATCTCTTTTTTTTTTCTGATTTGTAACAATAAAATCGGATAGGGGTTTTTTAACAGCCTGTATAGATTGAAATCAAACTATAAAAAATAAAATTAAAAGTAACAAGTAGTTTAATCTCAATGTGTAGTATTCGTGTAAATAAAAGATTGAAGATTGAAAAGATAATGCTGATTATGTGAGCCTGTATAATTCTAAAAAAAAATGAGTAAAAAACAGTATAGTGTACAAAACCAGAAACAATCTTTCCACCAACATCCCACATACGCGTTGCTCATTCCACGGAGATCGCATCACTCCATAATTCGCGTACAATGTTGTAAACAAACAACTCTGACTTGCCTTAAAACGGAATGATTAACATAACTATTCACTTAACACGTTTTCCAGGAGACAGTGGTTCCACTGCCAGCAATTAGTTATGTTTCACGTTCCTTGTTAATTATAGTAAATTGTTGTTATTATAAAACTTGTGTTTGCGCGTTTTAATTACATTACATATATTAACGTACAATGTACTAATTGACAGCACAATTATGTCATAGACCACCGTGATCAAAGAAAGAGAGGTTCAAATCAATGCTACTGAAATGCTTTACTTCTAAAAAAAGATAAAGATACGTTTGTAACGTTATCTTTATATTTTTATTTTGAAGCAAAACGCTTCGTTAATATTAGCATGCACAGCAAAACATAGCCTGATGTGACCCCCTCGGAGTCGCCGCCGTACTCAATAGACATTAAGGGCCCACACTCCAAAAGTCCAGTGACACCGAAGGTACATTGGTTACCAACATTAACCGACAGGAGTCTAAGAAAATTGGGATGGAACATAATATATAATGTATTAGGTACAACATCCCCACTGTCTCAATTATTTAGTCTTCAGCTTATTACCTGCCCACAAAACTTGAAGTTACGGCGGTTTCTTAAACAAGCTTTTCAGTGTTCCACTTTAATGGATTCCAAGCCAATTCCGTGGATTCTCTCTCGGAAATCGTAAAACAGATTTAAAACAAGGGTCATCTGAATAAATTAAGAGCTCCGCATTTCAAAGTGAATTCGTTTGATGGCAATTTGTATTTATGAAAGGTCAGTGGAAACAGTAATTTCTATCTGAAGGTTCCTTAGATTTGAAGTCATTATAAAATCTACTACTTATTTATTCGGTTAGTTCGCCACCCAGTGTGTCTAGGCCTTCATCCTGCGCGGCTCCTTTCCTATTAGTAGCTTGAAGTTCGCGCAGATCTGTCTTTACTATATCGTACCAGCCATTACCAGGAATTGCACGACTTTATACTACCTTCTTGAATTTCATCATCCTGAGTCTATCACCAGATGACGAGACGGCGCGTGCACACCTTTATGTGGTGAACGTGCCTTCACAAGTGATTTGTAATAAAGACAGCTAAGGACTGGAACAGTTTTCCAGCGTCAGTTTTCCCGTCCGATTTTAAAGACTAGAGTGTACCTATAAGCTTTTAATAAGCTATTGTGCTTTACCATCCTCAACTTATATTTAGTAAAAAAAAATACTAGCGATGCCTCGGTCGACCCAGATGCTCTGTGCTTCCCAACTAAATGCGACCTCGAGGCGACGACGCGGTGTAGGCCCTGCGTCCTCGCGAGCACTGCGAGGGTGCCGGGGGGAAAGTGCATTTCTGCTACCCCCGGGGCGTGCTCTAGCGAACGTCTGGCGCTGGAGAGACTCTGTCGAAGGTCCGAACGCAGACCCTAGAGTCTCTCCGCTAGCATCGATGAAGGCGACCGGGGAGGTTTTGGTGGGTACTAATCCCACATAACCCAGCCTCCGCCCCCATGCAGACCGGGAACCTTTTGAAGGTTTCCTCGTCGACAAAAAAAAAGGCTGACCCAGATAGGCTTACTGTACACTCCAATTCTTTACTCTCGATGTGGCATATTCAACGGAGTCTATGAGCCTTTGTCTCCCCGAAAAATAAAAAAAGACTAATCAAATTAAAAAGCTGTCACTACTACCTATCTAGTAGTTACCTATCTAGATAGATCCTCATGCAAGGGACCGTCAAGTACCACCACTGCAGTGTAAACTTTCCTTTGTTCCGGTGTGAAGGGCACTTCAGCTAGTAGAATTCCCAGGCTTACGAGCCCTAATAACAGGTAACGAGCGGCATTTCAGTACAGCTATGCTATTCTGTAACGTAACCTATTGTGCCTGTTCTCGAAGTCGAGCTCGACGTCAAGCGAGGCTTAAATTCGTTGATCTTACCGCTTCTCGGCTAGACGTCGAACTGACTGTAAAACTATTCAACCTTAAGTCATTCATCATCATCATCATTAGCAGCCGATAGACGTCCACAGCTGAACAACGGCATCTCCTTAGAAGGGCGGGGTTGCCATAATCCCCACGTTTGACAGGCGGGTTGGGATCGCAGTGTAGGTGCAAGATAAATCCAAAAGAAAGACGCTGCTACCCGTCTTTCTGTCCTCGCTTAGTCGCCTCTTACGACACACAACGAATTCTAACCCCAGCACCCCACGGTACAACCTTAAGTAGATCCACTGAAAACAGTAAATTCCGTTGGAGCTGCTGCGTAAGCAGTCAGTTAATACGAAAACGCAACTCGCCGCTGCCGCAGCGTCGATATCGAGGTAGTGTTATTTAGAAAATAGCACTACAGCTGGCCATGTTCATGCATGTTGCTAACATTCAAACGAACGTACCTACTGTTAGTCTCTTCACCAGTATTATTTCGTACAATATTTGTCATACATAACAATATCCCGTCCGCAATCATTCGCAGTCAACCACTCGTAACGGGTGCACAAATACATCAATATACATCGACGATGTGTATCAATAGATCCGAGCGGTGACTTATGTCCAGCCATCGATGTATTGTCAACGATTACATAATCTGTTACGGATGACGTATCTATTGGTGTTGACGGGCAAATATTGGCATTTACTGCACAGACAGAAAATAGAACATCCACTTCAAACAAGGAAGGTCAAGTTTGGATTTTAAATATTTTCTAAACATATTACAAATACATTTTAAGAGAATTTAGGAGACAAAACTAAAAGTTATCACATTTTGAAATGAAAATCCAGAAGTCAAATCAAATATCGAAAATAAAAAAGCAGGGAGCTACAAAATAAGTCCAGAAAATATATTCATAAATCACGGAGTAACGCGGAAAATTCAATTCAGACCCATGGCAACTCGCATTTTAATTTGATAAATATCAGCTAGAACGACATAACAGAACAATGAGACGAAAGATTTGATTGTTATTAATTTAAGTTCCATAATTCAGCGAGAAATGGCTTACGAGTAAACAATAATAGACTAGTCTAATAAAAGGCAAGTTTAATAAGTGACAATCGCAAACTAATCTAGTAGCATAATTTCAAATCGCTTTCTTTTCTGGTATAGCAATTTAAGCCCGGATTAATCCCGGTTCCGTCTCGTATAGAAATCTAAGCCGAGATTTAAACATTCTTCCAGGAACGTTAGCCCCATTCCACAAGAGTCACTCGCACTCGCATAGTGAACTCGGCCTAAATCCCTCAGAGCGATCTCAATTCCATTTGTCGGCGGTATTCAAATGGCGTCCCGGATGCCGCATGCAGCCACCCGCAGTAAGAGATGCATTCACTTAATTAAGACACGACACAAACAAGTATATGGTATATGGTGTGCCGAATAATTCCGTTATGTTGCTGGATTGTGCAGACTATGCTTCGATGCATTTGTTGTTTAGGGATGTCTGGGATAAATTGCATCACAGCATTTTCAACTCTGAGGAGGATAAATATCTGTCTGTTACAAGGACTCGTATCGTTTAAAATGATAATTTGTTCTGTTTCAGTTTCAATCATATCACTTGGTTGTTAAGTTTTTATTTAGAATTTAAAGACGAATACATCAAAAACTGTAGAAAATGCAAGCATAAAATACAATGTAAAACTCCGCTGAAAAGGTGTTCCATTAAAATTATTATGAATATCTGACTGAATTCAAACAAGATTATCCTCTATTACAATTAAAAGTCAGGATAGATGCAGCAGAAAATAACACAACATATATGCTGGTCATATTATAGAGAAATCCGAATCCTTTCCTCCAGAGAGACACCCCATTTTTTTCAGGTAAAAATAATACTAATTGAAACAAAGCATCTGTCAACGAACGCTCCAAAAGTAATTAATATAAGAGAGTGCAACAAATCAAAACGTCTGATTTCTGTTCACAAATACGGATATTAATTTAATTAAGGGGGTGATCCCAGCCGGTGAGACGATACGGGGATGCATCAAGGGAGCCAGGGTGGTAACCAGTTTCATTGATTAATACCTCGCAGATATTGAAGGTGATACATTTTCAATTATACTTATATAACAAAAGAAAGTTACTTTTCTAAAGAATATTAGAGCGCTCTAAACCAGTCAGCTTTTAGCCTTCGTCTGTACACATTATTTATACGATCCAGACTTCACTTTTTTGTATATAAAAATGTTCTGCATAAAGAGATAAAGAGCAGTACTACCTCTATGTAATTATTATTCTTCTGGAGCACCATAAGACTTCAAAGATCAAAAGCGATAATGTTTTTATCATCATCATCATCACCAGCCGGAAGACGTCCACTGCTGAACATAGGCCTCCCCCTTGGAACGTCACAATGAACGACAATTGGCGACTTACATCCACCGGTTACCTGCAACGCGCACAATGTTTTTATAATTGTTGTAAATTATAACAAATTCCATAGACTTCAAATATAACAGATGAACTTATAATTACAAAGATAGGCGACTATAAACACCTCTACAATTTTCGCAAAAAAGAAATCCTTTGGACGTAGATTCAAATAATTAGAGGACATAATTATGCAAGGAAAATCAACTAGAGGTAGTACACCCAATGGGAAGTCTGGTACTAAAGGGATTGGTGTGTGTGTTGTTAAAAGGCGGGACCCTCCCGAGTCTGAAACTCATAGAAGCTAATTCAACTTATTGATATTGATTGTGGTGCTAATCGAATTGAAAACGTTATTTTTACACGCTTCTTTTCTCTCCTCAACTTTTGGTTCATATCATTTGTATAAACATCTTAATTATATCTTTGGATATCAATTTAAAGAACTAGAAAAATAGATACCATCTTTTTAAATAGGCAGGCCGTAGTTCAAACTACCAAAAACTCGTCGAGAATTTAAAATTTCATCACGACACGACAAATTTTGTAGAAACGACACCAGAAAAATGAAATAAAGAAAGTTAATTAAATGGCAAAGGCTGTCGTAAAGCATTAAACATTATACAGTTGATAGATTTGTGAATTTGCCAACGTCCAAATAATCGTAAAAAAGAATCTTCACAAACCGACAGCGATAGAAAACATTCCCAACTCACTACAAGTCACATCGCTAAAAGCTCTGATACTAACTGCTAATACATAACACAGTAGTGCACATCGAAACATTTGATTAATGTTCATCCACGTCGGTACGCAAGCAAATACCGTGAATGTGAGACATCGGGCTCATCCAAGCGTGGAGCGGGCGCGATTTATGCCTAGTTGGAGCACACGTGTAAATCAGGAATTTAAACGTAATTCGTATTTAACGGGATACGAATTCGATGAAGGGATTGAAATTAGTAATTTATTTGCTGAGTAAGATATGTTAGCGGAAACAGATTAAAAGGTAATAGAGATCAGAGTTCTGTGATTGGAACTTGGGGGACAGAGACAAAGCTTTACGTGATCTTTGAGTTAGATCTATATTTTTATGTTGAATATATTTTCAACCTTATTTGATGAATCACCTTACTGAAAGTTGCTCTCTAAGCAATAGACGAAGCAGCGGCTGCGCCTCCCCGATATGATCTGTAGGTACTAACTCTAAAATCAAGTAACGACTACTTTACTGAGGCCCAACCTCTAGAACACTAAGTGTGTGTGTGATCATTTTTTTCCGCAGCGGTTAACAGGGCCATCTGTATTCTAAAAACAAACATTACACGCTTTGACACACTTGTCGATCTGTGTAGATGCAAGATTCTTTCTTCATTACGCACAATCTCGTAACCACCTCGCGGTAGAGGCGGCGTAGCGCTACGGAAGCCTACATTACCTCGGATAAGCGCCATTATCCTCTTGCGAGCAATAATGACGTGATTTTTTACGTATTTTATACAAGCTAGTGCATGGTAATCCATAAATTCGCGCATGTAAAACGTATTTGTTATAAAGGTTCTCTCCATAAGGCTCTATTTGCCTTCGTCCATCATAATACTATCAAAGTGGTACGGCGTAGGATTTAGTTTATTAGCTGTCTTTCCATATAGCCTTCTATTTCAATCTATATTTTATTCAAAGGTTTTAGATCCTAAAAGAGCTTAAAAAGCATTGAAACTGAAATAAATCATACATACAAAAAGGTACTCAGTTGAGATGTTGCCAATATTGTGACCATAAATTTTACTCACCCAAACTACAGTGCTTAGGGATACAAATATGGTGACTTGGACTTAACACTGAATAGTTGAGTACAGTCCGCAGATCCTGCATAATGTGACTATGATAAATTCAAATATACCAGGACTATACAGAATTAACACGTTTTTGATCCCGAATGAGATTTTGGACTCCAATTTTTGATACGTTTAAAGTGTACTACTTACTACTAAAGTGTAATACTCTATTATAAAATTCCCGGCCGTGTTTCGTATGTGGAGAGGCCCAGACTCGGGTCTATCTTGAGTAAATCACGATTTATAATGATGATACGAATATGTAAAAGGAGGCACGAAAATCTAGAAATTTAGTTGTTTGTCCTCTAGATGAACTCGCTGTGCTGGCGGTTAAGGGAATCCTTCATCATCAGTTGGAACATGTCCACTGCTGAACGTAGGCCTCCCCCTTGAAGGGAAATTAGTTTCCAGAGTATTTCAATTACATTTTATTCCACGTACACTCACATTACACATATTTTACATACAAGACACAGTAGTCCGAGTCGCAGAGTACTTCACAGTAGTCCAAAGTCGTCGCAAAGGTGGCCAGTACAATTCTCTTCAATCGCTTTCTTGAGATGCTTTCACTGTCGCTTGTAGACACAAACTTTGTCCGATGCCTCGCTGCGTCGACTTATATCTAGTATACTCGCGAGCCGACAGAATGCGCCTGTTCGAGAGTGTAATAATAATAGCGTTACGTAAACGAACAAAGGGCGCGGGCAGTGAACTATTTGCGAGCAGTACACGTCGAACCTATTTGACGAAGGTGAGAGTTCGTTCCAGACGGACTACCAACTATTGACAATTCTAGATTATTCCATACGGATCGATAAACCTATAAACTAACAATGAATCTTATGATCATTGCAGTTAAGTAATAATTAACAGAGTAATTAACACTTTAATGTCGCGGTCGTAACGATAGAAAACGACGAATGATTATAGAATCATTTCGTAGTTTGTCCTTCGATTAGCAATTCCTTGGTCACCCTAAAACAATAGAACAAGTTTTGTTTATGTTTGTATTCAGTGTCGTTTGAAATATTGTTGATTTATGTGTACCGAGCTCCATATGCCCTTGGCGACATGTAGACAGATGTAGGCAGTAAAGTAACGCCCAAGCGGCCATGTAAATGGAAAAGTGACTAAGAACGCCAAAACTTTGTATACCTTCTGTTCGAGTGCGTCATCCGTCATAATTTTTAATGACATTTATGATAACTAGGGACCGGATTTATAAGTAAATACATATTTTTAATTTCAATAGTTTTTGCTCAGTACCTATGTTGTTTTCTTCACGAATCATGACATTTGGAATGAGAAAATGCAATTTTTATTTTCCATATTTTTCCATATTTTGGCATATTTCAAAGATAAGTCCATATTTTTACAAAAATGAATATATTTCTGTAAAAAGGGTAGAAAATACGCAACAAAGTACTTACGATAAACGTAGGTATATCACAAAAAAAATGTTCATACGGAGTAGGAACAATTTGCGGCTGAGCAAAATATTTATTATTCTGTAAACGTGTCACATCGCAGTCACGGGATGCGCTGAATTTTGCGCCGATAGCTTACTGTAACGACAGTAAGCTATCGGCGCTAAATTCAGCGCCTGTTCACCTACTACTTTACCCGTATGCACCTTATAAATACACCTTTAAAAAATCACTGTCGCGAATAGCGGTCTGTCAGATTCGAACCCGCGACCTCCAGTTCGCACAGCAAGCGGCTTCCCACTGCGCCACTGAGGGTACAACAGGAGTCACTGCGATGTTGAAAGATTATTCAGCCAGTACCAAGCCTATTTTGACCAAACAGAACGACCTTTAATTTTCATCCATCCATTCGTTAGGAAGCTACGATGCCACATACAGACAGAGAGACATAAGCGAACAAACTTAAACGTACCTTTTTTGCATCGTGGGTTACAAAACATGAGATCCGTGTACTGCAACAATACAAATACTGAAAATAACTGCCATATACCTGAAACTTATGGTTATTTTTAACTCCATATTTTTCCATATTTAGCCATATTTTCGTTTTTTAGTCCATATTTTCGTTTCTTTAGTCCATATCGTCGTCGTTTTCGTCTATTTATATGTACATATTTTGGAATTTTAAATACATATAAATCCGGTCCCCTAATGATGACGTATGAAGAAATTTATAACAGTAACGTTTTGAACTAAAACGAAAGAAACAATTCCTGAAATGAAATTATAGATAAGAATAATAATTTTCACAATACAGGGCAAAACTTTCATCTGAAGGTAAACAATAAGCTCTTCACTTATAAGTCTCTTAAGATCAGCGATTTATCCAGCTACAGTGCCTTACATACCGGAAAATAGCGACTTTTATTGCTTGGCGGACCGTTCTTCCTATCCGTTCCGACCGTTCTTATTCTGACCTTGATCATCTTTATCATCAGCGCCACGATGAACAACAGTTAGCCATTTCCATCTATCGGTTGCCCGCGACATAAACAATGTCGTCGGTCCATCGAATAGGAGGCCAGCCTACGCTGCGTCTTCCGATTCATGGTCGCCACTCGAGAACCTTTCTGCACCACCGGTTATCGATTCCTAGAGCGAAGTCGCCTGCCCATTGCCAATTTAACTTGCAAATCCTGAGAGCTATGATGCAGCCCGCCTGATGTTAATAGCGGTAATAGGCTGCCCACCGCAGCCAGCAACACCAGAAAAATTACTAGCGCATTGCCGACCCTTAAGACATTAGATATTAAGTGCCTTGTATCAGATAATTTCAGCAGCTACAGTGCCCTTCACATTGGAACACATCAATGTTTACACACTGCTACTTGGCGGCAGAATATCTGACATTGCGGTGGCTACTACCTGGACGGTTCCTTGCACAAGGTACATCACCTAGTGAACGATGTATTCTGGACAAATTAACACACTTCTAGACATGGGTATAAGTTGTATTCTTTTTTTTCTGACACTATATTTTTACTAAAAAAAATATTACGTACTTAAAACATTCGTCAAGAGTACGAGCAATTTAAATTGAGTTTAAAATTAGACGACACTTCAGCTCGATAAAACAATATCCCAACGAAATTTAATTACTTAAAGGGCAGTGGGCACTTACTGTATTCTACTCGTATACTGCGTGAACTCAGCAATTTACCTGAAAATAAAAAACGAAAATATAAAATTAAAAAGTACTAAGCTCATTTCAAGGCCAACGAATAAAAATGGAAAAACCCATGAAAATCCAGTTTAATGGTTTGCTACCACATCATTAAACTGAAGAAGTATATGTTATACTGGAAGAAAGAGGATAATAAAAAGTAGTAGAAGTGAAACCTAATTTAAAAGTTGAGAAAATATTAAATTTTCCTCAGTATTCTACCAATTAAATTGAGTGTCCAGGTAAAAATCCTATCGTAAAAGGCAACTGAGAAAACATGAAGACGGGCTGCAGCGTCTTTCTATTGGATTACCTACCACCTATACTGCGATCTCCAAGACGCCAACAAAGCGTGGGGGATTATGGTAAACCCCCCATTTTAAAGGGGAGGCCTTTATTCATCTGTGGATACCTTTCGGCTGCCGATGATGATTTTACCAATCGCGAGACTTAAATACTAAATAAGAATGTAAAATTAATGATCTTGTGCCACTTAATTAAATCTATGACAAATAAATCCTGAATTAGACACAATCAAATATTGTAGACACCGCTAGCCACATAATTTCCTCTCTCCAACAAAACAAGTACATAATTGCTAACATTATAAACTTCCCTGCTCTCCCAAAATTTCTATACCACTCAGACTTTCCACATATACAATAATGTACGCAGAACTAAAACGTAATATTTCTTACTTTAGCAGAGAAATCGAATGGTCCATTAAGGGCTCAGCGTGGGAGTGCGTGCCAACCAACTTTGAGAGATTTTACCAACTTAAAATGTCATAAGTACGACCAAGCTTTTCATTTGTCGACTTGCAAGTGAGGCGGGGAAACCGACGGGAAATATTCTTCAGCACCAATATTATTCTTTGGGTATATTTTCATTAACATTACAAACCGAAGACGCAGATTTAAATCTTGCGGGGTATAATAAATAACTAAAAGGTGAATGTGTTCCAACATGTAAGTTTTAACTTACATTGAATTTGAATGAATTAGAAGACTATACAGCATTATAAGAAAATAAAGTATTTCCAAATAAATACTTATATAACGTAAAAGGTTAAAACTTCTCTCAAGAATGTAAAAGATTTTAAGAAGAGACATTTGTATCAAAAAAGGCTTTTAAGAAAAATCCCAAACAAAAGTGTGATGCTCCCATAACTAAAAGACGTCAATATAAATCTTGATTCTGTCCAAAAATCGAAGTAATCCCGACGTGTTCGAGACATCCGCTCCTGAAACCTAAACCGCCTCTGTTGCTGAATAATAAAATACCATAAACAGCTTGGCCGATTTATATTCATTTCCCTTCAACTGCCAAAGAGTTACAACCTGACAACTTGAGGCATCGGCAGAACGTGCTTATTGCCATTGCCCAAGTTTTGGATTATTTTTAGGTTTCTATTTTGGTGACTAGTCATCGAAGTCAAGTCATCATCACAATAGGTATCTATAATATGATCGAAGTAGATAATTGACTTATTAAAAATTACCATTATGGTCGCCATATCATGCATTTGTGGATCTTTTCAATCTAGTGACTTGTAATAAATCAGCCTCCTATAATTTTATGGTCCCGAATTTTTGGTCTGTCAAAAAATTAAGGGTTTTAATGTTATTCAATGATTACTAGTACTAAAGTGTGTTCAGCAAATGGCATTAGGGTTTTACCCAGATATATGAGGTAGTTGTAGGCAAATCTTAAGAGTACGTAGTTCGGTTCGTGATTCATAAAGCCATAAAAAAACTATGTTAGTAAAATATACATTAAACAATTTGAAATTACGTAACTTCTCTTTCAGATAGGTTTAAAATTCATATCATTGTTTCAAGGATTGATTACATCAATGAAAACGACACTAACAAAACACAATAAACATCAGAAGACTGAGAAAATAAAGTTCTTTTAGCAATATAATTGTATTTGATATACCCAGCGGCATATTTTTATCACGCATAAATGTCGACACAAGGGCTTTTTATTTATGTTAGCTTTCAAGAATCGTTGCTCAACATTCGGGAATGAGACAAAACAATAGAGTTTTACTGTTTTTTAATTGTTTTTCGTCTGCCACATTACTTTTTTTATAGATACAATGGCCCTCAAGTGGTGTTCGAATTTTCGTAAAAACTAGAAGTTATACCGTTCAGATTTTATGGGAGATAAATTCTTAAAGTTGTCAACTGGTGTTAAAACTCCAAATATTCACAACAATAATTTTATTATTAGACTAATCTCGAAGAAATGCGGACAGAGTTTATTGTGAGTTTTATGTACTCGTAAATATTGAGCTTGTATGTATGTGTGTTACATCACAATTTAATCTTACGACAAAAAAAAATAGAATTAGTATTGTACAAAATTGTTCCTTTTTGTTGGGGAGGAAAACTTCAAAAGTTCCCGGTCTCAGTAGGGGTGGTACTTATACGGGATTTTTACCCACTAAATTTCCCCGCTGGCCTTCACCTCTGTACCTTTTTCAAACTTATTAACTTCTGTAAAATCAGTTCACAAACTCAGTGTGTCCTCATAAAAATCTGATCTACTTCTATTAGTTCCAAAGTAATAGTTCCTTTAACCGGAAAACCAGACCTGCAGTTACATGTGCAATAACTTCGTACAGATAATATTCAATAAACTTTGGCGCACGTACAGCCAAATGCATTTGCAATTGTAATATATCTGCACTCGTATTTTATACTCTTTATTAAATTTATTCTCACTTCAGATTCGAGTAAAACTGCAGAAGGCAAATCTTATTCAATGTGATATGAAACTAGATATCTGTATGGTGAACAAGTGCATCACAGATACAGGTGCATCTCTTCTTTCACTCTTACAATACGATGGGATCGAAGTCCATTACGAATGGAGAGAGGCAGAATTACACATGGTGGAAGATCTTAAAGACAATCAGGGATCAGACTGTGTTGTCTTACCAGTAACTAACAGCTAAATACATAAAATTCTTGCTTTCCACAAGAATCGGAAAGTGCTAAACTTAAATGTTGTTTACATCAACAGCCGTTTAATAAACAACAAAGAAAATCAGACAATAAAGAAAATTTGGAAGTAATAATGTTAATTAGAATAGCCAGATCAGGTAAACACTCAAACCACAGATTAACATATCTGGATATTTAGACATTTCTGAGTCACTACCACTGATGCTCTCAGCATCAATATAACTATAGGTAGAACCTACGCACACTAATTCGTGAAACAAGCAGGCCTCCACGACTTTGTTGATGTAAGAAAATATTAATTACTAACTCTTATGACAGTGTTAAAATAATCTTACGTCTATATGGGAAAGAGACAACGCATAATTATAATTCCGTACCTTTCTCCCATGAGAAAATAATAAACCTGCTCTAATACATAGTGGTAGAACCGCAGAGAGCATTTCAATCAATCAGAAGTATTAATTTAAAGGTTATAAACATACAAGCTATACTTTGAATGGTCTTGAAAGGTCTTTATGTTTTCCATCTGCGACCACGTCGCTACTTAATATTAGGTAGGATTTCGATCAAGCATCAGCTTACATCACTCAAAAAATTACATGTAATAAGCAAACAAAGTTTGACATTGGTTTCCCTACCGTCTATTTACTCGAAAGCTTGAAATGTGTAAGTAATTTCGTTTAATTGTTAGTCTTGCTTCGGTTTTGGTGTTTTGAAATTAATTCAACCATTTACTTTAATGTTATGTAGAATATCGCCACGAAAACACAAGGAGAGAATCTTACGCGTGTTAAGGGTGCGTTCCTTTAATCAGACAAATTATGAAACCCAATTCTTAAACATTATCATCATCAGCAGCCGAAATTCGTCCACTGATAAACAAATGCCTCCCTCTTAGAAAGGTGGGGTTGCCATAATCCCTACGTTTGGCAAGTCTTGGGGATTGCAGTAGGTGGTAGGTAGCTAATAGAAAGACGCTGCTGCCCGCTGCTGTCTTGTTTTCCTTTAGTCGCCTCTTACGGCCACTCAACGGGTCTTTCTATTGGATTACTCTAACACGGAAACCCCAGGGATTCTTCACGATAAGATAATTAGTCGATCAATATGAGACTTCTACATTGACATTTGTATGAACATTGTCTGTAATAGCTTTGTACGATTGCTTTTCAAAAATTCTTCCTTCGAGCTAACATCGGAACTTTGCACAGACTACTAAATAATTGCTTATTAATTTAACAAAACCTTTTAATAAACCGTAAAGTTCCACTGATTGAGAAAGGGTCTCCTATATTCCTAGAGATTAAAGAACTTAGGCAATAATTTACTATGCGGGCCAAGTGCAGATTAGTGGATCAGACACACCATTTGAATAGTCTAGGGCATGCCTTGGTTAGAAAAAGGTATTTTTTTCAGCCTGAAGACGTCCACTGCTGAAAATGATAGGCCTGCCCCTTGCACCGCCACAATGAACGAAAATTAGCTAGTTGCATCCACCGGTTGCCTGCGATTTGCACAATGTCGTTAGTCCATCCAGTTAGTGGGAGGCCTGCCTACGCTGCATCTTCCGGTTTGTGGTAGCCACTCGAGAACCTTTCTTACTTAATGGTTATCGGTTCTTCTAAAACTATTAAAAAAAAACATCTAAAAAATACTACTATGCCACTATAGGAAAAAAAGCACCAAAATATAAACATCACATTTTTAATTCTCGTATTTCTCCTATTCTTTGATGCACAGGCTGTGGACATATCGTAAAATAATCAGTGCCCAAAATGTAGACCTTTTGTAAGTCGCAACAAGGAAACGCATCCCGACTTGAAAGTGTTACGCACATTATATGTATATAATTGATAATTAAAGTTGGTTCTGTCGTCTCAGAGGAGGATAATGGCGTGAGTACAAGGATATTAACGTTCTGGGTTGTCATATTATTTCTGTTTCTCGCAATTGCTTAGTAAAAAGCTTTGGATCGTATTTCTGAAAACCCTTATAAAATGCAGGTCTTATCGGACTACGACATTCTACCAATTTGACAGATCATTGGTCACAAGTATGGGCAAAGTGTTACCCTCAGCGAGTTCCGAGTGTTTCATTGTTTTGGAAACCACAACAACTTGAAACAAAATAGTCGACAAGAGGAGTTGGAAAACGAAAATTCCACTCCCTTCATTGCAAAACCAAAAACTATAAAAAAGTCAGGTGGACCGGCAAATGTTAGCATACCTGCGAGACACCACGAGTGAATGATTTGAGGGGCCTATATACAGAGTGTTAATAAAACCCTGTCCAATCGCTTTGGGTATTATCGGCGCTGCATTACAATCATACGTATATAGGTAACTAATTTGTTGAAATTGAATATAATATATAATAATATATCGTTTATTTCTTCTCACAAAAAATATGAACATATTTATGAATTACACAGTAAGCACATAATAGTCAAATATTTGTGAGAAGCTGGTGTCTGGGGTAGGCGTAAACCTGTATTACAGATCACCAGGTCCCCACCCAACGAACATAAGGCATTACAAATAATTTTATATGAAACATTTTTATATTTCTGTTCATACTTCACAGGTTTATGTGTGTTTTATATGCATATATTCAAAATATGTATGTGTGTGTGAGGTGTTTGTGTGGGTGTGTCTGTGTATGTGTCATAGAAATTTTTACGGGTTAAATGTTTTTGAAATTACATAATCCTAGTGAAGAAGGTTTTCTGTAAATACGTAGCTCAATTTTTGCAACCATTCAGTAACCACAATTATACATTTAATTTTTGGGAGTGAGTAGATGGATAAAACTCGATTTATTTTATTATAAAGATTACCGCTTTGATAACAAAAGAACCTGTGCGCAAAAGAAGTGCTAAATGCAGGTTGAGTACAGACTAAATCTTTTCTACGTTTATCTTTAATTTTGTTGTTCATATAACATTGATGTATGTTTTTTTAAAACAGTGTGAAGAATATAAAGCTGCCGAACAGTCAAAACCTCTGCCTGCTTATACAACTCACTTGTTGGGTGAAAGAATGGAAGGAACAAACTCACTTTCAATACAGCTCTTTGTGCCCTTTCGATGTTTAGAAAATGCGTTTTAAGGGCACCACCCCAGGAAGTAATACCATAGGTTAGTTGTGATTGACATAGTGCTAAATAGACAGTTTTTATAAGTTTTTTATCTGCAACACATCGTAAACTTTTAAATAAATATATAAGTTTACGTACTCTCGCAACTAGGAGGTCAATATGACAATGGAAGTTCAAATTTCGATCTATCATAATGCCAAGATATTTTATTGATGAGGTGGTTTGAAGCTTGCTACATGCACAGTGCGGATCGTCGAAATTATTACAAGTGTGGCAAATTAAATTCTGAAGTGTTTCTATATTTAATTTTTTTAGAGTAAAGGTAATATATTTAGTTTTGTCTACATTTATTGTGAGTATATTATCACGCAGCCACCTTGTCACTATGTTAAGCCCTAATTGAGCAAATGAAAATGTTTCATTCCACGTATTCCCACTAAAAACAAGTGCAGTGTCATCCGCAAAAGTTATGATTTTGCATTTGGGAATTTGTAATTGGCACAGATCGTTTATGTAAACCAGGAATAGTGTTGGACCCAGTATGCTTCCCTGGGGAACTCCAAATTGAACTTCAACTTCATCACTGACGAGGTTTTCAATTTTTACACATTGCGTTCGATGAGTTAAATAGCTTTCAAACAATTTTAGTTGGCGATCTCTAACTCCTAAGAGTTCAAGTTTTTTTACTAGAAT
The DNA here is from genome assembly GCA_911728495.1 of Furcula furcula. Lineage (NCBI taxonomy): Eukaryota > Metazoa > Arthropoda > Insecta > Lepidoptera > Notodontidae > Furcula > Furcula furcula. The sequence goes on from OU452245.1 coordinate 5,405,386, forward strand.
TGGAATAGAGACTGTGTCAAACGCCTTAGCCAGATCCAAGAAAACGGCTATAGTTTTCTTCTTGCTATCCAAATTATCAACAATGGTACTCGTCAGTTCATGCACTGCATCACTGGTTGATTTTCCTGATCTAAAACCGTGCTGTGCTGGTGATAAGAAATTGTTGTCCTCTACATATTTAACTAACCTCTTATTCATGATACGCTCGAGAATTTTAGATAGAGAAGAAAGGATGGAAATTGGTGTATAGTTGCTGACACAGTCTCTATCACCACTTTTATGAATCGGATATATTATATCCTTTAAATATTTTTCCTGATTGGTACCAGCAAAGCGAATATTCTCTATACAAATCATACAGGGGTTTTATAACAGCCTGTATTTACATTTATTGAATTGATCACACTTATAGAGGAACTAGCTGTAGCCCGCGGCTTCGCCCGCGTTTACTTTGTTACTCAATCGTGTTTTAAATTATGGATCGAGGTTTTTTAAAATATCGTTTACACTAATGTTGTTTTTTACTTACGCGAATTTTACACATTGAAATCAAACTACTTTTTACGGATTTAATCGTGGTTTATTTTAGCTTTTACTATCCTGACGTTTCGAATGCTTTGCAGTACCCATGGTCACGGGAGAACTGAGATGTTGAACGTCCTTATGTCACAATTATGCCGGTGTACCCTGAGGTCTTCTTAGTTATTATTGTTGGTCCGATCTTCGGACGATAAATTTCAATATTTTCATACTTTTATTAACCCTGATCTATTCAAGTATGTAGCCTGTTGTTCTTGATTATGCTGCGACGTGAAGCGGTGACGAGGGCGATAGAGGAATGTTGATCGTTCTTTAGGTGCTTTTCAATAAAAATGTTTATTTTACGTATGGAAAACAATGAATTTATTTTGTATAAAATTCAAATTAAAACAGATATGATGCGTTAGATGCGTTCGTAACGGCGAATCAAAGAGTAGTGTATGAATGAACGATGAATACGAATGAATGAGGTCTTGAATGATGAATTTTGAATGAGCTGCTCAGAAGACTATGAACATGCCGGGCACCTTGGAAGACTACTTCCAATGACAAATTCTTGACTCGTAGTTGCAAGGCGCCGCCTTACAATCCATCCTCACTGGTTGTGACGTGAAGCGGACAGATTTTGGAACAAGCACGCTGAATAGTGCCTGCTGCAGTGCGTATTTCAGCAACTCTCGAAACTCCATCTTTCCCAGGGTACACGCGTATTATTCTGCCTAATCTCCATCTGAATGGTGGGAGATTATCTTCCTTTATGATGACGAGGCTACCAATAACGATGTCTTCGCTGTTGGTCATCCACTTGGTCCGGCGTTGTAATTCTGACACGTATTCTTTCGACCAACGTGCCCAAAAGTGCTGCCTTATCTGTTCCACTTGTTTGTAGCGATCGAGACTTGTGGATTTGGTTGTTGTCAAATCTGCGCAAGCAGGCGCAGTCAACGGACGGCCTATGAGGAAGTGAGCTGGTGTAAGTGGAAGAAAATCGTTAGGATCGGTGGAAAGAGGGGACATAGGTCGGGAGTTCAAAATTGGTTCAATTTGACATAGTAAAGAAATATACTGTTCAAAAGTTAATTTGGCATTACCTACAACACGTCTTAAATGATACTTGCATGATTTGACTCCGGCTTCCCACAAACCACCAAAATGAGGAGCGTAAGGAGGTATGAAACTGAAATTAATATTGTTGCTATGAGCAAAATCTAATATGTCTGTAGGGTTCTCAAATATTACGGATAGCTCTTTTTGAGCTCCTACAAAATTCTTCCCGTTATCGGAAAACACTTGGTAAGGTTTACCACGTCGCGAGATAAAATGTTTGAATGCCAATATATAGTCCTGTGAGGACAAAGAACTTACTAATTCTAAATGCACGGCTCTAGTGGTAAAACAAACGAATAAACAAATATACGCTTTAGTGAGACGTGAACCTCTGCCCTTACGGTTCAGTACGAACACTGGCCCTGCATAATCCACACCACACCGCATGAATGGAAAGCTAGGTTCGAGACGTTCTGTTTTAGTTCGTCGAGTTACCCATAAGAGGGGTCAAGGTCTTTCCTTTCATGCGAGTGCAGGCGACGCACTTGTGCACCACTTGCCTGGCTAAGCTTCGTGCTCCCAGCACCCACCATCGATCACGCATGGTAGTCACAAGCAACTGGGGTCCAGCGTGAAGTAAACGTTTATGTTCATATGAGCACAAAAGCCACGTATATCGATGCTTATGACACAATAACATTGGATGTTTCTTATCGTATTTAAACTGAGAATTACTCAATCTACCTCCTACACGAATAATATAATTTTCATCTAAAAATATATTTAAACCGGATATCTTATTGATATGTTTACCACGTTTCGATTTTACCGGTAAATTATTTGTAAGTTTATGATATTCATCGCGAAATGACTGTTGTTGAACTAAACGCGTTAACATTTGTACTGATGCGTTAATCTCATCTGCCGATAAGAAACTGGTTCTGCGCGGCAATCCACTGCGCGATGCTCGAGCATTATGTATAAAACGCAGTACGTATGCACCGGTCCTTTGCAGACGATTAAAACAAGAAAACCTTTCAAAATTAAATATCATATCGGAACAGCTAGTGACTAAGCATACGGATTTGATTATATATTTGTGTGACTCTGTTTTGCACAAAATGTTTTTAACGAATGTGGTGGCCCAATACGGAGCCAACCTTGAAAGTGGAGTCCTTTCAAAATGATACTATTTCGAACTTTAAACGAATAGAAAGGATTATTTTGTTAAATATGTGGTAAATATTTGTAACAAAACATGAAAATAAACCTTTATGTTAGGTAATTAATGAATTGTAATGAAATTATTGAATTGTATTAATAAACTATGGTAATAAAATATTAAGCTACGCTATTACTATAAATATACCAGTTAGTATATAACCCTTGCAGGGTGAACAGTGCATCAAGAAATAATGCTATCTGAAGCCATGGTTGGCAATGTTGTTGTTGACAAGATGCCTAATACCGAATGTACGTAGTGACAGGTTGCTAGACCGTCTGCTACAGGCATTTCTTAACCTAATTCCCTAAGTCGACTTTTACGACATGCCCGGGACGAGAAGCAGCTGATACCTTCTATGTTTTTCTTTCACTCCCAGATCAGCGTGGAAGGCATAAATTAGATATTATGTTTTGTTCTGTGGTAATTTTTTTGATTCCCACTCTAAGGCAGAAAATGTTGCTACATGTGGATTTTCTCCCACAATTTCAGGGAATTGCTTGCATGGGATTCTAACAGAGAATTTGCCGTTTTGATCACGGGCAGTAGTCTCTAAGAATAACGTTTTGCATTGTCGTTCCTCGTCAGAGAGCATACGAGAGACGTTAGTTTCATCGAGTTCCCAGGACTTACTTAGTTGGGTATCGAGTTGAGTGTGATTACATTGCACCTGATTAGTGCATGTTTGTAAACGTTTATTCCTAACCGGACCGGATATAATCCAGCCTAACTTCGTATCTTGTAAACACGGACCGTTAGGAAGTTTAATTCTATTATTATTTAATAAATCCCAAAATATTTCAGCTCCCAACAACATTTCTACGTCAGATTCGAGAAAGTAAGTGGGATCGGAAAGTTGAATATGTTTAGGTATACTTATCGACTCACTATTAACGTTTATCGAAGGTAATTTCGAAGTGATGACTGGCAACACTAAACAATGCAACTCCGTATTATAGTCGCTTAATCTTGAACGCATTTTTACATTGCAAGTGTGGCTGGACTGGGAGATCGCCTGTCCTACGCCACAGACGTTTATTGTGGACTGTATTATAGGCATGTTTAATCGCTTGCATAATCCTTCCGTAATAAATGAGCTTTGGCTACCGTTATCCAGAAGTGCACGAACAGTGTGATATTTGTTGTCTGTATCGGCCACTTCGATGAGAGCTGTAGATAACAGAACCGGTTGTGCCTGCGACAAGCTAACAGAGAACGAATGCTTATTTGTACTGATGTTGTGATCAGCTGTTTTATTTACACAGTGCAAAACGGATGATTGTAATGTGTTTTGAGGGGATGAAGGTTGTGTTGTGTTTATATTTTCATGAGTGTCAATGTGAAGTAAGGTGTTGTGCTTTAAATTACATAATTTACATGCCCCAAAGACACAATCAGATGAGGTATGGCTACTTGTACGTAGACAATTGTCGCACATGCCTTTCTGTAATGCTGTCTTTAACCTATCTGATACTGACATGTTAAGGAATGTTGCACAAGAATACAAAGCATGATTGCCACTGCATAATTGACAAGTGCGGGTTGTACTGTTTTTATTTACTTGAACACCTGACTTCACTTTATTGTTATATTTTGAGCTAACATAGCTGTAAGTTTGTGGTACAGTAGATTGCCTCTTATGTTCGTATGAATGTTTTGAATCGCCTTTCGACTGAGTATGTGGAGTGTATTGTGTGTGTTTGTTGTGACCTGCATTTACCATGTCTAACATGTCTGCTCTGTTTCTCAAAAATGTTAGCAAATCTTCAAGTGTTAAACTAATTGAATTATCTTGCAATTTTGAAATTAATGTGCCCTTATATGTTTCCCATTCACGCTCTGTTGTCATGTCCAGTTTAGTAACAATTAAATAAATGATTAATGTGTCCCATGAGTCAGTAGGCTCATTTAGTGATTTAAGGGCTCTTAAATTGCGTAATATTGTGTCAATTAGTTTGCGAATCTGAACTGGAGACTCTTTATTAAGTGAGGGAATGGTAAACAGTGACTTTACATGGTTATGAATTAACAAACGGTTGTTATGGTATCTATTTTCAAGTAATTCCCAAGCATGAGTGTAATTAGGTGAAGTGAATTCTAGGGCACTAATAACTTGCAATGCAGATCCATGAAGTGACGATTTTAAATAATGAAACTTTTGGATAGAATTTAAATCTTTACGATCGTGGATCATTGTGATATAAACGTTTCTAAATTCTAACCATTGATCGTAGGAACCGTCAAAGGCAGGTAACTTTATTTGTGGCAACTGAACTAAATTATTGCTATCAATACTGAGTGTATTAGAATTATTCTTTTGCTCACCAAAGTCAACCAAGGATTTAGCTGTTGCTATTATCTCGTAATACTGACATTCAAACGTTTCCCTATATTCTAATTGTGATTCCAAATCTTCATCATCAATATAACGTTCAATTGTAGATTGAATGGCGTTAAATTCACTAAAGAAAATGGCTGCTGATTGAATTCGCATATCTATTTGCATTTTTAACACTGAATCTACACTGTTTTTAACAATTTTGCTTATGTAATTACTTAAAAGTGTTAAACGGCCTTTGATTGCACCGCGTTGCTTTTTCAAATCACTTAAATTAACCGATTGCGAATTACAAGGGGACTTTGATCTTGGCTTGCTATTAACGTTTAATCTTTCATCCTCAATCATTTTGGTAGTTTATAAAGAAGCAAAAGTACTCACAGTTCTGTTTGTAGGCAGGTTTTGTAGCTGAACTGCTACTGAAACGTATAAAAACCGATATTTAATGATATGAAACGAAATTTGGGAAGGAGTTTGACTGGATAGCCTAACCGTTTCTGGATGCTGGATTGGCTGTCTGTCCTCCGATTGCCTCGTCTGCTATCCTTACTCCGCGTCTTCAACGGTTCTGGTCCTGGTCTCAACGTATGATTCGGCTCCGAAGGTCCAAATGTTCTTGATTATGCTGCGACGTGAAGCGGTGACGAGGGCGATAGAGGAATGTTGATCGTTCTTTAGGTGCTTTTCAATAAAAATGTTTATTTTACGTATGGAAAACAATGAATTTATTTTGTATAAAATTCAAATTAAAACAGATATGATGCGTTAGATGCGTTCGTAACGGCGAATCAAAGAGTAGTGTATGAATGAACGATGAATACGAATGAATGAGGTCTTGAATGATGAATTTTGAATGAGCTGCTCAGAAGACTATGAACACCTGTATTTTTGCGTAAGCTATCATATCTTCAATTTCTTAAATATTTACTTCTTTATTTTAAAAGATACTGTACTTATTTGGCAATTCCATTAAAAAACACATGAGGGTGTTGTGGAAACCATTTGGTAACCCCCATTGGTAGATGCTTAGCGGTTGATTTTCGAAAAATGCTGGAAATAAGTTTATTCAACAGTTTTGTTTAGTTCATTCACTGAGTTTCGTTACCATAGTTGCATTATAGCATAAAATGGAGATCTTTCTTCACGCATTCTTTAGGGATTCTTATATGCTGTACATAAAATATGTCATGTGGCTGTAGGAATAAAATATTTTTTGGAAATCAATTGAACGCTTTTAGGGGTTAATTTATAAAAATGACATGGATTGCAATGTATCAATATGACGAATGTATCCGCAGTGTCATCAGTGGAGCATGAATTTTTTTTTCGTGTTTTATATCAAAAACCGTTAAATCAATTTTCAAAATAAATTTTCAAAATAAATGTGTTAGACATGTTTCTCAACTTTTTGATGAGTACAGTGACAAAGTTTCGTGTCTTTGAAAAAAATATTTTCTTACATACAAACTTTGGTACCTTATTTGTTCCACGGGTTGATTTTCAAATAAAACATTGCACACGATACACCAAAAAAAATGAACCGACTTCAACAACACTAAAAAGCATAAAATAATTTAAATGTTATTGAAGTTGATGTTGACGTACCTACTGTGTATATTTTCTTCAGGAACATTTTATCCGGTCCTAAAGAAATTTGCATGAAATCATTACAGTAGTTTACTCCCTTGAATAAAAAAAGAAAGAATCATCGAAATCGGTTCATATTTGTCAGAGTAGTGTAATGGAGAACATCAGTTTCCTAGTTTTTTAACCGACTTCAAAGAAGAAGGAGGTTCTCAATTTGTCTGTATATATTCTTTTTTTGTCCAAATAAATTTCTCCAAATCAATCATGGTTCTCCAGAAAGTTCTTATCCAGTTATGATAAAATTTATACATATTCATTACAGCGGTTCCTTCTTTCGCATAAAAAAGAATCATTGAAATTGATACATATTTGCCAGAGTTTGACCATTTTCGTCCTTAAAAAGCGATAAAAACATTTTTCTGAGTCACCTTTTTTATTTTTTCAGGAACTGCTTATTTGTAATATTTTATTTTTATGGGACACAATTAGTGGAGTGGCCTATCCGTACCAGAAACCTTTTTTCAAATCGGTTCATAATTGCCAGAGTCATGCATAGAAAAAAAATATGTACAGACAAATTAAGAACCTCCTCCTTTTTTGAAATCCGTTAAAAATGCTGAAAATTAGTTTGTTAAATTGTTGTGTTGAGTTTACTTACCGAGTTTCATGACTGTAGCTGTATTATAACTTAAATGGAAATCCTTCTGCATGCAAACTTTGAAACTAATGGTTTCATGTTTTTTTTTGAATTCATACTCAGAAAGCGTGCTATAACCCCGTCGAGGGTTGGTTTTCAAAACAAATGTGTCAGACGTGTCTTCTTTTGATGACTAAGTTTTGTGTGAGGGTGATGAAAAATATTTTTTTGCAAACTTTGATACCCTATTTGACCCGTTTGAGTTAGTCAGTTAGTTTGGGTTGATTTCCGAAAAATGCAGAAAATTTGTTTGTTGTTATGTTGAGTTTATTTAATAAGTTTTGTGACTGTAGCAACATTATAGCTAAAATGAAAATCCTTCTTCATGCAAACTTTGCAACCTTATAAAATGACCTTAGGGATTGTATTTTGAAGAATGCCTGAAATAACTTTCTTAAATTATTGTGTGCAATGCATAAAATAAGTCCTGTGACTGTAGGACAAAAAAATATTTTTTGTACCCAATTAGACCCTTTTAGGGGTTGATTTTCAAAATAATTGAATTGCTTTAACTTTTTCAATTTATTCACAAAGTTTCATCAGTGCAGCATGATTTTATTTCCGCGCTTGATTCTCAAAAACCATGCCACAACCCCTTAAAGGATCGATTTAAAAAAATAATGTGATACACGTGTTTTTTTATCATCATCAGCCGGAAGACGTCCACTGCTGAACATAGGCCTCCCCCTTAGAACGCCACAATGAACGACAATTGGCTATTTGCATCCATCGGTTACCTGCGACGCGCACAATGTCGTCTGTCCACCTAGTGGGAGGCCTGCCAACGCTGCGTCTTCCGGTTCGTGGTCGCCACTCGAGAACCTTTCTTCCCCAGCGGTTATCGGTTCTTCGAGCGATGTGGCCTGCCCATTGCCACTTCAACTTGCAGATTCTGAGAGCTATGACGGTGACCTTAGTTCTTCGGCGGATCTCCACATTTCGGATTCTGTCGCGCAAAGAAACTCCGTGCATAGCTCTCTCCATGGCTCGTTGTGTGACTCTGAACTTTAGTGTTTTTTTATCAGTACACTGAAAATTGTTTCGTGTCCATGCGATGTTTTTTTTTCCATGGTAACTTTGATACCCCATTTGGCCCACTTAGGGACTGATTTTTGAAAAATGGTGAATATAAGTTTGTTAAATTGTTTTTTTGAGTCTATGTACCGAGTTTCGTTACTTTAGATGCATTATAACATTCAATGGAAATCGTTTTACGTGTAAATTTTCCTACCCCATTACCATAAGCTTACCATAACCCCATGACCTTAGGGGTTAATAATAATAATAATACCAGCCCTTGTTTATGTCCCACTGCTGGGCACGGGCCTCCCTTCAAGTTGAAGGGGCTATAGGCCATAGTCCACCACGCTGGCCAAGTGCGGGTTGGCGGACTTCACACGTCTTTCGAAAGCTAGTTAGGCTTCCTCAGACATGCAGGTTTCATCACGATGTTTTCCTTCACCGAAAGTTAGTAACAATCGCACAAAGACGATTGGCACATGATTAATTAAATAAATCAGAGGTGCGAGCCGGGGTTCGGACCTGCGCACCTTGTTTCCAAGGCAAGCGCTCGCCCACTGAGCTGTTACAGCCTCCAGCCTTAGGGGTTATTATTCGTTAAATGCCGGAAATGGGTTTCTTAGATTCTTGTGTGCAATACATAAATTAAGTCTTATGACTTCAGGTCGAAAAACATTTTTGGACCCCAATTGAACCCCTTTAGGAGTTGATTTTCAAAAACTATTTACACATGGATTGCTTTAGTTTGATTAATGTATTCGCAAAGTTTCATCAATGCAGCATAATATTTTTCCGTGGTTCACACTTAAAAACCATACTAAAACACCTTTAAGGGTCGATTTTCAAAAAGTTGTGATACACGTATTTCTTCATTTGTTTTGTTTACTACGTTGACAAAATTGTGAATGTGTGGTGAAAAAAAATGTTTTCCATACAAACTGAGATCCTATTTGACGCACTTAGGGGTTGACTATCGAAAAATGCTGAAAATTAGTTAATTCAATTTTTGTATTGAGTTTATGTACCGAGTTTCGTTACTCTAGCGTTATTATAACATTAAATGGAAATCGTTCTACGTGTAAACTTTACAACCCCATTAAATGATCATAGGGGTTGTTTTTGCAAAATACCGGATATAGGTTTCTTAGATTCTTGTGTGCAATACATAAATTAAGTCTTATGACTGTGGGTCGAAAATCATTTTTGGATCCCCATTGGACCCCTTTAAGAGTTGATTTTCAAAAAATGATTATTTATACAATCATTGCTTTAGTTTGATAATGTATTCACAAAGTTTCATCAATGCAGCATTATATTTTTTTTCCGCGTTTCATACTCAAAAACCATGCTAACACCCCTTTACGGGTCGAATTTGAAAAAGATGTGATACATGTGTTTCTTAATTTCTTTGGCTTAGTTCATTGACAAAATTTCAAATCCGTATGCTGAAAAAAAAATTCCATACTAACTTTGGGAGCCCATTTGACCCACTTAGGGGTTGATTTTACAAAAATTCTCAAAATTAGTTTGTTCAATTGTTGTGTTGAGTTTATTTACCGAGTTTCGTTATTCTAGCTGCATCATAGCATGAAATGGAAATCCTTCTTTGTGCAAACTTTGCAACCCCTTGATATGACCTTAGGGGTTGTTTTTCGAAAAATGCCTGAAATAGGTTTCTTAGATTCTTGTGTACAATATATAAAATAAGTCTTATGACTGTAGGTCGAAAAACATATTTTGGACCCCAATTGGACCCATTTCGGAGTTGATCTCAAAACATGATTATTTACACATAGATTGCTATAATTTGATAAATATATTTGCAAAGTTTCATCAATGCAGTAAGTATGTTTTTTTTTACATTGTGTACTCAAAAACCATGTTAAAACCCCTTTAAGGATCGATTTTCAAAAAGTTGTAATATACGTGTTTCCTTATTTCTTTTGTTCAGTACTGTAACAAAGTTTTATTTGCGTATGACGAAAAAAAAATTTTTTTCATACAAACTTTGGGAGCCCATTTGACCCACTTAGGGGTTGATTTTACGAAAATTCTCAAAATTATATTTTTCAATTGTTATGATGAGTTTATTTACCGAGTTTTGTTACTCTATAGCTGCATCATAGATGAAATGGGAATCCTTCTTTGTGGAAACTTTGAAACCCCATTAAATGACCTTAGGGGTAGTTTTTCAAAAAAATGCCGAAATTAAGTTTCTTAGATTCTTGTGTGCAATATATAAACTAAGTCTTACGACTGTAGGTCGAGAAACATTTTTTGGACCCCAATTGGACCCCTTTAGGAGATGATTTTCAAAAAATGATTATTTGCACTTGGATTGCTATAATATGATTAATATATTCGCAAAGTTTCAGCAATACAGTATGATTTTTTTTTCCGCATTGCATACTCAAAAACGATGCTAAAACCCCTTTAAGGGTCGATTTTCAAAAAGTGTGATACACGTGTTTCTTTATTTATTTTGTTTAGTACACTGACAAAGTTTCATGTCCGTGTCACGAAAAAAATATATTTTTCCATACAAACTTTGGGAGCCCATTTGACCCCCTTAGGTATGGAATTTCGAAAAATCCGTTCTTATTGTTCACCTAGACTATTTGAATAATGTTGGTTCCAAATTTCAAGATTGTACGTTATATGGTTTTTGCTGTATCGTGATTCCTAGAAAACACCCTGCTCTTTTATTAATATAGATACATAAGTAAACGAAGCAAGTAAAAGTTTGCGCCTATTATATTCTGTCCCGCAATGTAAGTTAAGGTCTGATGAAACTAATCGCATCGATTATGGAATTTGTTATGGTACTATAATTTTATTTGATTGGAACATGCATTTGATTAAAGTAACAAACAAGATTGTAATTTATTTTCCCACATAATTTTACTTTTAACAGATACTCACAGACTAGACAGAATTCAGTAGATATAAGGAACCCTGAAAACAAGTGATTTGCATTCACAGGGCGGCGTGTTTCCAATTAGCATATTTGGATCACAGTGGCTTCTTGTCTACTGATGGACTGATTTACATACTGTACAGAGTACAGATGTTTGATAAAGGAACAGCTTGGGCCATAAATTTTAGAAACCGTGCAAAAATGTATATCTTTTATAATTGTACCTATATCTTTTGTAACTGTGTCCTTTAAACTAACTCTACAACAAACAAGCAAGGTATTAAAGTTGTTGTATTAATATCATTGAAATTATTAAAGTTATGGTGCTTTGTCTAAAAACATTAGTAAGTGAAAAAATTAAAAATAATAAGTGTGTTATCCACGACTAAGATAACGTACCTACTTACATAATTCACTTTACATACGAAAATAAAAAATAATTTAGTACTAAAATTGTGTCTGTAAAATTTTCCGAAGCTTAATTTACCGCATGTAATCATTTGGCAACAGACTAACCCATTTTTTTTCAACAAGGGGCGTACGATGTTATCTGTTTAAAGGTTAAAATAGATGAATTAAAGGTCCCAGTACGGAATGAGAAAAAGATAATCAGTACAAATGCTAAACAGCTAGAAAAAAGTAACTTTATACTGATAAATAAGCTGATTGATAGAGATTGCACTGAGATTTCTTTTGTAAATACTGAAATGTATAAAACTACTGACTGTTGAACTGAGATAATGGAACAAGAATTAATCATTTACAGCCTTACTTATAAAAATCTACTAATCACCGTCTTAGCAACTAAATAACTACTTACTACATAACTCCTTCATAAGCAGTTTTATATTTTCTACTTAAAAACGTTGCATAAGAGCGACATAACTAATGAACAGTTAATAAGGCAAAACATATTTTACTCTGTCAATACCGCCACGTGTTGTCAGCTTGAAATATTCCGTCTTGACCTAAAACTTGGTAAAATGGCAACATTTTGTAATTCAATTCGACAAATAGAAAGCTAGGTTGTCAAATTCAAATTTGGAAGCATAGAACACAAATCAGTATTATAGAAAGCTTATTTTCAAGTAAGAACCGTAGGCACCGGTAAGAACATGAAATTACATAAATATTAGGTACATGACAATAGGTACTATACCGTCAGCTATATTTATCGACATTTGAAAGAAAGAATAATTTATTTGTGACACACAATTAAAAATCAAAACAAATAGAACAAAAAAAGCAAAAAATCTATATTAATAAAAGAGCAGGGTGTTTTCTAGGAATCACGATACAGGAAAAACCATATAACGTACAATCTTGAAATTTGGAATCAACATTATTCAAATGGTCTAGGTGAACAATAAGAACGGATTTTTCGAAATTCCATACCTAAGTGGGTCAAATGGGCTCCCAAAGTTTGTATGAAAAAAAAATTTTTTTTCGTCACACGTAGATGAAACTTTGTCAGTGTACTAACCAAAAGAAATAAAGAAACACGTGTATCACACTTTTTGAAAATCGACCCTTATAGGGATTTTAGCCTGGTATTTAAGTATGAAACGCGAAAAAAAAAAACATACTGCATTGCTGAAACTTTGCGAATACATTTATCAAATTATAGCAATCCATGTGCAAATAATAATTTTTTGAAAATCAACTCCTAAAGGGGTCCAATTGGGGTCCAAAAAATGTTTCTCGACCTACAGTCATAAAACTTAGTTTATATATTCCACACAAGAATCTAAGAAACCTATTTCCAGCATTTTTCGAAAAACTACCCCTAAGGATTTTTAATGGGGTTTCAAAGTTTGCACAAAGAAGGATTTCCATTTCACCCTATGATGCAGCTAGAGTAATGAAACTCTGTAAATAAACTCGACATAACAATTGAAAAAACTAATTTTGAGCATTTTTGAAAAATCAACCCCTAAGTGGGTCAAATGGGCTCCCAAAGTTTGTATGGAAAAAAAAATTTTTTCGTCACACGGTAACGAAACTTTGTTAGAGTACTGAGCAAAAGAAATAAAGAAACACGTGTATTACAACTTTTTGAAAATCGACCCTTAAAGGGGTTTTAACATGGTTTTTGAGGTTGAAACGTGAAAAAAAGCAATGATGAAATTCTTACTGCAATGATGAAAATTGGCGAATATATTTATCAAATTATAGAAATCCATGTGTAAATATGATGTTTTGAGAATCAACTCCGAAATTGGTCCAATTGGGGTCCAAAACATGTTTTTCGACCTAAGTCATAAGACTTAGTTTATATATTGTACACAAGAAATAAAGAAACCTATTTCCGTCATTTTTCTTAAAACAACCCCTAAGGTCATATCAAGGGGTTGGAAAGTTTGCACAAAGACTAATTTCCATTTCATGCTATGATGCAGCTAGAGTAACGAAACTCAATAAATAAACTCAACACAGTAATTAAACAAACTAATTTTGAGATAAAATTCATACTGCATTGACGAAACTTTGCGAATACATTTATCAAACTAAAGCAATTCCTTCAGGGGTCCAATTGCGGTCCAATAGATGTTTTTCAACCTACAGCCATAAGACTTAATATATATACATTGCACACGAGAATCTAAGAAACCCATTTCCGGCATTTAGCGAAAAATAACCCCTAAAGTCATATGATGGGGTTCGAAAGTTTACACGTAGAACGATTTCCAATGAATGCTATAATGCAGCTGGAGTAACGAAACGCGGCATTTAAACTCGACACCACTATTTAACAAACAAAGTTTCAGCATTTTTCGAAAATCAACCACTAAGTGGGGTCAAATGGGTTATCAGTTACTATAGATTTTTTTATTTTATCGCATGGACACGAATCTTTGTCAATGTACTGATAAAAATTAATTGAGAAACACGTGTATCACATTATATTTTTTAAATCAACCCTTGAAGGGGTTTTGGCATGTTTTGTGAATATCAAATGTGGAAAGAAAATATTGCTGCACTGATGAAACTTTGTGAATAAATTCATCAAGTTAAAGCAATTAATTTTGAAAATCAACCCCCAATAAGGGTCCAATTGGGTCCAAAGCATGTTTTTTGTCCTATAATCACAGAAATTATTATGTGCATTGCACCCAAGAATCTAAGAAACCTATTTCGTGCATACTTAGAAAAACACCTGCTAAGGTCGTTTTATGGGGTTGCAAAGTTTGCATGAAGAAGGATTTTCATTTATGCTATAATGGCGCTACAGTCACAAATGTGTTTTGAAAATCAACCCTTGACGGGGTTTTAGCACAATATTTGAGTATGAATGCGGAAAAAAATCATGCTGCACTGATGCATTCATCAAATTAGATAAATCCATGTGTAAAAAATATTTTTTGAATTAACCCCTAAAAGGGTTTAAATCATGTTTTTTTTTACCCTACGATCACAAAATTTATTTTATGTATTGCATATAAGAATCTAAGAAACCTGATTCCGGCATTCATCGAAAAACAGCCCCTAAGGCCAATTAATGATTTCAAAGTTTGGATGCATAAGGATTTTCATTTAGGCTTATTTATGCAGCTACAGTCTCGAAACTCGGTGAATAAACTCAACACAACAATTTAATAAACTAATTTTCAGCATTTATCGTATATCAACCCGTGGGATACATGAGGTATCAAGTTTGTATGTAATTTTTTTTTCTTCGACACGAATCTTTTGTCAGTCTACTCATCATAATAAATTGAGAAACACGTCTAACACATTTGTATTAAAAATCAACCCTTGACGGGGTTTTAGCACGGTTATTGAGCAAGATTCGCGAAAAAAAATTCATGCTGCACTGCTGACTGACACTTTGCTTTGATGACATGTTTTTAAATTAACCCCTAAAAGCGTTCAATTGAGGTCCAAAAAATATTTTATTCCTAGAGTCACATGACATACAAGAACCATGTATGTATTGCATACAAGAATCTAAGAACCCGTTTCCGGCATTCTTCGAAAGATCCCTAATGTTTGCGTGAAGAAAGACCTCCATTTAATGCTATAATGCAACTATGGTAACGAAACTCAGTGAATGAACTAATTTCCAGCATTTTTTGAAAATTAACCGCTATGGGCATTGGTAAATAGCAATGGGATTACTAAATGGATTCCACTTAACAACCTCATAAGTTTTTAAATGGAATTGCAAAATATGTACAGTATGTTTTTGTATTTAATGTTAACAGCGCAGTTACAGTCATGGTTTTTTTTTTTAAATAAAGTATTAAACATTTAAGAAATATGAGCTATGATAGCTTACATAAAAAGAAATACAGGCTACATACTTGATACCTTGATCAGGGTTAATAAAAATGTAAACAATATTGAAATCGATCGTCCGAAGATCGGACCAACAATAATAACTAAGAAGACTTGACTTGGGTACACAGCATAATTGTGACATAAGGGCGTTCAACATCTCAGTCCTCCCTTGACCATGGGTGCTGCAAAGCATTAGAAACGTCGGGATAGTAAAATCTAAAAGAAACCGCGATTAAATCCGTAAAAGTAGTTTGATTTCAATGTGTAGCATTCGCGTAAATAAAAGACAACATTAGTGTAAACAATATTTTATAAAACCCCGATCCATAATTCAAAACACGTTTGAGTAACAAAGTCAACGCGGGCGAAGCCGCGGGCTCTAGCTAGTAAATAAATAAAAATAGACATAAGTAAGTAGTTAGTTACATACTTTAACAAAAATGTGCGTCTCAAAATAATTCCAACTCAGCAAAAATGCTGGTCGTACACACAACCAACAGTGATCTTCCGTTTTCGTTGTTTCGTCGGGTCGTTTCGTCCGTGTCCGTTTCAGCGCTGATTTGAGCTTGTGACAGGTCAAACCTATCACTACTTATCACTTACGTATCAATATAACTCTTATAGTATAACTTTAAATAGTTCAATTCACTTGCCCTCTCAGAGTAAAATCTGCCTACACTTTGTTTAAGGGAACCATAGACAAACGCGTACTCTATTCTTAATATATAAACTCTATGCATCGATCGATACAAATTACAATGCAAGTGCAACTGACTGAATCAGCTGATAGAGAACCGCCATATTGTTACATAACGTGCTAGTAAGCTTCTAAACAAGGGTCGGCCGTTGTTTAATTTGACAGCTACTTTAGCAAGCTGTTATGCAACATATTATGGATAAACATCGTTTATAAGTAAAAAATATTTTTAAATAGCTATTAAGTGTTGCATAAAATTTAACCATCGTTTATAAGTAAGGCTGTTAAATATTAACCAAGTATTTGACTCGTAGGGACTGTAAAATGTGATAGGTGTAATAAATAGAACTGTTCCTTTTTAGTAACATTCGTTTCATCATCATCATCATCATCATCAGCCGGAAGACGTCCACTGCTGAACATAGGCCTCCCCCTTAGAACGCCACAATGAACGACAATTGGCTATTTGCATCCACCGGTTACCTGCGACGCGCACAATGTCGTCTGTCCACCTAGTGGGAGGCCTGCCAACGCTGCGTCTTCCGGTTCGTGGTCGCCACTCGAGAACCTTTCTTCCCCAACGGTTATCGGTTCTTCGAGCGATGTGGCCTGCCCATTGCCACTTCAACTTGCAGATTCTGAGAGCTATGTCGGTGACCTTAGTTCTTCGGCGAATCTCCACATTTCGGATTCTGTCGCGCAAAGAAACTCCGAGCATAGCTCTCTCCATGGTTCGTTGTGTGACTCTGAACTTTTCTAAAAGGCCAGGTAAGATTCGTTTACACTTCCAGAATAAACGCTACGACAGACAAGAAGATATTATGTATCAAATGGCTCGGAAACTTCCAAAATGTCTTACAATTTGATTTAATAGACATTAATCCCAAGTCTTTGTTGAAGAACTTTAACATCAGGCCGCCGATCCTTTCATTTCGACCGTAGCTTTGTCCTCTTTCGACAAGAATTTGCATATTAATTTCTCGCCTTACAAAGCTCTGATAGGCCATGCTATTGGTATTCAATCTTAGGAGTATCAAAGATTAGGTTTCGAATAGGGTTGTCTGCGATAACCCCATATAGCTTATAGCGCGTGTGTGTGTTTGTGACTTTGTGTTAGAAGTGACAAAGGGTATTTTTCATTGAGTTATATACATAGTTGTATACTTCTTTCCCTCTACGTCGCTTCTCGTGAAGCCTCATGAAGGGTTTTGCTTCATTACCATCACGCCGCGCCTCAACATCTACATCAAGCTTGATACCAGAAACATGTAGTAAAGGTTTTTCTTGTTTTAACTATTGCGGTTCCAGCCACGGATTTATCACTAATTATTCAGGTGTGATCACGGTTAAAATAGCTTATGTTGAGCAAAAAACGGTGTGTATTTAGCATTTAGTAATAGCGATTGAATCGACAATCCTAAACCCGCATCCTGCCAAACAGTTTTTATCCAAGGTTGATTGATGGCGTTCTGGTATCGTGTAGTGAGACAGACTTAATACATAGATCTGACACATCTTATTTTGGTCCCGCCATTCTGTGCTAATTTCAGCTTCAACGAGAGATTAAATGCGTATTGAGGTACAGATTTATCGCCTTCATTAATACTGGTCTAGAGTATAAATAAAATATTCTCTTTCTTTATGTCGATCAATGCAAGTGTCCCTGATATCTTATTATGTTTCAATTATGGGTCAATAAATAAGTCATTAAAATTTCTTGAAAAATCAAACTGCTAATGAATTACACTCTTAATCAATGAATTAATTGAATGGCTTTAGAATTTTACTTACATTAATATAATTAATTTAACCAAAGAAAAATAATAAAAATTTCTACAATTTCTTTTTTACGCGAATTATACATACATACATACATATAGTCACGCCTTTTTCCCGTAGGGGTAGGCAGAGCCCATGGGCCGCTTTTCGCCCCCGTGAGAAACAAGACGTGATGGGTGGCGAACCACATCGCCGCCATTTTGGTTAGTTAAATTATTTATGACCAACGACTACGTTCTCACGAATAACAAGGGAAAGGGAAGGATTCTTCTTCTCAGTCGTTACACTTTTGACAGAGTGGTCGTGGTTGTCATGAGAGTGGTGGTAGCACGCCTGACAATTCGGCGCCAATCCTCCCTCACTGCCGCCTTTCTGGCGCATTGATGCACTGCACCGCCAATGCACTCTTTTATTTGATCGGTCCATCGCATGGGTGATCTCCCGCGGGCTCTGATGCCTTCTATTTTTCCCTCTATGACAAGGCGCTCGATGGAAATGCCATCTCTTCGCGAAACATGTCCAAAGAATGACAGGATGCGAGACTGAACAATTGACGACAGACGCTGCTCGATGGCGAGTTCCTGTAGTATGGACTGATTCGTTCTGAATTCAGTCCATGACACTCCCAGCATTCTTCGCCAGCACCACATTTCGAGAGCGTTTATTTTCTTTTTATCTGTCTCTCTAAGTGTCCATGTCTCAGCAGCGTAGAGGAATATAGGGAATACCAATGTTCTAACGAGACGGATCTTTGTGGTTTTAGTTATATTGCGGTCTTTATCTCATCTGTGCATCCTCCGCTATTTGAGATCAATGCCCCCAAATAGGTGTATGATTGGACCACATCACAGTCTGCTATTCTTGTTACCTCTGGCATGTTGTTATGAACTCGGTCAACAATCATGATCTTCGTTTTGTCTCGATTAATTTTAAGCCCGAACTCTAGACTGACGCTTTCCATTCTTCCTAGAAGTTCCTCAATTTCACGAGCGCTTGTCGCGAAGAGGGTAGTGTCATCTGCATACCTTAGGTTAGAAATCTTCAGGCCTCCCACAGTAACACCATCCGTCCAGTTCTCTAGAGTAATTCTCATTATAAGCTCAGTATAGATGTTAAATACGAGCGGAGATATGATACAACACTGTCGAACTCCCGCGGTAGGGCAAAAATCTTCTGAGTATATGTTGTCTGCTCTAAGACATGCCGTTCCTGTTTCATAGAGCTGTCTCAAAAGATATATTAGATGTTTTGGAAGGGAAGGATAGGTGGTGTAAAAAGGAAATAGGAAAAGTAGGATATTACCACCCAGGAGGGCAAGGGATGGGACAGTAATACTATACTAATATAGTAAACTACCGGACAGGTAAGTTGGGATGAGTATCCCATGACTGTTAGTTACATATGTACGTGAATTATTAGTTACATAATTACGTAATATCACAATTAAAGACAGCACAGCAGATAAATTAATTGGAATATAAGCTATCGGGGAACCAACACGTTTCTCCATACCCTCGTCAAGGTGCACATTTGACGTTTTAAATTACCTTTTACCGCGGTAAATTTGACCCGTCTCCCTCGAACAATCTAATTTGTCGTCAAACACAAGTTTCTGTAAAATGTTCAGTGATGGGGGAAATGTCGAATCATTTTCTGTTGTCGATTTAAATCCACGCTCAGAATCACTCTTTTATCTTATGTCGGAACAGTTACTGTTGTGTTAAATCCACGATCTGAGTCACTTTCCAAACTAATTGTAGATCCGACCCTGCCGAATAAAATATGCCTACTTAGATAATATTAATTTACAACAAATATTTATTTTATTCTTTATTGCAGGTAGTTCGTTGCCCTGTCTTCTAAATAAAAATATATGAAGACACCACGGAGCGGGAGGCCGGTAGTATAATTTTAATCAATTATCGACCAACACTGATCCTAAATTTCACATCTCTAATTGTTACGTAACACGCCTGCTCAGAACATCAAAGGGACATTCGTGGGCCTATATAAAGAACAAGTTATTAGTTTAACTAGAATATAAAGTATCGACGTATTTGGGACAAGTTTGAGTTTTCTGAGAGAATTTCCAATGTTCCAAAAAGGTTAATTTAGTATTGGGACACATTTCAAATCATCTCAAACATTTGCTTGGATATCAAATTCATTAATAATATAATTGTGTAGGTTTCTTTATCGTTGGTTTAGGTTAGCGGCACAAGTTGAGAGAGCTGGAAGAATTTTCACCGAAAATAACGACACTTATAAAATGCTCATAACGATCTTCCTCAACCTTACTACATTCCTTCTATTATTCTATAAACTCGAAACTGGTGCTATCATCTGTGCCTATTATGATTACTATCCCTTTGGCCTTTTAGTTTGATGTATTTTCGTCGTATTATTTTTTCTCTCTTACTTAATTTTGATCTTTTGAACGGCGGGACACACTGTCGCTGATGCTGATCTAATTATAATAAGACAAACCCTCTTAAAAAAAAGTGAAAATATGACACTGAGTTTCTTGCCGGATCTTCTCAGTTGAGGCCGCATTGTGATCCGGTGGTGGGGATTATGGTAACCAACCCCCTCTACATCCAAGTTGGAGGCCTATGTTCAGCAGTGGGCGACTAATGATGATGAAGGATGATTTAATTTTCAGATGGCGTGTCGCCATGTGTGAAGATATATTTATCATATAAGTTTTGACAGATAACGAAGACAGTCCAATTACAGTTTTCTCACGTACCATATAAAACAAGTAAAATGCTCTGCTTTGATAGTTACCGCTAGAGGCGCTGGTGATGATATTTATGTAAAAAAACTGAATAGATTTTGATCGTTATCGTTCAACTATCAAACTCGAGCTAGACTCCAAGTACTTGTGAGAACAAACTAAAGTTCGCAACAACTCGACCCCGTTTCAATAACAGCGATCGAAATTAAAATTTTCGCTCAGAATTTATGAAGTAGCCGCTGAACTAAAACACTACAAGTCTTGAATAAGTCGAGCTGACATGACCCTTACTATTGTATCGAGTATTTTTTAAATTAATACTCAATTCTGAATATTAGTATTGTAGTGTGTCAACCTACTTATTTTTATGCATATTTATATATAAGCTATGTAACATCCGACAAAAGAGCCAGATTATAATTGAGAACAGTCTTCATTAATACAATTCCCAACAACTCAAAGAAGAGAATCAAGTTTAGCGAACAAAATATAGATCCAAATTTCGTATTATCGTATTTGAAGACAACACTATCCATTGTCACATAAACAAATGTAGTGTACATGAAATATGTAATTTTATTGAATGTCACTAGACGACATCCCTTTGGTTTTCCAAACATTGCTTTCAATTCGTTTGGACGTGAACCACGTCCGACTATCAATGTCAGAACCGTAAGCACCTATTTGGAAATACTCTAAACAAACCGTGCATGTATAACTACTCATAAATTTTGTTGCTTTTTAGGTTTAACTACGTTACGCTGATGGTAACGCAACTCTGTGACAAGTGCGTGACCGCGATAGTATAACCATGTATCATGCTGGAGTACCTCAACGAATATCGTAGTCAAGGATATTCGGAGTTTGTCCTTCTACGAGTACTATAAGTATGTATATTAAATCTTTATATTAGTAACTATCTTTATATTAGCAAGACGTTTGTCTGATGGAAAGCAACATGCCTGCCTTAAGCCAGCTGTTTTCATTGCTACTCTTCAGCAGAGATATTAGTTGCTTGCGACTTACTAGGCATTATCGAATAACAACAGTACCGTTTATAAGTCAAAGCCAAGTTTCATGGCGGAATGAGTGAAGTTTAATTTGGGGTGCTGAAGCGAATGCTTCCGAGTGCATCGAGTGCTTTCTATTTTGCACCGGCTCTATAATGTCGGCACGGACTTTTAATCTGTTTCTCTTTCACTTTAAATTATATTTATGTAGTGTTCTTACTTCTTAGATTAGTTTAGGAATGAGTTTAGAGCTGGTTGTTAGCTGTTTATTATGATATTATCATACAGAGCTTAAGTAAATGTAGTTTAATTAAAATTTATCTTATAGAAATAATTTGGAGTATTATGTGCTACGATTATCCGAGTCACTCGACTCGAGACAGACAACCAAAACAATCCTGGTTTGTATTTGAGCAAAAGCGAAAAAAGCCTTATATGTTGTGGTCCCCATCGTTTGGCCATACGTCCTATTTCATGAGTCATGACTTACCGTTGAAACCATTGAGTTATATGTTGTACGTAAGTACATAACACCTCAATGCTTGAAATTAATTTTATATTCTTAAAGAGAAAAGTCCTAAGAATTAATTAATCAATGAAAAATTGTATTTGTAAATAACCTTGTATAATAAGTACTAGAATACCATTTTTCTTGGATATAAATTCCGTCACTTGCTTTCTATATCATTAATACAATCCTCCGTGACCCACCATACACAATGGTTAGTTAATGGGGGACCATTAAATGTATTGTTCTGTAGATCGTTGGCTACACGAATGTTTTGCATACATTTTGCATTGATGTAGATCAAAGTTCAGTTTCTGGTTTCTGTGTGCATAGGAGCTATATATAGATCTATATATAAAAAAAGATTTTCCAGGTTCTGGTTTTCCATGCCGTAACTATGCCAAAGTTAAGTCAAAATATCTTTATTTTTATTATTTATAGGCATACAAAAAACATTTCTATCAAACTACCAGCGGGTTGTAAGATGGCTGCTACTGAGAAGATCCGGTAAGAAACTCGGCGGAGTTGACTTTTTTACGATTTTTCGTTATGCACTTTTATTCATAATTATTTAACAGAAAAGTGAGAATTCACTATGCAAATGAAATAAGAAACTAAGCCGAATATCTTTAAAGGTCCATATGCAGTTGGTTCGCCTGAAACAACATACTAACGCTACAATTTGTCACATAGCGTTTTAATTACTAGCAGAGCTGTGTTATGTAAACGAAGTACGACGGTAATATGGAAGAACTAGAAGAGACTTTTGTTTTTAACGATTGGTACGACGTACGGAAGCCTAACCCCACATCTCAAATGCTTCCAACCTTTCTGTGTTAAGATCCATGTCTCACTGCCATACAAAGCGATGCTCAAAATATAGGTTTTAATGAGCCGTTTTTTTATAGCAGTTGCTATCCTGGCTTTGACCAAATGTTTCAGGTCTTCTTAATCAAACATAATTCGCGCTATAATCCATTAAAGTAGTTTTATTTCGACTTTTTCATTTACTTGGTGACGATACAATAATGATGTTCGCCTGATAGCAAGCGATATGCTTGTCTAAAGACAACTGCACAGACACCCGAGATATAAGTTGTTAATTCTATTGTGTCCAGTAATTACACCAGCTACAGTGCCCTTCCCGCCGGAACACAGCAATGATTACACACTGTTGCTTGGCGGCAGAATATCTGACACTGCGGTGGTACCTACCTGGACGGTTTCTTGCACAAGGGACCTACCACCTAGTTAACTAGAAGATTCATGTCTATCTTCTCTATTGTATTTTATCTTTGTATGAAGTTTTCCAGCTTCTAAGGGCTGTACTGACGTGTATTTACTTTCATTAAGACTGCTTTTATAAGTAAACCTCAAGAGGTCACGAGATAATTAATTAGCTGCCATTGTATACAGATAAATGAGATATCACGGGATTCTGGCGGCCATAAAAAATGTATAAATAGGTACTCAAAAGTAAAAGCCATTTTTATTCAGGCCTTATTCAATATTTGCAATTAATTTATATTAAGTAAGGCAGTTCAACTGTTTTCCAAGGAATTGAAGGATTCTCAGCCTTGCGCCCGGGGCTCTAAATAACGAGCTACCTTCGAAGTCGCTAGACATTTTTGTGTGTGGGCCTTATACGTCCATCGGGTACCTACAGCAGCAAATCGACGGCGACCCCCACCCGGTTGCGAACCCCAGTCCCCGTGTGCACTGTGTTGGTTCCCAGGGGGATATAATTCGTGCCAAAGCGGCGGGCACCGAGGTTAGGCACTGAGTGTTACTTGGAGCAGATCCCACGTCCCCCCCACACGTGTCAATGTTAAACCCCACAGGGTCCCGAGGATTTTTTAAGGTTCCTCTTGCCAACCGCTGCTGCTTGTCAACCATATAAGTGACTCGACGCGGATGATGATCCTGCTTGGAACGTGGACAAGACGGATCCATCTATCATCATCACCAGCCGGGAGCCGTCCATTGCTGAACATAGAACTGCTCCCCTTTAGAAGAGAGGGGTTGCTTGTCTTGTGTATGTCAAAATAAATATTTTTCTTCTTCTTCTTCTTCTATAATCCCCGCGTGAAGTGAATTTATTCTTACCCGAACATCCCACGGGGTAATTAATTATTAATCCATCGGCGGTCGATACGTGATCGCGCTTATGCGGTTCGCGCGTTAACATGGTGCAGATCGGACTCATTGGCCGTTGAGAGCTTAATGCATTTTGCCCGTGGAGCGTCCGGGCAAGAAAAGCAAGCGCCAAGCCAAGCGTGGGGATTATGGACCCCCCCCCCCCCCTTCTAAGAATACTTTGTTCAGCAGTGGACGTCTTTGGGCTGCAGCTGATGGTGATGATGATAAATTAATTATCCACCAAATACGCTCGGGGTAGACATCGATTTTCAATTTTTGGAGCAGACGAGATCGATATCGAATCACAAATACTAATATACCCCAGTATTTTAGTATTAGGTATAGGTAGTAAAATGAACATTTCGTTTGCCCCAGCAACTGAATGGACACTGATTCCGTGCCTACGTAATCATAATTATGTTTGCGGGGAACAAGAAAACAAATATAAGGAGCTTAGTTTGCAGTTCTCTCTCTAGACATTTGCAATATTCTATACTAAACTGTAGGAATAGGTATTGTATTCGGGTAATACTATTTGTACTTCTTTCTTTTAATATAACAGAGCAGTAAACAATCTGAAAGGGTCTTAGTTCTGAAGGTGAAACTTCTTTGGCCCAAATTCCCCAGAAATACAAAACTCTTAGCTTGGTATCTGTTCTCTAGGCTATTGAGCTTAGTAAGCAATTTTCTATTTAGTCATTTGCAATAATCTAGACAAAACTGTATAAGAATAAGTATTGTATTCGGGCAATAATATTTATACTTCTTTCCTTTAATATAACAGATCAGTAAATAATCTGAAAGGGCTCTTTATGAATGTGAAACTACTTTTGCCGGAATGCTCCAAAACTAAAAACTCTTAGCCTATTCATTAACTGTTCTCCAGGCTATTGTATTTATAACTAGATTGAGTCAAAACATTGGATCAAAAGCTATCTTGAATTCGTAGATTGTTTGCACTATTCCCAATTTTGTCAATCTAGTAATCACAAGAGACATCGTAAAGTAAGTAAACGTACCCGATAATATCTTAATCTGCAACTTGATTGTTTCTAAATTGAATATTTGTATTATGTGCCTAATTACTTTCTTAGATTGGGAATGAATTTATGAATAGATCGCCTTAGTCCGAAAGAGATTATTTTGTATACTTCTATAAAGATGACTTCGCCCTTTTCCATAAAGTTTGGTAAAGAATCCTTGTCCATTCCAAAAGCGATGTATTCGCTTTATAATAAAAAAAAAAATCATTCTGAAGAATGATTTTCACAAGGTCAGCCATCTACGCGGTAGATATTATAGTGCACAAATGCTTGCGTATACACAAGAGCACTCTCTCTTACTTAACTCTCACAATGCGATGGGACTGAAGCCCGACACAACTGGTCAGGGCAAGATCTACTTTTTACATGCCCATCCGATGTATGGCGTATGGAACTTATTTTCCAGACAGTCAGATAATTGGCCTGCACTAACAAGTTGCTGCTGCTCGCGGGATTTAAGCCTCTGGTTAAGTCAACTAGGTTTCACACAACAAGCTGTCTATATAACGATTTCACATATGTTCTGAAGGATACCTATTTTAAATTGGTCTTTTCCAGTATGTTCTAGATCCCGGTTGAAAGCGTTTCGGCGATGCGTGTCCGCTATCTGCGCGGCACACTCGGCCCGAATGTGTGACGAAACTTAATGACGCCACAACCTGCAACGTCATATTGCGAAATTTATTAACCTCTTTTACGATTTCGGTGTTTAACTGAAACATTTGGAAAGACCTGCATATTTTAAGAGAACCCAGCCTGACTAGAGAGGACGGTGGAAAATCGCGGACAAATAACGCCATCTTCAAGTGGCGGTATTAGTCCGTAGTTCCGTTATTCCTGTACCTCCGTGGCGCAGTGGGAAACCGCTTGCTTTGTAAACCGGAGGTCGCGGGTTCGAATCCTGCGGGAGGCAACAAATTTGAGTAGTTGTTCCTTACTGGCTAGGACAATGCAGGCCGATCACCTGATTGTCTGTAAAGTAAGATGATCCATGCGTCGGATGGGCATTTAAAAAGTCGGTCCTGCGTCTAACCTCTCCCCGGTCGTGTCGGTCTTCCGTCCTATCGGATTATGAGAGGTAAAGGAAGAGAGAGTGCACTTGTGTCTACGCAAGCACTTGTGCACTATAATATCTCCAGCGTAGATGGCTGATCTTGTGAAAGATTGGCCGCTGTGGTCGTTTCGGCCAGGAGGACATTATTATTCCTGTACGGTGTGTAGGGATTTGCTTAGTATGATAAGTATCTTCAGAGTCGCTGGACGTTCGGGGTGTGGGGCCCTAGGACGTCCATTGGGTAAGGCGCCGACTCCGAGGGACCATAATATTATCTGTTTTGTATTATAGTTTGGTGGTTTAAAATTGTATTTCATGAGTTTAGATAAAGTAGTGTATGAAACTGCACATAATTAGGTATCAATACACTCGTGTGATACTATTATAAACCTCGCCTTCGGTTTATAAACACACACTCGTGTATTAATAACCCCTATTATGCAGCAGCTACCTACTAGTCTAGTCTTGTTATTCTCTTCGTCTGATTCTTTATTAGGTTTCTTCGGTGACCTTTGAACATCCGAACATCGCTCAATCAATTTGCGGGCGACTACCACAAATGACGTCAGAGCCGCCATTATGTAAACTGCGGGTAGTTTGCCGAGGACCGCGCGTCGGCGAGTACGAGTTATAGCCGTGTAATGCGAATTTATAGCATAGCTATTACAACGCCGCAAGCTTTATAGACTGCTTATTATTACGAACTACGCGCAACTTTCTTCTAAGTGGCAATTCCCTTGTGCAAGGGATTTGTACCACGCAGCGTCAGATATTATGTCACCAAGTAGCATTGTTTAAATAATCCTTCAGACTCACGCCGCCATCCGCGGCATGAATTGTTCGATCCTCCAGACCCAATGTAGGCCCTATTGAACCATGACATTGAGTCTGCTCCTCCCCGACAACAGTATGCTACACTATCAAACAGACACCGGTCTCGCCGGCGAGGCCGAAGGGTCGTACGTATGCGATCTCGACGACGAGCATCACCCCACTGAGTTTCTTGCCGGTTTTTCTCAGTAGGGGCGCGTTGTGAACCGGTGGTAGCATCAGCCCTCTCTAAGCGACAGCCCAAGCCGAGGCCGTGGCTCCCTGAGGTGCCCTTGAGCTCGTTGTTCCCCTGCCATTCTGGCTGGAGCGCTATAAGCGCTCGCCCTCTTGCCCGGTGAAGCTGTAATGGCCATCTGCGGCCAACAGCGACTGTCCACCAAAAAAAGCTTTATTACTGTTTCAGTCTTAAAAACTGCTCTAGGCGAAAATATCAGGATATGAGACGAGATAAATACTGCATCGGGTCACAAGCGGCTCGTCAAGTTCGTTCTCTCGTGCTTTTTAGTGATTCCGTCTACACTGATCCGCATTCGGACGACTCACTACGGTGTAGGGTATAAAATCGTTAATTTTCCTTAGTAATCGATGCTTTAAGTAGGTACTGCAAGTTTTTGGCATTTAATGTGCAAATATTATAAGGCGCTTATAGCCAGTTCTAATCATTGTTCGATAATGATCAGTTGGTTAAACAGCGTCAGGCAAGGTCAGTCCTTAGATGGGTGACCGCTTAGGCCTCGTTTACGGAAACGCGGGGCGTCGCGCGTCGCGTGTGGCGTGGCGTCTCGCGGCGCGTCGGACGTTTTTATTGTTTACGTAGCGGCGGCGCGTGAAGCGGCGCGTATCATCGCACGCGTAAACACAAACTTATAGCAATATATGATGCTGTTTATAGAGACGCGGGGCGGGAAGAGTGGCGGTGCCCGCCGCTGCGCCCGCGGCGGCCACCGCCGCGTGCAACGGCGGTGCAACTCACTTTTTAACACACAATTTTCTTCTAAAAAAAAATCAATCATATCATACTCCATTGCGATGGTGACTACGTCTGTGTTGCATGATTACCAAATAGACTGGCAGAAGGTTCCGCCACAGGCATCGCTTCATCGAGAATCGCCGCTGCGTGCGCCGCCGCGATGAACGCCGCGTGAGACGCGGCGATGCCATCCGCGGGCGCCGCCGTAAAACACGCTCCATTTCAAGCAAACGCGTGTAAAATCGCTTCTCCGTAAACACATTCATACAACGCCCTACATTTGAATTTAGTGCGGGCCGCGCCGCCACACGCGACGCGCGACGCCCCGCGTCTCCGTAAATGAGGCCTTAGGGGCATTTGAACTAAGCGTCTCCTTGCTTCGGCGGGCACGTAAAAAGTCGGTCCTGGTTATTCATATACAGCAGTCGTTAACCCAAGTCTGCCTTTGGGCAGCTTGAACAACTCATGAAACCAGGATGGCCACTAACCATACGAGAAAAAAAAATGCTAATATCTTCTATCCTTTATTAGAAGAGCTGAAAAAGTTTGTACTGGTAGATCCGATACGTCTTTCTTATAGATTCTACAACATATCTGGATTTTTTCATAACATCCCACCTTTTATAATTATCTTTGCCTGTGTAAACTTTGAATTTTAAAAGCGTACAGAATACGGGATTTAATAAATCCCTTATTATAGAGACGCTATGCCTGACCTGACAATGCACGTGACCGCATCCCGGGATTCGCCGGGATTCAAGCGACGCCCCGGGATCTCCGGGATTCACAGAATTCTATGCGGGGACGGCACGTTGAGATCTCTTGCTGCGTTTAGAAAATAGGAAAATGGATTTCAATTGTTTTCTGCCATAAATTCAAGTTTTCCAATACAATAGTTGCTTCTCGGAGTGATTCCCAGCGGGTATTGGCGTAGCGTAAGCATTCTATTGTGGATAAGAGAAGTAAGTATGTAATTTTTTCTACGACTTTAGATAAATTATGTATTGTAG
Source organism: Furcula furcula (assembly GCA_911728495.1). NCBI lineage: Eukaryota > Metazoa > Arthropoda > Insecta > Lepidoptera > Notodontidae > Furcula > Furcula furcula. The sequence goes on from OU452245.1 coordinate 5,434,813, forward strand.
TGTAGTGAGTAAGTAAGAAATAAAGTACTTACTTTTTGTACTTTGTCGCATCAGTTCTTTTTTTCTTCAATTAGTTAGGTATTTATTTCTTTAATTCGCCATTAATTCTACTTTACGTGTGAACACTGAACTCCTCCTATACGGCTGGACCAATGTTGATGAAACTTTTTGTGTGTGTTCAAGGGGATTCGAGAATGGTTTAGATTCAATAAAAACGCGGGCGGATCTGCGCGGGTCAGCTAGTTTTACTATACGACATATGGACGTCAGCATTCTCAATATTACCGTAAGCCATAAATAATGAACTGAAACTAGTATGAAATCTGAAAAAAACTGACTGCCTGCAACAATACAATCAATACAATTATTTGAATGAAAAACACCCGACACGAAAACGTAATTTTCTATTAAACGGCTAAGCTGATTGTCATCAAACATAACTAAAGAGCAAAGTTGACCTAGATGTGATAAAAAATAAAAATAACTTTGTGTATCGGGCAATAAAAATTAAGTCTGTTAATTACATAAGAGTATTAGGTATTTCAATGTATCTATTGTATACATGAATGTAAGTATATAAAAGAAAATGTAACGTCTCAAATTAAGTATATAAGAATCTGCCCCTGTTTGACCCTGTTAGTGATAACAATAGTAAGAACCATTAATGTTAAAATTTAGCAAAATATTAGTCAGTCCCTTTCAGTGGGGAGTGAAATAGATCTAATAATAAAGAGTACGCGTTCGTTAATTCTTTTAGGGATGATATTGATAGAGGCGAAGATATTGAATTTCTAGGTTAGCACCTCGTAAATACATATAAAGCTATTGAGGTGATATTATTTAGTATTGAGGTAATTATCTAGTATAAAAACTGTATACAAACTGTATCCTATGTTAGGAATTACCTTGACACATAAACCTATCAATATTAATAGTTTGTTTGTAAGAAGACCTTTCATTTGATACCCATATTAATGAATTTTGAAGTAAAAAAAAAATTACAAAATGGTGGCTAACAGCCGCCATACTAGTTTTTTTTTGGAAAAACATATAGCCTATGTCACTTCAACAACTAAGACAAACCCAACGACATATTACTCTCAGTCCATCAAGCCGTTTCAGCGGTAGGACAGGTGTACATACATACATACGTATTTTATTGTATGTAGTTATGTTTTTTTTTTCTTTTTACGATAATGGTTTATATAAACCCCGCCTTGCAGTTCATAGTTCCTCTCCATCCAAAGGTTGCCTGGTAGAGATCAGTTTTAGTGATAAGGCCGCCCATTGTTTCATTCTATTTTCCTGTTTTTCTTTTGTATTTTTGCGTTTTTCTATAATGGTGGAACAATAAAGTATTATCTATCTATCTGTCTATCTACATACATACTTACATACATACTTACATACGTACTCTCGAAAAACATAAACCTCTTCCTGGGGCTTTCGGGCAAAAAATATAGCCTTTTCACCTACACCTACGGGGCGCCCATCTGGGCGCCGAGGCTGGCCATAAGACGCTGTAGAACGAAAATCTACAGCGTTCAGCGGAGGATGGCACTGCGGATTGCACGAGGATACCGAACGGTGTCCTTTGAGGCGGCGACCATACTGGCACGCTTTCCGCCCTTAGACATCCTGGCGGGCATGTATGCGAGGGTCTATGACCGGATCCGCATCGCCCGCCAGAGTGGCGGAGGCGAGCCGGTGGCGCTCGAACCTATAAAGCGGCAGGAACGACACATCGCTCTCGCGACGTGGCGCGAGCGGCTCCAGCCGGAGCACATAGCGCGCAAACGCGTCGTTGAGGCATTCCTGCCGCTTCTCGAAGCCTGGATTCAGCGACGGAGTGGACGACTCACCTATAGGCTTACGCAGATAATCACCGGTCACGGTTGTTTCGGTGATTATCTGCATAAGATCGGACGTGAAGCGACGACGAGATGCTTCCACTGCGACCAGTCTGACTCCGCCCAACACACGCTGGAGGCTTGCCCCGCGTGGTCGTTGGAGCGTCGAGACCTGGTCGCAGTCATCGGATCGGACCTCTCCCTGGGCAGTGTAGTGTCGGCTATGCTGTCCGGGGATGCGGCGTGGGGAGCGATGGCCGCCTTCTGCGAGACTGTCATGTCCCAGAAGGAGGCCGCCGAGCGGGAACGCGAACGCGCTGATCCTGCTCGGCGACGAAGGCGCAGGCCGCCACAAGCGGCCGCCCAACGTCTCGCTCCCCAGCCCTGAGCCCGGGGCTATAAACAACGGGCAACCTTCGGAGTCGCTGGACGCTCGGGGTGTGGGCCCCTTGAGCGTCCATTGAGTACGGCGGCGACTCCGAGGAGGACGGCGGCGGGGTTGCGACCCCCGTCCCCGTGAGCACCGTGACTGGTTCCCGGGGGGCTACAATGCGCCCCCCGGCGGCGGGCTCAAAGGCAAGGCACTGAGGGGCCCCTGGTGCAGATCCCACCGGAGAGCCCTGGGGTACCCCCTCTCATGTGCCGATGCGACAGCCGCGGGGGTTTTAGTGGGTAAGAATCCCACATACCCCGGTCGAGCCCCACAGCTCCCGGGGATCTTACGAAGATTTCCCCCGCGTCAAAAAAAAAAAAAAAAAAAAAAAAAAAGATGTGATAAAAAATAAAAATAACTTTGTGTATCGGGCAATAAAAATTAAGTCTGTTAATTACATAAGAGTATTAGGTATTTCAATGTATCTATTGTATACATGAATGTAAGTATATAAAAGAAAATGTAACGTCTCAAATTAAGTATATAAGAATCTGCCCCTGTTTGACCCTGTTAGTGATAACAATAGTAAGAACCATTAATGTTAAAATTTAGCAAAATATTAGTCAGTCCCTTTCAGTGGGGAGTGAAATAGATCTAATAATAAAGAGTACGCGTTCGTTAATTCTTTTAGGGATGATATTGATAGAGGCGAAGATATTGAATTTCTAGGTTAGCACCTCGTAAATACATATAAAGCTATTGAGGTGATATTATTTAGTATTGAGGTAATTATCTAGTATAAAAACTGTATACAAACTGTATCCTATGTTAGGAATTACCTTGACACATAAACCTATCAATATTAATAGTTTGTTTGTAAGAAGACCTTTCATTTGATACCCATATTAATGAATTTTGAAGTAAAAAAAAAATTACAAAATGGTGGCTAACAGCCGCCATACTAGTTTTTTTTTTGGAAAAACATATAGCCTATGTCACTTCAACAACTAAGACAAACCCAACGACATATTACTCTCAGTCCATCAAGCCGTTTCAGCGGTAGGACAGGTGTACATACATACATACGTATTTTATTGTATGTAGTTATGTTTTTTTTTTCTTTTTACGATAATGGTTTATATAAACCCCGCCTTGCAGTTCATAGTTCCTCTCCATCCAAAGGTTGCCTGGTAGAGATCAGTTTTAGTGATAAGGCCGCCCATTGTTTCATTCTATTTTCCTGTTTTTCTTTTGTATTTTTGCGTTTTTCTATAATGGTGGAACAATAAAGTATTATCTATCTATCTGTCTATCTACATACATACTTACATACATACTTACATACGTACTCTCGAAAAACATAAACCTCTTCCTGGGGCTTTCGGGCAAAAAATATAGCCTTTTCACTTCCACAACTAAAGCGGGATCTAACGGCACTCGTTTTATTTCATTCATTTTCATTTCATTTTCACTTCGAATACGCCAGAAGTATCTGCACAGTTGGCTGTGTCGCTAATTGTTTTACTAGCCTCCTAAATGGCACTGAAGGTATAAGGAAAGGCGAGGATAGTCATGGTTTTGGTAATGAATAGATATCGCGTTCAACGACGGACATTATGCGAAGGGCAGACTGGAAGGATCCTTGAGATTTTTGTAAAGGGAAATGCGTTCAAGTAAATAATAGTACCTAATAGTTTTTGCTCATTTTGTTAGACATTTTAGCCATGACTATGAATATTTTTCCAGATCTGTTATTTACACAAAAATGACAAGCAAGTATAGAGTGTTCACGGTACCCGTTTAGCCGGAACTACAGATATTGTATGCTCTGGTATGTGTACTCTGATTTAAGTAGTGATGGCAATTAATGCGATTTCGTATTAATTTCATAAGCATGCGAATTCATGAGTCTTAGCATGCTATTTGCTATTGCTATGCTATTTGCTAATATGACGATAATGATTTTTGTTCATATGCGAATTAAAGAGCGCGTTTACCTTAGGACGTTCGTCTCCTATTGTGCATCTATTTTAAGTACCTACAATAATAAGCATATGACGAAAGGATGTAATTATTTTATATCGAATATGCGAACTAAACTCTCACTATCAAAACGTACTGAAGAATTCAGCGCGCGCCACACTAATTATTATTAAAATCACAGTTCACACGCATTCATTCATTCTTCGCAGAGTGGTCTGCTAATAATTTAAACGAATTAAACAATCGCACTTATTCATTCAATATACAACCCTAAGTACAAGTACTCAAAGATAATAATTGCTTAGCCTCATTCTTCGTATCATCTGCTAAAATTAATTTCACTCGTGAACGAGGTAGATGAAACAGATAGATTTAGTATTCCCGTGGTTGTAAATGCAACGGAACGCGCGCGTTGCCGCCGCTGCGTGATAGATAGTATGAAGCGATGAATTAGCATTTCACAGAATTTCGCAACTACATTTAATTTGTGAAATGCTAATTAAGCGTTAGCATGCTAACAATGAATGCGAATGCTAATTATTCCATCACTAGATTTAAGGAATGACTAAACTTGAGTCTAAACTTAGGTTTGTCGCTAAACTGCTTTTCGTAATAAGACGGATTGTGTTTAATGTTAAGAACTACTTTTATAATCTTAATTTATAAAGGCCACTAAAATCAGGTTTAAATATTATCAATAGATTCAAAATTAATTTTAATTTAAGTAAGCATGTTCTTTAAAAAGCATGAAACTTAGTCGTAAAGAGATTGTACGAGTCATTACATTAGTACAAACTGATTATGTTGTGTCTAAAGTCACAAGGTAAAATCTGGATGAATGGTGATAGCGGGGTGAAGTATAGGGGCAAACCAATTATCAGACAGACACTGATAGCGACTTTAAAAACGTAGTACCTAGTTTCATCATAGAAATCCATCGATATAATTTAGATAGTATATCGATGTCGAAATCTAAATAATAGATTCCTGTGAACTCCATTGATTTATTATTTATAGGTACCGGTATTTCACGTAACGTAACTTACTAATAATTGATGTTACGCTACGCTTTACTATGTATGGTTCCTACATTTAACGATCCGTCATTTCTAGTTAAAAAGTTCAAGTTAATATAACGAGGTCTCTTAGTGTTTCAAAAGAATTTTACGACAACTACGTTTAAAGAAACAATTTTGCTAACTCTGGTTAACCATTTTACTGGTCGTCACTAAAACGAATTATTACTTATAGGAATTAATGACATTTGGTTCAAATTGCTTAATAACTTTTCAATCTGTATGCTAATTCCACTTATAAATCTAGGGGTTCAGCTGTAGGGGTGCACCGAGACTGGGTGTGGGGGGAGGTTCGAACTAATTAATTGGCGCGATAGTTTTCCTCGGTATTATTGAAAGAAGGATTTATGAAAATGGATTTTAATATCATCGGTAGAGCGAACAGTTGGAATAGAAGTTCCATTAAACTGGCCATGTGATACCAAACTAGGCAGAGCAGGCCACCAGAAAGTTCAAATAAGCTACATAAAACATGGATTCATATAGATTATTCACAAAAAGCCAGCCTTCTGGGTGGGTATGGAACTCCTGACCCTATTTTTGGTGACATACCCTACTAACGATAGTGGAAGGTAAAATAGAAGGGAAAAGGGGAAGAGGAAGACCCAGACGAAGTTTTATGAAGCAAGTAGCAGAAAAAGTGGGTGGAATGTCGTATCAGGAGGCCAAAATGAAAGCATATAATAGATCAGATTGGAAATTACTTCACCGACAAGAGCCCAGCTCTTAATTTGGAATGAGAGAGACCCTACTAAAATAAAACTAAATCGATCCACGAATTGGCATATGGAACGGTCAATTATATTTATGAATAATTTATATTCCAAGCACAACTATTATTTAATCGTTGTTAGCCCAGATGTACAAATTACCAGAAGTTCGCACCCGAGATCGTAATGAACTGACGACGATAGATAGATAGAGATAGAGAACTCTTTATTGCACACCAAGAAGTACAGAAAACAAAGAAGTACAAAGAAAATATACAATGGTATACATTGGGCGGTCTTATCGCAAGTTGCGATTTCTTCCAGACAACCTTAGGATGGAAAGGAACGATCAGTTAACAAAAGAAGGTAGCCAATGGTGTACAGAAAACAAAATAAAATAAAATGAGGAAAAGTTATAAATCTACATGTAATTTAGATAATAATATATAAGATAAATATTATATATACCTATTCGATAATATACATAAAACACAATGACGATGCTCAAATAACGACTGACCTTGCCCCTCTTTTAAGTTAACAATTAGTCTAACTAAGTGAAAGGTTACCAGTGAACAGAATTTTTCCAGAACTTGAAATGAGGACGTAATATTTAATGTATGCAATTTTTTCGGGGAGCAAGCGAAATGTGTTTTTGGAACCTAGTGACAAGAAAAAAGTTCATCTGGTACCTGATGATTCTCTTGCCTATATATATATATATATATATATAACGGGTGTAAGGGACATCGTACCGAAATTTTGTTTATAAGTTGTCAAATAATGTCCGTTACAACATTACAGAAACCATTTATATGGAAAATGACAAATGACTGACTTATTAATTTTCGAGCATGTAATGAATATATGCGGAATAATATTTTTTTCTCAAATTATTTTCTAAAATAATAATAATTAATTGCCTATGTACTGTTTTAGTGCATAATGAATAAATAAATAAATAATTTTTCCACAAATAAGTAATTTAGTGTTTTTAAATAAAAATTATGCTTTATCATTATACCAATAATAATATTATACTAATTTTATTTAAAAAAAGTTTGGAAATTCATGAAAAAGCCGATGAAAATTTTCAACACTAGAGTGTTCTTCTGAACACTTTAGTGTTGAAAATACCCACCAGAAAACCCGAAAACCGATACCAGGGATCCAGTACATGATGTCCAGTACATGCACTTCAGCTCGTCATCGGAGTCATCAGAGAGCCCCGTAATTTCACCAGCTACAGTGCCATTCACACACAGCAATTTTTACACATTGCTGCTTGATTGCAGAATATCTGACACTGTAGTGGTATCTATCTGCACCGTTTGTTGCATAAGGAATATACCGCCTAGTTGTTATTACTGTATTTCTGATTACGAATTTTTGTAATTGCGTATACATTATAAATACAACTAAATCTATATTGACCGACATTAACTGCGATGCAGCTATTCGTCTATGCAACCCTGGTCGCGTGTCGCACGCTAACCTCAAAACCACATAGACTTTTACCATAACCGCCGCAACTGAAGCCGAACGATATTCAACTTCAAAGTCTACAAAATAACGTCTAATGTCTCTTGGAAGTTGGTCGTTGCTAGGACCTTTTTGTTACTCTAGTATCAAATCTTATCATGTAACTTGTACAATCCACAAGTCTAGCTGGCTGAAGTAAAATCTAAACGTGAGTCACCAGATATTCAATACCTATTCATTACATGGAAATGTAATTTATTTGAATGTTCCAATTATAGTAATAGCTAAATTTGGTTTTATAAAACAAGTAAAAGCGTGTTAAAATACTGAGATATTAATGCTACGTATTAAAGGAGACATCGCAGATAGAACATTTCAACCAAGCTCAAGAGTTCCGGCGCACAGACTGATACTAGATACGTGACTTTTTTTTTTTATGGGACTAATCCCACCACTCATTCCCACCACTGTGACTCCTGTCAGCCAGGATCTACAGTGGTCACCAGTGAAGACACCGAGGTTTGATCCTCGGCGAGTCCCGGGGAAATGCTAAATTGTCTTGGAACCCGCAACAATTTTAATTAAAAAAGTATATAGGAGGAGTTAGAAAAATATAAATTCCACTTCCCTCTTATGCAAAGCGGGAGATAAGTAAAAATCGCACAGGTCGATACAACCTCAGAACGAGAGATTCTTACAGGTGCACCAACTAGATCCAGTCCACCTGTAAGGCACCACGGAAGTTACGTGACTACAAAGTTTGTGTGTATGAGCTTCAAAACTTGTATATCTGGTTGTGATGTCTCCAGAACGTTGTACTTTATACTACAATCAACAGCCGCAAAATGTCCACTGCTGAACATAGGCCTCCCTCTTGGAACGCCACAATCGACGACAATTGACTAATTGCATCCAACGGTTGCCTATGACTTGCAGGATGTCACCAGCCCACCTAGCAGGAGGCCTGAGGCTGCGTGTTCTGATACGTGAGCGCACATGGACAACCTTTCTTCGCCTAAGATATGCGACAGCAAAAATTACAGTCGAACTAAGAACGTATTTCTTTTTAAGAGAAGATTAAAAATATGCCCATCATTTATCTGCAGCACTTATACTAATTATGTATATCAGTATAGCTGTAACCTCCTATTTGATAGTTAATAATTATACTACGCCCCATTTATTGCCTCTATGTGACTGACAGTTACATAGCAGCGTGATAGTATCGTGCATCACTCACTAATTGAATATTAAATAATTACACAGCCATTCTGTGTCAGATGCCAAGATAACACGGACTGACATTACTGTTCAATATAGTTAATTTAACTTGATTAATATATGCGCCAGGCGAATCCTACAGTAACTTTAAACGTACTGGCAAAGCTGGTAAACTGGAAAATTTCCTAGTGACTTGTAAGACAGAGGGGAAAGGAAGAAGCCATATGAGATAGACAGATAAAGAGTCAAAACATCTGAATATTCCATTAAGTTCGTCGATCCACACGACTGAAGATTGACAATCGTGGAGAACCTCAACGGGGATGAAGGTTCACGAAGTGAAGATCTTCAGCAATAAACCACTGATTAAGAAGAAAAAGGAATACGGGTTATATGAAAGATTAATTCTTGTATCATTACTGTATTCATTTAAATAGTAAAAGAGGTAGAGCAATAGAATCAGTGCATCTCGACTGAGGTAGTATTGGTATTAGTATTGGTACTATAACAGGCAGACTTTTACAATTCCGCGTCAAAGCGCATATTTTGCTTGCAGGTGGGATCGGATTCCTTCGATTCACCCTAACACCTCAAGAAAGGCCAGCACATGCTAGGAACGCACACATGAAGGAATGGAGGGCAGCGTCAGGCCTAAACCACTCCAAAGCGTTCTCTAGCACAAGGGTGGACTGTGGGGTTAAATTATTAAACCTAAGCAGATCACAAATAAGGCACCTAATAGGTGCACTCACGGAACATTTTGGTACCAATGAGCACCTTCACAGAATGAGGCTAAGTACTATTAATACTTGCAGATTTTGTAAAGTTGGAAAAGAGTCAATGCGACACATATTGTGTGGCTGCGACGCTCTTGCGAGACGTAGGTTGGGTCATCTGGGAGTAGCCTATCCTACACCTGATGATTATTTACAGCTCCAGGCTGGCGCAATCGTTGCGTACCTAAGGGAACTCTTCGACACGTCAGCAACAGAGTAAGGGCTAGGGCATGCACAATGGATCCAACTGGGTCGAAGTGCGTTCCGGTGGTTTACCGGGCCCGATTCTTAGCCACCAACAATAGAATAGTATAGAAAATATATATATAGTAGTAGTGTAGTGTAGTAGTGTAGTGTAGTAGTGTATGTATATATATATTTGAAAGCTGACGATCCCACGGAGGGTACTTAGGTTCCCAAAGCACTTAGCCCTGTATACGAGTACTGGCCTCTACCACAGGATTCTTCTTCTTCTTCGTGTCTCTAAGCACATTTCGTCTAAAAAACTTCATACTAAATGAATAATACTGACTTGACTGGCAATAAACAGTGTTCCGTAGAACCAGACATAATTAATGATTAAACGAACTTACCTGTATGTGAAGTTCTATCATAATTATACGTAGGGTTCGTCCGAATAGATTATTTTAGAACATATGTAGTGACGCGTAGGTGACGTCAATACGCACTATTTTGAGGATATTGAGATATCAGTACATAATAACAACATAATTTTAGTTGTTTTTTTATTTTTTTTTGGTACGTGTTGTGGGTAGTTTGCACAACTGCATGACTCGTTCACACCGTCCGCGTTCATACCTCTTTCCGGTGTACATCATTTAGTTGAGATGATATTGATATTTCACAATCTATGGGTTTCATGAATAGTTTTATACAATAGGGAGGGTGGGATGATAATCTATTCGGACGAACCCTACGTATAATTATGATAGAACTTCACATACAGGTAAGTTCGTTTAATCATTAATTATACTTGGGTTCGTCCTCTAGATTATTTTAGAACATATGTAGACTTTGAGAGCATATTGTGAAATATCAAGAAAAGAAAACAAATATACTATGTACTTTCTTATATTCGTTTTTATTTGTTAGAGATACATAATTGAAATCATAATCATAATATATTGTAAGGTAGACAATGTATGAATACTATTACACTGTATTAATTACTAATTATCTGTCATTTTTGATTGCTATCTAATGAATTTTCAATTATACTTCTACCGAAAGAATCATTGGCAAAATTATCATTGATTGGTTTATTATAATACTTAGCAAAGGTATTTGAAGTACCGCTCCAACCAGCGGTTTTCCTTATCAAATCTAAACTGACCCCCAATCTATGAGCCGCGGACGCGGCAGCATGTCTGGTACTGTGAGCTGTAAACGTGGACACGTCAATGCCACTTTCGCTTAAGGTTCCTCTAATCCATCGGCTCAAGGTTTGAGAAGAAACAGAATTATGAGGACGCCTTGGGCTAATAAACAACTTTTTATTTTGTTTTCGTAAGGGCTCTGTTACCTTTACATAACTGAACAAGGTCTCAGCTGGACAGATTTCTGGTTTATCTCTAAAATAGGGGAGGTGAAGCGTAGGCTGTTGACTTCCGATTCGAGAGGTTTTAATCAAATCTGGAATTTTTATTTTTATTGTGTCAGAGTGTAATTCTATATTATAAATAGTGATTTTAGAAAAGGTCTGGATTCTATGTGCTGTAACTAATGCTAGCAAGGTAATTACTTTTTTAGAAAGTTTTTCAAGAGATAAGTTTTGATTAGGATGCCATCTCGACAAAAAATTTAATACAATAGATGGATCCCAGGTATCGTTATATTTAGGCAACGGAGGGCGTAGCCTAAAGACTCCTTTAAAAAACCTTCTTACTCTCTCATCCTCCCCTATTTTATATCCTATCATAGAAAGTGCGGATCGACAAGAATTCAGGGTACCATACTGAGCACCCATTTCAAATAATTCTGTAAAAAATTCTAAAATCGTAGTAAGAGAGGATGTAAATAGTTCAGTATTATTTTTAGAACAAAAGTTATACCATTTGCGTAAGCAAGAGTCGTACTGTTTTACAGAATTAGCAGACAGAGAGGACAACATTATTTCTGTTGCACAGGCAGGTACTTCTTTATTCAATATGGCCATCCGGATAATATTCCTGCAACCAGGGTAACTTGCTGGTGCAGTTCTCGTGTTCTGGAATTAGAAATTATAAGACTCTTACTAGGTTGGAATGTTAAAGGATCTGAGATTAGAAGTTTTTTAAATAAGGGGTACCACGGTTGTGTGGGCCAGTATGGGACGACTACTATGCCTCTTGCCTTGTCGTTTTGAATTTTTCGCAAGGTCTTTAATATAATCGAGAATGGTGGGAAGGCATAAAAGTTTAGTCCAGACCATTTAACGGTAAATGCATCAATAGCGTAAGCTGTTGGGTCCGGGTATCGGGAAATATATATTTTACATTTTGTATTTATACTATTTGCAAATAAATCGATACTCGGACATCCAAACTTCTCTATGATTCTTTGATAAGCATTATCACATAATTCCCATTCTATATAAGGATGCGTTTTACGTGATTCTGCGTCGGCAATTTTATTTTCAGAAGATTTTATATAGGAGGCAAATAAATAAATTTTCCGTTCCTCACACCATTGCCATAACCTTTTGGTTATAGCAGTGAGGTGGGGAAACTGCACACCACCCATGCGGTTTATATAAGAGACGGCGGTGGTGTTGTCAACTCTAAGTAATATACAACAGTTTGATAAATAGTAGGCGAACGATTTTAGACCATGAAATGCTGCTAAAATTTCCAAGAAATTTATATGGTTAAGTTGCTCAGCCACTGACCATGGACCACTAGCCGTCCCTTCACCACAGGCCGCCCCCCACCCCGTAGTTGAGGCATCTGTGAAAATTTCCAAATCGTAGCTGTCATCTTTTATACTACAAACTGGATTATCTAACGCTCTGTACCACCAATTAAAGTCAGTCAATAGAGAGGCTGGTAATGTCATATATTTTTCAAAATCATGGGTACCTTTAAGATTTAAATATTTGCACCTCTCAAAGTCCTTTGTATAAAGCCAACTGTATTCCACAGCTGGACACGCGGATGTTAGTAAACCACATAAACGAGCAAATTCCCTTATTTTGCAACGTTTAAGATTACGGAATTTCTTAATTTCAGCTTTAATTTTATCTCTTTTGTCTAACGGCAAGCTTAGTTGGAAATTTTCAGAGTTTATTATAAATCCTAAAAATCTGCAACTAGTATCTGGTCTTAAGCTACTTTTATCGTAATTAATAATAAATCCTAATGATGTCAAAACGTTAATGGTACAGTTTATATTATTTAAACAGCCCTCATATGTATTATCTACCAAATATAAATCGTCAAGATAGATCGTAGAAGAGAATCCACAGCTTCTAAGTAGACGTACTACGGGCTTCATAATTTTTGTAAAAACGAACGGTGCAGTGTTCAAGCCAAAGGGTAATACATTAAATTCATAAAGATTACCATCAAATTGAAAGCGAAAATACTTTTTTGAGTCATTACTAAGAGGCACTAAAAAATATGCATCCCTCAGATCGATAGTACTCATAAAGCATCCTTTAGTCACTAATTTTAGGGCAGTACGTAAATCTTCTAATTTAAAATGATTAGTATGTATATAACTATTTAATTTTTTCAAATTCAATATGAATCTCATTTTACCATTTGGCTTCTTTACTAAAAATATTTTTGACAAGAATTGATCTTTACATGGTGTGCATCTAGATATAGCACCTATTGATAAAAGGTCCAAAATGGCTTCCTGAAAATTTTTCTTTTCCATTAAATTATATCTAGGTTCCAAAGGGGGATGTGACTGAATAATAGGTTTAGTTATGGGAACATTGTAACCCTGAATCCAAGACAGAACTGTCCGATCTGCAGTGATCAGCGACCACTGAGTGTAAAAATATTTTAAGCGACCAGCATAATTTACCGTTTTGTCTAACGACGGCCCCGCCTGGGTTGTGAGGTCCTGGAGGACGGCTTGGGCGCGCTTTTCGGAGATGCAGGCTGCTTCGCCGTCGCCCGGTTCCCCTGACGCCTGCTTGTCTGAGGAGAGGCCTTCCAGTTTAAATGCTGGGCTTTGTTAGAGGATGGCTTGATACTATGATTCTGGGGCTTTGCTACTGTACGGTTTTTTAATTCCGCGCTAGATTTTGAAATAGCCTTGGCTGTTTTAAGAGTATCCGCCAGACTTTCGCCAAACAAAAAAGTATCAATTTTTGTGTTCTGAAGATGTTCCTTCATATTGTTAGATTTATTTAAACTCCCCAGTATCGTACTTCTTCGTGTATTAGAGGAGAGGTATTGCATATCGCAAACCATACGACCTGCGTCCATAAGTTTTTGTAAAAGGGCCGGTTGCTTCTTTTCGGCTGTGTCTTGAATAATAGAAGTGAGTGCCTGCCCTAAGCATGCAGCTATTTTGGATAATTGTCTTTGTTTGTATTCTAAGCTAGTATCTTTCTTATAAATAATGTCTGGGATTGCGCCTTTTATTTCGGCGTTTAAAACAGGTGCATCTGTCAACTTACAATTCTCAGGCACTAAGTATTTATCATGTAAGTCTTTTCGTTGTTCTTTGGTCAAGCCATTTACTGACCAATAATCGAAACGGACAGCCAAAGCGGATTGTAATGGCGGTCCATATTTCTTTGTAGAACACGGCTCCTCACCTAGAATCTTTAATATCTCGTCATCTAATTCCATTACTGGAGTATCCAAAGATGGTTCTAACGCGGCGTTAGATAATGTGGCAGGAACCTCGTCGAACTGCAGAGTATCGGGTTCGACACCAGCTGAAGGGCCGGCCTCCGAAGGAAAGGGTTCACAGTTCTCCAGGGAGATCTCCATATTTTCGTCATCTAAAACGAATGAATATTATTTACCTTTATGCTTTCCAAGTTGACGGTAACAGTCAAATTGACGGTCAAAATTGACGGTAGGTAAGACGGTAGTCTTAATTAAAAATACAAAATATTCTGAGAACATTTTGCATGTATGTAAAGGAAACTATATCTATATCTGTATATATCTGTATTTGTTTGTACAGAAAACATAAATAATAGTCCTAGACTATTGGCTGTAGTGTGAGGCCTAACCTGCACTCAACAGCTTTGTGCGACATTGTAGAGGGAGGCCTAACCTTCCCGCTAGAATGCCTGTTCAAAAATATTTCGTTCTTAGAACGGAAATATTCTGTGAATGACGGTCATAAACCGAGCCTCGAGGAGATAGGCATAGCTTTCTCTCCACGGAAGTAGCACTTTTCACTTGTTTTGTCAAAAATAGTTATAAAAATAACTTACCATTTTTTTTCCGACAACGACGGTGGATGTGAATTTTCACTTTCCGAACTCGAATCAAGTATAATCCGCCTGCGATGACTACTTTTAATTTGTCTCTCAAGTTTTCTTATTTTTCGAGAAATATCTTCGTAGCTTTCGATATTTTTCCTTTTAGGCATTATGGTATGACTACTCACTGACTCGAGAAACAGAGAAAGATTGTTATGTGCGTAGTTGACGAGCACTGAAACGCGAATGATGTACACCGGAAAGAGGTATGAACGCGGACGGTGTGAACGAGTCATGCAGTTGTGCAAACTACCCACAACACGTACCAAAAAAAAATAAAAAAACAACTAAAATTATGTTGTTATTATGTACTGATATCTCAATATCCTCAAAATAGTGCGTATTGACGTCACCTACGCGTCACTACATATGTTCTAAAATAATCTAGAGGACGAACCCAAGTATAATTGTCCCTAGTTAACCCTCGCAACGTGGGTGGCGTTAATTATCTTTAAATTCATTCGATCAGATTTGTCTTTTTTTATATTTTTAAGCCTCACTGTTCTCTTGTGCATGTTGTACCTACTATCAGAGATACAATCGCTGCGCGTCGCACGCAAGGCCTATTCGTTACAAATCGCGAATCAGAGGCGTTTGTTCGAAGTAATCGCGATTGTGGTGGTGGCCTTTTGATGGTAATGAATGCGGTTCATCGATCGCTTAACGAATCGAATTTAATTGATAATTAGTAGACCTTAATGTATCTATAGGTACCCTGTTTACAAGATCAAATTCAGAACAATAAATGTATAAACACAGGAGTGATGGCCGTCCGGTGGCCAGCCAGACATATGAATATGTCAGATTCCGAATTTGGTCTTGTAAAGAAAAACAGGGTATATTTGGGTAATAAGCGATTCTTGAAATAATAAGCACTATCGGACTGACTTATTGTACCCGACTGCCTTATAAAGATAATTGGGTTGAGTTTATATACATATGGTATGTACTTATTATACGTTGGGCTTAGGTATTGTTAGAATAAAAAAAAAAAAATAATACCGGTCAAAAAAACTGTACTACTGAGAAAGATCATTTTATTTTTTCTGTAAAATATAGATAAACATGTGTTACCCATAATTATTTCAGATTTTTTCCTCCACAAACTTCGGAGACAAGGGGACGGTATTTTTTTACATTTTTTTTTATCAGCCAAAAACTACGTGACATAAACCAAAATAAAAATCTGTTTTGAGATGTGCAAATGAAGCTCTTTCATATGATATAGTAGTCTCACTTTGAAATTTTGATGACCTATTTCGACCTCCATTATAAACAAATTAAAACAAAAAAAAAAATATTTTATTCATTTACGATGAGGGTGGGTAAGTAAGATCTAAAACTATTCCAAGTTTCAAATCGATGGCATCAGTGGTTCCTGAAATAGATAGGTGTGACAGATAGACAGACAGACGAAGTCAGACCATAAGGGTTCCTTTTTTACCTTTTAGGTATGGAACCCTAAAAACTATACATACAATTGTACATACAATAGGTTGGTTACCTATTGGCTAAGTCATAGGTGCATGTTAATCGAAATATTAACCCACAGGGAGACAAGTAGAATCGTTTTACGCATGCTTATTGGAAAATTATTTATATTATACCTTTTCAGGTTAAACCTATTACTTGTTAATACTAAATACTATCAAAAGGCTCTTGACTACTAGGTCTAATATCTATTAGACATTTACAAAGTTTCTCGAACAATGCCCTTGCCCCGTAATTTCTTTCCCCACAAGAGAATTCCGGAATCCATATCAATTTTATCCATTCCATTTATTAAATTAGTTTCGGATTAATGGAACCGAATGAATTCGGGAAGAAAAAACGATTTCCGTAGTAGATAGCAATGTACTTAATTTACAAAGATGGTATTGTTATGAGATATCAGATATAAATACAGAATTGTTTCTATACGTTTAAGTTGATATTAATTATAATATAGTAGGTACATACTTAAATTCTATAATATGTGATAACAAATCGTTTTTTTTTGTCTATACTTTATTTTTATAAGCTGCTGTTTTCCAAAATGTAAATAAATACATATCTAATTCCAATAAAAACATATAAGTAGCAAATGTACTTTTAAATCTCAATTGTGTCACTAATAACGTTCGTGTCCGGGTAAAAACAGCACCCTCCCATCTCCTCCCGTCGGGTGTCCGTAAGAGGTGACTAAGGGAAACCAAGAAGACCATCAGCAGGGTCTTTCTATTGGATTATCTACAAGGCATGTATACTGCGTTCCCCAAGACCCCTGCTAAGCATAGTGATTATGGCAACTCCTCTCTTCTAAAGGGGGAGGCAATTGTTCATATGTGGACGTGTTTCAGCTACTGATGATGATGAAAGGACCATGCCCATCTGTGCCCCAGAAATGCCCAGATAAAGTATATTACAAGATTGCTACTAATAAATAAAAACTAGAATTATGTTGAAATGAAACTAATTTTACGGATTATATCGCGGTTTATTTTTGATTTTAATTTCCCGACGTTTCGTTTTTCGTTTTTTTCGACGTTTCGTTTCGTTTAACCGCGATATAATCCGTAAAATTAGTTTCATTTCAATGTGTAATATTCGCGTAAGTATCAGAAATCATTATAGAATTATGTTGTTAATTTTAAATCATATGAATAAAAAGTAAAAAGAAAAATAAGACGTTCTGTTGACATTGCAAACCAGTGTATCTAACCAAATTGTTTTCACATACATATTGACACTATACAATGGAAACAGACTAGATAATTCCAAATAACTGACATGTTTATCTGATAACATACAGATAAGTATATAAAAGAACACTGATCTGGCTTAGCTTATGTGATGATGATCATGAAGTTCCTAGTGAAAAACTAATAGCAATGCTGTCTGTAAACGATAAAATGTATAAAAAACCAGTAGGAGGTTATCATGTTTAATGTCCAATATCTTTTGAACCGGTTCTTTATATGACATTATAATATACTGCTTTACATATTCTCTGATAACATACAGATAAGCATATAAAAGAACACTGATCTGGCTTAGCTTATGTGATGATCATGAAGTTCCTAGTGCAAAACTAATAGCAATGCCGTCTGTAAACGATAAAATGTATAAAAAACCAGTAGGAAGTTATCATGTTTAATGTCCAATTTCTTTTGAACCGGTGCTTTATATGACATTCAATCTAGTTATCATATAAATACTGTTAAAAAGTTATCATATGACATAGAGCTGCAATTTGGGCATTGCATGGCATTTCTGACTTTCAGCTCCATACTAATATGGGCATGGTCCTTTTGTTTATAGAAGCTAAATTTTTGAATTAATTGCAATGGAAAAATATTTTCACTGATAGAAAGATTCACATTCTCGAACGGATGCGAAGGTAACGAAAGGTCCTTGTGCCACTGTATTTCGCTCTCAGTACTCACGGCTAAGGGACCATCGCTCGTCCTTTTTGCTCCCGGTACAGCGATAACCGTCACTCTGTCAGGTGCAGGTGACATGAGTTAAATAACAGGTACATGTAAGGACTGATTTATTATTCTGTGAGTAGCATAGACACAGCAAACAATGTTTACTACCTACATATTATGATATAATATGACATCTCCTTTCTAAAAAAAACAAAAAAAAAACCTAATATAAACTATTTTGCTTACCAAATAATATGTAGGATATAGATACTTATATAGGAACAATACATATTTTATGAAAACAAAAAACAAGTAACATACAGAATAAAGCTTGGCAAATTATTTCATAATAAATGAGTTTCCCAAATTCAAAGCTTTAATAATTTCAGCATATAAATATTCTTGTTAACGGGCCAGCCTTTTAAAATGCATTTCTTTAATTATATCATCTCTTTATCGACTTCTAGTTGCTTTTGTATAATTATAAATTGACTATCCGTTAGATACTCACACTTATTCTTTACTATATCTGTCAATACGCACACTTCATCCCCGCGACTACCTACCTCTTTATGCAACACCTGATCGTCGCGCGCACAAACTAACGGTCCATGCGCACGAGATAATGTGTCCGCGATAAACAAGTGTTTACCCGGTTTGTATACTAATGTGAATGTATAACGCTGTAATCTTAAGAGCATTCTTTGTAATCGAGAGGGTGCATCAACAATAGGTTTTTTAATAATACTGATCAACGGTTTGTGATCCGTTTCGATCGTTACGTCTGAACGCCCAAAAATATACGCATAAAATCTTTCACAGGCGAACACACAGGCATACAGCCTACCTTTTCTATCTGTGCGTATCGTTGTTCGGTCTTAGTAAGCGCTTTAGATGCATAGCATACTGGAAGACCATTTTGCATTAAACAAGCTCCTAAGCCTGTACTACTGGCGTCGACTGATATAACAATAGGCGTGTCCATACTGTAATATTGCAGTACAGGACGTTTTGTTAAGCATGACTTTAAATTATTAGAACATTCATTATGTTTTTCATCCCAATGCCATTCAATTTCTTTTTTAAGCAATTCTCTGAGGGGTAACGTTTTGTCTGACAAATTTGGAATAAAGGAACTCACATATATAATTAATCCTAGAAATCGTTCAATGTGTTTACGGTTTTTTGGAACTGGCATGTTTTTTATTGCCAGTAAATGCGAATCATCAGGACTTAAACCATCTTTTGTTATATGATGACCTAAATATTGTATCTCGTGCAATCTGAACTTACATTTACTAACATTTAATTTTAAATTAACTTTCCTACATCTTTCTAAAACTCTGTTTAAAATCTCATCATGCTTATCCTTATTTGGAGCGTATATAAGTAGGTCATCAATATACATGCAAACACCTTCAATATCGTCAAAGTGTTGAAATATTTTTTTATGAAAGACTTCCGAAGCTGAACAGATCCCGTATGGCATTCGTAAGAACTTAAATCGACCAAAGGGCGTATTAAATGTGCAATACTTACTATTGTCCCCTAGTTTAACATTCCAGAAACCTGATGAGGCATCCAATGTACTAAAATACCTAGCGCCTTCTAATTTTGACACTATTTCATCAATTGTCGGAAGCTTAAAATGTTCCCTTTTTATTGCCTGATTTAGTTATTTTGGATCTAAACAGATTCGCAAGTCACCATTCGATTTTATAACAACAGTTATACTGCTCACGCAGTATGACGGACCTTCAACTTTTTCTATAATACCCTGTGACTCCATCTCTAGTAACTTTTTTCTTACATCTTCTCTTATCGCAAACGGCAACTTTCGAGGTGCATGCACCACTGGAACAGCATCGTCCTTCAAGTGTATATTGTATTCGCTTGGTAAACAACCTATACCGCTAAATACATCTTTATAATTATTGACCAACTCAGGCGAACTATTAAAGGATCTCTGCACCGACATAACCCTCTTTATTAAATTCAACTCAACGCAAAAATAACGTCCCAATATTGGTGCACTGGTAACGTCTGCAATTTTAAACTCTAATAAATATACTTGACCTATATAATATATTTTTAAATGTATTTTACCCATAACTGTTATTAAATTACCCGAATAGCCACTCAATTATGTATTTGTTTGCAATAAATCGTTAACAGACATGCCAATCATGGGTAAATAACGATATGGTAACACATTTACATCAGCGCCCGTGTCTAACTTAAAGTTTATCACATAATTATTTATTTTTAAGTCTACTGTCCATTCACTCAAATTATTATTTAACGAATATATTACCTGTTCGTCTGACTCTTCTACAAAGTACACCCCACATACTTTAGCAAAATGGTTTCTTTTCGAGCATCGTAAACACGTTTTCCCGTAGGCCGGACAAGCATTATACGCGTGCATAGTACCACATCTGCTGCACGTAGGTGTCGTGCGCGCTCTGTTTGCAGGCTGCATCGCACGAGTAGCGGACCCACCGGCGCCGCGGTTATCACGCTGGACGGCACCTGCCCGACGCTGACCGCTGCCCCCGCGCACCGGGCTTGACATGTAACTGCTGCCAACTCTCGACGTTTTGCCTCCCGTTCCTTTATAATTGTGGCTTACTGCCCATACATCAGACTTTTGCGACTGAATAATATCCTCCTCAACTTTATTAACTGCATTCCCTTCACGCTTGATATTTTCAGAATATATTCTCGACACTATAGCCGCTCGACATATCTCCAAAGCTTTATCCAACGTTAGCTCATCTTCGCGTAACAAACGTTCTCTTATTGACGAACTCACGACTCCACAAACTAGCCGGTCATTTATAAGATCATCATTTAAATTTCCAAATTCACAAGTCTGGGCTAATCTTCGTAAATCAAACACATATTGATCTATTGTCTCATTGTGCTGCTGGTTCCTTGTAAAAAAATTTATGCCGTGCCACCGTTAAATTTTTCTTTGTTTTAAAATGGTCATCCAACTTTTTACAAACACCTTCTAAAGTTTTTTCACTAAATTGCTCCAGTATCTATATTGTTCACCCACGATGTGTAAGAATATATTCAGTTGCACTGACGATGCTTTTTGGCTTAATTCACACGCATTATAATAAATATAAAAACCTTTTTTCCACTTTTGCCAACAATCCGTTAACTTGCCAGACGCGACATCAATCGAGTTCTCATCAAATCGGAACGGCGGTGGAGGCGATAATATTGTTTCCATTCTTGCCGTTTTTATTATGTCCTTGTTCGTTATACAATAACCGATAGCACTTGTTCACTAAACTAAGACTTTATTTAAATTACCGTCTGCGCCATGTCAGGTGCAGGTGACATGAGTTAAACAACAGGTACATGTAAGGACTGATTTATTATTCTGTGAGTAGCATAGACACAGCAAACAATGTTTACTACCTACATATTATGATATAATATGACAACTCAAAGTTCGCGCTATCTGAATGTAATCTTTGAAGTGTTATTATTACCTTGTCAGTGGTGATCAAGGGAACTCCAATTTTAACCAGCCTGTTCTTATTCAAACTTACCTAAATGCTCAAAACTTACAACCTTCGTTTTCTATGACCCTCAGAATTAAGCCTCCGAAATTAAAACGTTAAAATTCCCTCAAACGACATTTACTACATAATGTAATTATCTTTTTAGAGGCCAAACGGATCAAAATGGTCGCACTTATTTAAAATCTCGGCTAACAATATTTCAGTACCGCCAAGAGTCCGCTGAAAAATTTGCAAGTCGATTCGTGAGAAATGTTCAGTGTCAAGGAAATTTATTAAAATGAGGTCGGTTATTCCACGCCGCGATACTGGCAACTTTTAAATTGTTAAATTTCAAAATTTGCAACGAGAACGACATTTTCTAATAGATAGATGATAGATATACCAATAGATGTTTTGCTTCTACTACGTTTAGGATTTACGCCTTTTGATTACCCCGATACTTCTTATAGTTTCGGAGTATCCTTATATTCGATTAAAAAGATAATCTTCATTTCTTTTCTATGATGCCTGAAACTTCATAGTAAATCTTCACCGTGAATTGATTTATCATTATCATCATTAATAAGCCGATAGATGTCCACTGCTGGACAGGCCTCCCCCTTAGAAGGGAGGGGTTGCCATAATTCCGCACTGGCAGGCGTCTTGGCGCTCTGATCGTACAAAGACGGTACTTCTTTTTCAGTTGCTTTTCTACTGACGAGGATAATGTCTCCGTCTATTCATTCACTTGGATGTTTTTTGGCTAATGATGTGATGATATGAATCAATAGGTAATTGCATCTAGCAAATATTTAGAGCGACAAAGCTGATGTTGGAAGTAAACAAATTATTTAAAATAATGATATCTGATATTTATGTAAATATTACAAATTGAAATGAAACTAATTTTACAGATTATATCGCGGTTTATTTTTGATTTTAATATACCGACGTTTCGACCACTTTACAGCATTCAGCAGAGGCAGAGGTGGTAGCTGTCCATAAGTCATAGTTATCTTAGGGTACCAGTGGCGTGCACTGAGTTATATGACAGGGTAGACAATCAACATTTGATGAGTACTTAATACTTATGTTTTTATTTTGAATAAATATATATTCTATTTCACTTCCACTAATAAGACGACACGTAGGAAGTACCTACGTTAAAATTCATCCAGCCATTTAGGCCGCAGAGCGTCGTATAGAACCAGACATACATAGGTACACAGTCAATAAAAACAATAATATCCACCTCCTATCTTGGTAGTCGAGTAAAAAACTTACCAATATGACTGCGAGTTACTTGTCTTGTACACACACAAAAAGATGATTGTAAATATGCCACCTCAAAATATCAAAATATTCAATAATATTTATTTTCTATGTTTACTTTACAGCCGGCTAACCTATTGTAAATATACTATCTATCTATATATTTCAGATTATTTATCAGTAAATCTTCGCGTGACTATGCCTTTGGCCATTTTCAATTATTTATCTTTTAATTTCGTAAGAAGTGTCAAAAACGCGTGAATTTTAAATTTTTCTATACACACTTGGCCAGAACATCGATCATACGTTACCACTTCCATTTTCTACTAAGTATTATAATTTGGAAACACTAATAAAATACTAATACACAGCACACAGTAGGTACACAGTCACTTTTTACATACTTACTGAATTTCGAACATAAAAATTTATTGTATAGAAAAAACAAAAACAATAGAAAAAAAACAAAAACAATGGATGTCATTATGAAATATTAAAGTTTGAACAAAAAGTATTTTAGTAACAAAAAGTAAAAAGTATTCATCGCGCATTCTCACTCATCCCGTTCGATGCTTTGGCTGTTATTGGTCGACATTTCTTTAGTCCTTCCTTCAAGGTCGACATTGCTGCCGAGAGCACCCGAGCGGTACCCGAGCACACCCGAAAGGCAGTGTCTTTCTCATTGCATGTGTGCGTGACATTTATACTGTTGGAATGGTCAGCATGTATACAGGTGTGCGTAACTTTGTTAGAAGAAAATGTTTGAATGTGTGGAAAAAAAGAGTTTTGATTTTAAAATCTTATATTTTGATTAGCGGGCCTCGCGGCTAGGCGCGCGGGAAATTTAAATCTCCGCGTACCTTTCCTCGATGCCGCGGCGCGCTCAGCTGATTGATTTCAAACATTTCGCGAGCTTTTGTATATTTATAATGATAAAATAATTCAAAACAAAAATATGCACATAAAATATGTTTGTTATCATGTATTGTTCCGGAAATCACAGGGTAGGCAAACACTATTTGCCTATATGGACTGCACGCCACTGTAGGGTACCCTCAGGTCTTCTAATTATTACTGTTAGTCCGATCTACGCAGAAAGATATACAAATTATGGTTGGTTATTTAAAATATCAAAATATGGAAAACCATCATGACCTTGCTAACAAATTACAACAATATCCATTTATCTTCCCTCGAACACTGCGTATGACACGCGAACACACCAAAACTAGCAAATTGTTTCACACAACCATATGACGGACAATTAAAACAAATGGAAATCTACTTAATGGTAGAACGGTAGGCAGTTACGAATTGTTTTCAATTTTAAAAATTACCACTCACGTTCATCGTTTGTTAAATGGATTCAAATTGGACTTGGAAAATGTGGGACAAAAAATTGGAATTTTTGTTGAACACTTACTAGTACTTACTCTGTTAGTTAATTTATAAGTAAGTCATTATCTTAACGATTCAGTGTTATTTGAGGTCCATAAAACTATTTTTTATGCTATTAAGTTGGCAGGCAATTACGCGGCCTGTCTGATAGTAAGTAGTCACCGCAGCCTTATAGACGCTAGCAACACCAGAAAAATTACTAAGTATCGCGTTGCCAACCCTTAAGACTTAAGACATTAGATATTAAGTCTTTTGTGTCAGGTAATTTTACCAGCTACAGTGCCAATCACATCGGAACACAACAATGTTTACACACTGCTTCATGGCGGTAGAATATCTTACACTACGGTGGTACCCATCTGGATGGTTCCTTGCACAAGGAACCTACTTTCTAATAAAATCTTTCTCCATAATTACACAGTTAGCGAATGATACATCACCCGTGGAAAATGGTTATAAAGAGTTAGGGCCCAGATTTTGGTAGACACCCAACTGGTGATCTGCAGCCCTGCACATCACCAGTTGGGTGTTTACCGTATTGCGTATCTTTAGACACCCAAGCATCGATATAATATATAAACTAGATAAACATTCACGAACAAAATGACATCTAAAATGTGGTCGCGGAGGTTGCAAACTTATCTGTGCTGGTGGCGGATATGTGAACTAACAATTTTATAATGATAATGACTTGTAGTTTGACAGTTTCATATAGACAGTAGCGACACTCCTATCGGCAAAAACAATTTTGTCAGGATGTGGCTTGTAAAGAAATAGCGACACAAGGGCGCTTTTTGTCGCTACCACTTTTTGAACCGTGACACCAAATCTAGTTTATATATTATATCGATGCACCCATGTGACTATCAAGCTTCAGTTGTCCACCGAACTTTGATGTCAACTGACAGTGTCTTAGTAGGTATTGGTATTTATTGGTCACCCAAGTTAGGTAATCATTTGACAGTTATTTGATGGTCACTTGCTATAGTGAACATCGCTTTAGTTGTCAGTGAGATACGTTGATTATTCGTGACTCCAACCTTTACTTATTGTTGCTTATTTTTTTTTTATATAAACCTTTATTCACCGTTTTAAAATTCATTTCATATACTGTTTTGCTATTACACTCGAAAACGTACTAAAATCAATTTCATTTCAGAATTTTCTCTTAAAAGCATTTTCTCACGAAATTTAAGTCTTGACAACTACACTGCTATCCAATCAAGCTTCAAAATATTTTAACAACAACAACAACAAACAGGAGATAATCGAAACCGGATATTTAAGAAGCAATCTTCGAAACTCCTTAGAAAAGTATAAATAGATATGTTTTTCTTTGGTGTTTGTTTAAGGTACGAAATTTAATTAGACTTAGCTGGATTTATTAATTAACCTCTGAAAGCGTCGCAGTGGCAGATTAAAATCTTTCAGCTACGTACTGTATCAAAAATAATATAAAGCTTTTGCTGTAACCTAGTCTATGATGTCTTACGTCATGACCCTCTGTTAATGCTGCTCTAGTATAGACATCAGTGGTACTGTTTATAAGACATATTTTTTTGATTTTGAGTGCTTCTTTAACCGCAGGTGTTTTTATTTAAATAATTTGTCCCAATATTAATTTGTAGCATACTGATGGCCAGTATCATCATCATCATTAGCAGCCGATGGACGTCCACTGCTGAACAAAAGCCTTCCTCTTAGAAGGGAGGCGTTGCCATAATCCCCACGCTTGGCAGGCGGCTTGGGCGTCGCAGTATAGGTGGAAGATAAATCCAAAAGAAAGACGCTGCTGCCCGTCTTCCTGTTCTCGATTTCTCGCCTATTACTACACTCAACGAGAGGAGATGGGGGATGCAATTCTAACCTGGCACCCCACGGGGAATTAATTAATGAATGTTGTCCTTAGCCTAAAAATTCAAGACGTACGGAGTATTTGTTTAGGGACTTACATACTTTAGCTATACCTATTGGAATAAAGTTTCTATATATAAAACGATGATTCAATGGCAATCCGACTATGGGTCAATGTTCGCATACAGCTAGATTGCTACGAGTAGTTGTTCAATCGTATGTTACGTTGTTAAAAAAGGTCATGGGTCGATGTTGTGCATTACTTACTTTACTTTTTTTGTATGTATGCAACTTTCTTATTCACTGCGAGCATTTTTAAAATAACCTACTTTTTCTATTGTTGTATTAAAATTGTAATATTATATTTTACTGTAAGTACTCATACAAAGTATTTGAAGCAATTTAGTGTGTATTCTGGAAAACTGAAGACTAGGACAGCTTCTACGTACCAGGTATAGTTGAAAATCTTTGGAATTGGAAAACGTTTCATTATCATCGCTTAAAATATTACCGCACGTCATCTAATTTCCTTAGTCGACTTTTATTTATGGGATCATAATGTTTCGCAGAGTCGGTTCGAGCTGACAAGTCATAAGTATTCAAATTATAGGATTAGATATTTATTCATATGCCTCACAAGGGCTCTCAAATAGGCATCAAATTACTCTTTCACATCAGAATTTTATTCTCAAGATAGTGCTCATATGAATTTGGCCGAATTGGTCCTTATCCTGTCTATTCATAGAATACGGGTTAAACCTTCCAGGATAGCGAAATGTGTCAGAAACTATTCAGTATTCGAGGTACAGTCTGAGACGTCAATAAAGCCTAGTCAGGTCGTAAAACTGACGTTCAAATAGATGGATCTTCGAATTGGACCGAAGTATTGTAAATGCGGTGCTGGATTGTTATGTGACTGAAATGTTAATTCAGAAAATGGCTTCCTCATTGATATTGG
This sequence comes from Furcula furcula, assembly GCA_911728495.1. NCBI lineage: Eukaryota > Metazoa > Arthropoda > Insecta > Lepidoptera > Notodontidae > Furcula > Furcula furcula. The sequence goes on from OU452245.1 coordinate 5,462,152, forward strand.
TCGACACTAATGCCATTTATTATAAGGACAAAGTCATTTTCATGTTAGAAATTGTTTATATGGATTCAAATTATAAATAAACGGGCCATTTGTCTGACACCGTCACAGACCTCTTCTAAAGATCAGGCTTAGGATTGGACTAATGCATCTTGCACAGTGCTTGCATTCGAGGCTTCCTTAGAATTGTTTCTAAGTTTACAATGTTACCATTATACTTCATCGCTAGCGCCAGTAAATTATAACTCCTAGTCTACTCAATATTCAAAGTTCATCCTGCTCCCGTCCAAGACCGTGACTCCAAGAGCTTCTTTAGGCAAAACGGTATTGAGTCATCAAATCGACAGTAAAATTCAATAAGGCAGCAGATATCTAATTCTATATATACAGTTTACAGTGTATTTTATAGGGAAACGGAAGGGTATTAAGGCCGGGGGAAGCAACGTCGGCGGCGACATATTCGACGATTTTACGACATTTTTACGGCTAACTGAGACCCCCAACGCGGTGGTAGACATGTTTAAAATCCTCTCCCAAATTCGAATTTAAATATGAGATGGAGTTGCGAATGAGATGGTGTACCGGGTATATCAGAAATTTTATTTTGGAAAGTTTCACACACTGTAAAATCATCTGAAATGGATGCTAAAACAAAGATCAACAAATCAAATTGTGCTATTTTTAACCGACTTCAAAAAAAGGAGGAGGTTCTCAATTCGTCTGTATATATATATATATATATTTTCTATGTATGTTCGCGCATAACCGATGAACCGATTATGAACCGATTTGCAAAAATCTTTCTTCCATCCATTCTTTAATCCGTTAGTTGGGTCCCATAAAAAAATTATTGCTTCCGAATAAGTAGTCCCTGAAAAACAATGATGGTGACTGCGCAGGAAACTTGCAGGAAAGCCTATATAAAGTCCAATCAATAATTCACTATAGTAAAATGACATTTGCTAATGTCACTTTGTAAAATTATGTTGCCACATCAATAGTAGTAGTGATGTTCCAGTTCAAAAGTGATTGTGGGTGATTCAATCATTTGATTCTATCACTTTCACAAAGTTAATAGGAATATATTTACTAATAATAATTGTAATACAAATTATATTAGATGTAAATAGATGACGACTATTAATAAATCTTTGCAACAATATTTAAAGAATCTTTAATTGACCGAACAACGAGGCTACATGGGCCATAATTATATCTTATAAACAACACATGCGCTGAGTCGGTGAGTGACGGGCCTGTTAGTCTAGTGGTTAGACATCTTGGCCGCAATCCAATAGGTCGTGGGTTCGATTCCCACCTGGGTGTTTTATTTATTTATTAAGTATGTGATGTAATAAAATAAAAAGTATATAGGTATTAGTATCAGTTGTCTGGTTTCTATAGTACAGGCCCTGGCTTGTTAGGTATCTGATGACCGTGTGTAGATTGTCCTAGAATATTATTATTATTTATCTTGGCTTTACCCACATGCCGCGATGCACCGCCATCTTTTTTGTCATTCGGCTTCTAACTTCTGGTCTGAGTGCACGAATGTTTCTTTTGCTCACGCGCTGTTCAGTTGTTTTTTGTTACGTTGTATTTGTCGTTATTGTTGAGTTTTGTTTTGTTTGAACTACGGAACGGAGGGAGGGTTATGATTTTAAGAAGAATGTATGTAGGTATGTATGTATGTATGTTCATCTGTCCCCGCATATCTTCTAATCTACTTAACATAATTTGATAAGTAGGGTGTTGTTAGAAGCGTCTTGATTGTCCGCTGGTTATAGCCTATTGTTACAGACTTCCGGTCCCTGCTCAACTTTGTGCACCTAGATAATTATATATTGATTATATTTGTGATTTAATTTGTTCTATAGTATGACATTATTTTGATTTGTGTTTAAATACTTGGTTGTAACTACCTACTAAATGAACGCTTGACAGCTTCCGGCGTAACAAAATACTGATTATGAGTAATATTTACATTAGTTGTGGTTTATATGTATTATTGATTGATAATTCTCATAATTAAATCTCCAATCTAAATAGTATTAATTAATGTTAAATATGTAATAGTTTTTGTATATGTATGACTCTTGATTAGCTTATCTGTTTGCCTATATATACCGGTGTCACAACGTTCGATTCATTCATTCTGTCACCGTCGTTGAGAACAATTGTAAGTGGAAACTCTGCACGATTGTTTATAAAATATAATTTACCGTCAAATGCTTATGTGTTGATTATTGTGACCATCCTGATTACCTGAAGTATTACACTATATAATATCACATAAGACTACGATTTTATCCGTTGTCGGGTTTTAGTTTTTAAAACTTATTATTGTTAATCTGTTTTTTATTATTACGTATTAATATACGTAAAACATATTTATGGATTAACCAATTACATCACGCCAACAAGACTACTTTCTTTCTCCAAAGAAAAAGAGACCAAAGGCTGCTCTCAACGCAAACAAAAACCTAATAATACGTAATGTTTATAAATACGTATTTGAGGAGAAGTCTGTCATAATGCAAGCAGAATGTGAATCTCCAAAAAAAAGCAACTGTGCCTCTAAAACGGCTGAAATTTTAGGAATCAGCATAGCCACTGTGTATAACGTTTTATTAGAATATAAGGAGAACGAACAATTTAAGTCTCCTAAAAAAACTGGACCAAAACATAATTTCAAGGATAAATTACTTAGACGATTTTACGTTTGCAGCTATTCCGAAAAATTTACCATTTTTTTATACTAATGAAGCTCCCACCATTGCAAAGGCACCTAATTTAAACCTGTTTTGTTTCAAAGTATTTTAGACTAATGTTAGTCTTTTTCTGCTTAGAATTACTAATACATTATTTATAGCTGCACTGAGCCTTAAATATTTAAGCTTATTTCATGACGATTACAACAACATACGCTTTATTTAGAGCGTTTATAAATAATTTTACCGGCCACGATATGGCCGTCATACCCGCCATTTTGCATTAAACGCCATTTTATTTTACAAACAGCTGAGCGGATATAAAATGTATGGGTCTCGACGGGGTCCAGATCGGCGGAGGTACGTCGCCCATGTCAGCCGAATGTTTAGTTTACTTAATAATTGTTGTAATAAAAACATATATTATTACTTTACAGGTTCTTAAAGATAAGTACATATTTACTAAATTTCGTGTAAATAAAATAATTATGGTGTTTTGATTCATCGCGTACTGAGTGACTGATTAATAAAATCATTTTGTCGCTTCACTATTTCTTTTTCATCAAAAACTGGCAACACAGTAAACGTCAGTTTACTATACTGAATTATTGATTAGACTTTAGATGACTTTATGTCGCTTTTTAAGGACAAAAATGGTCATAACTCTGGCAAATATTTACCAATTTCAATGATTCTATTTTTTTATTCGAAAGAAGATACCACTGTAATGAATCTGTATGAAATTTATCACAACCGGATAAGAACTTCCTGGAGGACCATGAACGATGAGGAGGAATTTATCTGGTAAAAACCATAAAACTGATGTTCTCCATTACATTGCTCTGACAATTATGAACCGATTTCGATGATTCTTTTTTTATTCGAGAGAGTAAACTACTATGATGATTCCATGCAACTTTCATTATGACCGGATATTTTTTTCTGAAGAAACATGAATTATGTAAAACTATGCAGACGATAATGTGATCATAAACTACCTAGATCAGTGGTTCCCAAACTTAATTGGGCTCCGACCCACCTAACAAAAACTGCCAAATTCGGGACCCACCTCTTGGCTGTCTTAAAAAGGGCATACAAAATATTGTATGCCCTTTTAAGGGAATCTGAGCGTTACCTATTGGATTCCCTAGTCTCTGTGTTAATTAATTCGACTTCTGCCCATTCAGCCATTTCGTCGATACGTCGTGCAACAGTATTATTTGACAGTGGTATGCACTCGATTTCCTTTAATTATTTTTCTCCAAACATCGCTCCAACAGCATCTTTAATCGACGGTAACACTAAGTCTTCCCCAATGGTGTGAGACTTCCCTGCTCTGGCGATCCTTAAGCTAATGAAGTACGAGGCGTACGAAGCTTTTTCAATAATATTAATAAAATGTGAAACAATGTTTTTGACGATTTCATGTCCAAAAATTTTCTTTGAAAAAACTTCCTTTACCTTCATTAAAGTTGTGCCACAAAACAACTCGTCGAGACCTATCTAACGAGACCAAACTCGGTGGGTCTACGTTTATTGGTACAGAGATCTCTTGACTGCCTTCCTGCTCTATCATCAGACCCTGATCACCATTTTTCTAGCAACTACTCGTCGAAACCTACCTAACGAGCCTAAACTCGGTTGGTCTACGTTTATTGGTACAGAGATCTCGTGACTGCCTTCCTGCTCCATCATCAGACCCTGATTACCATTGTTCTGGCAACAGTTCGTCGAAACTTACCTAATGAGTCCAAACTCGGTGGGTCTACGTTTATTGGTGCAGAGATCCCATGACCACCTTCCTGCTCCATCATCAGACCCTGATCACCATTTTTCTAGCAACTACTCGTCGAAACCTACCTAACGAGCCTAAACTCGGTTGGTCTACGTTTATTGGTACAGAGATCTCGTGACTGCCTTCCTGCTCCATCATCAGACCCTGATTACCATTGTTCTAGCAACTGTTCGTCGAGACCTACCTAATGAGCCCAAATTCGGTGGGTCTACGTTTATTGGTGCAGAGATCCCGTGACCACCTTCCTGCTCCATCATCAGACCCTGATCACGATTTTTCAGGCAACTACTCGTCGAGACCTATCCAAGGAAGCCAAACTCGGTTGGTCTACGTTTATTGGTACAGAGATCCCGTGACTGCCTTCCTGCTCCATCATCACACCCTGATTAGCATTTTTCTAGCAACTGCTCGTCGAGACCCTACCTAACGAGCCCAAACTCGGTGGGTCTACGTTTATTAGTGCAGAGATCCCGTGACCACCTTTCTGCTCCATCATCAGAGCTTGATCACCATTTTTCAGGCAACTACTCGTCGAGACCTATCCAACGAGCCCAAACTCGATGGGTCTAGGTTTATTGGAGCCGAGATCCTGCTACCACGTTCTTGCTGATCATCATCAGACCCTGGTGTAGGTTACCATTTTATTTAGTATCATCGGATTTACATATTTTTTATATTTCAGATTTTTCGGACTAATAGAAGTAATTTTATACAAAATACCTCGTACCTACCTACCCTAAATAATTTTTTTTTTTAAACATTTTTTTCTCGACACGGAAAGGAGCTGATGGTCTTCAAACAAATAAATAAAACCGCATTCAAATCCGTTCACTGGTTGGACCGCTACGATGCAACAGATAGACATACATACAGACAGACAGACAGACTTCCGGACATAGGCGTCAAACTTATAACTCCCCTTGTTTTTGGTCGGGGGTTAAAAAATATCACAAAAACAAAAGACGTCCGACTCAGGCTCACCACTTTACACGAAATGCATTTCGCCACCAGTCCCGACCCCCGCTCGCTCCTCTCCTCTCGCAGTCATTGGTCGCGCGCGCCCGCGCCCTTACCCCTCCCTCAATGGCGGACCGGCTGTAAGCCCGATCGGTCGGGTTTTCAGGGCCCACTTAATATTCGCTTGCGACCCACCAGTGGGTCGCGACCCACAGTTTGGGAACCTAGGACCTAGATCATTTTACGGTATTCGATGGTTCAATCATTATATATGAAAATATCACTTAAAAGTTTAAAATAAAATCTCTTAAAAAAAAAAATTGAACCGACTTCAATATCACTGAAAAGTATAAAATAATTTAAATATTATTGAAGTTGGTGCCAAATATACACAGCCGGTAAGCTAACACCAACTTCGATAATATTTAAATTATTTTATACTTTTCAGTGATATTGAAGTCGGTTAAATTTTTTTTTTAAAGATTTTATGATTTACATACTATTACTTTTCTACAACACTGATATTGTAACATTTCCAAATTGGCATATACGACAAGATCCTGAATAACTCATATAATTGTGTGACAGATATCATATTAACCCTTAATTTGGCAGAGTATAAAACAAAAGAAACTTCAAAATTTTATTAAAAAATAGCCTAAATACACTTAAAACTAGTATAGAAAAATAGTTAAAAAAATCAATAGTTTTCAGTTTTCCTGAAAACCTATGTATGCCACAGCATACATTGCCAAATGCACAGAACTCCATTTAGTAAATGTATTGTATGCTGTGACATACATTTCCAATTACGATGGCAATAAAATATCACTAAAATAATAATAATAATATAAACAGGCTAAAATATAAGTCTACTAAGCTTGCAAATGATAGTCAAGTCGACAATTCCTTCAACTTTCGGCTAATATTCGGCGTACATGTTCGCCGTTTATGCTCGGCGTTGATGGTCGCCGTTTATGTTCAGCGTTATTGTTCAGCGGTAATGTTCGGCGTTAATGTTCGGCGTACATATTCGCCATTTATGTTCGGCGTTAGTGTTCGGCGTACATGTTCGCCGTTTATGCTCGGCGTTGATGTTCGCCGTACATGTTCGCCGTACATGTTCGCCGTTTATGTTCGGCGGTAATGTTCAGCGTACATGTTCACCGTTTATGTTCAGCGTTAATGTTCGGCGTTGATGTTCAGCGTTACTGTTATGAAAGCGCTCATGTGACGCCGTCACTGAGTGAGTGAGTGAGTGTGAGTGTGAGTGAGCTTGAGTGTGAGTGTGTGTGTGAGTGTGAGAGTGTGAGCTGGATCAAACTGGATCAAGCAAGATCAAGATGAATCGAGCTAAAGCGAGCTGGATCGAAGTAAATCGAGCAGGATCGAGGTAAATCGCGTTGGATCGATGTGGATCAAGATGAACTGAGGTGGATCGATATAAGTCAAGGTGGTTTGAAATGGGTCAAGTTGGAATAAAGTGGATCCAAATGAGCCAAGCTGGATCATCAAACTACATCAAACTCGATTAAACGGGATAAAACAGGATTGAGCTGAATAAAACTGGTTTGAGCCAGATCAAACTGGATCAAGCAAGATCAAGCTGGTTTGAGTTCGATCTAGCTAAAGCGAGCTGGACCGAAGTAAATTCAGGTGGATCAATGTGGATTGTGGATCGAGATAGACCGACGTGGATCAATATGTTAAGGTGGGTCGAAATGGGTCAATGTGAAACAAAGTGGATCGAAATGAGTCAGGCCAGATTATCTAACTGTATCGAACTGGTTCAAGCTGGATCGAGGTGGATCGATGTGAATCGAGATGTACAGAGGGGATCAAGATAAGTCCAGGTGGTATGAAAAGGGTCTAGTTGGAATAAAGTAGATTGAGTTGCGCCAAGCTGGATCATCAAACTGTATCAAACTCGATTGAACCGGATAATACCGGATTGAACTGAATAAAACTGGTTTGAGCTGGATCAAACTGGATCAAGCTGGATCGAGCTAAAGCGAGGTAAATTGAGGTGGATCGATATAGTCAAGTCTGGGTGGGTCGAAGTGGGTCAAGGTGAAACAAAGTGGATCGAGTTGAGTCAAGCCAGACTATTAAACTGCAATGAACTTGGATCAAGGTAAAGGATTTTAGAAAAAAATTCAATAATTCGTTTCTTCAATTGTTGTATTGAGTTTATTTACCGAGTTTCGTTACTCTACCCGTATATAGCATTTAATGGAAATCCTTCTTTGTGCAAACTTTTCAACCCCATGAAATGAACTTAGGGGTTGTTTTTCGAAAAATGCTGGAAATAGGTTTCTTAGATTCTTATGTGCAAAACCTACATAAATTAAGTCTTATGACTGTAGTTCAAAAAATCATTTTTTGGACCCCAATTAGACCCTCTTAGGGGTTGATAATCGAAAAAATATTATTGGCACATGGATTTGCTTTAGTTTGATAAATGTATTCGCAAAGTTTCATCAATGCTGCATGATTTTTTTTTATGCGCATTTCATACTCAAAAACCATGCTAATATCCCATTTAATGGTCGTTTTTTTTTAAAAAGTTGTGAAATAATAGTTTCTTTATTTCTTTTGCGCAATACACTGACAAAGTTTCGTGTCTGTATGATGTTTTTTTTATCCATACCCACTTTGGGATAGGTACATTCTTTTATTAATATAGATTATAACTTTTTCTTTCTTATCCCACTTTAGGGGTAGATTTTTTGAAAAATAAATAATACGTGTACAATGTTTTTAATTTAAGAGTATTTTTACCAACTTTCAAATCAATTGAACTACGTTATAATTATTTCCCATACAAAGTTTACCAACCCCTTGTGCACCCCCAAAGGTTGTTTTAATTCCCGAAATACGTATTGATTTATTTTATTTAGAGAATCTTTTCAGTAAATTTCAAGTCAATCGAACCATACAATAAAAAGTTTCATACAAAAGAAAACACCCCATTTAACCCCTTTAGGAGTCGAATTTTCAAAACTCCTTTCTCAGTGGATGCTTACGTCATAAGAAGAACCTACTGTCCAAATTTTAGCTTTCTAGGTCCAGCGGTTTGGCCTGTGCGTTGATGAATCAGTCAGTCAGTCAGATCAAGTAATTTTATATGTATAGAAGAAGAAGAAGATAAGATAAGATAAAAAATAACGTGACGTTAAAGGTGGTGTTATTTGGCTGCGATTCTCTATGAAATGGGGTATGGAGTCATGGAGTTGAAGATGGCATATGGAGGTACTTTCCCAGTCGGGGTGATTCAATATTGGATGTTCCTCTTGCACCCTACCTCTCTTAAACTCTATTTACTATAACAAGACAAAGAAAAAAAGGAAATATTGAAAATAAATCATATAAAATAAACTAGCAGGCCAAAGCTAGAAGTTATCAGAACAATACGACTACAGTAAGCCACTCACGTACCGCACGGAACATGGTAATCCCACGTGGGGGCAAGTACAGATATAAGAGCCCACGTCAAAACGAATCCGGTGAGAAAAGTCCCAGCTTATGGTTGCATTGAAAAAGTAACTTAAGGGGGTAACATGCGCCAATGACCTTGAGAATCTGGCCGCTCCGGCCGAGAGTTGTCATCGTAGAGGGCGCTACCAGCAAATATGAATATTACATTTGAAAAATTATAGACTAAAATATGCAGATGTGTCAAATGGAGCTTTATTAATTTTGCCTATTTCGTTAAGGAAGGAAATTTCAATATAGTTACATTTACTGCAAATATACTTAACGATATCACTTTTGAATATTTTATTGATTATGTATACATAAAAGGAAAAGAAACTGATGAAATATAAAATAAATAAAATAAAATTTATGGGGAACTTAAAATAATACATGATAAAAAATGCATGATAAAAAAATTATATTAGTTCATAGTGACGCGAAAAGAACAAGACTGATGCAGTATAAGAACGGTCCCCGCCAGCTCAACTCGTCGTTCACTGGAACATATTCTGTTACGTCAATCGAAAGACGGGGAAATTTACATTGCCGATAAATCTTACTTAGCTTGTTGATCTACCAACACGAACACCGTATACCGAGAACCACACTGCATACTGCTGGGACCTTCTGCTGGTGACTGATTTAGACAAATGTCTAAATACGAAGTCATTTTATCCTCCATAATCACTCTCTGGGGAAATCTGTATCTCACTTTTTTATACCTTGATTTTGATGTATACTTTGGCGTGCCGCCTAATTACAATCTGATAACGCATCAACTTACAGTGGTAACGTAATTGCGTGTTGCGTCAGGATATGGATTATTGCATTTCATATTCCAAACTTCATATCAAAGGTTCCCTCCGTCTATTATAGAAGGGTCAATGCCTAAATAGTGAGACTTTTACAAACTTCTATTCTATTGTTGGTGGCTATTAGTTTGGCCCGGTAACCACCGGGACGCACTTCGACCCAGCTGGATCCATTGTGCCTGCCCTAGCCCTTACTCTGTTGCTGACTTATCGAAGAGTTTGTTTAGGTACCCCAAGATTGCACCAGCTTGGAGCGGTACATAATTATTTGGTGTAGGATAGGCTACTCCCAGTTCACTCAATCTACGTCCTGCTTCGCAGCGACACAGTATCTATAACATCGACTCTTTTTCATCTTCACAGAAACTACAAGTATCTACGGTACTTAGGCTCGTTTAGCTTCTTGATGCACCCATTAGGTGCCTGATTTGTGATCTGTTTAGATTTAATCATTTAAGCTCACAGTCCACCCTTGTGCTAGGGAAAGTTCTGGAGTGATTTAGGCCAATCGCTGCCCTCCATGCTTTCGTTTGTTCCTTCCTAGCGTTTGCATGTAATGCTGGTAGTTCCATTCGGAATCGCTATACGTATGTACTACTTATAATTTACAGTAGTCACAGCGGATCTATGTATGAAGTTAGGTTTAGCGAACCATTGCGCAAGTATAGTTGTGAGTTGTGAATACAAAAATATAAAAAATAGCTTCTGTACTGTGTCTTGCAGCCAACTTCAGACACACGAAGATCCGCTGTGACTACTGTAAGCGTACTTGAAATGGAACTATGCACAAAATTCTAATGTTTTTGTTATGCACGTCAAAACGAAAGCGCTTAATAGAGCCGCCAAAATATAGAAAAAATATCAGAAAAAGGATATTTTGAACATATTTCCTTAATTGGTTCCAATTCTTCCAATCATCCATCTGATAGTAAGGCTTTTTGGTACGTGGAAAAATGAATTGAAACGAACTGTATTTAAGATGTTCGCATTTGCCAACGACAGGGACTTAAAATGCTGCAAAGACTTCTCACATGCCAGTGGCCCTGATGAGATGTCAACGTTATTATTAAAGACGCGTCTAACTGTATTGTTTCCTATTCCCACTAGTACCCAAATAACAAATAACCTAACTCCACCTATACTTAAACCCATACTTACTAGATACCCATCGTAGACCCAAGTCGTGCAGACCCATAAAACTGTATATTATTATTATTATGGCAATTAGTTCCGTGATCGACTCCGTGATGGCCATCGAATATAAACAATGATAAGATACTTAACTTTTTTACATAATAAAGTACAAGTCAAAACCACCCAGACCCAAGACAAATAGATTATGTTCATGTACATGAGTGTGGGAATCGACTCCCAAGATCTTATGGGTAGCGGCCAAGGTAGCAAACTACTAAACCAACGGGCATGTGTTGTTAATCAATACGTGGATGCCAAAGTAATCCGTAGTACTGTTTGTTTTAACTCACGAATTTAGTAGAAGAAGAAGAAAGAAGAAGAAGACGAGTTTTTAGTGTACCGTCGTATGTACGTAACGTAACTTCGTCTTAAGTTCTGTACCGATGGCGGGGTTTGAACTACGCGGAGCAGTAGACATCGATTTTAATAAGCAAACAGGTTTTAGAGTAACTAAAATTTTAACGTGGTGGTACTTTTTCTGCCAACACCACCATGAGTTTATTGTTACGCAACTTAGTTACGTAAAAAGGTATTACCTGATAGTAATCGAATCACCGACCCATAGAAAACTCCCTTTCTGTCCCTGTCATCCAAAACTATAATTATAGCGTTTCGGTCCAGTAGTTTCACCAGTTTTGTTACTTAGCGGCAGAAATCTAAGATTGCGGTGGCACCACCTAGATAGCACACAAGTACCCTTCCAACTTAACCAACCCAGATATCTCAAAAGACGAGCAACTGTCCGTTGGTAAGCGTGTCACTCACCACCAAGCAAACCACCTGGGTACTATACTCGTTGCTAAGTTGAAAAAACCAACATGATAATAATAATAACACCATTCATGTTTTGACAAAAAGAAGGCATTGTCAAGTATATCATAATGTATGTCATTTTGTCGACCTACTAAGTATTAAATACGATCTAAATTAGTAAGATCGTATATGACTCTGATACGCATTAAAAGTTAGGCATTATATACGGCAACGATACTTTCGCATACTCTATGATGAACCACAAAAATGGTAGTAACATAAAAATATATTTAATGAAATAAACAAGTATAAATTCCATTTGCAATTAGTTATAGTGTTATAATTATACCATTTTTAACATATTTTAATTAAAAATATGTTTAAAATCATTTAAACTAAACCCGACTTGTCAAAAAAAAATGGGGCATGTCCACTCGCCGTCACAGTCCACGAAGGACTGATATATGGCGATCGCGGGGGCGCTGCAAGGGGAAATGCATCGCGTACATGGTTTTTCTGTAAATTCTTGTAAATCATGTATGAAATTAAGAAATGTAATCAATACAAATTGTAGAATAGATTATATGCTTTTTAATAGTCCAAGTTTGACGTCTATCCGATGAACGGATGTTGAACGCTAACACAATTCATATCCAACGTAGTACATTTTTTAAATACATATTGCTTGAAAACGTTATATTTAATCCAATATCTAAACAATAAAACTATTTGCTGAAGATCTGAGGTATAAGTACATATAATTTTCATAGCCAATGCAATAGCGGATTGATCCATCGAACTCTTTAAACTAAGCCTATTTTTGCAATTTTACCGTTGTTACCCCCTTAACGTGGGATTTTATAAGAGAAACTATTGTAATGATTGGCCTATCTAGATATTTCATGGTCTCAAGACTTATTATGAGGATATTTTTCTCTTCTTAATATTATGTGTATTATGTGAGACGTGGCCCCTAACTGCTGGCCTCTTTCAGAGTCACACAACGAGTTACTTTGCGCGATGGACTCCGGAATGAGGATATTCACCGAAGAACTTAAGTCCGACATGGCTCTCAGAATCTGCAAGTTAAAGTAGCAATAGACAGACCACGTCACTCGAAGAACCGATAACCGATGGGGAAGAAACTGTCTCGAGTGGCGGCCACGAACCGGAAGACGCAGCGTAGGCAGGCTTCCCACTAGGTGGACAAACGGTGGATGCAAATAGCCAATTGTCGTTCATTGTGGCGTTCGAAGGAGGAGGCCTATGTTCAGCAGTGGACGTCTTCCGGTTGGTGATGATGATGAATATTATGTCCTTTATTGGATTACTTTCGGATTTCGGATTAATGAGATATATAGGTGGTATGGACAAATAATGAAGGACGAATATCTGACCTTTTTCGACCTAATTTCGAACATGAATCTTTAGAGCTAGTTTGGAACCTAAAAATATATAGGCAAAGGCTTAATATGATTTAAGAAAAAATCTACGTATTTTTCATCAGGACTCATTATATACGTTTCTGTTACTAAGTTTCTATTAGGAGCACGTCTTGATGAAAAATGAAGTACTTACCTAATATTGAAGTTCATACATACGTCTTAATAACGAGAGCTCCAAATACATACCAAGGACTCCAAAAATATGCGAAGTTATTAAGTAAAATTTATGATAAATGATTACGTATCTCCATAAGATATAGTAAATACGTCAGAAAGACTAATATTTATGAGAGAGGATAAACAGAAATAATGTTTTACAATATCCAGTAATAAAACGGATAGACTAGTCAACTGACTGGGCGTGCTTCTGTAGGTGCATTTAAAGTCGGACTCGGTTGTCAACACGTAGACAACAGTCGTCAAGCTAAGTTAGAGCCTTTACTGCCGCACTCACAAACCCCAATTAACTTTAATTCTGATTAAGTCACTTTTTATAATCTATTTATTTCGACTATCGGATTATGTTATGATTAATTTCGTTTACTGAACACGAGAGAATTGATATCTCTACTCACTTTCTGCGTATTAAATATTAATGGGCTTCGAGTGACGAAATAATACGATTACAAAAAATTGATTAATGGTCATTAACTTTAATTGACGTTTGTAGGTTCGGCAGTTAAAGACAGTTTTAACAATTCTGACACTGGGTTAGTCACATACGACAAAAAAGAAACAAAAGAAACAAGTCATGTTGGCCGTGAGGTTATAAGGAATCATTATTATGAACCATGAACTAAGAATTATTTTACAATAAAAACCAATTTCGTAGGATATTAATAACAACCGTACAAAATGTTTACGCTAATTGGACGTCATTGTGAACAACGATAAGCACAGATTTATAGTTATTTTTATGGATGGGTGGGCACGAGTAAAAGCACATGAAAACTTCGTGACTAATCCTAATATTTACTGGTTTCTTCGGTGAATTTTTGTTACCAATTTTCGGAACGCGTAAATGATTTAGTGTCGAAAATATAAGGATTCGGAATATTTACGTGCCATTTTGTATTAATCTTTTATTTTATATATACAATATTTTAGTCTAACGTTCTTAAAATGTTTCGGAAGTGTCTATGAATCCGGGTCTCAGAGACAGGTAGTTTCCTAATGTTGGGATCACAAGCACAACTAACTATTTTGTAATCATTCGAGAATTATAGCGTTTAATGATTTTAAATCTTATAGATTATTAACAAAGAGAAAAGAACATTTTCTTTTTACTTTATCCATCTGCGATGAGCCACATAGCTTTTATCAGATTTTATGTGTCTCTTTCGCGTTTTGAGGCATCAGATCCTATGGAATGACGTCTCACGTGTTTTTAGATTCTGAGAAAAAAAGAAGAAATTAAAAATTAATAAATATAGACGACATTAAACAGTGCCGTTATTTAACCTTAGTCGAACATTTAGTATTTTGGTTACATAAGGTTTTAAAATATAAATCAGAATGACACCAATATGCAGGATACACATTTCTCAATTATAAAAAAGTACTTTACATGTAAATACTTGCATATAGATATTTTAAATGTCCCAATAAGCTAGATGACTAGAAAACTCTACTAAGTCCGTTTCGTTTAGATTATCAAATAATATTGGACACGTATTTATTGTTTTGTCAATTAAACAAAAAATTGAAAGCGTTGAAATTCCGAGTGACGTCACGCCTGTATACAATTTTTACTGAGTCGTGACGTCACGAGCACGAACTTTGACGCTCTATATCTTTGGCATCTTCTATTGATTTTGTTAAATAAGTCTAAATTTTTTTGATATTGTAACTGACGGACAGTCTACCTAGTAGATATTTTTATTTTTTACCCAGTGATATTCCCTATTGTCCTAGTGTTGGATCTGAACTATTTTACATAACATCTACATCTTAAAAGACACTTGATGCTCACTTCCCCAAAACTTTTCCATTACACCCATCCACTAAGAAACGGTTACCCAGGAGATGGCACTTAACAAAATGTACGATTACAATTATTTTATATCAGCAATCTTGTAAGACGGTGTAATTAGGATTCCGCTTAATAGCGTGAAGAGTTTATCTCAGGCACCGGAGGGCTTACGTCCTATTCAGTCCTTACTAAAGGGGGTAAAATTTTCAAGATGCTTTATTCAGTTACACTTTCTTTTTATTAATTATCTAATATGATTTAACAAATGTTTAAATTGGCTCCTTGTCCAATCAAGTTGGTAAATTGCAATTGAAAAATGTTATATTATTATGCCTATTTTAATGAATGAGTTACACAATATAGCTTCTTTAAGTAGTATATATTAATTGGTAAGTTTTGACCAACTAAATCACAAGAAATTCCATCACAAATCCACTAAATCACGAGAAATTCTATCACAAATCCACTAAATCAAATTCTATTATTATTTATCATGTATAAGACACTACTGTATATTAAGCTGTAAATTGGTACAAACCTTTGTTTTGTCGTTCTAAATGTTGTCTCAAAAGTCACAAGTGCTATCGTGTCCGCGTCTTAAGATATTCAAGGTCAAAGGTCGTAAAAATCGGTTTTTCATGAATATCTCGCTTTCTATTGCTTAAATGAGATTTGCACTTAGTAGAAAGTTGTAGAGTATAAAATTCTCTACAGCTTTTGTTTGCACTTTTTTTTCATACGATCAACCGTTTTTGCGGTAGACCGCGAAGCGTGCGCCGCGTACAGTCATATATGGCCTACTGCAAGGTCAAGCGTGAGTTACGGTTATCAGTACGTTGTATAAAGTTAATTATTTACTAAAAAAATATAAACAATGCCCATTATTTATGTACTAATTATTAATGATTTATATTTAATTAAAATAAGTGACTTAATTATTTATATTTAACTATAGTATATTAATAGTTCTGGACTGTATATTTTAGTTATATTTTAAGTTAAAACGACATTATATTCGTATTCTTTAAAACGTGTAAATTTTTTAATACTTATATTGTTTTGACGAAACAATGATTGTGCCAATCAGCCATCAATATACTATTACTATATATCGATGCAATCAGCCAATAATTTTTTTTATCAAATCAGTCTAATAAAAAAAAAAATTATCGATGTGCTTATTGAAAAATTCAAAACTGTTAATATCACAACAAAACAAGCCAGAGATGATGCTGATGTTCTCATCATCGAGACAGCTATTGCATTATCAGAACATCAAAAGACTGCCGTCATCATAGGAGAAGATATTGATTTGCTTGTTATTTTAATTGGACGTACTCAATCACATCAACAGGAAATTTTCCTTAAAAAAGTTGGCAAAGGCAATGTTAAGACACAAATATACTCGTCTAAAAGTTTTGACCAATATCCTCGTACTAAAAAACACATTCTATTTTACACGCATTTAGTGGCTGTGACACGACTTCTGCGCTATTTAAAAAAGGAATAAAACTGTTACTAGAGCATTGGAGAAAATTCCCAATTTGGATAAATTGGTGGAAGTATTCCAACAAGAAAACTCCCCCGTACAAACATTATTTGCAAATGGAGTGCGTATCTTGTTGGCATTATATAATGCTCCAAAATAAGTAAGCAAGCTAGGATTAGTAGCTCACCGCAATAGATTACGTAAGCCTTCTTTGCTTCACGTTCCGTGCGTTAATAGTACATATAGGCAAAACTCTTTTCTCATACGATCATGTAGACAGTTTAATGAGATTGTGCACAATATTGATGTAGATTTATTCCATACCAGCGTCCCTCATCTTAAACGCATGTTGACTAATTGTTTTTTTTGTACCATTAATTTATAATTTTCAGTTTTTCAAACTTTTCGCGTAGATATAGGTACTACTACAATTTTTTTTTTTGTATAAAATTTATTTTTCTGAATCACTAGCAGTTTCTGATTCTGCCGATTGATCCACTAAATTGTATTACACTGTTGCTTATCTGTGGAAACTTTTAAATGGCTTTCACATATTTATTAGTACTTAATACTTGTATATTAGCCGTAAGTTTTCCTAATAAGATAAAATAAAATAAAATAAAATAAAATCTGAGGACAACATTGATCATTTCCGCTACACGCAATTCATCAAATTAACGAAACTAAATAAACCTGTACAATTGTCAACACTTCCACCAACAAGTGTAGCAGCTCATCAACATATAAATCGTGTCTACTACCAGATTCAAACGTGGTTAGGGAAAGACTTAGAACCTCAAGAATGGGGCTGGAAGCTTGAAAATGAAATCCTGGAGCCCATAAGAACGTTATTGCCTCCAGCACCTAAACTACTAAATATAATATTTTGCAATTGCAAAAGCGGTTGTGGTTCCCGCTGTGGATGCAGAAAATCAGGGCTACTATGTACCTTAGCTTGTGGCCAGTGCAATGGATAAGCTTGCCTCAACGCTTCTAGTGAAGCGTATTCAAGTAATCCCGATGAAGAAAGCGCATACGATCCTGAAATTCTGGAAGGTTTGGAGATGAATATGACCCATAATAAGGATGATGACAATGAATTGGACATTTTCGAACGACAACAAGAAGAAGACGATGAAGAAGAAGAAGATAACTAGCTTCCGTTTACAATTTTATTATAATTAAAATCAACAAAAAATCTTTTAATATTTGAACTCACATTTCAATCAATGTAAAATATGTTATATTATATGATAAGTAAATATATGTATAATATATGTATATGTTATATGATAAATAAATATATGTATACTTACTTATATATAAATCAAAATTAATAATATACTATAGTTAAATATAAATAATTAAGTCACTTTACTTACGCGAATATTACAAATTGAAATCAAACTACTACCCACTTATTACCACTTATTTTAATTAAATATAAATAATTAATAATTAGTACATAAATAATGGGCATTGTTTAATAATTATATTTTTTTAGTAAATAATTAACTTTATACAACGTACTGATAACCGTAACTCACGCTTGACCTTGCAGTAGGCCATATATGACTGTACGCGGCGCACTCTTCGCGGTCTACCGCAAAAACGGTTGATCGTATGAAAAAAAAGTTTAAACAAATGTTGTAGAGAATTTTATACTCTACAACTTTCTACTAAGTGCAAATCTCATTTAAGCGATAGAAAGCGAGATATTCATGAAAAACCGATTTTTACGACCTTTGACCTTGAATATCTTAAGACGCGGACACGATAGCACTTGTGACTTTTGAGACAACATTTAGAACGACAAAACAAAGGTTTATACCAATTTACAGCTTATTATCTTTCATTCCGAGGTGAAACCCTAATATGACTGGGCTAAAAATGATCTAGGTAGGTTATGTTCACATTATCGTCTACATAGTTTTACATAATTCATGTTTCTTCAGAAAAAAATATCCGGTCGTAATGAAATTTTGCATGGAATCATCATAGTAGTTTACTCTCTCGAATAAAAAAAGAATCGTCGAAATCGGTTCATATTTGTCAGAGTAATGTAATGGAGAACATCAGTTTTATGGTTTTTACCAGATAAATTCCCCCACATCGTTCATGTTCCTCCAGGAAGTTCTTATCCGGTTGTGATAAAATTCATACAGATTCATTACAGTGGTTTTTTCTCTCGAAGAAAAAAACATTGAAATTGATAAATATTTGCCAGAGTTATGACCATTTTTGTCCTTAAAAAGCGACATAAAGTCATCTTATAGGCATTCCTGCAGGTTTGCTGCGCAGTCACCATTCTTGTTTTCTCAGGAACTACTTATTAGGAAGCAATATTTTTTTTTATGGGACCCAATTAACGGATTCAAGAATGGATGGAAGAAAGATTTTTTCAAATCGGTTCATAATTGCCAGAGTTATGCGCGAACATACATAGAAAAAAATATATATATACAGACGAATTGAGAACTTCCTCCTTTTTGAAGACGGTTAATAAAAAAAGAATCAGTGAATTTGGTAAATATTTGCCAGAGTTATGACCATTTTTGTCCTTAAAAGCGACATAAAGCCATCTTATAGGCATTCCTACAGGTTTCCTGCGCAGTCACCATTCTTGTTTTCTCAGGAACTACTTATTCGAAAGCAATATTTTTTTTATGGGACCCAATTAACGGATTAAAGAATGGATGGAAGAAAGATTTTTTCAAATTGGTTCATAATTGCCAGAGTTATGCGCGAACATACATAGAAAAAAAATATATATACAGACGAATTGAGAACCTCCTCATTTTTTGAAGTCGGTTAAAAAAAGAATCGTGCTCGATTTATTTCATTTGATCATGTTCTAATGCTAGGCTATTTTTCACGTTAAATATAGTAATTAAATAAAATATCAATACATTCCTACGTTGTTCCGTCTAGCAATGGCAATGCACTTTTCGTTATTGTTTTTTAAATGTTGCAGTTTCAATTCAGGCGGCAGGCGCTTTTTCTCGGACTTGTGATAAACACTAAGAGCTGATACACACGAGCATTGGACCAGTATATACATACGTCGAACTCCAAACTGTTTAACCTTATGAGTATGTAGTCGCCGTGGGTGTTCGGCCGAACGTCCGACGCTGAAGAGTCGATGAGGGCCACCGAGGTTTTAGTAGGCAACAATCTTGTTTCTTCAAAGTTTCTTCTCCGATTGCAAAAAAATGTACAGTCAAAAAAGTCCAAGAAACAAATGAACATTTATTATCAAGCTATTAGAAGAGACAGTTTCCGCGTATCCAAATGATATTGTCGTTGACGAAATTGAAATTGAACGGAGTATTAAAGGAAACGGGTGCGACGTCTGATCGAACCTTTAGTATTACGAGTACAATATAAACGCCGAATGGGCGGTTCCATTAGTGGACACGATCAAATCGATGGTTTAAGTACGAGACTACTTAGCCGAATGGCACCATTGTGTTCGATCAATGTATTTCTGAATTATATATTATTGTAGCATGCATTTCGGTAGGTAATGTTAGTTTAAGTACCTACTAACAGTCGTTCTTTAGAGTGGCTGGACATTTGGGAGTGGCGGTGTTACGACCCCCGACCCGTGAGTACCGTGAAAGGTAGCCGGGGGGCTATAATGTACTCCACGTCTAGAGTTTAGATTAGTTTCTACCGTTGACGAAAAGTTGAATAGTCGACGATCACAGACTCTTTACCTATTGCATAGAGTTCACCGAAAATCTAGACTAATCATTATACTAGTGATAAACTAGCTAACTAACTAGCTAACTAGATGGACTGTAAACTAGTTTATTAAAAGATGACAATAGTAGTCGAAAAAAAACCGTTTGTTCGTTTAACGTCCACCCCTTTGGTGGTTATGGTATAATATTCGATATACATTAAAGTCCAAAAACATTTAGACAGGTTATCTGCCTATATGAATTTCTATATTACAAGCATCAAAATTTACTATTAAGTTAGCGTAGGTACTAATTTCCTTCGGAGTCGCTGGACGCTCGGGGTGTGGGCCCCTTGAGCGTCCATTGAGTACGGCGGCGACTCCGAGGAGGACGGCGGCGGGGTTGCGACCCCCGTCCCCGTGAGCACCGTGACAGGTTCCCGGGGGGCTACAATGCGCCCCCCGGCGGCGGGCTCAAAGGCAAGGCACTGAGGGGCCCCTGGTGCAGATCCCACCGGAGAGCCCTGGGGTTCCCCCTCTCATGTGCCGATGCGACAGCCGCGGGGGTTTTAGTGGGTAAGAATCCCACATACCCCGGTCGAGCCCCACAGCTCCCGGGGATCTTTCGAAGATTTCCCCCGCGTCAAAAAAAAAAAAAAAGGTAGGTACTAATTTAACAGAAAATCCGCGTAATTTAGAGGAACGTAGAAATTCAAAGACCACAGAATATGGACCGATTCTGATAGTCTAGATATATTTAATTAAGACTAAATTTAATTATTTTGCGAGAGTACTCAGTGATTCATGACAGACGACGAATTAATTAGTATTGCTACTCAAGTGGATTCCACTGAAATCTCATACTTTAGGGGATCAACATTATACGTATACCCAAAACCAGATATAAAGTCATTTTTTGTAATCAAACCGGGTACTTCAAAACAAACCTAAATTTCTTCACCAATACAAGATGAAAACTTTCCATTTATCACCACACACACGTAAAACATCCAACTGATTCAGAAAACTAGTTAAACTACTGAAAATATAATTAAAATCTTAAGATATACGAATAAATAAAATATTTTTGACATGAGAATGCCACAGATAAAATATGTCAATATATAGAACACACACTTTGTCTATGGAAATTAGTGATGTCCAATATTTAAAGATCTAAATCTCGATATTGAATGATTTGAAATTGATCCACAACCAATCATTTTATAAAATAAAAAGTATTATATTAAACTCAGACTAAACTGAGGTAGATTCAACATAAACAGTCCCTATTTCAAAGTAAATCGCTACTCTGCCCACGTCTACACGGATTATATTATGTTGATTGTAAGATAATATTTTATATTACGTATTTAATTATTTATTTAAATAAATATCAATAAAATTGAGTGCCGAATATGAAAATGTATGCGGTTTGACAGGTTCCGGGACTTACGCCTTAGTGCTGCCACCTGGTGCACGTCATTTTTGAACACCCTCATTGTGTTATTCATAGTCATTCATTCGTCGCTTCGTATCGATGTCGTACGTACTGAATGCTCTCTGGTGTCTTTTCTTTAACGACTTTGCTTTCGATTTTTGGTTTTCAAGAAAAAGTAGTAGATAACATGGCGGCTAAGAAAAATGTAACTGTTTTGCGGCTACCACCCTATCACTGTGAACTCAATCCAATTGAATTGATTTGGGCTCAAATTAAATCATACGTGGGAAGAAACAATAAAACATTCAAAATGGCTGAGGTGAAAACGTTACTTCGCAATGCTTTGGCATTAATTGGAGCAAATGCATGGAAAAAATGTATAGAACATGTGCAGAAGGAGGAAGACAAAATGTTAAAATTGGATGGCATAATAGATGCAGCAAGTGAAACAACGCGATTTATCATAAATGTAACCGGGACGAGCTCCAGCTCAGAATTTGCTTATTCCTCAGAATAAATGTCTTAAAAATCTCTAGTTTTATGTTTTCATAAAAATCGATTTAAGAGATATAAACTTTTATATTTTTACGCACGCATTTCCATCAGAGTTAGTTTGCAGCTTGTGGCCAAAAAGATGGAAGTTACAAAATGGTTCGCAAAAATCCCAAATGCTACCCTTTGACGTATTATATTCAATCTTCTAGAGAATAAGTAAAATTGTTGTACACTCAAATTAACATTTTAATACTGACGCATTTGTTAATTATTTTGAATTAAAGGGTTTCGAGTTGTTATTTGTTTAAATAAAGGTGAAATTATCAATAAAAATAATTCACAGTAATAATGTATTCTTTTTAATCCTACCGTTGCTGACATAAATATCGATACTGTAATGGATTTATCCTCAGAGTAATTAGAATAGAGCCAGTATCGCGTCGATTCCCCGAACAAATTATTCGTGGCACTTTTGCGGGGTGCGGGAGGCGAAGTAAACACACACAGATACAATTTCACGCATATCCACACTATAATAAACTCGCAACACATTCAAAAAGATACGCACACAAACAAAGAATGACCTGAACATATGAACAAAATTTGGCAGAGGGGTTAGCGCATCATGCTCTCTGCAGTGGTATCTCCTCTAAGGGATTTATCATACATCTATGATGTGGTCAGATTCACTCGTTCATGAGGCGTCACCTCCCTAATATTGTCGATGGTTGCAATACCGCCATGTTTATTTACTTTTTACGACGGAATACTTGAATTCGAGTATAGAGGGATTGCACTCATGGTTTATCGAAACATCTGCGCCATGATGATTTTACAAGACACATGCATCATTATATAGACTATAGGCGCAGGCGTGTTGCTTACCGTCAGGTTCACCTGACGGTAAGCGGCAGGTTCAGACGTTCACGTCTTTCTTGTCTCATCACTATATAGAATAAAAATAATAATAAAGGAGGTTGGAAGAATGAAGCACTGTAATTCCTACACATTCTCACCAAAATGTATTCTGTAGAATACACTAATAAAAGTATTCCACAATGACACGACACACCCCATCACAATCAGTAAGGCATACTCACGGTCGTATTTAATTACAACACAAAATATAACAATATTAATTTTTGATATGACACGGTGGCTTCGTCACGCCATGACAAGTTTCGTATTAGGCGAGTCGTATACATCTTTTTACGTCGTAGGGTTCTTTAAAATTCCGTTTGCTTGGTGAAGATGATTTATTTTCATAAATACTTCAGAGTACTGCAATTTTACAGTCCAGATCGCAGATATATCACTCGGAGTCGCTTTCGCGGAGTAAGCTTTGCTCATTCACGGTTATCGCTCACAGTATTGCGTTAAGAATCTTCCAGGATCGCAGCGTGGAACACACTAACTACTGGTAGACTCGGCGGCATTTTTTATACGGGAACGATGCTTTCTAGAACGGTCGCAAATTGTAAACAACGTCGTAAAAGCAGAGGAACAATAGCATGATTCGCGGAACCGATAACAAGAGGCTTACGTTCGTAAGTTGTAAACAGCTTCATAAAAGAAACAATAATATAATTGCTTGTAAAAGAAACAACACTGAGCTTCACCGATAGCCAAAATAAAACAATAGGTATTGGTCTTACAACTGAGAACGTGGGAATTTTCCCTAAACAAAAGCGTGGGCATTTTTTTTACAAAACAAATGAAGTCTCGATATTTCGACGCTAGTCGACCTACCACCACCTCTATTAGCAGTATTGTTTAATCCTGTTACTCCACGTTACCAAAAAAACCGTTTTGAGTTTCTTCATGCCACGCATTCTAGGTCCTTGAGATCATCAGAGAACTTGATGTTGAGCATGCCGGACCATTCCACAGTATTTTATGACAAATCTTTTGCTGTTCAAGCCGTCAGACTGTGGAACGCGTTACCTATCCAAGTCAGGAAAACTAAGTCCTTGCCTAGTTTTAAATATCTAGTTAAAGAACACTATCTCTCTTTATAATCGTAATTATAAAATATATTTTCTATTTTATATTATACTACTATTATATATATTTTCTTTTTCTTCTTCTATTCAACAATAAAATTTTATTTTTATTGAAGTGCACCTTCAACTGATGTTTTTCTCTCTCATTTTCTAGTTGGGTTGCCTGGAAGAGATTGCTTTTTAGCGATAAGGCCGCCTTTGTACATTGATATCTACAACGTATTGTTAAATTTACATGTAACTTTTGGTGTACAATAAAGTGTATTTATTATTATTATTATTCTTATTATCTTAATTTACATGAGATAGAGACGTCAATATACATACGTAGTTTATAGCTCTGTCACTTTCTATCGAGAAAGTAAGGGGGAAATAATATTGCTCTTAAAGGTAATACAGGCCCTAAGCTGTAATATTTCCACCTCACACACGGAGCAATCTCGCTGCACCAGGCTGCTTGTGACGACGGCTGTTGCAACCCAGTCAAAATATCTTAACTAAGTCTGGTTAAGACCATTCGAATCATTAAAAAATATATAATATATACAAATACAATGAATAATGGCTAAACTTTGTAAAAATTAATTTCAGTGAAAAACTTTCTCTGTTTTTTATCACCCATTAATGGTAATAAAAGTATACTTTTATATTACAGAGGTATTTCCCCGAAGACAGCCGCCTACGGGGAGTGGAAAATATAAATTATGATTAGATGGACTTAATGTGGACCTAATATTAAACAGTGATACTATTATTTAACCCTATTTTCAATAACGAATCAAAGAAAATATTGTTTCAAAATCTGCTGTCATGTATCTATTACCACAAATATAAATAATATTGTTAGTTGGTACGCATGGAAGCGGGCCATATTTCAACTCGACCATAAAATCGCATACATTGTAATGCGATGGATTTCATTTACGACATAATCTTATGACAGAGTGCGAGTAAACATCAACTTACAAAACGTTTTAACTATCAAAACATATTAGTACAGATACTGTAAGCTCATCAGATTTCATTAGTGTGTTCACACATACACAAACGCGCGCGCACACACACACACACACACGCAGACACACAAACACGCACACACACAAACACGCACACACGCTTATATATTTTACTTACATATATATATATTTAACCACTTAATATACAAAATAAGTAAAAATGTGTAAATGCACGTTTATTTCAACTTTAAGTGCCGCTGGCTATGAGCTCTATGTTTCCTGATACTTGTATAAGGAAACTCCTCTCTTCTTTATGCTTAATAGGAGGCTATAAACCTTGTGCTATTTTAAGAACATTGTCAAAAATGGTTGAAAATAAACAATTTTGAATTAGAATTTTGAATTTTTTGAATTTAAGTTACTTTTCACCTACTACCTGACGTCAATCGTAGCTTTTGTTTGTTGTTGGGGAGGAAATCATCAAATGAAACTTAGTCGGTAATTTTGACATCAACGTGCATGGCTCGGATGAATAAGCATCATACAAGGATGATTTTTTTGCCCAATACGTTCATAGCGCGGTCATAGTATTAGGTTCGGGCACTTACTTTTAGGCGTCAAACTTTTATCAGCCCTCGTCATCGTTGGGGAATAAAAACTGCTAAGTAGAATTGCAATGGACGATATTTCATTTAAAAGTTGCGATGGATTAATATTGCTACTTTAACTCGTAATGTGTGTAGACGGCCTAAAGCTGTCGCCTACTACACACTTAATTAAATTGGACTTGCGACCTCTACGTTGTCAAGTAATTCATTTTCGGTTTTTCTACTTTTAAGTAAATACTCACTGGAAACTTGTTTCTGGAATCTGTCCTTGGTTTGTTTTATTCATAAAACATTTATATTTCTTGCCTAATCGTAAAGAAGTGATGGTTGTTTCCATAAGTTACTAAACAGTTATGGTTGGTAAATCAAGACTGTATGAAAGAAAAAAAAATATTTTAGGGACATTGTAGTTGTTAACAGAAACCCTGTCCTTAATCAATAAGTCTTTACCATCATTAACAACTTTATCCTTGTGATCATGAATGATTTGTAATAGGAGAGTTCTGAATCTTTTAAATAAATAAACGCACAGGCTTACTTTGGGCTAGACTAGTTAATTCGATTCGCCATCTAGTCCCCTCAGAAACAACCTCGCATCTTGATTGACTGTCAAAGTAATCTTCGAACTTTCAAGATGACAAACTAAGTATGCATCTGATGCTCAAGACCTAAAGGCGAAACTGCAAGTTTATTCACGGCCTCAAAAGTTTCCAGCCAAAACCGCACCCAAGAAACATTGAACATGCTACGAAATTGTAGGGAGTTCGTGTTGACACGGGTTTACAGGTAAGACTTGGGAATTTAGATGTTCAGTTATTCATATTGCTGTACGAAAATTAGTCTGTACAGCAAATATTGAAGGAAGAAACGAGGGTGTAGTTGTTTGGTAATTGCTGCCAATCGTCTGCGGCTTCGCTTGCGTGTATTTAAAAGGATATCAATATCACCCAGAGACTATTTTAATCAAGGAGACCAATGGGTCGCAAAGTCAATGGTAACCATTTCGTAAATTTATGCTTTATTTATTCTAAAAGATGTATGACACAGATAAAATTATGATCACCATTTCGCCTTTAATCAGTATACTGGAACAAAACAGTCATTAGCACCACCAATTAGTATGATATTGATAAGGTCTATTCTTGGACAGCTTTTTTTGCATCGTCCTATAGATTATTGGCTGAAAATCATGTATTACAATAAAACTATTTAGTTGTTTCAGGTCTATGTCCAATTTTACTCTATTAAAAAGGTTTATCTTTAAATATTTTTCAATGATATCATACTTTCACTTGCTTTAAAGTATAATATTTACTACAATCAGTAATACTGTAATTTTTACCTTGTCTAAATACGAACCCATGAAAAGTATACACAAGATTTATTCACGGTCGACTGTGAAGTTCTTATCGTCCGAAAAGTCTAAGTTTTGCGGTAAGAAATTTTCGACAAGGAAATCGTGTACAAGGCGAGGCCGATTAAATTTCTCTTCCTTGTAAATAACGAAGATCTAAAGAAAAAACAAATTTCAACGTAGTGACGAGACAAGCAATACTTGTAAGTATTGCTACACCTGCCTATAGACAGCTGCATTGCACTGCCGCTCATTCCGAACCCAACGCTCTCCTGGAGTACACCCCTGGGTATCACGGGAACTTGGGTTCGGACCCGTGGCACCCCCAGGTTCTCAAATTCATACAACGGCGTTCCAGTGGTATCACGCCATTCATTCTATTTACTAGTTCCCATGACTCCACTAACCGAATAGTGATGGGAAAGATGGATAACAGCGGCAAATAATTTTTATATTTATTTAACTTCATTTTTGTATGTTCATCATCCAAAACATTAGATATTGAGCCCGGTAATTTCACCAGCTACAGTGCTCTTCACACTGGAACACAGAAATGTTTTTACCCGTGGTTTTTACACTGGTGCTTGGAGTTTTGAAACGGTTCTGTTGAGATTTGAGATATTACGTTTATTTACGTAATTTACACTTACACACAACGTAACCCTACAAAAAATGTTATTTGCATTCAATGTTTTTTTTTACCATCTAACCCAGGAGTTTTTTGAGTGTCTGTATATATTTTTCTGGCAGCCAGCAGCTTAACTAGCCTGATGGATTTTGCGTGATGGTTAAATTTTAAATGAAATACTATTTGCCTCTTAGTGATATCTTTAGATCGCACTGAACAACCATTATTGTGTAACCACTTTTAATTATTTAATTAATTCAGCTTTCTAGTGAAAATAGTGATTCACCAACGGTTAAATGTTTACTGTGTTTCATTTGTTTACGACTTAACACTAACTCATATGTAATAAACATAAATAAACCTTAACCTGTCCCTATCCGATCTAATAATTTATTTAAACAAATCCTTCTTTACATATTAAGATTACGCAGCCCCTGGAGTTGTTTAATGTGTTCGTCTTCCATGGGTCTTTTAAACGGATTCTGGCTACTCTCCTTATAAATTATTCTTTCGTGGATTTATTTAAATGGAGCTTACGTTTTATTTCTGAGCGAATTTATATTATGTTAAGAATGGGTGATTGATGATAAAATTATGTGAGGTGTTTATTTTAATACGCTGTTTTGACCAAAGCATCAGCTATATCCCTTATCAACAGCGTCCATATGTTCCTTGGACCTATGTAAAGGGTACACAGGAAAAAATATAATGGTATATTTCCCATGCTTCGGTCAATCTGAGTCCAGTCTATTTAAAAACATCGAGATTAGCCAATTCATTTCAAGTCCAAGGGATATAATTTGAAAACATCTTCTATAGACAGCATTTAATGATTCAACTTTTTTCAAAACATCTTTCAGTCATTAGGTTAATGATGTAAAGATCTAAAACATCGAGTTTGTCTTACTAACCTAACCTTTACCTGTAATTTGACACAGCTATGTATATTATAACAGTTCATCTAACCAATGTTTTTCATAAACGTAGCAAAGTTCATGCTGCACTAAATACCCTAGTTCTAACTGCGAATTTCCATCACCCATGCCATTATATAAGAGCCTTTAGGCGACACTTGCCGACCTATAAAGCTATGACCACCCTTCAAAGAAAAGGCGACTCCATATGTTTAGCTTAGAGCCATCAAAAGAGACCCTGGCTCGCAGCGGACGGCTAATAGCTTTCTAACTTTCATAATAAGAGTTTATGTTACGATCTACCCCCATTAAATGAGTTATAATAACAACAAATTTCGATGCTGAAGCAATTTAGAAGTAATTTAAGAGCGGAAGATAAAATACTCCGTGGGCCGTTCATTAATTAGCGGCTTGAGTTTTAAATTATCTTTTTGGCGATTTCTTTTTTATTTTTGGTCGATAACGTTTCGACTAAGAATAATCTTTGTAAAGTTTTTGCTTCTTAACAACGGTAATATCCGTTACCGGAAGTATGTAAATTTTAAAGATTATATACAGTTTCTCCGATAACGGAATTGGCTTCAAAAGTTCCAAACTAAATAAACAACATAATTAACCGACCCAGTTTAGTGTACGTGGAACCACAGAACACAATTTCCAGGAGATGAATGTAGCATCTAAATTTTAAACATTTTCGGTAATATAATAATCCTAAAACTTTTTGAAGTCTGCTACCCTGAACCATATTCATGGCAAGTATAGTTGCATGATGGGTTATCTTGCCAACGTCATTCACGTGTGTACTTCATGATTATTGTCCTCTTCATTTAGAAAAATCTTTTCTGGCTACACAGTTTTCTGGTCTGTATTTTACTTGGCAATTCATTTCTTAATAATACATTTATGCCGCATAAATTCTTTTGGCAGCTAAAAATGTTATCTGACAGATACGATGATTTTCTTTCCTTTTATTGCACCTACCTTTGTAAATTTTCTGGACCACCCTAAGGTAGACTGGCAGAAAATGCCTTAGGCATTAAGTCCGCCTATGTACTAATGTGCATAAAGTATTAAATAAATAAATAAATAAATACGAGCAGCCAAAATTAAGTGGATTCCTAGAAATAGTGGTCTTTGTTATAAAGTTATGATCATTTTACTGTTACTAGTGGCACCAATAGTAAAAAGAATTACGCATAGGGGGTACACATATTCGAAAATTGTGGATTCAGTCATAAATAACAGGTTCAACATGGCAGCAGCAGTCTGTTCAAGATAAGTTGAATTCTTGAAGCAACACATCTGTCAAAGTGGTTTTTGTTATAAACTCCGAAGCAAGACGCGACAAAAACTGTGTTCGTGCTTAGAAACTCCTGCTTCCTGAAATCATAATGGAATAAATCTATGAAAATAGAACAATTTGTTCCAAACTGGGCGAGGTAACTATATCTCTTTACTTTCTTTGCGCATCCTAGTTTAAACGCTAAATTATGACGATAATTATTATTAATTCAAATCACCAATAGAAAGTGTTTCACAGCACGGGTGTTGTTACAATACCGGACACTAATCACGCTTATAATTTTAGTTTATATCTGAGTCACTTAATTTTAACAGTCATTATCGTCAACGACTAACATAAATATAGTTCTACAATTTAACTTTTATGTAATATTTTGTCGACATCTGTAGATATTCACAGTTAACTAAATTATCCAGGAAAAGAATCACACATTTTAACATATCCTAATGAAAGCGGTTCTAAAGCTAAAACCAATTTCACGGCAACGCCAGTATCCGCGGTGTAATCGTACACTGCAGCGTCAAAAGCTAATTGAATTCCACTAAAAATACACCAGCCCCTGGCACCGACGCCGGCGGACAAACGGATTGACAGGTTTCTTTGTTATAGACACCAATATGTCCAACAGTTTCGAGGGACACGTTTGAACCGTGAAATCCGGGCGATTCTATTTGCTTGCGCCCGCAGCATTTGTGGCTATTGTTCTATAGTCAGCGTTAGTCGTTTTGTATGAGATTCTATTGGCATGAATAGGAAATTTATAGGCAAAGATACTGCTTGCGTGCTTACTTTTCTATTCAAATTTTTGTAATGATCATAATTCATGTCTGTGACGACAGCTTATGGTTTTTTACTTCATACGTTTCGTTTTGACGTCTCATTATTAGGGATTTTATATAAAAAAATTAACTTGTAGGATAGCTTCACATTTCATGGAATCCTGATATACCTACGGTTATATGCATATTTTCTTAAGATTTGTTCATAATTGTATAACCCTTCCTTTTCATTGGCTATTGTGGTAATTTATAAACTTATGAAATGACAACTTCATCAGTAAAATATTTTACAATTAATGTTACTATTTAATGTAAATATTTTACAAAATGTTTGGACATTTACATTTTTATAATCCTGTTTATCGGTGAGATCTTTTCAGTAGTAAAAACTCTTGGCGGAATCATTCTAGCTTTATAGTTCTAAAATGAAGTTTTTCATTTGTAAGAAAACTTTATTTATTTCTCCGAAAACTACTAAAAGGCGAATCAAGCATGTTCAAAAATCATAACTTCTTTTCGAAAGACCAATGTCTAAAATCCAAAAAAATAACAATACCTAGATCAATACTAAGATCAATAATGCGCAGTACTCAGATCTTGGACCAAATACATTAATTGCGCATTGGGTAATACAACGCGATTGCGTTGTATTACCCAATGCGCAATTAATGTATTTAGTAATTGTATGAATTCATATGGAAGTGATTACTTCCATATGAATTCATACAATTAATTGGTGATCTCATTATTTTTATATCTGCCCAGATTTATTAATAACCTGAAAGTTATTATAAATCCGGGTGTACCAGTAAGGACCGACTCGGAACTCGATATGAAAACTTGTTAATTTTTTAGACTAGTAAGAAAAAAAAACCACAGGAATACAGCAAAATGTTCATCAACAGCGAATCTTAAAAAAACGAACATGGTTTCGATAGGTCTTGCCTCGGAGTGCACTAATTAATTCTTAAATCACTTGTTTTATTTTCTTTACATTTTTTTAACATTTTAATTATAAGCCAAAAAATACAAAACTGACAAAAACCAATGTGCAAATGAAGCCCTTTCATTGATACATAGTAGTCTCATTTTAACGATTTCCCATTTCGCCCCTTCTAAAAAAGAAACAAAAATAAAATATTGTATATATATTATATATTGTATATTTTATATACAACCATATCGCAAATGAAAACAATATAATATATTGTTTTCATTTGCAATAAGGTTGGATATACAATATTTAAAACTATTCCAAATTTCAAATAGATTAGTTTTTTTTATGGGAATCATGCCACCACTCATTCCCACCACTGTGACTCCTCAGCCAGGATCTACAGTGGTCATCAGTGAAGACACCGAGGTTTGACCCTCGGCGAGTCCCGGGGAAACGCTAAATTGTTTTGGAACATGCAATAAAAATTTAATTATTTAATTTTTATAAAAAGTATAGGTAGTTAAGATTTTTTGAGTAAGTATATTTCTGTACTGTTACTGAGTGACAGTGGACCTGAGAACGGAAATAAATTTCAAATTGAATAATTTAGCGTTTATGGAAAAAAGATCTACATTTATTTAATCTCAGTTGAGTGGGTTAACGACTCGCGACTCACGAAGGATGTTCGGCGGAGTGTTTTATGCATCCTTACCCTACGAGTCTACGACCATTCACACCACACAATGAGTTTCCCTAACTTTATAGACAGATTACAAGAAATAATAGCTGTAAATGTAAGGTGTTGGCGGCTTTATCAGTAAAAGTTATATCACCAGGGTAAGTTTGGATGAAGAGGATTAAAGAAAGCTTAAAATTTGTTTTAGGCTAGTGGAGATTCTATCAGCTAGACCTGGATTTCAATAGCCTAGCCGTCTATGGTGAGTCGTGGCTCATCAGGTAGGATACCGAAAGCAGCTTTTACCAAATAAAACATTATCAGGCATTAAACTAATCTAAAAGACATCTTGACGTTTTTGGAAGAAAAAAAAATACAAAATGTTGAATTGGAATTTTATTGAAAAAATGTATAGCCTATGTTACACTCACAACTAAGTCGGACCTAACGACATGTTTTAAGTCAACATCCATCAAGACGTTTAGTCTGTAGGCCATGCCAAAGAAATAGACATACATACATTTATACATACTCTCCTCTGGCCCTCCTTCTGGGGCAGTCGGGAAACAACACGAGCATCTCAAATATTTTTACAAAGGAAATTGATAAATAGCTTCAAATTCTCGGATTCAAAGTCCCAAAGATTCCAACAGTTCAAAGATTTCGCAAAACCAGTCTCATTAGACAAATTCCTACGTACCACAAACCTCACTCGTTTGTCACTCGAAACAAATGGCTGTGGTTGACTGCTTGCCCCCCTGATGGATAACTTAAATATATAAACTCTTAGAAAGATTCTTGCCTTTTGGGAGGTAACGCTTCTTTCCAAAAGATGGAATTGTGTGTTGTTTTGATGTTATGGCACAACAATAAAAATATAGGATTTTATTAAAAAAGTTGCCCGTGTAAGTAGTTTACCTTTGGCGTGTCTGGGTAAGAATAGCACTCTCTCATATCCTCCCGTTGGGTGTCCGTAAGAGGTGACTAAGGTAAAACAAGAAGACGGGCAGCAGTTCTTTCTATTGGATTACCTACCACCTATACTGCGATCCCCAAGACGCCTGCAAAGCGTGGGGATTATGGCAACCCCTTCCTTCTAAGGGGAAGGTCTTGTTCAGCAGTGGACTGTCTGTCTGTCTTTCGGCTGCTGCTGATGATGATGATGAACTTAGTTACCAGAATCCTTCTTCTGGTAGTAGTGTTTGTTTTTCTTATTTATGGTTTTTATGTATACCTAAAATGTTTATTACCAAGAAAGAAAGAAAATATTATTTGTTTGTATTGTCCCTGGTGTGTGTGCAATATGTGTTGTCATTTTTCTTACATTTTTTTACCCGACGACAGCCCCGGAAATAATGTTATGTTTTTCAAGTTTACAGCCCTTGTTTATGTCCCACTGCTGGGCACGGGCCTCCCTTCAAGATGAAGGGGCTTAGTAGGCATAGTAAACTTCAAAAATTTACTTCTCGTATTCCAATCTGCTTAAATCACGGGGTCATCAACGCACAAGTCATTGCTTTTGATGTAGATAGCTAAATACCCACACAGGCCAGTGATAACAGTGATCTTACTGATAAGTCTATTGGGAATGAAATTCCCAGTAGTTCAACTGGTGAGACAACTCGGTAAGACTACTGGGATTTGGCCACTGATTCGTTTAAAAGTAATGTAGTCATTTTTTAATAAGATTAAACAATTATTTAAACTTTCATCTTTTCTGACGTTCCTGCAGAAATCGTAGCGTGACCAACGGCTATACATTATTTTCGGGTGTTTTAACAAAACTCGTCAAGTCGTCATAGATCATGACACGAATGAAAGATATTTATTGTTCTAGTCGCCACAAATAGATTTATGGAATTTGCAGCCTCGAAATGCATGAATACTTTGAAAACATTGTGCAAGAATGAAAAATAAACATTTCTTTAAAAATATAACATCAATCATTCGCGACACTAATCTGACTCGGATAGTTTAACTTGAACGATATTAATTTTCTGTAGACTTCTTCTTCGTACGTGCTTCTTCCACAACTCGACGTCTGTTGGGCTTAGTTTGGATGTGAGGGTAAATAAATGTCGGAAGGAAGAAAGTTTTCACTGCACCTGATTTTGGTGTATTTGATAAAATAATTTTCATAACAGTAAAGAGCAACATAAATTGCAAAATCCTGAAACGAAGAGAAGGTAGTAGGTACGTAGGGAAACAAAATGGTAGATTTATTACGTAGACAAATAAGAGGAATAATATAGAACGTGTGTGTAGTAATATAGAATTATGAAATATACATCTCACCTTACTTGAGTTATTCCATCCTTGAAACGAGAAACAGTAGTCGAAATAAAAGCAACTAAAGCTGGTAGCAGCCAAAGTCTCTCAGAAAAAATAATATATCCATCTGACACAAACCATTTACAAGAATTTAGTAAATTGCTTTCAAAAATTACAACTACACTAATCCAGTTAGCAAAAAGTCAAAAGGCAGCTACAAAAAATAATAAACACTAAACTTAAAATGTATGAAGGTCCATTAAATTAAATGGTCCGACTAAGTTGGACTGCCAGTTGGCTCACCCGTGAAAAATTGCCAAGTGCGATGTTTTTACAACAAAATAATAAAAATTCTTCCCCAGAACGGCGCAACATTTAATATGACCGTTTTCGCAAACATATTTATACTATTTTAAGGGGGAGAGCTTTGCCTAGCAGTGAGGTTAGAAGAGAAGAAAGATTTAAAACTAATAGCATTTGTTGTATGCAAGCATTCAATGCAACTGTGAAGCGAAATAAACAAGATAGGCAAAAAACATAATACTTATCCTTAATCTAATAAGCTAGAATCTATAGAGAGAAGAAAGTTTTTGAACAATGAGTTCAACTCAAAAGCTAGACGGGAGCCGAGGCCAGCGTGTAGGTGTAACGTAACAATAAATGGTAACAGCCTATCATATAACTTCATTAAGTTGGACGTACACGTAACATATGTGCGCTCTGCATTTATTTCATTCGTAACGTTATACGCAGTAATTATTTGCGTCAAGTATTAAGATGTAAGCGGAAGTTAAAAACCATTATTTTTAACCAAAGGCGCAGGGTGGAAAAACGAACGACGATGGAGAGAAATTACAAAATAAACCCATAAACTTAAATTCCCAGAGGCCTTAGCCAAGTTGCCATTCTCCAGTATTGAACGCTAGAGAATAAAAAAACAATTGTATGGGAAAGACCTGACATATTACCTGACATATACCTACCGAAGTGATAATATGACATTCCCATACTTTTGTTTTTGTGTGAGACGCTCAAAGCCAGTTGTAACCACTGTTCGGTAAACGATCAGTTGGGTAAGCAACGTCGGGCAAGGTCAGTCCTTAGATGGGTGACCGTTCAGTGACATTTGATCTGAGTGTCTCCGTGCTTCGGAGGGCACGGTAAAAGTCAGTCCCGGCTATTGTCATCCAGACAGTAGTCGTTAAGCTAGGTCAGAGGCCTAAGGGTAGCTTGAAAACTCTGACACCAGGTTGGCCACTAACCATACGACAAAAAAAACTTGGCTAAGGCCTCAGGCCTGGAAACTTTTTAGACCAAGGAGATAGAAAGGAAAAAAGAGAGAGAGAAAGAGATCCATTGTTGATTACGGCCGCGTTCCACTTGGGGCCCACAACGATCAAAACGCCCCTTTAGTCGTTCTACGTTAGTGACTGCGGTCGTTGTGGTCGCGGCGAAAACGTCACTCATGACGTCATGACTTACACTCACGCGAAGCTCACGACGCCCCATCTCAAAAGGTGGGTCATCGTGGTCGATGAGAAAATTGGCGACATTTTCAAAACTCAAAGTATCAAAGATGGCGCTCGTGTACTCATCGTTATTTCATGCGGAAGGAGATCATCACCAGCCGGAAGATGTCCACTGCTGAACATAGGCCTCCCCCTTGGAACGCCACAATGAACGACAGTAATAATAATAATATCTTGGGACAATTGGCGACTTGCATCCACCGGTTACCTGCCACGCGCACAATGTCGTCTGTCCACCTAGTGGGAGGCCTACCTACGCTGCATCTTCCGGTTCGTGGTCACCACTCGAGAACCTTTCTTCCCCAACGGTTATCGGTTCTTCGAGCCGTGGCCTGCCCATTGCCACTTCAACTTGCAGATTCTGAGAGCTATGTCGGTGACGTTGGTTCTTCGGCGGAAAGAGATATTTTAGTAGAAATGAATGTTTCTGCAGCAAATGACATTTTAATTACATTTGAACGTAAATTGCCACGCTGCTATTCGTTAGGTCGTGAGTTCGATTTCCCGCCGAGCGTCTGGGTGTTATTTATCTATTTAAGTATGTATTTACAAAAAAAGAGTATATAAGTATTAGTATTAGTTATCTGGTTTCCATAGTACCGGCTCTGCCTAGTTTGGAATCAGATGACCGTGTGTGAAATTGTCCCAGAATATTATTATTATAATTTTTTTTCAATATAAATCGATTGAAACAATAATTATCTAAGTTTATTATCAAGGCTTACAGATTGTAACCTAACCTCTTAAATCATTTGCTTTCTTTTTAATAACTCGCCGTTTGTATTATTTACCTCCACGCTCAAAACGCTCACTATTCCGTTCCACTTGAGTTTACGACGGTAGCGCTCACAAGCAAGTGGAACGGGAAAAACTGCGGTCGTGAGCGTGATCGTCGTGGGCCCCAAGTGGAACACGCTCTACAAGATGCATTTCCGATTACGACATGTCGTGTCGCGACACCATGATAGTAGTCAAAAGTTTAAGAATAGCGAAGTCGCTGAACGCTCTCACCGTACACCAAACGACGAAATGAACTACGCTGAAATACTGAGTTTCAGTAATAACCAGCCTCACAAACTCAAATAAAGTGTGTCCATAATGACGTCCGCTCGCTGGGGGTGTTTTCAGCGATTTTCACGGTAATTAAACCTGCCCAAGGGAGGACGCCATCTTTCATGTTCACGTTTTCAGTAGGACTGATATTTCCGTACGATTGAACGGAATTAATACCGGAATACTTTTAGATTTGTACGAGAAAAAAAAAATATCCGACGAAAATGAGAAATCACGTTTCGATTGGACGGGTTTCCTTTGTGATAGATAATTTATTGAATGAAAGAAACTTAGATAAGCATGGGTTTGGGTCCGTAAAGGTAAGTTGAATACAGACTGGGAAAAATATGTTACTGTAATAGTCTATTGTCTAGGGATGTAGCTTTTTCTTGGAATATAGGCCGATAAATCGATGGTCATCTTCCGGCTGATGATGATAATGATAAAATCTATGGTGAATTACATAGCGTACAGACAGGTACTAACGTCACTGCCAAACCACAAAATACCAAAGTACAAAATGTGCAAGAAACTTCGTAAGACCTTACCTTATTACATAAATTATATTCTTTCCGTCTGTGGTTGGCTCCTAAATTTAGATTAAAAAGACACCTGTACTGGTTTACCTGTAAAAAAAAGAAAACTTATTTAAAAAAAAGCAAACAAATTAATGACAATTAATCGTACAGCTAAGGTTTACTGATTAAAATTAACTGACAGGCAACGAATAACTTAAACCGATGGTTTAAACAGCATGAAGGTTTCTAAAGAGTCCAAAGAATGGGCAATTAGGTCGGATTTTTGAAAAACTACCCCATAAAAAATAATCTTTTGCTAAAATGTACCTACTTTATAAAAGGTTCTAGCAGAAAAACACCTAATTTTCTGACAAGTAGGCAGCTGATGTAATGTTGATTTAGTACGTAGATCAATAAAATATATCATGCTTATAGTACCAAAGTCTGTAGGTTAGTATTGAACGAGGCTAATTTGAGGTTAGGTAAATAATTTGAGAAGACATGTAATTCGACTGTCAATACACATTATAGAAAAAAGAAATACTTAGTAATAAAAATATTTTTATTAGCAGTCCAGAAGATACAATTTTTTTTCATGACCATGATAACCTCACAGACATCGCCTGTATCGAGACTATCAAGAAAAATAAAGAATTGTCTGATAGGACTATGCGTACAAACCAAAAAACTAATACTACTAATACTAATCATGTTTAAAATAAACAACACAACGAGTTACGATGAAGTAAAGAAAATCATAGACCAAATTCAGTGGCCATTGCACCAAAGCCGTGCAAAATTAAAACACTAATCAAAGTTTGAACGTTCGCAAAACACGAACGATAGATAAAGCAATTTCACTTCCATACGACCCGATGCCTGCATCGAAGGGCGAACACGATTCTAAAGTTACAGTGAAGTGTAACAGAGTTGGAAATAATCGGATATTGCTCACAAAGTTCGAGGAAATTTCGGCCAAAGAGCAAGCAATTATGCAGAGGTAATGTTGTTACTGGGACCTTTTAGGCTATTAATGATTTGCGAATTTTGGCTTATTTCTAAAACGACTCAGCACTATCTAGGGCATCAGTAAATTATTTAACCGTTAGGTTTCAAATTTTTCATATTTATATCAGACAATTCATATTGTTTAGAATAGCATAGTCTCATTTTTTTGTCCC
The DNA here is from genome assembly GCA_911728495.1 of Furcula furcula. Lineage (NCBI taxonomy): Eukaryota > Metazoa > Arthropoda > Insecta > Lepidoptera > Notodontidae > Furcula > Furcula furcula. The sequence goes on from OU452245.1 coordinate 5,501,085, forward strand.
AAGGTTTTAAGAGTAATTACTTGAAATTTAATTTCTACAATATCGATTTAAAATAAATTAGTACGATTTGTAGGTAATAAAGGATTACCTTGAATATTTGTTTTTTGTAAGCAGCCATAATATTTTTAAGGATAGTGTAGAATATGGCAATGCTTTATTAGCGTTTTTAGGACTATTAAGCATATCCAGTAAGCATTCTTGAAGAATTTTGGTAAGAACATTAAAGAACAATGAAGCCTGCGAATTCTATTTGTTTAAGGGCGTTAGCCTTTTATGTTTACCCTGCACTTGATGGGATTAGGTGAAAATATTTAATCTAATAAAGGCTTCAAGATTCTAGTAAACTCTCCCGTCTAAGCATTTTTTGCTTCATATCAAAAAGAGCTCATAAAAACTGATTTATTCAACCTCACTTTGGAGAAAATTCTACGCAGAACAAAACACAATATCACGTAATGCTAGTAAATCATAGTTATCTGGCCGCATTTTATATATTATTCTTGGTCGTTAAAAGCGAAACACAAATAAAAGGGAAGGGTCTGGAAGGTCGAATCTGCAAAAGTAAAAATATTCATATTTGATTCAGCACTAAGAAACCATTTTATTGGTTTCATTCAAATTATCTAATGTTAAATAAATGACGATAATGCTAAGTGACGAACCAAAGTGGACCCTTGTCAGGTGTCAGGCTACTCTTACATTAAGTAAAGACTTAACCGATAAATGTAAGTAGTTGATAAAATAATTTGTTGTTTTCTCTGTGTAGACGCCCTTGCGTATAGTCTAAGGTGTGCAAGGACCAGGTATCAACACAGTCAGATCACTGCAGCAGTAGTGAGAAAAAAATGCTTAGCTCCGACGAGGTAAATATCATTGTTTAAGAAAACTTCTCTTTCAGAGACAGTAGAAGACAGTGTTTTATTTTTAATTCATTAAGGTGCCAACAAGATACAAGCTTTAGAAAATATGATGCTTATTATAATTAGATTATAGGTAGTCAAACAAGACCTTAATTACATGTGCCCAAATGGATAGTGAAGTATAAAAGTCAAAACGCAAACGAGATAAGAATTGAGAATATAACAATTTAACAAAATCATTAATAGATGAGGAGGTGTAGACTATGATATAACCAAATTACAACTTAGAATATAAGTGATTCATTACACACTTTTTAAACTTTACGGGGCTCATAACATTAAAATAGCATAATTACCTAAAAGGCAGGCCTCTAATATTGCATATCTGCATGAATATACTTACTCTATGTCCTTGCAAGCCATAAGCACCGCTCAAGTGGTTCCGTGACAACAGATTATAAAAACTAAACCAAGAACTAATTTGAAATGCGACTTTCGTAAATAAAGGTGCAAAATGTTGGGTCCCAATAATAACTTCATGTTATATAACTTTGGAGGGAAATAATAGCAGATAAGTCGTGTAGTTTGACACGAAATCGCCGCATAACTTTGTACCAAGTTTGTGAGTTATGTTTTCATTTGTGTTTTCAATTCTTCTGTTAAAATTTTTAGCACCAATCATAAACATATTTATGGTTTAGATTTAGACGCAAAATGTCCACTTCGCATAATACACACATCAAAAGTGTCTAGGGATCAAGCATTTTTAAGCGGTTTTCTTGAGATTGAGATGTGGCTTTGTAATAAATTTATGATTTTATAAATTTATATGGATCCTTTTTGGTGCATTTCATAATTTGAATCAGGAACTGTGAATCAAATTCGAGTAAAAGATGAAAATCAGCTGTCAATATTTTCCCTATAAAAACATACAACGCATTGAAGACATTATTAGTGCTACTGTTTCCCTACTACTGATTAAAACCAACGTTATTATGGAGCGGCGACGTCATTTAAGCAGGGAAGAAATGCTCAGAGCCGTGGGAATGATAGAAGCTGGTTCCCGGCAACGTACTGTGGCTTTAGCTCTGAATACAAGTCAGAGTGTTATCAGTCGACTTTGGACACGTTACCGAAGCACTGGTACCGTGGCTGAGCGCCATGGAGGACGGTATCGCTGCACCACACGGAGACAAGACCGATATATTCAAATCTTAACTCGAAGAGCTCCAACAATAACTGCCATGATGTTAGCCGTGAGGCTTCATCACTCTTCAGGGAACTTAATTAGCGACCAAACAGTCAGAAACCGCTTGCATGAAGTGAACCTTCATTCCCGAAGACCGCTACGGGTACCACCTATAGCAATGCACAATCGTAGGATTCGATATCAATGGGCTCTTGAACACAGAAATTGGGCAGAAGAACAATGGCGTTTCGTGTGCTTTTCTGATGAGTCTCGTTTTGGTATGAGACCGGATACAAGACGTATACGACACTGGAGAACCCCTGGACGCCAACAGCGATTAAAATCCTGCCAGGAAGTCCATCCTTATAGTGGTGGAACCATCATGGTATGGGCGGGTATTTGGATCGGCGGAAGAACTGAGTTGATTTGGATCAGAGGCAACCTCAACGCTCAAATTTATGCTGAGACGATTGTATCAGACGTCATCGTTCCTCTACAAGTGCAAATCGGTCCCTTATTTCAGTTAATGCATGATAATGCACGACCGCACACCGCAAGAGTTGTAAGACAGACTCTCGCCGCAGCTAACATCAATGTCCTGCCCTGGCCTGCTCAGTCGCCAGACTTGAACCCGATTGAGCATGCATGGGATATGCTACAGAGAAGAGCTCTGCCGAATATGGAGGGTATCCAGTCGCAAGAAAACCTTTTTTTGTTGTTGCAACGAACATGGGCGGCCATTCCACAGCGTGATTTGGATGAACTCATTTTGAGTATGCCAAACCGATGTTCTTGTGTTGTTAGTGTTCGCGGTAGAAACACGGATTATTAATTGTTTAAGTTACCCAATAAAATTTTAAAGAAAACTGTTATTTCAGTCTTTTTTTCGAACTTTTGTGTTAGTGGTTCAAATGTCAAAAATCCCTTTATTAGGAAAATGGCAAATTTCTTTATTAATGCAAAGGTGACTTGGTTTATCGTTACTGTGACAAACGAAAACACTTTATTTGATGAATCCTTAAAGAAAATTTTAATTAATATCAATCAGGAGAAAAGTTATTGCAAAAATATATGTTGATCCCTAGACACTTTTGATGTGTGTATTAATTCGACTTTTTGGAAACGTATCAATGGTTCTCCATAGAAAATGACAAAAATATACAAGACATAAAATAAACTTAGTAAAATAGCTAAGCTAATAACTTTCCTATCAGGTTTGAATTTTAAAAGGAAGAAACTTTTACAATAGGTGTACTAAATTTAGCCCATGTCGTAGGGTAGGTCAAGATTATCTCGGAAAGCTATTCTAATAGCTAAAGTCCTGTTGCTAAAGCCACTCTCTGTGTACCGAGTAAAAAGTTAACTTACAGTAGCGAGGAACTCTCCAGCTCTGGGATTACCTGTGTGTGACCAACCTTCCTTTTACTCCATGGTCCTAATAAAATATGGGTAAAAGGACCTTTACCCGTGGGGTGTGGGGTGGGTTAGAATTGCATCCGTGTCGTAAGAGGCGACTAAGCGAGAACAGGAAGACGGGCAGGGGCGTCTTTCTTTTGGATTTATCTTCCACCTATACTGCGATCCCCAAGCCACCTGCAGAGCGTGAGGATTATGGCGACCCCTCCCTTCTAAGGGGGAGGCCTTTGTTCAGCAGTGGACGTCTATGCTAATGGAAAGGACTTCAGGGATCTAGAGTTTCGACTCGAAAGCTATGGGTCCGTTTTTTTATATTCTGAATTTAAAACAAAATCGTAAAGAACATTATGCCCTCAATTCGAACGAGTCCTAACGACTGCGACTAACAATTTGTTGTTTCACAGAAACTCTTTTGACGTCGCAAATATAAATTTAAAATGTAAATGTTATATTCCAACTTTTGAACTACAACTAACAACTCGCTATCGTGTTTATGAGCATTCCGTTAAGTTATGTATAATCAAAGGTACGTGACGACTCAACACTTTACTAATGAAAATTACGTGCCTTTTCGAGAATTTTCTAGAAGTTTTTTCTGTTTCATTTAAATCGCGATAAGTTTATTATCTTGACTTTTTATGTAAATCGAGTGGGGCGCATTATAAAAAAAATTGCTCTTGGCGTGTTTTCATAGTGAACGGTTATTTACGTAAGCTTAAATGAATTTTCGTGCTTACGAATTTTAAAGTATTATGTCTTTCATTTTTATTTATCAGTAGTAATGAGACAAGGAGACAAGCTCTTGCTTGTATTGCCTTCGCCTTGTAAGCGACACGCTTGCCTATAGACAGCTGCATAGCACTGCCGCTAGTAGCCCGCGTGATTAGTTATTAACTGCCGGTCCCAATATCCTATCGATCTCTAACTATAAGTTAAAATCATCGATCAAGTCATCGATATCCCGCGATAACCCTCCGAAATGGAGCGATAAGTACGAGTACCCTGACAGACTGATTTCAAGTAAAGGTAGATTTCTTATCTGTCTTTGTTTATTGAAACGGAAATATGTATGTTATTATAGATAACGATTGTAACTATTTTAACTTATAGTAAGGGATCGATAGGATATTGGGATCGGCAGTAGGTCTCTTGTGGCTTGTAATTTCGCCAGCTACAGTCCCCTTTACACCGGAACACAGCAATGTTTACACACTGCTGCTTGGCGCCAGAATATCTGACACTGCGGTGGTACCTACCTTGCACCTACCACCACTTTTTTTGCTATCGGAGAGAAAATAACTGATGGCTGCTGCACTAGTCAATTAATTGATGACATCAATAATATGTTAAAGTGCTTTGTGTCTTGCCTGACGAGGCACTGCTTAAGAGCAGAAGTTAAATTTTAGACGTGTGCCACTGTGATCTTATATCGGTCACGCTCGCCATCGAAAAGTATTTGCTTGTGGCGGCTTCGTGTGGCGGGTCACCCCCTTCCCTCCAATATGGTTGAGGGGAGTGATGGCTGCTGCTCGAGTCAACTCGGGCGCGGGTGCTGCTTGGGGGGACTGGTCCGACTACTTTTCCTTTGGCTTTTTAGTTTGTTGTACCTTCGTCGTATTTTTTTTCTTCCATTTTTTTTCTGGCTTATTTGATCTTTTGAACGGCAAGACACACGTCGCTCTGATCTAATAGTAACATGACACACTGTTTAAAAAAAAGTGATAAAATGACAAGCCCGCTGAGTTTCTTGCCGGATCTTCTCAGTTGAGGCCGCGTTGTGACCGGTGGTAGCTTTTTTTAAAAAAAATACATGACCTTTCAAAAGTGCTATTTGAAATAAACTATTTTTGAGTTTGAGTTTGAAAAGGGGAGGAGGCCGGGTTAGTGTGGGATTATTGCCCACTGAAACCTTTCAGATGGGCCTTCATTAATGCTATAGCACTCCGCACTCTGTTCGGACCTCTTCAGTGTGTGTAGTACGGATATGCATAAGCGGTGGGGGTGTGTCTTTCCAGCCTAGTTCTAGTTCGAATAAGCAACTACAACTTACGTTAACTTACTTTGTCTGTTTCACTTAGAATTCGTTACACTAGCATTCTATGCTAATAGGGTCTAGGGTGATGTCTGGGTAAAAAAATAATAATTCTAACTAGTTACGTCACTTAAATTATCATAAAATATTAGAAAAGTATTTTTTTATATAACAAATCAATATAAATTTACTAAGATAAAGAGCCTCAGTAAAAAGTAGACTGCGACGTGACGTCATGCGGAATTTCAACGCATATCTGTTCGTCATTTTTTGATTAATCGAAAAAAGAAAAAAATGCCCAATATAAATATATTGGGATAATGTAAATGACGGACTAGATATATTTTTTCAGGCATCTGGCCTATTCAAGACGTTTTTAGTGGATTCCTCTCTCTGCACTGTGTGCACAGCGTCCTCATCTACCCATCGAGCTAACCGGTACCACGCCTTATCAAGACTAGAAGGGTCTAATCACCCAATATGAAAAAGCTTGAGGATCTTCTGCAGAACTATACTAGATAGTGTCATCGTTAAAGTTCTTTGTAAGCACTTGTCGAGATTTCGTAAACATTTTTACATACGTATATATTCGTAATAAGCTAAAATATTAGAAAATGTTTTATCTCAAATTTCTCTTACGACTTCGTTCCATTTTATTTAATAAGTCAGCTATAAATAGCGCTTCATTAAACTTCCATTTGATGAAACTTGAATAGACTCAAGAAGGTACGCATGTAAGGTATTTGTTTGAAATGTATATCACTTTATTTTTCCATCTTATTTGTACTAAATAATACTCGTGTACATGGTATTCTACTAAAGTCTTTATCGGTATAAAACGTAATAGTGACTGGCTGGTATATATCATCATCAGCCCACATCAGTCCACTGCTGGGCATAGGCTTCCCTCAAGCCACGACACTGAGCCCGATTTTCGGCTCTCCTCATCCAGTTTCTGTCAAGTACTCTGCGAATATTGTCGCTCTACCTGGTAACAGGGCGTCCTACACTACGCTTCCCGATTCATGGTCTCCACGTCAGAACCAGTTTACCTCAATAACTACGAAAAAAATTTTTCTTGTGGGTCTATTGGGGGGAAAAATATTTTTACAAAAACAATTTCGAACCTACTAACTTTTAAAGGTTTATAAGCGATAACAAGTAGGCACTAAAACCAAATTAAAACTTAACTTAAAACTTAACATAACCGTTCGAAAATGACGTTTGAAATGACAGTTTCATATGGACAGTGACAACACCTCTATCAAATAGTCACAAATGTTTATTCCAAAAAAATTAGGTATGTTTGACGTATGATTCATTTTAGCAGATGATAAATCCTTATAATCAATCCATGGCTATATTAATATCAAAATTCGTAATAGCATAATAGCTCAATATTAATGTCCAAAACATCTGTCTACAATAGTTTCTAGTCTGAGTGCATTAACTCAAACATATAACTTGGAGCAGGCAAGCCGCATACAAGACAAACTAATTCATGAAACAGATTTAGGAGCAGTAGGCATTAATTTATGTTGAAATTGCATATAAACGAGTGACAGAGATGCAAGATCAGTGCATAGAGAAGCAAGTCTAGTTATATTTGAGCAGTCTGTCTAGGGAAGTGCTTGTGTGTTTGTATTTTTAATGTTTGTATTTTGACCAACCAGCAGGCTTAGCACGACTTGCAGGTGTTGACAGATTAGTGTGTGTGTGTATATGACGTCACGATGACGTAGTATTTCATATTTTTGTATAGAGAATGACATTTCGGTGTTGAAAACTACGTCACTTCACAACGATCTGTCAAGACTTACAAGTCGTGCTAGGCATGTTTGGCCTCTGACTATAGTTCAGTATCCGTAGTCATCGTGGCGCAGCGAGAAACTGCTTGCTTTGCAAACCGGAGGTCGCGGGCTCAAATCCCGCGAGGAGCAACATATTTGTGTAGTTGTTGCTCACTGGCTAGGACAATGCAGACCGATCACCTGATTGTCTGAGGATTAAGATGATCCGTGCGTCAGATGGCCATGTAAAAAGTAGGGCCTGGGCCTGACTTTTCCCCGCTCATGTCGGTCTTCCGTGCCATCGGATTGTGAGATTAAAGGTAAAGGGAGTGCAATTGTGTCTACGCAAGCACTTGTGTAAAACCTCCCGCGTAGATGGCTGATCTTGTGAAAGATTAGCCGCTGAGGTCGTATCGGCCAGGAAATAATGTTCCTAATGACTATTATTACAATTATTACAATACCATATTTAAATAACCTACCGACATAGCTCGAAAAATATGCAAGTTGAAGTGGCAGTGGGCAGACCACATCGCTCGAAGAACCGATAACCGTTGGGGAAGAAAGGTTCTCGAGTGGCGACCACGAACCGGAAGACGCAGCGTAGGCAGGCCTCCCACTAGGTGGACCGACGACATTGTTCGCGTCGCAGGCAACCGGTGGATGCAAATGGCAAATTGTCGTTCATTGTGGCGGTCTAAGGGGGAGGCCTTTGTTCAGCAGTGGACGTCTTAAGGACACCATGCAGGAACGTTGCGATATTTCAGATAGTACGCCTAAATTTTATGATGGTATCACTTAGCTAACGCCTTCACCTTTCTATTCCACTAATAAACAAAGTAAAGACAGATGGACAACTTGACCTTGCCTTTTAGGATCGATACGCCGATTCTTCTAGCATCATAATAACAGAAGCACAAAATGTCTGAAGTTTTCGCCCTTCAATTTCTCTAATGACCAAAGTACTCAAAGGTAATAATAAAACAGCCGAACCACTTGACCTTGTCTTTTAGGATCCATACGTCGATTCTTCTAGCATCATAATAACAGAAGCACAAAACCGCTGAAGCCTTCGCCCTTCAATACCTCTAATGAAAAAAATACTCAAGGGTAAGAAGACAGATGAACCACTTGACCTTGTCTTTTAGGATCGGTACGTCAGTTCTCCTAGCATGATAATGACAGAAGCACAAAACCTCTGAAGCCTTCGCCATTCGATACCTCTAATGACCAAAGTACTCAAGGGTAAGAAGAAAGATAAACGACTTGAACTTGTCTTTTAGGATCTGTACACCATTTCTCCTAGCATGATAATGACAAAAGCAATAAACTTCTAAAGTGTTCGCCCTTCAATTCCTCTTATGAACAAAGTACTCAAGACTAAGTTGTACTTCGGTTTTTCTAGCATCATAATGGTAGAAGCACAAAACCTAACACTCAAATACACAATAATGATTTCCCCAGTGATGTTAACACGTTGCCCGCGGGCTTCGGTGACCGGCTAATATGTGACGTAGCAACGAGTAATTTAATTAACCGACTGTACGTGAACACTAAATGACTAGCTAGCAAATTGAATGCCCAAAGGGTACGCGGACGTCCCTTTGGTGGGTCGGTGTTTATCGCAATGTTACTGTACAAAGAATTGTTTGAAATAAATTAATTAGGTAAACCTCAAGTTCGGTTTTTAGGAGTCCGTAGGACTTAAAAGGTAAAAAAAATACGATGCGACTTCGTATGTCTGTCTGTCGTCACACCAATATTATTTTAGCAACTACTAATGCTATCGAAATCGCAGTCGATTTAAAATTAAGAGTAGTTTAAAATGTTGCTCAAAAAACTTCATATTTTTTTTTATTCTTATTTAGAGATGATTTTTCAAAGTGAGGGAAACTTATCAAGTGGGTTATCATATGAATGGACTTCACGTGCAGATTTGGAAACAGTTTTTATTTATATCACGTAGTTTTTAACCGGCTTCAAAAAGAAGGTTCTCTATTCGACGCGTATGTATGTAATATTGATAAAAATGCGTAATATTAATATATGTTAGTCTATGTGGGCTTCTAAACAAGTTTACCAAATTTTATGAGTGTATGTATGTATGTATGTAGGTATGTATGTATGTATGTATGTAGGTTTGTCCACGGATTTCTCAGAAACTACAAGTCCGATTTTGAAAATTCTTTTTGCAATAGTTAGAGTATTTTTCAACTTAGGGTAGAGTACAAGTTTCATCAAAATCGGTCCAGTAGTTTAAGAGATATAAACTTTTTATGTTTTCAGTAAGTTACTGTAACGTAGACGTTCGAGTTGTGTGAAAGTGCTGATACCTATTTTGGTAAAATAAGTCATTAAAAAGTGTTAAATAAACTATTTAAAAAAAATAAAAACCGACTTCAAAGTAAATTATCTAAAAAGCATAAAATAACGAAAATATATTGAAGTCGGTGTCAGCTGGTGCTAGTGTTAGTTAACATGTTAACTAACACCGACTTCAATATATTTTCGTTATTTTATGCTTTTTAGATAATTTACTTTGAAGTCGGTTTTTATTTTTTTTTAAATAGTTTATTGACTTATACTATACAAAAATATACCTACCGAAAAAAATAAGGGTTTTTTTAAAATAAGTCGCTCCCAAAACTAAGACGAATCTCACTATATTATATTATCATCATAACCCAAAATCTATCAAGGCGTTTAGACTGTAGTTCGTGCCAAATAAATACATACATATATGCATGCTCTCGTAAAACATAACTCTTTTTCTGGGGCTGTTGGGCAGCGGTTTTATTTTATTAGAAACTGGTTTAATCCAGATGGATCATAGTTACGAAATCTGTTCAACCGTTTACAACAAAATCATTTTTTAATTTTTGCACGCTTATTTGTATCCATACTTACTCAACAGATATAATAATAATACCAGCCCCTGTTTATGACCCATTTTTGGGCACGGGCCTCCCCTCATAGTGAGGGGGCTTAGGTCATAGTCCACCACGCTGGCCAAGTGCGGGCTGGCGGACTTCACAGGTCATTCGAAAGCTAGTTAGGCAGACAGTAACAATCGCACAAAGATGATTCGCCCATGATTAATTTATAGAAATCAGAGGTGCAAGCCGTGGATCGAACCTGCGCACCTTGTTTCCAAGGCAAGTGCTCATCCACTGAGCTGTTACTGCTAGTCACCAGGTAAAATAGGCTCTCGCAACGTCATTAACATATGTTTAAATGTCTGTAATTATTATACTAAAACATACTGAAATGCAGCAGGTTTCAAATGCTTCATAATTTCCATTAACGGGAAAGGCTCGCAAAATATTCATATTACAAACATTTCCAGCAGTGATAATTAACGTTTAACCCACAATTACACTTTGTGAATGTTTAAAACAATATTTACAAAGCCTTTTTCATCTTTTAACATAAACCTTCAAACGGTAGACCTTTTATTTTAATTATTTCTTTTAATATGAAATGTTTTGAAAATGTCTAAGTTAGTTGACCGCAATTGCAATACAAGATGGCTTTTTAATCGTGATTAATATTGACTAAATACATCGTACCGATGTTTATAATGTAGTAGATGTAAACATAACACACAAACAGTTTTTGGCAAACCGAATCAGTACCTGAAATATAACCGGAACATGCATCTGAGCAGGAGCATTGTGAGAAGTAGGTACTTTGAGCAGACTGTCAAGTTGGTAGATAATACATTTTAAGTTTCAATTCCCCTCAAAGTATCTAGTGATGATGTGAACAATTTATTAGAAGGCTCTGAGCTTAGAAATGAAGAGATTTTTAAATCTTGAGAAAAGATTGCAAAAAGATTGTAAATTATTTAAAGAATATCAACAATTTATAGATGAGTACATAGCTTTAGCCCGCGGGGAGCCGGGTTAGAATTGCATCCCCCCATCTACTCTCGTTGGGTGTCGTAAAAGGAGGCGACTAAGCGAGAACAGAAAGACGGGCAGCAGACGTCTTTCTTTTGGATTTATCTTCCACCTATACTGCGATCCCCAAGCCGCCTGCCAAGCGTGGGGATTATGGCAACCCCTCCCTTCTATGGGGGAGGCCTTTGTTCAGAAGTGGACGTCTATCGGCTGCTAATGATGATAATGAGACATAGCTTTAGGTGCCGAGAGCCGGTCCCGCTAGCACCGCGCCGCCTCCCTGCGCCGCTCGCGTTCTTGGATGAAAAATAATATCCCGGGATATCCCATTCCACACCCTGCTATTCAAAACTAGACAGAGCCTGTAATATGGCGATAAATAACATCAAGGAACAAAACAAATACCCATGTTTACACACACACATGAATACATACGTTCACATGGGTATACGTATACATGTGTTACATGGGTACACATACGAACTAACGACATTTTGCCAGGTGCCAGAAGCTAAGGTGTAGAACAACTATCCAACCACTGCAATAAATGATGACGTCAATTAGAAAGCATGCACCAATCAGAAAAGGCAGTGGTGATTTATTTAACACTAGTAGATACATAATAGAATTCTGCAATATTTTGGACATGTTGCACGAAGAGATCCATCTAATTTAGAAAAATTAGTGTTGACAGGAAAAATTTAAGGAAAGCGGCCCAGAGGACGTTGTGTAAAGCGGTGGTCGAACCAGATCTCCGAGATACTGGAGCGATCTGTCAGCTCTGCCCTTCACCTGGCAGAAGATCGGGCTCAATGGAGGCGGATCACAGCTAATATACATGAGTGTGCACAGCGGAGTCACGATCCTCAGTAATGAGGGACCGACTGGCAGAGAGAGAGAGTAGATACATATGCTAACAAATAATGTCAAATGTACGGAAAGAGACTGATCACCTTAACGATAATCGCTTGCTCGAGCCGGCTCAAACTACTTGTGGGCAGGGTAAGCGCACGTAACTTCGTTCCCTTCGGAGTCGCTGGACGTCCGGGGTGTGGGCCCAAGGACGTCCGTTGAGTACGGCGGCGACTCCGAGGAGGACGGCGGCGGGGTTGCGACCCCCGTCCCCGTGAGCACCGTGTCAGGTTCCCGGGGGGCTACAATGCGCCCCCGACGGCGGGCTCAAAGGCAAGGCACTGAGGGGTCCTGGTGCAGATCCCACCGGAGAGACCTGGGTCCTAGCCGCCGCGGGGGTTTTAGTGGGTGGGAATCCCACAAACCCGGTCGAGCCCCATAGCTCCCGGGGATCTTTTGAAGATTTCCACCGCGACAAAAAAAAAGGAACGTCTTTCAAGCGATTTTGTTTCAAGTATAGCATTCGTGACCGCGACAAACTCGTTTTTCATTAGTCAATGAAATCCTTCCTAAAAAAACCCTCGACCAAAAACGAGAGACTATACAAAAGACTTATATCTTTGAGAACACCCGCTACTATCCTATACAATACCGATAATTTGTCAAGACTTGTACATGTTAATGCATTAGGTAGGTACACCGCAAAATCTACAGATGTCTTCTTTGAAGCGAATGCACTGAACATGTACTTAACAAGATCAACTTAATCCAGTTAACATGAGTACGAATGAACAATAGCAGTACAGACAAGAGTTGACGCGTCCTGCTTATCTTAGATCTTGAGAGATTACAACATATTACTGTGTTTGTTATTCGGCAACAAAGGAACGACTAAAATGCGGCCTGCCAAATACGTTTGCATTATTGAAATAATTTAAAGATAAAAAATCTAAGTCTATGGATTTATAACAGTGAACACAGTACCCTGACGAGTCTGTTGGTCAAGTGGTTAGTCACCCTGGCCTGGAAATCGAACCCATGACCCAATAGGTCGTGAGTTCGATTTCCGGCAAGTGTCTTTACCTATTTAAGTATTAACAAAAATATATGTACGAATTTGTATCAGTTGTCTGACTGTCATAGTACAGGCTCTGCTTGTCTAGTTTGGGATCAAATGACCGTGTGTGAATTGTCCCAGAATATTACTATTTATAGGAACGCCGCTGTTAAAAAAATATCGTTATCTCCGAATTTTGATGAGAGAAAATTCTGAAATAATTACGGAAATTAAATCTATTCATGTAAATATTAGAGGAATTATAAAAATACGTTCGTCATCATTGAGTTAAGCTCGCCTTTGTACATAGATTCTCCGTACTTTTGTTTTAATGTATTGTTTTTTATCTGTACAATAAAGTATTAAATTAAACTACGTTTTTTGGTCGGCGTTTTGGGGCTTGCAGTACATGAACAGATGGATCTCAAACAGAAGACTTTGCTGCCCGTCTTCTGGTTTGTCCTTAGTCATCTCCTACAAAACTCTGGAAGAAATGGGAGGTTGCTATTCTTGGGGCTCATACACATAAACACGATACGACGTCGCGTCGTGCCCCGAAGCGTTTTGCCATTATGCATAGCACGATGCAGCGTGAATTGCCGCAGTAAATCTCGAAAAATGGACCGCACTAGACGATGGGATGGGATGGGATGAGAAAGGGGATGGTTGGGACGCTTGTCTACAAGGTTTACTAAATAATCAACCTCAATGTATTCATCCGTCATCGTTGAATATTGAATAACAAATGCGGCATCAGCGCAGAAGTGCGCCGTCAGGTTCTACGACATGACGTTGTCGTGCGATGTCGTGTAGTATACTTTTACGATGCTCGTCGTCCACGACGTCGTATCGTGTTTATGTGTATTAGCCCTTACCCAGATGTAAACAGACATTTAAGGATAAACAAATATCGATTACCCAGCCAATTGGAACTCGCGTGATCTCGCAATTCGGCAATTGCGACGTTCAATCAAGATTTCCAGCAGTCGAATGATCAAAGCGTTCGAAACATCGAATCTCAAAGCTTTTACGCGTAAACGTATGCCAATCAGGATTCTGCCAGTCTGGCAATTTTGATTATGCCACAAATCGTTTAACACATGTGTACCTTATTTAAGGTTTAATAATAATATAATATAATATCCTGGGACAATTCACACACGGTCATCTGATCCCAAACTAGGCAGAGCCTGTACTATGGAAACCAGATGACTGATACTAATACATATATACTTTTTTTTTGTAAATACATACTTATATAGATAAAACACCCAGACACTTGGTGGGAATCGAACCCACGACCTGTTGAGTAGCAGACAGGGGCACTAACCACTTTTTTTTTTTTTTTTTTTTTTGACGCGGGGGAAATCTTCGAAAGATCCCCGGGAGCTGTGGGGCTCGACCGGGGTATGTGGGATTCTTACCCACTAAAACCCCCGCGGCTGTCGCATCGGCACATGCGAGGGGAGACCCCAGGGCTCTCCGGTGGGATCTGCACCAGGGGCCCCTCAGTGCCTTGCCTTTGAGCCCGCCGCCGGGGGGCGCATTGTAGCCCCCCGGGAACCTGTCACGGTGCTCACGGGGACGGGGGTCGCAACCCCGCCGCCGTCCTCCTCGGAGTCACCGCCGTACTCAATGGACGCTCAAGGGGCCCACACCCCGAGCGTCCAGCGACTCCGAAGGGGGCACTAACCACTAGACCAACAGGCCCGTCAAATAAAAAATTATAAAAAAAAAAAAAAACCCGTTAAATAATATTCGTATCCTTCAATTTAACGAGTTTTTGATTAAACTACGTCATACTACATATGTATATTTGAAGCACGTGTATGGAAAGAATGTTTAATCTACGATTTTTCAGCATAACCAAAAATTCGGGTTCACTAAATAGTTTCCAGAATGCGTTAAGCAAAAACATAGCGTTGAAAATCTTTCTGAATAAGCTAGAGTCAGCTAGAATCTAGTTGCTATAGCCCGTAAGATTTCTACGATAGCAAAAAAGCTACCGATAAGCTACATTGAATTATTGTAGTATAAATTAACACAAATTTCATGAGTCCATATTATGTATTTTAGACTTCAATATAAAATTCTTGTAACTAGACACTTCCAATATTTTTTCTAATTTTGAATTTACGTAATTTGCATTTAGGTTAATTAATATAATATAATTAATATAATACAACTGATACTAATACTTACATACTTTTTTTTGGTAAATACATATTTATACCGATTATATAAAACACCCAGACACTTGGTGGGAATCGAACCCACGACCTATTGATCAGCGGCCAGGGTGGCCAGCTAGACCAACAGGCCCGTCCTTTTTTTTTCTCTTTTTTTTTGTTTGTAGATACGATTGTATTGATTGTTCTTGTAAGTTTTTCTTCATAGATTTTACACCATCGGCATCGCCTCTAGAGGTAAGTATCCTAAACAAGTGTAATGGTATGCGAGGAAACTCATAGATATTTGATGCCAAACCTACCGACGACGAAAAAAAAATTTTTTGCGTGATGGTAAGCGACACACCTGCCTATAGACAGCTGCATTGCACTGCCGCACGTACCTACCCAAGACAATAATTATTAATTCTCTCATGTCCGGTAATTTCACACCGAAACACAGCAATGTTTACACAATCCTGCTTGGGGGTAGAATATCTCTCACTGCAGTGGTACCTACCTCCTAGACGGGTTCCCATCCCCCAAGATTATTCAGAAAATAAAAATACAATGTTCACTTTAACCTGACACGCAAATCCATGGACATTTGCCTTGCACTGCCAATTGACACCCAAGTCACAAGAAAGTTTAACATAATATTCATTTTCATTTCAGCTACCGTGACAAATATTTCTCATACAATAAACGGTTCTCATGACGTAATAACCCTGCCTTAGCTACAATAATTCAAGTAGTCTGAGTGCTGCTAAAACATCTTAAACACCTACGCGTACTTACATATATACGTGTTTATCCTGTTTACTCATCTAGGTATCCGAGCCTGGAGACGTCAGACGTCATCCATTACCGTCGGTATTAGCTAGTGTAATGGATAATTCAAGGCGTTAGTGCATAGATTCTCAAAGTTATTGCTGACTGCCCACTTTCAGATTAAAAAAAAAACCTCGAACCCAATATTTTTTTTAAAACCATACTTATGTGCTTTTAAATAGCCAAAGTAATTATTTATTATTCAAGATACGGGTTCTATTTCTGAAATCAAACTTGACAATGTAAATGCATTGTTATAATTGGATACTTGTGTGATTAATGTAGTGTTAGTGTGATTGTAAAACCTTATTTTTAAGATCACAGATTTAAAGTTCTGTGGCAGATAGTTTTATAATTGTGAACGTGTTGAGGGTATGCAACTCAAAATAGTTTGAGATGTATTTTAAAAATAACAATCTGGAAGGTAGTATTTGTAATGTGTTATGAATTTGGTTGTGGTAATGACATTCAATGTGGTGGGGGGAAATGTCTAGTAGTATTTAAGGTGGAACCTCAATGTATTCTATTCATTCTATATGTGCGCGTGGTGGAATAAAGACGCACCACGTACTCCAGTGTTTTACTCAGAAATTATAATTAACAATAGATTTCTAATATGTAAAACAATTTTTTTTCTTCTGATTTTTTTATCCGTCACCGGCCTAATCTGCCAGCAACGCCTCTTAATTTCTAAAGGTTCTCTTCCGCCCCTCTGAAGGCCCCCAACGCCCACGAAAGAGCGTAATCGCCTAATTTGAGAAATGCTGACCTAACTTAATGGATGACAGACGTGTTACTACTCACACAGATTAACACAAAGTTACTCGTAATCAACGTCTACAAATTTCGCGTCACATCCACTCCACTACCGAAGACACGTAATTATAATGATACTAGCAGACCCGCGCAGCTTCAACATTTTTACGTCAATTCCCAATTTTGGACTCAAGCCGTCAAGCCGTTTCGGGGTTTTAGCGAAACTAACGGAAAGCTATTCATGTTTTATCCCGATTATCCCGAAACAACTCACACAACAAGGCTCTAACTATAGACAGAGTCTGTACCTATTCTATGGTCTGACTGATACAGCTGACTGGATCCGATGTCTACACAAATAAGGTTTTTATATATTTTGTGGACACTTTAAGATATCTAAGTCGCTATCCACCCACGTCTATCTGTCTATTTGTTCTCCCACTTTTGATCTACACAATGGATTTTGACGTAGTTGCGGGTTACTACAATGTTCTGCGTTTATTAAAGAGATCAAAAAAACTATATTTTATTTTCTTGATTGCAGACCTTTGCGCAAACAAACCACCCTGATAGGTTCCACCACAGTATCTGACATTCTGTCGCCAAACATCAGGAAACTTACGCCACATGCGAAGAGTGGCAATGTAACACAAATAAATGCCTGTTTACCATTAGACTAATATCTAGCTCGTTTTGTTCCTTATACGAATTTAAAAAAACTAGTAAGTCTAACCAGCTATAATAGCCAACCACAATTACACCGGGGTCTGGAACCAAACAACTGCCAAAAGCACTTATTTCGACAAATTTAGTATCCGCCAGTATAGTTTATGATAGCTAGGACCTTTTGTAAGGGAAAACACATTCCTTTCGCATTTCCATGTCATTGTCTTTATAACAGCTCGTCTGACCCAAAGCCCTAACAATTTGAGCGCTACATTTGACTTTATGTTCTGTCTACGCCTCTACATAATAGTTATGTCCCTATCCTGTTTGTTGCTAGCGATGAGGCTTATTTATTTCATGGAAGAAGTTATGGCTGCGCGTTTGTTATTTTTTTTGACTTATAGCCCATTACTGTTTTCGTTTTTATTGACACACCTTAGTGTAATTGAGCCTCAGCTGGCCTTTTGAAGAAGCTCAGAGTCACACAACGAGTTATGGAGAGAGCTATGCTCGGAGTTTCTTTGCGGGACAGAATCCGGAATGAGGAGATTCGCCGAAGAACTAAGGTCACAGTGGGCAGGCCACATCGCTCGAAGAACCGATAACCGTTGGGGAAGAAAGATTCTCGAGTGGCGACCACGAACCGGAAGACGCAGCGTAGGCAGGCCTCCCACTAGGTGGACCGACGACATTGTTCGCGTCGCAGGCAACTGGTGGATGCAAATGACAAATTGTGACTTTAGTTATGATATCTATGAAGCCTCATAATTTCACCAGGTACAGTGCCTTTTACACCTGAACACAGCAATGTTTACTTGCAGGTAGAATATCTGTCACTGCGTTGGTACCGGCCTGAACTGTCTCTACCTTAGGGGGGTTCCCACCACCACTTTAAGACTTTACTGGATCGCACAATAGTAATACTGAGCTTAGAACCTGAGTACAGTGAATTAGAAACATGTTATGTTAAATCTTATAGAAAATACACCCTCATGTTTTTACCTAAGATGCGTATTTGGTAACAAGCCATCAATATCAATCTACATTTATGAACTAACACATA
Organism: Furcula furcula; assembly: GCA_911728495.1. Taxonomy (NCBI): domain Eukaryota; kingdom Metazoa; phylum Arthropoda; class Insecta; order Lepidoptera; family Notodontidae; genus Furcula; species Furcula furcula. The sequence continues at coordinate 5,519,667 of OU452245.1, forward strand.
TCTCGGAAACTGTGAACTGCACACGGTCGTCGATCAAAATTTTCCTTAACTACAAGGTCCCAGGACTAATTCCATCGACCATGTCACACGAACAGACATCACATAACTGCGTTACCCTCTGATCCAGTACCGAGTGTGCCAATTTAGGTCATAACCCCACAGCCTAAAAGCTAGAACTGGTTAAACATTTGGAATATTCATTTACAATGTGGAGGTTGGTACTATGTTGATAGATTACACTAATGCATCAAACAGCCAATACTCCAATGGGACCTGCATTGGATTCATTATCGTGCATGGATCAATTCAATCAGCGTTACCTATAGAGGTAATGCGGGAATAGGCTCAAAATTTCAATTATTGCACTTACTAGCTTCTTTTATATGTTCCATTTAATTTTTTCTCCATCCCAAGGTTGCCTGGATAAAATAGTGGATAGCGATAAGGCCACTCTTAGGACATATTCAATTTTTTTGTGTCTATACAGGCTGAGTGGTTGAACATTGGAGATGTTCAAGGATATAGCAATTCAAAATCTTAAGTAACGTATAAAAAAGTTAAATGAAATAAATACCTGTAACTAACAAAGAAAACCCTAATTACAATAATAGTCTCAGGTCTGGTCTAAGCTTTCCACCCCACTGTGATCAAAATACTAGTAGGTACTATAGCTTCACGAACGTTGTGCGACAATTTAAAATATTCCCGACTCAAATTTATTTGTAGAAAATAAAAGCAGGTACAAACTTTAAGTGGGGAACATTATACTTTTCTATTTAGACGAGAGACCGAGGCAAATTCTGCGGGTGGAATATTTGGTGGGCTTGAGCTTAAAGATAAATTGTGGCTCTCTTGTTGCAGATTACTGTTAAGTTTAAGAGGCCCTGTCGATAAATTCTCTTGCACCATGTCATGTCAAGTTACCTTACCTGGTGGTGATTTACTGACATACTCACAAACTTTAATTAGTGCTAATTATAATTCAGTTCTTGAAATCGGATTACTTGAAACTCGAAACCATTTCATAGTTTATACTCTGATAGTGAGTACAGATGTATCTGGTAGGTAATCAATATGGAACTTAAATATTATTGGTGAGTCTATAAGCAGATTAAAATCAACGAATAATCAACTATTTTCTACTAGCGTTTTCTCGTACGCCAGCTGATCATTTTTTTATAATGCTAACACGTTTCTTGTGTCTCTGAAATATACAATAAATCATTATGGAAATAAAACATGCCAATTATGTTTTAATTACAAACAGTGTTTTATTGAACCAAAATTCGAATCATGCTGTCTTAAATTCACGAAAAAATTTGAACAAGTTTTAGCGAAGATGTCAAACTTTTTTCAAACTCTTTTACGTCAAACATAAACTTTTTCCTTTCATCTTAAACTTAATTTTAAATGCAATACGAGTATAAACCGACATTTTCTTTACACACAAGAACAAAAGCCAACAGAATAAGCATGATTGCCAAAAAACTAATACGGTAAAGTAAAGGCAATGTAAACGGGGCTATAGACTTTAAAGGGTGCCTCCTCAACCAACATGGCTTCCTTCCAATGTGCGTGCGTGGAGTCCCTCCGCGCGGAAGAAGTGAAACTTCATTCTCGCTCAGTCGATCGGTCGTTCGGTCGGTTACGCTTAACGCGTTATTTGATAACATTTTTGGAAGTCGCATAAGAAGTTTCACTTCAAAAATACAAATTACACGACTCTTAATATATGAAAAAATATCAGTCTTAAATATCAGACTCTAGGACTTGCAACTTAAAAAAAAGATAGATATTTCCTTTCTCGTCCAAGACTGCATAGCGCCATACATTTCAGACATAACTTTATATGTAGTTCGCTGCCACTAACCTGATAAATATGTCATATTCAACCTTACCGATTTTCTTTGGCTTTTATTGTTCCGATCTAAAGAAAACAGGATAGGTGTATATGATTATGACTGTACTGAATTTTCAACATTTTTAAGGAAGCTAGATGTAAAAATTATAAGTTATAAAAGTGGTGGAAGAAAGGTTCTTGAGTGGCGACGACGAACCAGAAGACGCAGTGTAGGCAGGCCTCCCACTAGGTTACTCAATTTTTTGTGACTAGGTGGACTGACAACATTCTGCACGACGCAGGTAACCGGTGGATGCAAATCGCCAACAGTTGTTCATTATGGCGTTGGCTAAAGGGAGGCCTATGTTTAGCAGTGAACGTCTTCCAGTTGATGATGATAATGATAACAAGTGGTACATACTAATAATACATACATACTCTCGAAATCATAGCCTTCCTGGGGCAGTCAGGCAAAAAAACAGATGATTCAGGCATATATCAAAAGCTTTTGCGAGAAAATGGTAGCACTTCTATGAAACTAAATATGCCTCATAACGTTTAATCATTTTTATACCGTCATGTATCGCAAAAAGCACTCTTTATTCATCTTCTTTTGAAAAATGTTGTATTTTTTGGATGTGTATATGTTAGGTATGGCAGGACACAATATCGCTAATGTCGATTCATTTGTAACAAAACAATGTTTAAAAAACAAAAGTGAAAAAATGACAAGCCCGCTGAGTTTCTTGCCGGATCTTCTCAGTTGAGGCCGCGTTGTGATCCGGTGGTAGCTTCTAAAAAATGACGATTCAAAAGTGCTAGCGTTAAGCCTATTTGAAATAAAGATTTTTGAGTTTGAGTTTGAGTTTGAGTATATACTGCTTCGTTAGGTAGGTACTTAGGTATTATTCAGTAACAAGCAAAAAAAAAAAGACCATTCAAAAATTGCTTAGTTAGCATTCAATAATAATTGTAGAATTTTCTTTCTTTAAAGTGGTTTCAATTTGAACTATGCTTATCCGTGCTTCTGAGGGCACGTGAAAACTTGGTCCTAGTTGTTGTCATGTAGACAACAGTCGTAAAGGCAAGTCAGAAGTCTACGTCGTTATGCCAAGGGCAGTTTGAACAGCTCTGACAACAGGTTGGCCACTGAACAAATGAACTAGTATTTTTTTTCATTCAACGCTGGATCACTACTTACATCAAAAAGATTAAACGACAACCTTTAAGATGAGACTTATTAAAAATAAGTACTAATAATACCTCTCTCAGAAATACCTAAACGAAGTCTTTCATGTCAACACAATAAATTTAATTAGTATATAATTTAACACCCAATCAAACACTGGGCGGCTTCATCGCACACAAAGTCGCGATATTTCATTACATTTTTCAGAAGCCTGTTGATCGGCTCGTCGACAATGGCCGACGGTCCGTGTAATTGTGAGACCCGAACAAAACCCGCCTGTTGCCAAGTCACGACAGGGATATCGAGCGATAAAATAAACTCAGACATTTTAGGTTCCGAAGTACGGGGACTGATACGCGAAATTCGCTTTTATATTGGCTAATAAAATGTTTTAACGTCCATATACAAACCTTTGATCCTCTCCATCACTTCGTTAGAAAAGGTTATACGCTTTTGACGGTGCAGGCTAAGTATTATAGGGTTTTAATCGTTCTTATGATGGAATCTATCTATCTATATTAATAAAAGAGCAGGGTGTTTTCTAGGAATCACGATACAGCAAAAACCATATAACGTACAATCTTCAAATTTGGAACCAACATTATTCAAATAGTCTAGGTGAACAATAAGAACGGATTTTTCGAAATTCCATACCTAAGTGGGTCAAATGGGATCCCAAAGTTTGTATGGAAAAAAAATATTTTTTCGTCACACGGACATGAAACTTTGTCAGTGTAGTAAACAAAAGAAATAAAGAAACACGTGTATCATACTTTTTGAAAATCGACCCATGTAGGGATTTTAGCATGGTTTTTGAGATTGAAACGAGGAAAAAAAAATCATACTGCATTGCTGAAACTTTGCGAATACATTAATCAAATTATAGCAATCCAAGTGCAAATAATCATTTTTTGAAAATCAACTCCTAAAGGGATCCAATTGGGGTCCAAAAAATGTTTCTCGACCTACAGTCATAAGACTTAGTTTATATAATGTACACAAGAATCTAAGAAACCTATTTCCGTCATTTTTCGATAAACAACCCCTAAGGTCATATCAAGGGGTTGGAAAGACTGCACAAAGAAGGATTTCCATTTAATGCTATGATGCAGCTAGAGTAACGAAACTCGGTAAATAAACTCAACACAACAATTAAACAAACTAATTTTGAGCATTTTTGTAAAATCAACCCTTACGTCAAATGGGTTCCCAAAGTTAGTATGGAAAAAAAAATTTTTTCGTCACACGGATATGAAATATTGTCAATGTACTAAGCCAAAGAAATTAAGAAACACGTGTATCACAACTTTTCAAAATCGACCCGTAAAGGGGTGTTAGCATTGTTTTTGAGTATGAAACGCGGAAAAAAAATATCATGCTGCATTGATGAAACTTTGCGAATGCGTTTATCAAACTAAAGCCACCCATGGGTAACTAATATTTTTTTGAGAAACTACTCCTAAATCCCAATTGGGGTAAAAATAATTATTTTTGATCTACAGTTACAACACTTACTTATCTATTGCACACAAGAATCTAATAAACCTATTTCCGGCATTTTTTGAAAAACAGGTCAGGTTAAGGTCATTTAATGGGCTAGGAATGTTTGCACAAAGAAGGATTTCCATTTAATGCTATGATGCAGCTAGAGTAACAAAACTTGGTAAATAAACTCCAAACAACAATTGAATAAACTAAATTTCAATATTTTTGTAAAATCAACCCCTAAGTGGGTCAAATGGGCTCTCAAAGTTTCTAATAAAAAAAAAAAATTTTTTCGTCACACGGACGCGAATCTTTGTCAGTGTACTGAGCAAAAGAAATAAAGACACACGTATAACACATAAGCTTTTTGAGATCGACCCTTATAGGGGTTTTAGCATGGTTTTTGAGTATGCAACGCGGATAAAATTAATACTGCATTGATAAAACTTTGCGAATACATTTATCAAACTAAAGCAATTCCTGTGTACATAATCATGTTTTGAAAATCGACTCCTAAAGGGGTCTAAAAGATATTTTTCGACCTACAGCCATAAGACTTAATATATATACATTGCACACAAGAATCGAAGAAACCCCCGGCATTTAGCGAAAAATAACCCCTAAAGTCATATGATGGAGTTGGAAAGTTTACGCGTAGAACGATTTCCAATGAATGCTATAATGCAGCTGGAGTAACAAAACACGGCATTTAAACTCAACACAACAATTTAACAAACCAAGTTTCAGCATTTATCGAAAATCAACCCCTAAGTGGAGTCAAATGGGTTATCAGTTACTATAGAATTTTTTTATTTTATCGCATGGACACGAATCTTTGTCAATGTACTGGTAAAAATAAATAGAGAAACACGTGTATCACATTATTTTTTTAAATCAACCCTTGAAGGGGTTTTAGCAAGTTTTTTGAGTATTAAATGTGGAAAGAAAATATTGCTGCACTGATGAAACTTTGTGAATAAATTCATCAAGTTAAAGCAATTTATTTTGAAAATCAACCCCCAAAAAGGGTCCAATTGGGTCCAAAACATGTTTTTTGTCCTATAATCACAGAAATTATTATATGCATGGCACCCAAGAATCTAAGAAACCTATTTCAGGCATACTTAGAAAAACAACCGCTAAGGTCGTTTTATGGGGTTGCAAAGTTTGCATGAAGAAGGATTTTCATTTAAGCTATAATGGTGCTACAGTCACAAAACTCATTAAATAAACTCAACAAAACAACAAACTAATTTTCAGAATTTTTCGAAAATCAACCTCTAAGTGTGTCAAATAGGGTATCAAAGTTTGCAACAAAATATTTTTGAGCACATGGACACGAAAGTTTGTCAGTGTACTCATTAAAAGAAGTTGAGAAACACGTCTAATACATTTGTTTTGAAACTCAACCCTTGACGGGGTTTTAGCACAATTTTTGAGTATAAATGGGAAAAAAAATGCTGCACTGATGCATTCATCAAATTAAATAAATCCATGTGTAATAATCATTTTTTTAACTAACCCCTAAAAAAAACGGTCACAAGATTTATTTTATGTATTGCACATAAGAATCTAAGAAACCCGATTCCGGCATTAATCGAAAAACACCCCTAAGGTCAATTAATGATTTCAAAGTTTGGATGCAAAAGGATTTTCATTTAGGCTATAATGCAGCTACAGTCTCGAAACTCGGTGAATAAACTCAACACAACAATTTAATAAACTAACTTTCAGCATTTATCGTATATCAACCCGTGGGATAAATGAGGTATCAAGTTTGTATGTAATTTTTATGTCTTCGACACGAAACTTTTGTCTTCATAAGAAATTGTGAAACACGTCTAACACATTTGTATTGAAAATCAACCCTTGATGGGGTTTTAGCACGGTTTTTGAGCATGAAACGCGAAAAAAATTCATGCTGAACTGATGACACTTTGCTTTGACGACATGTTTTTAAATTAACCCCTAAAAGCGTTCAATTGAGGTCCAAAATAAAGTATTGCATACAATAATCTAAGAAACCGTTTCCGGCATTCTTCGAAAGATCCCTAAAGTTTGCGTGAAGAAAGATCTCTATTTAATGCTATAATGCAACTATGGTAACGAAACTCAGTGAATGAACTAATTTCCAGCAATAATTGAAAATTAACCGCTAAGGGCATTGGTAAATAGCAATGGGATTACCAAATGGATTCCACTTAACAACCTCATAAGTTTTTAAAAGGAATTGCAAAATATGTAGTATGTTTTTGTTGTATTTAATGTTAACAGCGCAGTTACAGTCCCGGTTTTTTTTTTAAATAAAGTATTAAACATTTAAGAAATAGGAGCTATGATAGCTTACATAAAAAGAAACACAGGTGTAGCCTGTATTTCTTTTTATGGAAGCTACTTGATCAGGGTTAATAAAAGTGTAAACAATATTGAAATCGATCGACCAAAGATCGGACCAACAATAATAACTAAGAAGACCTGAGGGTGCACCGGCATAATTGTGATATAAGGGCGTTCAACATCTCAATCCTCCTGCGACCATGGGTGCTGCAAAGCATTAGCAACGTCGGGATAGTAAAATCTAAAAGAAACCGCGATTAAATCCGTAAAAGTAGTTTGATTTCAATGTGTAGCATTCGCGTAAATAAAAGACAACATGAGTGTAAACAATATTTTATATACCCCGATCCATAATTCAAAACACGTTTGAGTAACAACGTCAACGCGGGCGAAGCCGCGGGCTACAGCTAGTATAATAATAATATTCTAGGACAATATACACACCTTGTTGATGTTCTTAATATCTTATTAACACGTTAAAGCCAAGTGTCCGGCACACAGTGGATTTCTCTATTGTAATGTGACCGGACGGCAGTCAAAGGCTTAAAAGACATATTTTTTTGTTTATTTGAGACTGTCTTCATATATTGGGTGTGTTGAAATCTTTAAGAAATATCATCATCATCATCATCATCACCAGCCGGAAGACGTCCACTGCTGAACATAGGCCTCCCCCTTGGAACGCCACAATGAACGACAATTGGCGATTTGCGTCCACCTAGTGGGAGGCCTACCTACGCTGCGTCTTCCGGTTCGTGGTCGCCACTCGAGAACCTTTCTTCCCCAACGGTTATCGGTTCTTCGAGCGATGTGGCCTGCCCATTGCCACTTCAACTTGCAGATTCTGAGAGCTATGTCGGTGACGTTGGTTTTTCGGCGAATGTCCTCATTGCGGATTCTGTCGCGCAAAGAAACTCCGAGCATAGCTCTCTCCATAGCTCGTTGTGTGACCCTGAGCTTCTCTATAAGGCCAGCTATTAAGAAATATACAAAATCAAAAAGAAATCCTATGCACGATAAATACCAAAATGTCTGTTATTAGTGCTATAGGTACTCTGGTGGACACCAGACAAGGTAACGAGGAATGAGATCTTATTCCTATTATTATCTTATTGATAGTGTAAATATAATCTAATTTAATTTAAATACTTTAATCAACAGTAAGACAGATATCGATATATATACAAATCGAAATTAGGATTAGACGACTGTCCCGAATGTTTGATGCGTTAACACATATTTTTAAGGAGCCACCATTATAGGTTTCAGGAAGCTATGCATTTAAAAAGCTTTTATAAAACCTTTCACTCGGTGCTCACACGTCCATATTTCAATTTTCTGCCCGGGTTTCCTGTCAAAATTCCGCAACGTCGTCTACTTATTAAAAGCGTGTCACAGCACCCTTAATAAGCCGTTCTGCTCCGCTCGGCTAATATTAAACACGTAAAATTTGAGCACTTAGAATGAAAGCATAATTTATATACTTACTGAAAAATATTAAAATTAGGCCTAAACTATCGGTATAGTAATAACAATTTCCAAAAGTTGGCTTACACAATATGTGCATATGTATATGACTATCACTGCTTATATACTGCAATAGGACTAAGACCGGCAGCAGCGTATTTCTTTTGGACTTATCTTTCACCTATACTGCGATCCCCAAGCCGCCTGCCAAGCGTGGGGATTTTGGCAACCCGGGAGGGGTCTAAGAGGGAGGCCTTTTTTCAGCAGTGGACGTCTATTAACTGCTAATGATGATGATATAACTAAAATGATACACTTTTTAAGTCATACCTATGCGAAAAATACCGAAACAATAAGCTTTACAATCAGAAACTCTTCTTAAATTCTGAAAACAAGATTCAGAACAAATTTAGCAGTAACAGAAACAACAATAATCTACGATAAAGAAAGGCAAGAGGGTGAAACGTAAATGGCAAATGATATCGTGAGTAATCCACCATCCTGCGAACAGCTACCCGGAAAACACAAGATAATATAAAGGTCGTCGTTAGCTCAAGTAATAATTCATTTGGATGTTCGAATTGTTTTGGAATTTCGCGAAGAAACCTGTAGAATTCACTTTGGCGAAGTAACTAGCATCAAAGTAGAAGTTGTCGAGTCACCAGTGACTTGAGGGTGGGTTTGAGTTCTGAATAAGATAATATTAAAGGCTCGTTAACTGAACAATTCAACGTTCCAACTTGTAGAGCAAATTTGTTCATTTACGAAGTATGATCAGAAGTATTTGGGTTTAATCCCAAAATTTTATTGTTTAGAAATATTAAAACATTTATTAGTTGACTGACGCAAGTGCGGCTGCTGATAATAAAAACCCTGATTGATATATTGATATACCTGTATACACAGAGCAGGCGGGTAAAATAGCCTTTTTTCGCCGTTTTGAGGGTCTAGTCATTATTCATAACATCCCGGCGTGGGTTTTCTATTTTAATAAAGCAAGTGTGTGTTTTCAAACTAGTACAATTTAAAACTGCAACTGTATTGCCGCTTTCGATCAAATACACTAAGTACCTTTTTATAAAAAATACAGCGGGATTTCTTGACATTAGAGCAGCCGAATTGGGGAAGATCATCCACCTACTCGTAGCAGAAGAGCTCGATCAAATCCCCTCGTCTTCGATTTATGTGTTCCTGCGGTGACTGACGTGATGACGTTGCCAGTCTTCTATGAGGAACCACATGAACGACGGACTATCGTTCGTTTCTTTTGACGCCAACACAGAGATACATCTCGCAAGATCCTTTTCCTGTCTTGTAAATCAGCTAGTGTGCTTCCATAGCGACATTAATGCTTACCATCAGGTGAGATCACATTTTGAAATTAGACAGCAAAGCCACCAAGCATAAATACTACAGTTCTGACTGTACATAATATAAACAAGACATAATACAAACAGAATACACAAAACATCGGTGCCAAAACATTTGTAAAGACATTCGAACAAACAATAAACCGTTTTATTGCAAGTGTCATGCTCGATAAATCATAAGTATACAAACTGATGGGAGCTAAGCAATAAAATGCAAGCTCAGATTAGACATGAACGTATATCATGTTCGTTCGTACTGTGCACCGATTTCAAAAGTATACCTATTTTAAAGAATTGTATGAGATTGATAATATTCTTATTATTTATTGTACACAAAAAGAAACAAAGATTACATTAAAAAATACAAAAGAAATGACATGTAGGTACACAGACGAGCTTAACTCAACTATGAGTTTTCTTCCAGCAAATCCTTATAATAGAATCATTAATATATTATTGTATTGTATATGTTATTGTTTATTATTATATTATTGTAGATATTGTATTGATTGATTTTATTAATATTGTAATTTTAATTATTGTTCTGTCACCTCAGTTTTTTTTTACTACATATAAGCTAGCGGATTGCAGTCAAGCGACTGCAGTCCCACCTGATGGAAAGCGGCGACGCAATCGAGGATGGTAAAGTACACTAGCTTATTAAAAGCCTATTCACTCTAGTCTTGAAGACACTCACATTATAATCGGGCGGGAAAACCGACGCAGGCAAACTGTTCCCAGTCCTTAGCTGGCCTCATTATAAATGAAGAAGCAAACCGCTTGGTTCGGACGTTCACCACATAAGGGTGTGTACGTGCCGTGCGTCTCGTCGTCCGATGAAGAATGGTGGGAAGAGGGATGGTGGAATAAAGTCATGCAATTCCTGCGCACACTCTCCAAAATGCATCCTGTAGAATACCGAGAGGCTGGCGCTTCTCGTACCTTAATTAAGAAAATTAACCTCATAAACATACATATTGCCAAGACATACCTAACTCAGTTTCACAATTAAACTCCGGAATGGACTCTATTTCGAAAATTGCGTGCGGCGAACAGCTTAAGGCAAGATATTAATTTCAAGCGCAAAATTTAAACGGTACATTATGAACCAGATTCAACTTCATTTTCATTTCGGCTAGGGCGCATACAAACTCAACATTTTCCTGATGCGATTAAAAGTGCGTCGCGAAGTATCATCACATTAACATTTATTTTTTATTAGTATATTTATTTATATAGACTTTATGTCAATCTGTGAAGATTGTAAGAAGTGATCAAATTATGGAGAAAAGTGTTAACATGGTAAGAATCAGAAAAATGTCCAAATTAGTCCAGAGAATGTAGTAAATTTAATCCAAATATGTTGATAAAACCACTTACCGATTCTTGATAGCTACTCTAGAGACTACTGTAGATCCTGACCTATAAAATAATGGTGAGTACGAGGCGGTAAAAATGTATGCATCAGCGTTTCTAAACATTACCTGTATGTGTAAGAGATCTAGCATTGCGCTTAGTATTTTCGTGAACTAAATAGTCATTGAGTCGATAAACAAGAATTCTGTAAATGAATAGCATTAAAACGTCTAATTACAAAATATCATTGTGTACAGTTCCTTAGGCAGCCGCCTTGAACTCTCAAAAGATTGAGCATGGCAGCTTTTTAATCAAAAACATAAACCGGAGTATATCGCGTCATTTTAGGAATAAAACGTGTTTAATAAGAGAGCCGGGGAGCGAAACGGCTCCACACAGGTTTTCATGTCAAACGCAGTGCGAGAAGCGTAAGAAAAAGAAAACGTAATAGCGAGATAAGTCTTTCATTGTGTGGAAATTAGAGGCTTACAAAAGATGCACTCAGCAGTTGACTTGCCAAAAATAGACGTTAAACCATGATTGTAAAAATATATACAAACACACAAAATAAAGGAGCACAACTCATCAAGAATTCACAAAGTTCTGTAGTTCGTTGACATTTCGTTTCCTGCGGTAGGTACTATAGAGATGAATACTTCGGGATGACAATCAAGACAGAATAAGAATTTTTACAAACAGTACACGCCTCGTTAAGTAAACTACTCAAAGGTGCAAAATAAAGAGCACTGCTATGGAATTAAAAAGTCTCGCACGTAACGTCTACCGCAGCAGCCTTCGTGACGCAGGGTAAAGTCACTAGCTTTGCATTTCGGAGGTCACGGGTTCAAATACCACGGAGAGTAACAACTTTACTGTTTAGTCATATAAAATGCGTCAAATGGGCATGCAAAACTCAGTTCGGCGCCTGAAATCTTTTTGCTTCAAGTCTCTTCATGAATATGTAAGTATTTGATAAATAACTTTAAAGCAGCAGTATCTAGTCACGATGTCGGCTGAGTTTACCTTAATTTGTAAAACGATTTTGGTGTTCTTCAATTTACTGAAATTCGGACAATATTAATATTTAATGAAATCCAAAATTCAAAGATTGAAATTACAGTTCGTAAGTGTAAGATTCAGGTCTTGTCACTTGAAATTACAGTTCGTAAGTGTAAGATTCATGTCTTAAGTAAGTGTAAGATTTAGATCTTGAAATATCGAATATTTATTACAGCCTTTACTAGAAGCTAGAAGCTATTTTCTCGATATCTCGATGCTGAATGGGTTCGTTAAAGAGACTAATACGAGATAATTTACAGTAAACATTTCTTATCAGTGGTTTTATCTGAAGTCAGTGCAGCGGTGTTATTGATGCGGAAATTGTAGAGTGCGAGTTCTAATCCGTTTGGAGCTCATTTCTGAAATACTCGTAGTATGGTACGATAGTTGTCTGTTTAATTAACATCTCCATATTTATTTTATACCCTTCTCATGGTTAGCCTAGTAGATTTTTCAAACTGTTAGTCCACAAGCTTATCATTATAGGTAGGATCTCTGTATCAATAAAATCATCTGCAAATGCTTTGGACCTTATTTTGCGGTGCTTAAATTTTATTTTAATGCTTACGTATATTATTGCATGAATACCAGGCCTTTGTACAGCCGGAAGACGTCCTTCTTCCGGCTGATTAAGATGATGACTGTGTTAGTATAATATGATATATAACGGAGTGGAGACTGTGGGGTCTCCGGTAGAGGGTGATGCTTGCACTTTATTATTGGGGTTACGGTTGTCATTGTTGGTTGTTCTGGTAATTCAATTGCTTGTTGCTTTTGGTGGATTAATAGTGATTGTTGAAGGTAGTTTTCACGGGAATGAGTTTGGATTTAATATAAATGCAGCGCGGCGGACGGGATCGGGGCAGTGTTGCTCAGATCGTCGGACCGTGCGAACCTGTCTGGTTTGTAATCATCGGTTGTAGTAGTAAATACTTGATGTAGTGTTTCTAGTCAGGTTTTCCTGGAAGTGCTGTCCAAGGAGCTGCAAACATCAGGATTGGGTGCGTCCGATCGACGGATATCGTAGAACATACTCTCCAAACCAAAGCTCGCCTTAAATAACCTAGAGATAAAAAAGGGCAGATCGTAAACACCTTCTCATAAAATTATAGTCAACTTCCAAACTAAAGTTACAGATCGCAGCGAAATGACTCCAACATTAAATGAAATTGCGTTCATGCGGTGAGTGAGGGTACCTACCGCATCATCCTTTCTGCTCCTCGCACAGCAATTTCTCTGATTTAGGGTTCTTGTATTGTTAGGTTTAAGTAGCCTCCGTAGCGCAGCAGTGAACCGCTTGCTTTGAAAATCGTAAGTCACGGGTTGAAATCCTGCGGGGAGCTGCAACGCTGTGTCCTTATTACCTGTTGGTTAGGACAAAGCAAGCTGTTCACCAGAGTGCCTGGAAAGTAAGATGATTCGTCGGAAGGGGATATAAACAGTCGGTCCTGCAAGATTTTTTCCCGGTCGTGTCGGTCTTCAGTCTTATCATATTGTAAGAGTAAAGAAGGAGAAGAGTTCAAAGTGTGCACCAATGTCTGTGCAAGTACTTGTATACGTACGTGTACGTAAATTGACCAGATCGTTCAGAAATACTTTGTTCAAATAATAATTTGACCACAATTTGACTTACGAGATCCGGATAACATACAGCAATCTCTTCATGACGTAAAACAACAAATGGACATGTGTCATGTTTATAGAGTGTATAGCAACGTTATAAAGTCTGCTGATCAGAACATCCTAAACGTGGTGTTTGCGTACCACTCATACAAAGCCGGGGTGGGTTAGTTTGTTTTATTCTACAAGCACTTGACCTGGAATAGGAAATTAGTATACTTCTAAGAGAATAAAAAAACAAAATACCTACTAGAATTTAAGAAGCACGGTTCAGTAAAACAGTAATTACTCACGCACCTGCTACGATACAACTCACATCTGACGTTGTAAAAACTTTTAATTATACGAAGATAACTGATAACAGAACAAACAAGATTCCGAATAAATTTAAAACTCCCAACGTAACGCTCTCAAGAAGTGCTATACAGGAAAATTTAGTGGTTCATAAGACATTCAGCTCACGTGGGGGTTGGTTGATATTAATTTCCTGAAATGCACAGGGAATCGCTAACCGCTTAATATTGGCGAGGTGAGGACCGAGGCTCGTTTCATCCCCATGTTACTATTTGAACTAATAAAACATATATGAGTAATAGTTTTTGCGGAAAATATATAGTGTAACATTATGACTTATCGTTTTTTACACGTGTAACTTAGTAACGGTGAGGTTATGTGCTTACCATTGACACTTGTATCGATTTTGTTGATCAGTAATTAAGTATCTTCATCTCAGTAACTTTTTTAGCTACAGTGCCTTCACGAGACAAAGCAATGTCTAAACAATGCCGTTTTGGGATAGAACATTTCTGACACTGCGGTGATATTTAGTTTACGGAGAGAAATATTTCCAAACGTTTGGCTTGATCGTAGGGCAGCCGGGTTTTCTGTGATTATGGTATTCTGGGTCTGGGTTCTCAGGTTGGGCAAATTATTCTCAATTTCCTGAGCCGTTAATATTTGGCAACTGCATCACTCCCTACAACATATGAACAAAAAAGCTGCCGAATTGTGGTTGCAAGTATGTAACCATTTTTATATCGTATGGTTAGTGACAAACCTGTTGTCAGAGTCAAGCTGCTAAGGGCAGCTCGACTCTGACAACAGGGCAGCCTCTGACTTAGCTTAACGACTTATTTCTAGATTCATTCATTCATTTCATTTCATTTATTTATTAAATATTTCATTTACACAATTATGATCTTGGCGCTCATAAACCACCAAGGGTTTGTCCGAGCGTCGCATATTCCTCATTTGAGTAATAAATTAATAACTTAAAACAAATCAAAACATATCATGCACATTATTACAATATTGAGGGTAGTTTTTGTACGTAACGTCAACGCACAATCGCAGCCGGCGGCGGCGCGGCGGCGGCGCGGCGGCGTTCGCATTGTACCTACAATTTTTTCCATCAGTACCAACCCCACAGCTTGACCCCTATACAGGCTGTTACAAATATTTTTTCATTTTAATAAAAGTTTTATTTTTGTTGTTTTTTTTTTATTTTAAGTAAAAGCTTAATGTTATATTGACATGTTGTTTAAATGTAATATATACTTATCTATCTATACTATAATAAAATTCAAAGAGCACTTTTTCTGTACATTGAATATTTTTCCAAAATTTCTATGTGGGGATACTATACTATCGACATAGAGGACAAAACAATTTTTTTTGGAATTATTGTCTGTCTGTCTGTCTGTCGTTCTGTTTGTCCAGGTATCATTTGAAAACCCGTGGATGGATTCTGATAGGACTTTCACTGATGTGTTGTGTAGAAGTAGGGGTATAAATTGGTATATAAAACATCACGCTAAGTTTCATAGGGGCTAAGCAGTGAAACATTACTTGCACATATTTTATTTTATTTTATTTAATTTTACCACGTAATTTTCTTTGTATGTGAATAGGGTAATTATAAACTGATCAGTTAATCATTAAAATATCTATTATTACGCTATATACAATAGGGACTGAGCAGACATTTAGTTTGCATAAGATATGGCAGTGGCGAAGGGTAATTTTTTGTAAGGGGTAAGCTGGTCCGGTACACCCAGGACATTTTCATTAGATTTCTGTATTGTTCTAAGTACTTTGCTGGTACTTTGCTCCAATTACATTGATTATTTTCTAAAATAATAATAATTAATTGCCTATGTACTGTTTTAATGTATAGGCATTGTATTACAGTCGCAACAATAAAAGATGCGGAAAATTTAGAACTTTCATTATCGAATATCATTAAACAGTGATTTACGATGTTAGCGTGATTTACATTATGAACAGCGCCATCTATCGGTGAAATTGAATATACAATCACTATAGAACTTTAATATTTTTACATAATTATAAAAAAAAGTCGTGTTAGTTACACTATTTATAACTCAAGAACGGCTGAACCGATTTGGCTGAAATTTAGTGGGGAGGTAGCTTAGAACCAGGAAACGGACATAAGATACTTTTTATCTCGGTAAGTTAAGGTTAAGCAACATAAGGCAAGGTCATTAAATAGATGGGTGAACCGATTTGTGTGAAATTTGGTGTGCATATGGGGTAGGTCTGAGAATAGGTCGTAATAGTAGTTTATGCACCAAGGGGATAAAGTAGTGTCTTATGTCGCGGGCGTTTAGTTGAATCGCGAGCATAACGAAGGATTCTAGCAACTCCCGAGCGCAGCGAGGGAGTACAGAGTTAACTCCCAAGCGTAGCGAGGGAGTTAATACTAGAATCCTGAGTACAGCGAGGGATTTAAGCTCGCCCAAGACAAAGGCACCTTTATCGCCGCGGTGAATACACTACTTTTCACACCTACTGCGAGGTAATAAAATACAAATATTGCTAGAATTAAAATAATAACAATATTTTGGGACAATCCACACATGGTAATCTGATCCCAAACTAGGCAGAGCCTGTACTATGGAAACCAGATAACTAATATTAATTAACAGTGAAATAACACCCAGACACTTGGTGGGAATCGAACCCACGACCTATTGGATAGCGGCCAGGGTGTCTAACCACTAGACCAACGAGACCGTCAATAATATCAACATAGTGATTTGCCGCGTTATCATCTAAATATTTTATTTTCTTTTCTAGAACACTGGGTTGTGCTCGTCGCGCTCGGTTCGATTTTCAAATGTTTTGTTTTTCGTGCAGTTCTCTGCTTAGAGTAGTAATATATATCTGTGGTTAAAGTGTTGAGGAATTTTCGTTTGACGTTCGAAATTCAAACACATTATTACCCAAGGGAGTTTAGTACAACATTATTACCCGGCTAGACTATAGGGATATAATGAGGCACTTTATGTCATCTTTATATGACATATAATGTGACATTATCGAGCAGGTGGTGTGAAAAGTATATTTCATGCCGTTGATAACATGATTCACGAGGATATATAGAACGAGAGGACATGAGAGGAGGAGGAGAGCAAGAGAGGAGAGAGACTGAGAGGGGATGTGAGGAGGGGGTGATCGGGTGAGGGATCGGGAGAGTTAGGTTGAGCAAGTTGGGAGAAGAGAGAGGGAGAGGGTTCAGAGAAGGGACAACGGGGAGAGGAAGAGGGGGAGTATGACGAGGACCGAAGTGGGAGGGAAAGAGAGACGAGCAAAATGTAATAAAAGCGCGGGCGGAGCTGCACGGGTCAGCTAGTTTAGCATAAATTTATAGTTTTTCGTTGTTATTTTCTGCCTAACATCGTATGGAATTTCATTTATTAACCTTGGCACTATGAAGGCACAATAATATATAGGCAGATGACAATAGCCAGGACATACTTTCAACGTGCCCTCCGAAGCACGGAGTATGAGTATGTAACAATAAAAAGGCGAACAAAAGTATTTGAAATATACATATTTAGGTTTATCAATATCTAAAACTTTCATGATAATAATGATGATGACAAAAAACAACATTACATAATACGCTCAACGAGAAAATACATAAAAACGAAAACCTATCTGATTATAAAGAATATCCAAAGTTAAACCCGATAGAAAATAACTTAGTATTTAATAATAAAAAAATAGTAAAACATAACGACGTCGGGTGATCCGAAACGGTTCGACAATAATAAAATATAATGGTTATTGAATCGCAAACAAAATTCTCCGAATATTTTCAAAGGTTAAGGTTATTCGACTAAAAGGGTAGGGCCCCTTTTCAGCCCCAGAAAACTTGAAGTAAGGGGAAAAGCTCACATTTCAATATGTCAAAAATAGGCAGCTTATAACATAATTTGCCTTGTGAGTTCAGCTAACGCTGCAAAATATACTTCATTGAAAAACATAACAACAAAAATTCAAAGAAACTCTTAACTTTGAACATATCTAGGCCCTTAAAATTTTGATTCCTACAATATAATGTAGCTAATATAGACTTAAAAGCATCATCAGTTTTATAAAGTGATATCCACGTCAGTGTATTAATTTTATAAAACTTTCACAATCTTGTAGATTGTTCAGCCGAGTCTAACCAAAAATACTCTAGAATTTTCTGTCACCAATATTCATAGACGTCTGTTAATTTCAGAGCTCGACCGAACATAGAGCCCTTCGTCAGTAAAACGGACCGTTAATGTCGGTACAGAGGTATCGCGCTCGAGTACAATAGAGTTCCATTAAGGGAGGTTGTCGCTGTAATTGTTTTCGGGACAGGAACCCCCATCGACGAACGATGGACGAGAAGATTATTTATTTAATTTTGTAACGAAATGTTTACTTTGCTTTATACATGGTGAACTTAACTGGCTATTACAGAATGCGTCGCAGTTGATCATTTTGAGTCATATTTTCGGCAGTGACAGTAAGTGGCTGATTCAGGCAAAATTGCCAGTATCTAAGGCAAGCCCTTCTTAAAAGTAATTGCAGGGACGTTTAGAAGGTTTCCTATATACCTACCTTAGTTTGGTAAATAAAAATACAACGTGAAGTATTAAAGTATCATTAGAAGTAAAATAAGCATTTGTCATCACTACAAAGATCTAAAAGGACAAAGCAAAGAAATTCCTAGGTAATTTCCAAGCTCAAAAAAGTAAAACCTTGCGAGGATGGAAGTCTAAAATTGGAAATGTCACAATGCCTACGCTCAAACGTGACAATGGGTATGTTTGCCATGTTTTTCTATACTGGGACCCTCCGTCGAGGCCGTTCCGCAAAAAACCTGCGTCTCGCTCGACTAGTCCGGGATCCATATGAGGTCCGTATTGACAGTGAGCTATTGTGGTTTTTTATCGATTATTCCACACGCGTCCGTTGATATTTATACTGGAGGGTGTATAATTTT
Organism: Furcula furcula; assembly: GCA_911728495.1. Taxonomy (NCBI): domain Eukaryota; kingdom Metazoa; phylum Arthropoda; class Insecta; order Lepidoptera; family Notodontidae; genus Furcula; species Furcula furcula. The sequence goes on from OU452245.1 coordinate 5,538,677, forward strand.
CCCCCGATCGGTCGAGTGGCATTCGATTTCATCAATATGGAATTAGATACAGACAGATCGTGCGCCTAGATCTGTTCACTTGAATATTCATTGATTCAAGATATCGATTGTACCAGTAACCAGGTCTAATAACAATCTGAAAATACTAATAACGATTTGAAGATATAGTAGATTATATCAATATCACATAAATATCACCGTAAATCAGTAAAACATCACCGTATTTTAGGTGGGCACTAGTCTAAAACTGTATCATGAAATCATTGAATACTACTTCGATCATTTTTGAAAGCCTTAAGCATTTTAAATCTAGATGCTTTATATGCCACTCCTGCAACAAAGTATTATGTACTATCTATTTTGCCGATTTTCATATGCAGTAAATATTTTTTGTGGGAGATCAAAATTTTCCAAAAAACAAAAGACAACTCTCGTTGTCAGCTCAAGAGTATCAATCAGCACAAACCAATATAGGAACAGCTATCAGAGGAATTGGTTCGAGTTAAGCGCGTCAATAAATATGCAATGAACCAGGGCCTGAGGGACGATCAATCAATGCCAGCATGAAGTGAAAACTGTTTATCATAATCTTTTTTGAGACCGGAAATGTTTGTTGTAGCCTAAGTTGTATTAATCACCATGACATTTAAGAAATTATGGCGTTTTACTTAAATTTGGATCTATTGGAAGGACTCCTCTTATTTTATGAATAATGGAATAAAGCCTATACTGTCTTCTACAGTCGATGCTAGATGACCCTTTTTTCATATGGAGGAAACAATGAAAAGTGTTTGTAAATTTGATTTAGGCACAGAGATTTTAACCAAGTTAACTTAAAAAAAAAAATAACACAATTTTCAAAACAAAACATGCACAGATTAAGAAAGTTTACTCCTAAACACATTTTATTTCCAAAGTTTCCCGCAAAGCAGCTTTTTTTAACCAAAGACTTTACATTAACTTCGTTACAAAAGAGAAATTAAGTGTTGATACTATTTTCGTGTATATTCAGAGATACCCCGCTAATGAGACCTCTCCGCAGACATTTCTTTCGGTCCTTCACTTCTAATTACGGAGGGAACAAAGCCTCTGTAAATTAATACGAGTCGCCGGCGCGAGGGTACCGACATTTATGTTAATGCAAGTTGGATATAGAGGACGTCAAAATTATATTGCGGTCTCTTCATGATTGTGAATATGATTACAGCTTTAATCACTCAAGTAAGTAGGCAGTGGTCAAAATGGTCATAGTTAATTAAATTTATACTAGACCTGTGTAATTTCTGCCTTGTTCGGAAACGAGACAGTAAGCTCGTAATTACTGTCATACAAATATGGGAATGGAAAAAGTGTATGGATGTCCATTGTTGATCAAAGTGCTGCGAGGTAGCGAGCGGGCAGAAAAGATTGTTGAAACTACACCTAATCAACCTTCTACGTTACTGCCATAAAAATACATGTAATAATAATAATAATAATAATATCTTGGGACAATCCACACACGGTCATCTGATCCCAAACTAGGCAGAGCCTGTACTATGGAAACCAGACAACTGATACTAATACTTACGTACTTTTTTTTTTGTAAATACATACTTAAATAGATAAATAACACCCAGACACTTGGTGGGAATCGAACCCACGACCCATCGGTTAGCGGACAGGGTGTCTAACCACTAGACCAACGGGCCCGTCAATGTGCGAGAGGAAAATGTATTATGAATAGTAGATTGATAGCTAAGGTTTGAAAGTGACCCATTTCACCCGAGATATTTCTAGGAAAGTCAGATACTACACGCACATTTTATAAAACAGGTACATATATTAAAATTTATCAGTAAAAATTTAGAGTAAATTTAGAACAATTTGAAAAAGACAAATTCAATGTTTTGTCGGGCATATTTGTTTCAAATTTTCAGAGAAACCTGCGTTTCTTGTTTGGTAACTTAATTATCTTCGACTGTGGCTAATCGTAATGAGATGAAAACGCAATTTTCCACCCGGCTATTTACCTATAAAAACTAAACATTTCCATATTTTCCTTGCAGGTGTCAATAAAGCACGATGAAAAGTGCGATTCCCAACTCAAATTACAGCCTCGTTAGTAAACGGTCACTTTCTTCCCTCATGAATACACACGAAATGGTCAAAACATTTAACGGAAGGAGTAGGTAGAAGCCAAAATTAAAACATAATAGTAACATATACTTTATGAGGAACATTATTTTTGTATAGCAGCAATGCAAGCAATGTACAAGTTTCAAATACAAACAAATAAGCTTCATATATTTCCAAAGTTCAAGACGTTATTGACAGTCGTGAACAAAACATAAATTAAAGTTGATATACCTAGTCATAAAGTACTTTATGTGCTATGAAAATTTTAGATGCCCATTGAATAATAATTTTATGAATGCTATTCGCAATCGTACATTTTGTTTTAAGTTACTATATTACGGGTACTGTTACGAGAATAAACAGAATCCTTTGAGTGTAATTCAAAACAAAGATTAAATAAAATAGACAGACAGATAATAAATTTGGTGACCGATGAGCTTACATCGAGAAAACTAAGCTTTTGTGTCTGGATTACTAGATACTGTATTACTAGAATGTAGCTTAGCAGTGTCCGTGATGACATTACCTACTAGTGCATTGTACGGTATTTATAAGAGTGGTGTATAATATGAACTATTTGAAGGAATAAATTATTATTTGCAGTTTAGTGTAACATTAAAATATCAACTCAAAACATGACATTTCATCTACAAGTACTGATCTTCACGCAGTCTCTAGCTAGAAAATCGAGTGCTAATATAAATTTCCTTGTCATCTCAGATCCGTCAAATAAAAGTAAAGCATATTTTAAAGAGCTTGACCGCCATTTTACTACCGTAAATGACAATTAGTTTTCTATAAAAAATATTATCTTTTTTAATTAATCAAAATCGAGTAACATATCAACTGCTAACATAAACTTTGTCTTATTAATCAACATAGAATTCTCCCCTCCAATTAATCTTACAATTTCGAACAAAAGCTTATCCTTAATCGCCAGCTAGCCGATAATCGCCATCCAGAAACTTCAACAGTTCAAAGCATCTGTCACAGGCGGTTATTGCAGCGACTCGGCACCGAGACATTAATGCATTCTTTCACTTGATTGATGAGATCCCATCAACGTACTCCAATTTTCCATTTGTCTTAGTCAGATAGTGTGGAAACTCCGGAGAATGTTGAAAAATAACGGGAACTTTTTCTTCAGTGTGGTACCTACTGTTAATGAGAATAAAAATAAAACTAGGCAACAAAACTAAACTCATCACAGCACTTACAAAGATATCACGTATGTTTACGGAATTCTAAAAATATAAATATTAATCAATCCTTTGTTCGTAACTCAAAATGGCAGATAACTACATAGTATAAATCAAAGTCGCTTCCCGGTGTCTGTCTGTCCCTATGTATGCTTAGATCTTTAAAACTACGCAACGGATTTTGATGCAGTTGTTCTTAATAGTTAGAGAATGCCTCTGGCATTAAGTCCGCCTGTGTACTGTTTTTGTGCATAAAGAATAAATAAATTCATATTTTAGAGGTTTCTAATGTGGTGTAAATAAACAAATTTTTTTGCGCTTACATTGCAAACGCTGGCTGAACCCTACGAGATAGATCAAAATAATGTACAGTATTGTACACCTTACAAAGGTCTACAAAAAAGTCCGGGATGGTATATGTTTATCTCTTAGGGATAAACCACAATAACCATTTTATATCCTTTACTTTTTATGAGAAATTTTAAGCAATACAGCATTAATCGTTATCCAATTAAGCATAAATACATTTTTTACCGCCCGTGCGAAGCCGGGGCGGGCTGCTAGTAAGATATAAAAATGGAGAAAAGCATGTATACAGCTTTGGTGAAGGTTAATTTACTAATATTTATTTTAGAAGAGGACGTATTTGGAGAAATTACCTTTGGGGAATTTCAATTAATAATGATCTTCCAAGTTCGTGGGCGCATCTATCAAAGTCAAGTAGTGATAGCTGATTGCTTTCTCGTGCCTTTTAATGGTATTTGTTATTTATATAATCAATTTCGTCCTTTTTGTTATTGCTATCTGAGATATATTTTATGATTCTCTGACGTCTCGAGTGGATAAAATTGAATCGACTTTTTGCGTCGGCGGTTAACAATTCAAGTGAAATATTAATAGTTAAAAGATCCCATACGGTATAAAAAAATACCCTGAAATTGGGATACAAAATAAGGCACATTTATCCCGGAAATTAGATAGGATTTTGCACGAAGTCAGTATTTTAAACCAAAAATTGATTCCACGGCCAGGCAATTCTAACTTTCATTTTTTACCAATTTTATAGAACCCTCGGGAGTGAGCCTCGAACCCGGGGTTTATAACAACATTAATAATTTATGTGGCAACTCGGTAGAATTTATAATTCTGGGATCTCCACATTGCGCCTAACAAGCCCCAAATGAATTCGATTTACTTGAGCTCCCGATCTCTCTTAGTTACAAAGAAATCGTGATTGAATTTCAAGCCAGTATCATTTATACTTTACGTGTAAATATTTTTGACAGTTACAATCTAAAATAATGAATGATTTTTTACATTATAATATGACTGATAAAACATAAAACCATCAATAATAATAATACATATTATAATGATATCAATAGAAAACTAGAGTGATTCCAAAATGAAAAGGAAGAAATACTCTGAATAAGATGATACAAAATCATTATTAAAACAATACCGCCCAATCCAACAGAGAGAACGAAAAAAGGAATCAATGCGTTAACCTGACAAGTTATTGGCATCGAATTCGGCAGGCTGTGCTAGTTTACTGGCGAGTTGGTGAAGATCAGTGGCACCTGACAGCGATTGGCCGTATGATTGATGGAATGATTGCCAATAGGGCTACCAGGCTTAGAGATTTAAATGGCTATGTTCAAGCACTAAGACATAATAAGTATGTTTTATCCTGCGATTGATATATTTAACAATTATGATCTACCTACTGTAAAATTTTGGACTAATTGTAGCCTCCGTGGCGCAGTGGGAAACCGCTTGCTTTGTAAACCGGAGGTCGCGGGTTCGAATCCTGCGGGGGGCAACAAATTTGAGTAGTTGTTCCTTACTGGCTAGGACAATGCAGACCGATCACCTGATTGTCTGTAAAGTAAGATGATCCATGCGTCGGATGGGCATGTAAAAAGTCGGTCCTGCGCCTAACCTCTCCCCGGTCGCGTCGGTTTTCCGTCCCATCGGATTATGAGAGGTATTATATAAAGGAAGAGAGAGTGCACTTGTGTCTACGCAAGCGCTTGTGCACTATAATATCTCCAGCGTACATGTCTGATCTTGTGAAAGATTGGCCGCTGTGGTCGTTTCGGCCAGGAGGACAGAGGAGACAAATTTTTTGACTAATTCTTAATTCTCAATGTCAATGATATTATTATGTTTCTTAGTCAAAGATTTATACTTAGTTAGTATTGAGGCATATAGGTACAATCTAGTAGGTAGATTATACTGTTTCGGTTTTCATTATGATACTAGCTGACCCGCGCAGCTCCGCCCTCGCTTTTATTACATTTTGCTCCACATAAAAATCTAATTCTGTACTCTCTCTCTCCTCTCTCTTTCTCCCTCCCGCTTCGGTCCCCGTCACACTACTCCTCTTCCTCTCCCTTTGTCCCCTCTCTGAACCCCCTCCCTCTTTCGCTTCTCCCACCCTGCTCTCCCTCACTCCCTCTTTCTCTTCTCCCACCTTGCTCCCCTCAGTCCCCCTTGTTCCATCTTAATCCCCCTCTCTCTCACCCCATCCCCCCTCCTCGAATCCCCTCTCCCTGTCTCTCACCCCATCACGCCCTCCTCGAATCCCCTCTCCCTCTCTCTCCTCTCTTGCACGCTCCTCTCGTTCTATATATCCTAGTCAATCATGGTATCTGGGATTCTTACCCACTTAAACCCCTGCGGCTGTCGCATCGCCACATAAGACGCCTGGGACCTTCAGTGGGATCTGCACCAAATACCCCTCAGTGCGCATTATAGCCCCCGGAAACCTGGCACCGTGATCACGGGGACGGGGCTCGCAACCCCGTCACCGTCCTCCTCGGAGTCGCAGCCGTCACCCATCTATGTAAAATGACCTTGCCTAACGTTGCTTAACCTAGCGGCATGAAATATACTTTACGACTTATACTGTGCACACAAAAACAAAATTTCATACAAATCGGTTCACCCATCTATGTAATGACCTTGACTTATGTTGCTTAACCTTAACCTAGCGGTATGAACAACGCACAGCTATTTTTTCATTGGTGTAAATATTAGTGAAGTTTACGTTATATTAAAAAAGGGACAAATTCATTCTAACAACAATTTATTAATAGTTAATTATTTCTCATAAAAAATAAAGGATAAAATTTTTTTATTGTGGGTTATCCCTAGAGATAAACATAAAGGGCCTACCATCGCGGGCTTTTTTGTAGACCTTGTTAAGGCGTACAATACTGTAGTACATTATTTTGATCTATCTCGTAGGGTTTAGCCAGCGTTTGCAATGTAAGCGCAAAAAAAAGTGTATATATTTAAGACATCACATTAGAAACCTCTAAAATTATCAGTGTTTCTCTACAAAATTATGCATGAATTATATATATAAACCTTCCTCTTCAATTACTCTATCTATTATGAAAAACCGCATTAAAATCCGTTGCGTAGTTTTAAATATTTATTTATGCATACATAGGGACAGACAGACAGCGGGAGCGACTTTGTTTTATAATATGTATAGATATGCTTTTTATAAGTATCTATATTTATTTTAATAGCTAGATAGATCATTAGATTTATTCACATCGGTCAACGAGTCACAGAGAATTTTTAATACAATCCGCTGTAAACATGGATTCAGTATGACAACTTTTCTTTTGGAAAATTAATTAGATTTTCTGAATTCGAATAATACGCATCAGAAATGAACGTTTCCTCGTATTAATAATTCTGGTCATTAGTGAATGATAAATAATTTGATTAATGGGTACTAACTGTTAAAGCAAATTGACCAACACGTTGGTGCCATCTAAGATATAATCTGGCGCTTCGAGACTTTCGCTCAATTTTTACTAATGGTTTTTACTAATTGCTTAAAAATATATTATGTATTATGTTTGCCAACAATTATATCCAGGTAACTTTAACGTATATTCATCGGGGTAATGGAAGCCCTAAGTGTTGGAGTAGAACGAAGTTGATACGGAAACTGTTGCTGTCAAGTGTTATTATGATTGTATTTGAGCAACAGCCCTTAGTGAAGTTGATTTCATACCGATTTTCAACTTTTCTGTGAAATGGTTATTTTTTTATGGTGTTTTAATGTTATCGTGTGTTTATTTTTGTGTATGTTATACTAACTGAATAAGAAAAATCTGTTAATAAATGAGAGTGAGGTCCAATCCTCACTCTCTGCCTTAAATAAAGTGAAATAATAACAATAATTTAATCCTTTGATAAAAAGCCGGTTGTCAAAAAAGACTTATTATAAAATCTCGGATTACTTGGAGGATAAAGCTGCGTGGGCTTGAACTGCTCAACTCATGCAAGCTTAGAAATTTAAGGCTGACTTATGTATAATTTGAAAAACTGTCATAAAAAAAAAAGAGCAAAAAGGACAAGCCCGGTTTTTAAAAAAAAAAAGACCAAAAAGGACAAGCCCGCTGAGTTTCTTGCCGGATCTTCTCAGTAGCGGCCACGTTACAATCCGGTGGTAGTTTGTAAAAATGATTTTTGTGTAAGTGCCTCCGTGGGGCCTATATAATTATATATCGATGGGCCTACACATAATAGATATTTTGACTTTGAAATTATGCATGCAGGTGAATAAAAAGAAAGTCATAAAGCCTATAATATAATAATGGGATTATATTAATGGGATAATGGTAATGCTACAAGAATCAGAGTACCTACTGATACTAACAATATTTATTTCCATCTATTCTTTAAAATTAACAAAGATTTCATCCGTGTACATTAGTATTTACTTCGAGACATATTTTCGTAACGAAGTATGCAAAATGTTATAGTTGTTCAGCTAGCTAATGTAGTGTTATAACCAATATTTAAACACACGTTCTCCAATTTCATGTCTAAGCAAACTACACCAGTAATCTCTTAAAGCAATTGTGGTGATATCATCACCTATCACAAAAGTTTTATATTAATATATGTATAAGAATTCAAGAAAATATATCTGTTTTCAAAAAGAATATTATATTATAAAAAGACATTTGCCACTCCAATTATTCTGCGATTCCATTACTGTAACGTTCATCTCATTTTAAAATATATTTACATTTGTGTAAGCACTACTTTTTCAAAGTTAATAATCCTAAGTAAATCAAAATCCAGATTGACATTAAAGATTTTCGCAACAACCTTTTTATTAATAGAGTCCAACGAACATTTGGATTATATTTAACCTGAAATGGAATTAATCCTCAGAGGAGAATGAACTTTCATAATGCGTAATATTTTAAGCAAAGCTCCATTTGACATTTATATCAAGAACTAAAAAAGAGTTAAGAAAAAAGTTGTTGGAAGTTTATAAACTGAATTTTCTAATTTAAATCTAAAAACATAATATGGATTTTCAAATATTGAAGAAGAAGAAGAAGAAATAGAATATATTGCAAGACATTCTCTATATAGCTAGGAACGAACACACGAAGGAATGGATAGCTTCTGGCCTAAATCACTCCAAACTCCTCCTTTTTCTAGCACAAGGGTGGACTGTGGGGTTAAATTATTAAACCTAAACAGATCACAATTAAGGCACCCAATAGGTGCACTCACGGGACATTTAGGTCCAGAAACGACCACCTACACAGAATGAGGCTAAGTAGGTACTGTTGATACTTGCAGGTGAAAAAGAGTCAATGCGATACATATTGTGTGGCGCCGACGCCCTTGCGAGAAGTAGGTTGAGTCATCTGGGAGTAGCCTATCCTACGCCAGATGATTATATACTCGTACAGCTCCAAGCTGGCGCAATCGTTGTCTACCTAACTTTTTGACACGTTATCAAGCTTAGAGTAAGGACTAGAGCACAATGGAGCCAACTGGGTCTAAGTGCGTTCCGGTGGTTAGCGTCCCCAATTTATAGCTAGCAACAATAGAATAGAAACGATAAGAGGAAGGTTTTTACCAATGTTCCAGAACAAGAATATATTCACAGAAACATTTAATGGTTTATATGTTTGTAGTCAAAATTTAAGCTTGAGAGATAATCTAAAAATATACCAATGAATATTTTTTACTCAAAGTACAAAAAGCTTTTTATAACAAACTTTATTTCAACTCAAAAGAAATCCTATTAAGAGCGAGGAAAAGTTCCGATGTGGACTTCCACGAAAAAAAATATCTAGAAGCTTTTCAATTGAGCCTCATGGGACCAGACTGAAGGTAGACTATAAACAAAATTAAGCTTCTATGAGAAAAACAAGAAACTTTAGTAATCGAGAATCGGGACGAAAATATTTACTGAAGGATTGGGTAACATGAAAAATTGTCAGTCATTAATTAAATTTACCTTACTGATACCTACTTTGTTATACTCAGAATATAGAAAGAATGGTAAAAGGTCACATGTCAGATATTCTAAAATGATGTCTACAAAGTGTGTAAAGATTGCGGGTCAAGTCTATCTGGGGTTACAAGTAGTAGTGTATGTAAAAGAAAATGAGCAAGCGTGTCGCATTCAGCTAGAAAAGAAAGTTGAGACTTTAACAACAAGAATGGTAGCAATATATGCATTATATGTTTTTATTTTCATTTGAATTAACATTACTCCTTTTCCCTGAATAGATCAACAAATGTTCAGCCCGATGTTAGGTCCCACGTGATAATAGAGAAGCCTATTGCTATTTACAAAGTATTTTGTAATAAAATCTTGAAAAAAAAAATTTACCGACCTCAACATCACTGAAAAGTATAAAATAATTTAAATATTATTTAAGTTGGTGTTAGCGTACCTGCTGTGTATATTTGGCACCAACTTCAATAATATTTAAATTATTTTATACTTTTCAGTGATGTTGAAGTCGGTTCAATTTTTTTTTTTAAAGATTTTATTTTAATTTTTTAGTGATATTTTCATACCAACATAAAGATTGAACCATCGAAGACGGTAAAATGATCTAGGTAGGTTATGCTCACATAATCGTCTACATAGTTTTACATAATTCATGTTTCTTCAGAAAAAAAATATCCGGTCGTAATGAAATTTCGCTCGAAGAACCGATAACCGTTGGGGAAGAAAGATTCTTGAGTGGCGACCACGAACCGGAAGACGCAGCGTTGGCAGGCCTCCCACTAGGTGGACAGACGACATTGTGCGCGTCGCAGGTAACCGGTGGATACAAATAGCCAATTGTCGTTCATTGTGGCGTTCTAAGGGGGAGGCCTATATTCAGCAGTGGACGTCTTCCGGCTGATGATGATGATGTTGATGATGAATTAAATTTGGATGGAATCATCATCGTAGTTTACTCTCTAGAATAAAAAAAGAATCATCGAAATCGGTTCATATTTGTCAGAGTAATGTAACGGAGAATATCAGTTTTATGGTTTTTTACCAGATAAATTCCTCCACATCGTTCATGGTCTTCCAGGAAGTTCTTATCCGGTTGTGATAAAATTCATACATATTCATTACAGTCGTTTCTTCTTTCGACTAAAAAAAGAATCATTGAAATTGGTAAATATTTGCCCGAGTTATGACCATTTATGTCCTTAAAAAGCGACATAAAGTCATAGTATAGGCATTCTTGCAGGTTTCCTGCGCAATCATCATTCTTGTTTTTTCAGGAACTACTTACTCGTAAGCAATATTTTTTTTATGGGACCCAATCAACGGATTAAAGAATGGATTGAAGAAAGATTTTTTCAAATCGGTTCATAATTACCAGAGTTATGCGCGAACATACATAGAAAAAAAAATGATATATACAGACGAATTGAGAACCTCCTCCTTTTTCGGAAGTCGGTTAATAAAGAAATGGGATAAAACTGCCGGACCTAGCGATAAACACCGACAGAACGAAGTTTTAAATATATTTATAATTAAAGAAAGAAACAAAGCTTTTCACATGGATGGAACACCTCGGGTTATCATGTCGTGGAACCAACAAAGCGAATACTCGGGGTCCAAGACCCGGCTTAATGCCCTAATAAATGTACCCGCGGAAGCCACAATTTGTTGAATAGCATATTAATGTGAAATTTCTACAGTGAATGTTAGACCCTTTTTCCAATTGTTAAGCATTTCAAAACGGTTGGATACTAAGCCAAGCGATACATTTGAGCTTCATGAGGGTTCCGTGGTTCGTAAGCAATGACTATGTTGTATTTGATATTACCTACCTATATCTTATTCGTTCCGAGAGGCTGAATTTCAAATTCATTAGACAAGGTCTATGAAGCATCATCATTAACATCATCAATCAATGACAACATGGAAATTAAAGGCGAATGACTTTTTATGCCTTAGAAAGTCTCTTGCAGCAAAACCAAAATATTATAGAAATTATTTTCATATTTTTTTACGACATTACGTATCCTGGATTTTATCTAAAAACTGTGAAATTTATTCTAATTAAAAAAAGTATGGTTATTGTACTTCCATTGCATTACATTTATTTATCTATGGTTATTTCGTCGGTCATAGAGATGTAGAATGTAATAGAATAGGGATATCAGTCAGTATGGCCAAATCGCTCGCTAGTATCGATATTTTTGTATAACATTATCAGATTCGATATATAGTAGTCATGGTCCAATAGGGCCAACATTGGGTCTGGAGGATCTAACAATACGTACCGCGGACGGCACCGGCGGCGGCGCGATTCTGAAGGACAAGGATTTTCGCCGTGAGTGGGTGGCATAATTTTTTTTACCGATTTTTAAGGACATAAATATCATAATCGAGTATAAATATAGTTTTTGATACTATTTCGATACTTGATATCTAAGTATCTATATATCGAAATATTAAATATCGCCACGAACAATCAATATTTTTTATACATCAATATTTTTTTGTTGGTGGTTGTTGTTGTTTGTAGTTTGTTTTTAGGGTGTATGCATGTAAGAATGAATCCAACTCGGATGGGCAGCGTTCGGGAAATTACGTGAAACCTTTTAGTCCGAAAGTACCTCAGTGCCCGAAGAAAAGGCTTTTAACCAGTGTGTGCTGCCAGTGATGACATATGGTACTGACACGTGGTCCTTAATTACTGGCCTTTTAGAGAAGCTCTGAGTCACACAATGAGCAATAGAGTGAGCTATGCTCGGTGTTTCTTTGCGCGATAGTATCCGAAATGTGGAGATTCGACGAAGAACGAAGGTCAATGACATAGCTCTCAGAATCTGTAAGTTGAAGTGGCAATGGGCAGGCCACATCGCTCGAATAACCAATAACGGTTGGGGAAGAAAGGTTCTCGAGTGGCGACCACAAACCAACAGACGTAGCGTAGTCAGGCCTCCCACTAGGATGAAAGACGACATTGTGCGCATCACAGGTAACCAGAGGATGCAAATAGCCAATTGTCGTTCATTGTGGCGTTCTAAGGGGGAGGCCCATATTCAGCAGTGGACGTCTTCCGGCTGATGATGAGGATGTATGTAAGTATGTTTGCCCATTCCTTTGGTACGGCCTTTAGCCTAAACGGTTTCATGGATTTGGGTTCATTACACGTGTTGTCTTAATTGTGGGAGTGACATGAGTTGTATATTTTTCAAAAAATTAATACGTCCGTCATTAAGTTTTTTTTTTCTATGACTTATTTATTATGATACCTGCCAAAAAGTAATCATTGAGTAAAAGTAACGAATTCAAAGTATAGAGTACGAAAGTATCGGTATCGAAAGGAAAATATCAGTCCTTTTTTTGTGTCCCTAGTACTAGTGTGGCGACTCGACACAAGATGACGCCACATGTGGTACAGCGACGCGAAGAAGAAGCGAATAGTACTGCATACAACAAGACAGATTGCGCCACCGATTTCTGAATCGTGCAAGCGAAGTTTCTCCAACTCGGAGAATATATACAACATCCCGACAACATCTGTCGGGGGCTTCGGCCCTGGCCGAGCATCACACCTCGCTCGGTCGGAGGATCCTCCCTTTAGCAGCGCCGCCGTCTCATCGCTAAACTAGCAAACGCATATGTCGACACGGTAACGAATAGAAAGTAGCGATACCTTTCGTATTGGTATCGAAATAAATCAATATATATTTTAGAAGGTTCGAAATAATAGAATTAGATGGTATGCCATAAACATGAGCCACATCACATAAAATAAGATTTAAGTAGGTAACATGTAATATTTATTGGATAAGATACCTGTAAAAAGTACCTACTCATGGAATGGAGTAAAAGTATCGAGTACAAAAGTATCGGTATCTAATGGAAAAATACTCGATTTTAAAAAGTATCGATACTTTTTTCGTATCCCTAGTCTGTCTGGTTTATCGTGAGTCTATGCTTTGCTTTGCTAACAAAGAGGAATACGATTGAGTAATTACCTAATAAGTTTCACCAGTGTCATTAAATGAGAAAAAAACCGTAATGGAAGTTGTGGAGAAGTAGAACTTACTTATTTGTATACACTCTGTGTCTGTGGTATACGCATCGAGTCGTGCCGTCCGTGCGGTTTGCTGTTGAGTGACGCGGCAAAACCAATGTACAATTAGATGGTAATTACTTAGGTACTATAAATAAAACAACCCAAATATCGTCTACCATCGATAACTCATACTCAGGTAAGCAGTAAGTAGGTAACCTTCTATTTTCTGACTAATTTATTATAGATTGTAGGGCCTACCTACTATTTATTATCATAAAAACGTTTATTAATTTTAGATTCTCATAAGTAGATAATAAACAAAAAATACATTATAGGTGTAACTACTATGATTAAGTTACAGATTATAGATATCAAAACTTACATTTAGCATTCCTGTCAAACTAGAAAACAAAGCAAAGTGCATAGGTATCTAACAATAGAAACAACAACAACAACACTTTTTCAATTATGATTTTATTGCAGCTGTCATCGTACAGTGTTCAAGATAGATCAAATCTAATCAGTGAAAGGAATGTATCTTTAACATCATTAAGTGATAGAAGAGTATGTTTATCTTGTGGCAATTCTCTTCTACATGCAACTAGAATAAATCTTGTAAATAAAGATCAGCAAGACAGAAGAATTTCAGTAAGACATGTTCCGCTGCATCTGGTAAATATTATTGTTATACATACATATATGAAACAAAATCTTCGTCTGGTTAAATATTCTAGTTGATAGTGATAATAATATCTATTATTATGATAGTGATATACTGTGTATTCTTGTTCAAGGTTTCGCATTTTTTCAAAAAACAGTTTTTAGTTATTAGATAATATTATCTAGTTTGAAACCATTACTGCCTGACCATTTTCAGGTATTTCTAAACAGACAGTTAAATTACTTACATCATCATCATTAGCAGCCGAAAGCTTCCACTACTGAACAAAGGCCTCCCCCTTAGAAGGGAGGGGTTTCCATAATCCCCACTCTTGGCAGGCGGCCTGGGGATCGTAGTATAGGTGGAAAATCAATCCAAAAGAAAGACGCTGCTGCCCATCTTCCCATTCTCGCTTAGTCGCCTCTTACGAGACTCAACGAGAGGAGATAGGGGATGCAATTCTAACCCGGCACGGGGGAATTACTTACATACTTTCAAGTTATGAAACCATACCCATGTTGGTGGTGTGTACCCATTGTGAAATGTTTTTTTTTAATTAAATGCTTAATGTATGTAGGTATATATTTATTGAATGTTTTAGATCCCATGATTGGAACGAGCGCTGCTTGCTGGAGGTCAGCAAAAAGAGAGATGGAGGACCGGGTCTGTCAGAAAAAAAAAGAGGGACCAGTCCGATTCTCTGACAAGCATAAATAAATATTTTTGACTTTGCTTAGCAAATGGACTTGTTTTATTTTATTTATTCTTTCACTTACCAAGTTGATTCGTTAGTATTCAAGCCAGGTTCTAGACTATGCGCACTATTTTAGTCTGACTGGTCACCCTTATTTTTTATTGGTGTGATAATGTGATTACCCTTAGGGTGTCCGGGTAAGAGTAGCACCCTCACATCTCCTCCCATTGGGTTTCCGTAAGAGGTAACTAAGGGAAAACAAGAAGAAAGGCAGCAGCGTCTTTCTATTGGAATACCTACCATACTGCGATCCCGAGGCGCCTGCCAAGCGTGGGGATTATGGCAACCCCTCCCTTCTACGGGGGGAGGGGCTTCTGTTCAGCAGTGAATCGGCTGCTGATGATGTGATTACGGTGGCATCCAATGATTACGTCCTACTGTAAGAGTAAAAGAAAAAAATCTCAACGCTTTTCTGTACTCAAGTTTACGTTGTTACCCAAGGTCACATGTTTTTAGGTTATGTGCAATTTTATAAAATTACTCCAAAACCACAGTTTTGTTTACAAAAAGAGCTTTTGCAGAAGTTATTACGATAAATGTAGTCTGTAAAAAAGAGAGTTTGATTTTGATGCAACTTTAGCCCAAATTCCATACACTGAAAGTCATTATCCTTTAAAACAAACGTATTTTTTTAAACCACCAACGCCGTCGTCGGATATCTCTTAGGGATGTTAAAAAATTATCAATTTTTATTTAAATCGATTATTATTTTCTAATAATCGATTTTTTATTATCGATTTTTATAATAATATTAATCGATTATTAGTAAATCGATTATATGAATTACGTGTTTTAATCGATTTTTAGAAACAGCTCGTATCTATGCGTTGGGTGAAAAATCTCGAATTAAGTTCATACATTTATGTTCATTAAATAAAAACGGCGCCATCTGTAGGTATGTATGTATGCGTGTAAAGTAGTTTCAGTGTAGTGTGACTAGGTTTAGCAGAATTCTGCTATTTTAGCAAAATAGTTTCTTTGCAGTGTTTAGCAGAATCAAACGAACTTCAGCAGAAATGTATCAGAATACGGTAGATAAACAATAATTAACAGGGTTTTATTTAAATAGTTGTTCAAAACACGTAATAAAATATAAATTAGATTTCTATTTACGTTATTAAACTTCGTGTTAATCTAAAACTGCGCTTACCTCAACTTCTTGCTTTATATTCAACTTAAGCCTGTACGATTACGAGTAAACCTGATTTAGTATCACGGGCTAATACGATTCCTATCTATCCTATCTAATTTATAAATAAAACTGATACTAATATTTTTAAACTTCTTTTTGAAAATGGATATGTACATTGTATGTGTGGTCATGGGATACTCATCCCAACTTACCTGTCCGGTAGTTGTGGTATAGTATACGGGTATGCGACCTCGGCTTCCCTAGCTATTACTGTCCCATCCCTTGCCCTCCTGGGTGGTAATATCCTACTTTCGCTATTTTCTTTTTTACACCACCTATCCTTCCCTTTATTAACCATTGCGTTCTCACGAATAACGAGGGTTATTCGTGAGAACGCAATGGTTAATCATAAATAATTTAATTAACCAAGATGGCGGCGATGTGGTCGCCACCCATCACGTCTCGATTCTCACAGGGGCGAAAAGCGGCCCATGGGCTCTGCCTACCCCTTCGGGAATAATGCGTGAATATGTGTAATGTGTTTTATACATAAATAGATGAATAACATCCAGATTTTTTGCAATTAGCATGTACTTTTTAATAATACAAAAAAATCGATTTTTTTCGCAGAAATCGATTTTTATTTTTATTAAAATCGATTTTTTACAAATCGATTAATTTTGAATATGGAAAAATCGATTTTTATTTAATCGATTCTTTTCCATTAATGTCACATCCCTAATATCTCTTTCTTCGCTATCAGACCTTGATCACAATCTGTCAACCAACTACTCGTTGACACAGGCCCAATTTCAGTGTGTCTACACATTTAATGGATATGAGATGCTATGACCGCCTTCCTGCTCCATCATCACCATATGTATTACTCATAGATGATACACTAATACCTAATAACACGTCAAGTCCTATCTAACGTGTCCAAATTCGGTGGTTCTACGATTATTGGTTCAGAGATTTTGTGAACACGTTTGTGCTCCATCATTAGACTTGTGAAGGTTACTTAAGGTTAGGTAGTATATTCTTTAGTATGATCTGATTTACGTGTGTAATTAAAAATGTCTATTGTATCTATATCTAATAGATCCCTAGATCGAGTAGAATAAGAGCTTTAAAACCTATAGCTTTATAGCCTTTAAACTTCTGTACTGAAATAAAATACTAATTTATTAAAGTTACTAGCAACTCCCAGCGGCTACGCCCGTGATTTTCTTTTCCACCCCATTTAACCCCTATAAGAGTGGAATTTTCAAAAACCCTTTCTTAGTGGATGCTTACGTCATAAGAACAACCTACTGTCCAAATTTCAGCTTTCTAGGTGCAGCGGTTTGACCTGTGCGGTGATGAATCAGTCAGTCAGTCAGGACAAGTAATTTTATATGTATAGATTAAAAGTCTATACTTTAAAGTTAAGTTCGTCCAACCATCGTATAAATAAATGAAATTTCCTGACGGCAAATCGAGGACACAAACTGGAGCGTTGGAATAAATCAATGTTGACTACAATAGAGAGATAAGAGGCCAACCATTCGATGAATTCACAGCTCGAATTTGCAGCGAAGCGGTGACATTAAGAATCGGAGCGACCTCGTCTCACGACGGCAACGCTTCAATTTTCTCTATTGAAAGGGTTGAGTGATTTATAAAACATCTGTTCTAACAATTGATTTCGATTTTATTTTTATTCTGTTAATGATTGTTAATAAGAAAGAGAATTGTTAAGACGAAAGAGGACCACAAAATAAAAAAACGGTGGTAGTACGCTTTTCAACAGTTGAAATTCTGTATATTTTTGTACCCTGTTTTTCTTTAAAAGATCACAAATTGAACGCAGGCGTGACGGCTGACTGGTGGCCAGCCAAAGACAATTGGTAGAGTTAAATGTGTCCTATTCGACCCTGTTGGCCTCATTTGGCTGGCCACCGGTCGGCCATCACGCCTGCGTTCATACATTTCATCATCATCATCATCACCAGCCGGGAGACGTCCACTGCTGAACAAAGGCCTCCCCCTTAGACCGCCACAATGAACGACAATTTGCTATTTGCATCCACCGGTTTCCTGCAACGCGAACAATGTCGTCGGTCCACCTAGTGGGAGGCCTGCCTACGCTGCGTCTTCCGGTTCGTGGTCGCCACTCGAGACCCTTTCTTCCCCAACGGTTATCGGTTCTTCGAGCGATGTGGCCGGCCCACTGCCACTTCAACTTGCATATTCTACGAGCTATGTCGGTGACCTTGGTTCTTCGGCGAATCTCCTCATTCCGGATTCTGTCGCGCAAAGAAACTCCGAGCATTGCTCTCTCCATAGCTTGTTGTGTGACTCTGAGCTTCTCCGAAAGGCCAACTGTTAGAGACCACGTCTCAGTACCATATGTCATCACTGGCAACACACACTGGTTAAAAACCTTTGTCTTCAGGCACTGCGGAATTTCTGATGAGAAGATGTCACGTAGTTTCCCGAACGCTGCCCATCCGAGTTGGATTCTTCGGGCGACCTCTTTGTCGAAGTTGGACCGACCTAACTGGATAGTTTGTCCTAGATATACGTAGTGGTCAACAACTTCGAGTGTAACATTTAATGTTCCAATTTTGAACTTGTGAAGAAAAAATTTTGAAGTTGATTTAAATAAATTGATGATTTAAATATTTGCATACTCTTTCATCTAGCAGAAAATCATATACAGGCCGATTGAGGAATTACTTTTATTATACAAAAAATATATATATATATATATATAAATACTAGCCCTTGTTAATGTCCCACTGCTGGGCACGGGCCTCCCATCAATATGAAGGGGCTTAGGCCATAGTCCACCACGCTGGCCAAGTGCGGGTTGGCGGACTTCACACGTCATTCGAAAGCTAGTTAGGCCTTCTCAGACATGCAGGTTTCCTCACGATGTTTTCCTTCACCGAAAGCTAGTAACAATCGCACAAAGACGATCCGCACATGATTAATTAAAGAAATCAGAGATGCGATCCGGGGTTCGAACCTGCGCACCTAGTTTCCAAGGCAAGCGCTTGCCCACTGAGCTGTTACAGCTTACAAAAAAAAGACCACCAAATAATTCAGTGAGTGTGCTAAACCTTACCGCATAACTTAGACGATGTCCGAGACTCAAATGGTTATAATGTTATTCTCAAATGTGACTCAGATAGAATATATATTATATCTATCAGTTGCACACAGTTTGGGAAGGCTGATTTTTGTCAGCTATGTCATTTATGGTGCGTTTGACTTGTCTTAACTTCTCCCTCACTTGACTTCTGCCTTTCTTTACCATCCGACGCAAAAAGGGAAATTAATAGATGGATTTGAATGATTGTTGACTCAATCGAGGTGTTTTAGCCATGTAGTTTTCTTCGAAATATTTCAATACCGCAATTTCATATCAAAAAGTCCATTGATAAAAATAAAATGGTTGTGGATAATCAAACTCGTTTGGTACAAAGATTTCTACATCGCCGCTCCTGAATCCAGTTCATTTATATGCAATATTCAATCTACCCACCATTTCTTTAACCCTCATTTTCAATAACGAGACAGACTAGACTCTAGTTTACCCGTACCACCGTACTGGTTACGGTGTATTTCCATGTACATGTATTCAACAAGTTTTAGATAAAATAGATTGGCAGATATGTATTGACACCCTTTGTGTTTCACCACCTTCTCCGACTCGCTTTACTTTTGTTGAAAAAGGAGGAACCTCCAAAAGTTTACTTTCCTATAGGGTCCCGGTCCGTTCTCCGGTAGAATCTGCAGGTGCAAAAAAAAAAGTACTCAGCACCTTGCCTTTGGGCCTGCCCCCGTACTCCATGGATATCTAGGGCCACAACTCAATCATCCAGCGACTTCGAAGGTCGGGCGAAAACCGACGTAGGAAAAGTGTTTCTTTTTTAATATCTTGTTTAGTCTACCTTTCAACCTGATGGTAATAAGGCAGGCTTGGATAGAAGCGTGCTAACTTATTAACAGCACAAAGCACCCGCTGTCAAATTTATTCTACTGTGTAGGCAGCAAAACGGACGAGCGATGGTCTTTCTGCGGCCAGCGCAGTAATTCCGAATAGAGCACTGGCATTCTTATCATTCGTGGGGCGTCTGGGTTAGAATATCACCCTCCCATCTTCTCCTGCTGGGTGCCCGTAAGAGGCTACTAAGGGAAAACAGGAATACGGGCAGCAGCGTCTTTCGATTTGATTATCTATACTGCGATCCTCAAGTCACCTGCCCGGCGTGGGGATTATGCCAGAAGGGAAGCCTTGTAAGAAGAAGGCCTTTGTTCTGCAATAGACGCCTTTCTTCTCACCAGAGAAACACAACGCTATCCAGGGTGTAGTTTGACTGCTTTTGTAAGGACTCGGTCGGACGGTCCTAATTTTCACTGACAGTTGCCGATGTACCCTACGATTAAAGTTACTAGTATAAAATGTATCTTTGTTTTAAACATTATGTTTAAAATCCTTATGTATAATATAAAATTACTTGCAATAATATTTCAGGGAAAATAAACAACATAAAACAGAATTTGAGTGAACAAAAAAGGCGCTTTTGGAAATAAACTGCCAAAGCCTTGAAAGGGCTCCAAGCAACATCATCTAAGGTTAACAACCAACAATTTTAGGGTATTTTAAAGGACTTTCAAATTTTATGAGGAAGCAATAAAATGCAAGAAATATTGAATTACGAATTAATACTAAAACACAGATAAAAGCGACTAGACGTGACTTGATGTAGAAATTTTGAAGTAATTGACGAGATAAGCGAGTAGTTCAGCGACGGAGAGTCGCACTCCACTTACGCGACACATGAGAGATTAGTTATTAACTCTCTAAGTCCAGTAATTTCTCTAGCTTCAGTGCCCTTTATACCGGACCATAGAAATGCACACTGGTGCTTTGCGGCACAATGTCTGACACTGCGCTGACACTTATTTGTTTCAAGGTTGTTTTTTTCTTGACAGGACGGATACCTTTAAAATTCGGTACCCGGTTTTTTTTATTGATGAGAAGGACCGTCGTCTGATACCGACATCAGATTTCCGTAAGATTATGTGAGATTTATACCGCACTGTAACCTTCCCGATGGCAAGCTTCATCG
Organism: Furcula furcula; assembly: GCA_911728495.1. Classification (NCBI taxonomy): domain Eukaryota; kingdom Metazoa; phylum Arthropoda; class Insecta; order Lepidoptera; family Notodontidae; genus Furcula; species Furcula furcula. Next base: position 5,559,998 of record OU452245.1, read on the forward strand.
ACGTTGCGGAGACTCGAGCAATCCATTAGGACTTCACCAGTCTTTCCAGCGCCAGACTTTCGCTAGAGCTCGTACTGGGGAGAGCTGAAATGCACAGTCCACCCCACTACACCGCGTCGTCACCACAGGGGCCTACCATCAAATGAAGATCACTACACTATTCGGTTTTCGTCTGGAGTGTTTTAGTCAATATAAGCTAGCGCTTCCATCCAATTAAAGCAGAGCTCGGGAAAATGACGCTAAATGGTCAGAAAAAACAGTTAACGCTTGACCGCAATCCAACTTCACAAGTGGTGAGCAGCCGTTGATGAAAGTGTATTAGGTTCTTAACAGCACAAGGAAATGAATCCCGCATCAGAGATCTCTGCCGGCAGCAAATAAGACCAAGTAGGTAAGGTCTCTCAACCGAGTATCACTACTAGCAGAAATACTTTTAATTGACACCTGACAACATTACTCTGCCGAAACGACACAATTCAAAAGCTGCTTTAACTGCGAATCTGCGATTATCTATAAAGTGGAGGGGAGAGGTTCCGAAAGTAGGATCTAAATTATCTCCGAGTGCAGCAACAGTGCTGAAATATGGAGAATCTTCTTTTGAAGTACTTTAAAATATGAATTATGCAAGAAAGTAATATCATTTTGAAGACGAATTTTGGGAAAATGTTATGACAAAGGCGAATTCTTCCGTCCGTGGCCCGTCTTGTTTGGCTCAAAATTGTCAACATTCCGGCCAACTTGATGGAGTAAAATTCTTTATATCAACTTTGATGGAGTTTCATAAGGAAGTATGCGCGACCGGGAACGCAATTGTGTACTAGTAGGTACAATCTGGCAATAAATTTAAAGCCGAAGTCGAAGTGTTTATTTATCCATGGCTCATTTGTACGAGATCGTCCAAGTAGGCACCATCGCAGTGCCAAATTTGTAACCCAGTAAGTAAGAAAGTCGCATACAATAAGTATGAGAAGTGCATACATTCTAAGGATGCACTTATGTGATCCACATTAATTTACTTTGAAAAAGTATGACCAACAGCAAAGACAAATCTAGCATTTATGAAGGATATTGAGTTCATTATCAAGTCGTTTAGGTTGTGGGCCGTGCCAAAGAAATAGATATGGGTAGAGCACATACAATAGGCATGATGACTAATTTTGAAAAAATACTCTATAATGTACTTACGGGTCTACTATTGCCGAAAATAATAATATTTTTGTATTCAATTTTCAATAAACAGCAATATTTTAAATTTTTAAAATAGAGTTTGAATTTCATTCCAAAACGATGGCCGGTGCATGGCACCATTTTGTGACGTCACTAAGGTGTAAATAAACATCTGTCCTAGGTATAAAAGTGAATCATTGTATGAAAGAAAAAGTTGAGATGACAGTTTGACAGTTGTTTATTTACACAGGATTGACGTCATTCACTCTGATCAGCGTTTATTACAAAATGGCGATTAGCTATATTTGAGTAATTTATTTGCTTAAATATCACGAAAATCTCTTTATTATTATGAAAATGAGGTGCATTTTTGGAATCAGTGCAATCTGTTCTAATATTTAAAATCACAGATTTATTGGTACTGTGTATCAGTCATCATGCCTATTATACATACTTACGCTCGAAAAACGTATCCATTCTTATCGGACTGTACTGTTTCTTAAGAAAAAAAATTGTGTTTATCCATGTTTCTGCTCGCTCATGTTAAATCATCATCATCAGCAGCCGAAATATGTTCACTGTTTAACAAAGACCTCCTCCTTAAAGAGGGAGGGGTTGAAATAATCCCCACGCTTGGCAGGCGGCTTGGGAATCGCAGTATACTTAGGTGGTAGGTAATCTAATCGAGAAGTGCTGCTGCCCGTCTTTCTGTTTTCCCTTAGTCGCCTCTTACGAACACCCAACGGTAGGAGATGGGTGGGTGCTATTCTTACCCAGACACCCCACGGTCATGCATGTTAAATGGTGATTACTATTATAAATTTCCAATACAATGGCTGTTAATTAACCAAACATAGGTTTTCATGGACCTGGGTATCTTAACGCCCAGGGAGAGTCAGACAAAATGTCATTTCATCACCAGCCGGAAGGACGTCCACAACAACAATTGGCGATTTGCTACCTGCGACGCGCACAATGTCGTCTGTCCACCTAGTTGGAGGAGGCCTGCCTACGCTGCGTCTTCCGGTTCGTGGTCGCCACTCGAGAACCTTTCTTCCCCAACGGTTATCGGTTCCTCGAGCGTAGTAAAATAGGAGAATAATGATAAATATTAAAAGGGATATTTCTCCTAAAGCAAATTTTATTATTTAGCTTATAAAGTCCACCACAGATTAACGACATCGCATGTTACATTTCCAAATAGCCAAAAGTTTACTAAAGCATATATTCCCAAATATGAAGGGTTAAAGGCGGGATCTGATTGGGTCGTGTTGTTAATTATACCCATTTGCACGGGTTGCTACCCCCGTTTAACGCTTCACTCGAGACCTCGTTAATATCAGCTCAGCGATTGAGCGGGGTATAAACGACACGACTTCGTACTTTTAAACTAAAATATGATGATAATATTCCCAATAAGGAGATGATGAGGAGATCGCGGGTTCGAATCCTACGGGAAGCAAATAATTTCATGTAGGTGTTCCATGTCGGTTAGGACAATACAAAATTAATCTTGATATTCTTAGAAAATCTCTGAATGTTGAAAACCGCATTAAATTATGTTAGGTAGTCTAAAAGAATTAAGCGAACAGACTTTTTTAATACAGTTGCTCAAAAAGTGGCGTATTGCAGGGATGTATAGCGTTCGGGATGTAGGCTATTACGCACTAGTGCTTTTTCTTTACCTTTCCCGCACTCGTGCGTTTTCTTTCCCAACTGTCAAAATAATGTCTATTAAAAAGAGAAAAAAAAAACAACCACGAAGTTTTTACTAAAAAGAATTCATAGAAGTTTTTACGATTCAGCTACTAATTTGTTTCAATATCAGATTTGGCTGTATGGGCATATTTCCCTTTGCCTACCCAGAATGGATAAAGAAAACAAAAAACTGCTTATATTATTTTACGGTTGGCGCCATTTTCCAAAAAAAATCCTTGTACTTTGTTTGTTGTGAGTTTAGTTGCTTGTTGCACAAAATGAGTAATTTCGACGATATGTTTTTTGAATTAAAACCACCCGAACTCAGTATAATTGCACAAAATGCTTCGGAGAACATTTTACCGGAAAAGTCAAAAAGTCGCTACATATCTACATACGACGAATTTATTGCGTGGAGAGAAGAGAAAAAAGCAAATAGTTTTTCAGAAAATGTTATGTTGGCATACTTCTCCGAACTCTCAGCAAAATTAAAACCTTCTACGTTATGTACATGTGAATTATAACTTTTATAAGAAATAAATGATAAGTTAGTTGAGTTTGTTGTGTATTTTTATTATTTTATTAAGTTGCTTCGTTTTTTCGCAACTGTATTAAACCGAACCGTCATTGCAACTTGTTCCGACTGTCAACCCTCGCCTTCGGCTGCGCCTCGGCTCGGGTAGACATTTGTAGGAACTCTTTGCAATGACAGGCTTTCCGCACTCGTAATGAAATATACTATACTTATTTTATTTCGATGGTTAATAGAGATACAAAAGTGTTAAAGATACTAAATATTAGTTGTGTTAATACCATCTTAGGAAACAAGGTGTAATGATAGCGCGGAGTTTTTTAAATATAATAAGGGAGTTAGGTAACAAATTTCTACGGGGTCGGCAACGCGCTAGTGATCCTACTCAGCCCCGAATCTAAGGGGGGGGGGGGGGGGGACAAACTGGGGCACTCGCCCTGGGCGGCAGTATTAGGGGGCGCCAGAAATTTAATTTCATAATACGATTAAAAAAAATTGCTTCACAAAGCGTAAGTAATAGACAATAAAGAGTAGGGGAGACCAGGTATGAAAGTAACACGGGATGAACGTAACAAATGATTTTTTGAAAGAGTTATGTTAACTGCATTGATAGTTGATTCACCGATATGCGCCATTTTGGATCCCAAATCACCTGAATTGCGCTTACGGCGCTTGCCGTCAGGTTTTGGACGTAGCGAGTCAGTAAGTCAAAAATACCTCCAAAGTAAGTTTTAAACATTTTTTGCAACTGCGTTTGTTTTTATTATGATAGGTTCAATGTTGCATGTCAAGTGTCAGTGAAGTAACTTAACTATTCATCTCTATTTTAGTATTTTAATGGTATATTTCTAAAGTAGTTTTCAGATTATAAGGGCGATTCTCTGTAAGCTCGTAAATCGCTGTCCGAACCGATTTTTGTTTTAAATAATACAATAAAATAAAATAACTATCAATCTATAATTAAATAAAAGACTGAAACTTTACAGCGCAGTTGTATTTAGAACCATAACAAGTTTAACAATTTTTCTAGAAATTATCAAAGCTGTAAAAATACAGTCCCCTGGCTGTCCCATTCTAAGAATTCCCACTTAGAAGTAATATTTAAAAGTCAGTGAGCAAGACTGCATAAATTTGGCAATTAATATCTAAAAATAGAATATTTAAGTTATAATTTGTTCATAAAACATGGTCTAGTAATGTATTTTTTCGATTTGATAATGCCATGTAAATTTTGTCCGGAGTTTTTTGAAACAGTCCCCTGCCAAAAATTTAAAGACGCAATAGAATAAATCTGTTATGTCTACAAACGTAATTTGGAGTGAAATGAAACGCAATCATTCTGAAGTAAGTAACATTGTCGAGAATGGCGGCGGGACGCCATTTTGTTCAGTGTCCGAGCGTCATCTGTGAGGGTAAATGCGTCTTGGTCACTTCGACACACAGTCCTCTGATGAGTGATTTTACTGATGTTAGTTAGTGTTATTGTGTGTGTATAATATTGATTATATGTATGATTTATGTCCAAATGTAGTGGTTGCTTCGTAACAAACTATTTTTCAATAGTTTTGCAAATATTATGGAAGTAATCTGAAATACAGAGTCCCCCGGCTACAGTCCCCTGGCTGAAAATGTGGCAGGGGACTGTGAACCGCGCCAGGGGACTGTAGATTTCATGTATTGGTCAATGTTTATAAGTTTTATTGGTGTAAATTCGTCACTCGTCTAAGTATAAAAAATTATATGTTTCACGTTATTAATCTTACTGAACGTAAATTACGTTACAGGATGTTAACATTCATTTAAGATGCCTCCTAAAAAAATAAAGGTATCACGAGAGGAAGTCGTAGTTTACCTACGGGATTCAATCCATTCTTTTTTCACAGTCACTGAAAACATATCGCATTCACCTGCTGCCATTTGGACACATGTACAACCAATTTTCAGGACTCTTCCACATGGCATAAAACGCGTACATTTCTTGAGAGATGGCCCTGTCACACAGTACCGTAATAGAACGATGTTTTTTGTAACGGCAACTACTCGCTGAAGAAATTCCAGATGTTGAAAAATGTACGTGGAACTACACATAAAGTGATCACGGTAAAGGCGCACCAGACGGCTTCGAAGCAACGTGCAAAAGAACAGCTGATTTTGTTGTTAATTCTGGGGGTGATATCAACAGTCTAAGTGTCGATGATTGATAAGTTAGTAATGGAAGCGTCCAATCAGAAGCTTTTCAAAGGCACCTTGAATGTGCATCAGGTTGCGGGTGATTATTTCAGATTCATCCTTAATTTCCCAGCTAAATGTAAACCCCTAACAATGAAAAGTCAAAAATCAAACAAACAAAGTACAACACGTTTCTAGTATCTACGGATTTCGCCGAAATCGGTTAACGGGGGACATTCTAGTGGGGAAGCGTTTGCTGTTTCCCTGGATGACAGATGGAGATGACAGAAGATGACAGCACTGTTGTGGAGAGATATATGCCGAGTGCTCGGGCCAGTAAGGATGTTATCCAGTCTGAAATTGCAGCCATCTCTCAATAGAGTGATGCCACTCTTGTGAGATTCAATGCCACCAAAACTCAAGCGTGTCTGTTCACCGCTAAAAGGAGTCCGTTCACCTCGGCTCCTTTTCAGAATGTACCCTTGGAATACACCAACCGCCTTCAGTTGTTGGGAGTTGAAATTTCCTCAAGCCTCAACTTTGGGCGGTTCATTGAGTCCAAGGCCAAGGAATCTGCAAGGAAGCTAGGTGTCCTTGCAAAGGTCTGCCGGTACTACACACTTCGGCAGCTTTTGATGCTATATAAAGCACAAGTCCGGTCGTGTGTGAAGTACTGTAGTCATATATAGGCTGGTGCTGCAAAATGCCATCTTGCAGCTTTGAACTCGGTGGAGAGTCGTGCTAAGATATTTATTGGTCACGCAGGCTTAGTAGCGGCCAATTTACAAAGCTTAGAGCACAGGCGCAGAGTAGCCAGTCTCTTAGTATTCACAGGATGCATTTTAAAGATTGTGCGCAGGAATTGCATGGCTTGATTCCACCATCCCTCTACCATCATCAGATGACGAGAAGCACGGCACGTACACGTACTTATGTGTTGAACGTGCCTTCAGTCCAGACTAAGCGGTATGTTGATGCATAAATATGGCATAGAAGTAATATGATTGATACTAATGATATGTCTTACTTCTATATAAAACAGTCCCCTGTTGCACCTAACAGTCCCCTGTCATGGATTTTCAGAAAATGACAAATAACTTGAGAAACTCCAATAAATTCAATTGGCCCTCTTATGTATTAACAATAATAGTTACTTTCCTAAGCAATGGTATTATATTTCTGCGAAAATGCTAAAAAAATATGCCAGGACAGTGTTTGTATGGGCCATTGCGAGCTTACAGAGAATCGCCCATAAGCATATGATTGTCGTATTCTGGGAATTTTAAATGTTGGGATGAAAGTAAAAATTTTTTACTTTCATCCCAACATCACGATCATCGACATCGTTATGTTGGGTCGTCGTATCGTCGTTTAAGTTAAATCCCTACCTTTTGGTACGACCCAGAAAGAATAATGGACAGGGGAGGGAAATTCAGAAAATCGGCAACAATGACGAATTTCAAGCTTATTTGGAGAATCAAAGAACAAGAAAATAAAAGGAAGAGCTTCAAGAGCCAAAGAAGTTAAGAAATTCATTTTGCAGAATGCTGCAGCGACAAAGAAGCCTAAGACTTTTTTTGTTATGAAAACTATGTATTACAAAAGAATAAAAACGATGCTAAAATAATAATAAAGGATACCTAATGATGATTCAGACAGCGAAGATGGCATTTGTATAGTTTGGGATCCTTTTCAAATAGCAGGTCAAATGAAAAATTGTTAGGTACAGTGCCTTAGAGTGTCAGCTGCAGGCTCATATTGACAAGACTAATAACGAAATTAGCTATGTGAGTCATAATTGTTAGTTTGATTTTAGATCCCATTTTTTAATAATGTTCAGTAGTTTCAAAGACTATTGAGTTGTGAAAATTGTAAAAATGTTGAAATTTTTTTATGAGTTGTGATACCTTACTAATGTGAAACCCAAAAGGCTGATTACAAATAAATATTTATTATATCATGAAATAACTTTATTAACAATGTTACAATCATCCCTTTAAAAGAAAATAAAAATAAAATATTTAAAAGTAAATTATTCTCGTTCAAATTAGTAAATTCACCTTTGTGCCAATGTTCCACGGCGAATAATTAATATGAACAATCTGCTCATCATATACTTTGGGAGTGTAGTCTCTGGCAAAACGAACGTCACACCATGTTAAATAATCTGGAAATCACATCAACTGGAGCTATTTATTATTCGGACATTGTGTCGTCGAAGGAAAATTTCCGTGCTTTCAAGCAATTCTGCCATACCTATTATCATAATCAAGTATAAAGCTCAAATAGGTCCCATAAGTTTAGTACAATCCGTGGTGCCTTGCAGACTCAGAGAAAGTACAAAAGGAGTTAGTATCGCGTCGATTCCCCGAACAAATTTTTCGTGGCACTTTTGCGGGGTGCGGGAGGCGAAGTAAACACACACAGATACACTTTCACGCATACCCACACTATAATAAACTCGCAACACATTCAATAATACACGCACACAAATAAAGAATGACCTGACCATATGACCAAAAATTTGGCAGAGGGGGTTAGCGCATCATGCTCTCTCCAGTGGTATCTCCTCTAAGCTTGCAGATTGACTAAATCGTTAGTCAGTCTGTAAGGGCCTCCGCCGACACGATACTTTTTGCATCCGCGTTCGGCAACTCTGCTGCTTTTCGGAAGCTTGATACCGCAGCCGATCGCGAACCCCCGCACACTACTAGCAGATAGCGACCAGCGATTTCGACGCTTTCCGGTCGCTGGATGCAGCAACCGCGCGCTACACCACGCACACTACAGATGCCAGTCGCCGCGACTTTGGTAGTTCCGGGGTTCCCAACTTTAAGGATTTCTCCCTAAATAAATGGAGCATAATACATTGAACTATTTGTATTCTGATTACGTAACATTTATTAATGGGCAATGTTATTAATCTTAAAACCGACTTGTAGTTAAGATCTTAGTGTAAAAAACTTGCTTCGAGGAAAATATATTGAGTTTGATTAATTTTGTTAAAATTTTATTCGTTGAAATATTTTTTCGTACCTTGCAAAGCCGCTTGTAGTGTATGAAATTTAAAACAATCTAAATAAGTAGATACCTAGGTACTTATTAGATATAAAATCAGTCACTATCCGTGTTATACGTATAGTCGCTCCTGTTTGTTTGTTTCCTTAATCTAAACTAAACATTGAATTTTGACCCAATTTCTACAATCATTTTGAGGGTTTTGGTACGTTTTAATATTATACGTAGGTATAATTATAATGTATAATTATAAGGTTTAAAACTCCGGCGAGGGAAGCTGATGTCTAAGCACCGACTTCAATACATTTTCGTTATATAGTACTTTTTAGATCATAATAATATCGTAAAAGTCGGATTTTAATATACTAGAAATATTTTATTTAATCTTTTTATTGACTTTACCTATTATAACGCTCTGAATGCATGAAACTACCACGCAACTAGAACAACTATGCTAGACTTTACTAGGAACAAAACAGTGCATTATATACTAAAGTACCGAACTGATTTTGATGAAGCTATTACAACAAGAATTACCGCAATCGGATTTGTAGCTTCTGAGAAGTATGGGAATAAACATATATACATACACACACAGACACACATATATGTCATTAGTATAGGCTGTCAATTAATACTAAATGTCCTGTTAATTCTAAAATGTAGGGTATGAGGTCAATAGTATCAAAGTCAAAGTCAAAATAACATTATTATGTATAGGTCCCACGGAGGCTTACACAAAAATAATTTTTACGCGGCCGCTACTGAGAAGATCTTTTTTTTTATTTATTTATTTATTTAAGTACAACCAACAAGACTTACACTAATACATTGCATTTTTTACATTGGTGAACTTAAAACTAAGTGCAAGCTTAATTATAGGTCGCCACAGCATGCAAAAAACGCGTTAATCTTGGAAGACACTCAGCGGGCATGTCCTATTTTGTAATTTTTTTTTTAAACAATTGTGTAAACAGTTTTACAAATTATGTATAGGTAGCCTTAAAATTCTAAGCTTACATGATTTGAGCAGTTCAAGCCCACGCAGTTTTATCCTCCAGGTAAATCGAGATTTTATAATAAGCCTTTTTTGACAATCGGCTTCAAATAGTTTAAATTTCTTCATTGGAAGATCGGATATCCTGTGGCAGTTTGTTATAAAAGTGTATACTTTGGCTCATAAACGATTTGCCTGTTCGGTGGAGACGCGTAGCATGTACAACAAGATCGTGTTTGGGTTGTTATTTGACAAGTAAAGGTCAATGTCTTGTTGTGTCTTAAATGGAAGGTAGAAGTATCGTTTTCACAAATTGTAATGGGAAGGGAGACTAACAATAGCCGAAGGGGTTACTCGGATATACATATGCTTAGATGCCCATATATAGTCTAACATATGTCAATTATTATAATATGTATACGCGTCGAATACAGAACCTCCTTTTTTAAGATGGCTAAAAAAATAAAGTATAATTGGGGACCACTTGATTTGATTTAGGGAGGAAACATTTTTAACCAACTTCAAAAAAAAGGAGGAGGTTATCAATTCGGTTGTATGTTTTTTTTTATGTTTGTTACCTCAGAACTCTGTCGTTTACGAACCGATTTGGAAAATTATTTTTTTAATTGAAAGGATATGCTTCCAGATTGGTCCCATTTTTTTCAAAAAACAGGTTCTGATGATGGGAACCATGAGTAACTGAGGGAACTCCTTAAATATTATAGGCATACATATAGCGTTTTTGGTATTTTTAGAAACTAGTCAAGCATTTTCATTCAGAAAGTATCATTTGGTGAAGTGGATCTGATGAAGAAGGCCATAGACGGCCACCGGAACTTTGTAATAAAATTAACAATCCATCCTATCCTAGCCGTGCCTACTAAACGTAGAACTACCGAATTTGGACTCGATGGATAGTTCTCGACGAGTAGTTGCTAGAAAAATGGAGATCAGGGTTTGATGGTTGAGCAGGAAGGTCGTCACGGTATCTCGGCACCAACAAACGTAGATCTACCGAATTTGGACTCGTTGGACAGGTCTCGACGAGTAGTTGCTAGAAAAATGGAGATCAGGGTCTGATGATGGAACAGGAAGGTCGTCACGGGATCACTGCACCAATAAACGTAGATCCGCCGAGTTTGGGCTCGTTGGGTAGCTCTCGATGAGTAGTTGCTAGAAAAATGGTGATCAGCGTCTGATGATGGAGCAAGAAGGTCGTCACGGGATCTCGGCACCAACAAACGTAGACCTACCGAATTTGGACTCGTTGGATAGGTCTCGACGAGTAGTTGCTAGAAAAATGGTGATCAGGGTCTGACAATGGAGCAAGAAGGTGGACACGGGTTCTCGGCACAAATAAATGTAGACCCACCGAGCTTGCAGTCCATGGTTCTCGAGAACTACGAGTATAACACCTAGATATCTTCGGTTTATGGCAATTGGTTTGTTTTATTAAGATATTGTCACATCTACATTTTTTAAAATTTTTGCTTAAGCTTATATTTTAGTGATGGTTCATAGTTGTGTTATGTAGTGGGTGTTTTTAAAATAAATATTAAACTGGCTGTTTGTCAGAATAAAATATAAGTTTTTAAAAGTTAACCTAATAATACACCAAGGGAACCACTAAAAAGAATAAAATAAAAATATTTTTTCCAAAAAAAAGAACCGCCTTCAAAATGCAACTAGAAGAATTCTAAGAATTAGTGGTTTTTACATATATATAATACATTGTTGGACTTGGGCTACAACATATTATAAATACATATTACTATCGAAGTCGGTGCCTAACGTCTAGCAAATACTTACAAGGGCAGTAGGTACCTAACTGTTTTCCAGTTTGGCGCCGTCTTTGATAGTAATATGTATTTATAATATGTTGTAGCCCAAGTCCAACAAAGTATATGTAAAAACCACTAATTCTTAGAAATTATTTCAGGCCTTTTAGTTGCATTTTGAAGGCGTTCTTTTTTTTGTAAAAAATATTTTTTAAGAGTAGTAGTCGGCCCGGTGCGGAACGAGACTCGTGCAATATGTGTTCAGTGTAATAATAAATATTGACGAAGCTAAACGTTACCATGGACTCTTATAAAGCTGCACTGCTTCTTGCTTTACTAATAAAGTGAAAATATAAATCACGGTGAAGGCGGTACTGGCTACATCCAATTACCAGTTTTCAAAAACCTATGTGTTGAAGCAAACATTATCATTCAATCATTCATGTAGATTTGTGTTAAAAATCATGTAGAAGGTGAAATATATATTTTTTCAATACGTGCTTTCTTTAAAATTAAAAACCAAAGCAACAATATTCCTTAAACAGTGGTAACTTAAATCGACCCCGAAAATAATCTAGAATACCAGAAAAAGTTTGTAACCCCCCTAAGTCAAAACATGTCACACCAGCGGTACCGTGTGAATCCAATACACTGTAACTTCAGATACAATGTTTTGAATTAACAACGTTCATTCGATTTCTTTTAACCTGTTTGATGTTATAGCATTCATAGTTTTTTTTACTTTGTATGAAAAATACTGAGATATTGCAATGCAAATTACACTGTTTTTACTAAAAACTACAGGCCTGAAATAGTAAAACACGGCAATTGATGATGCAGTGCATTGTCCAAATAATCTTCGCGGATTGCAAGATACAGTGTTTTGTCAAAACAAAGTAGAAGGGCTAGCGCGACGCGGCTGCGCCAATCAGATTGAGGCTGGGCTATCGATTTCAATTATTATTGGTCGATCTGGCCGAGAGCGACGGCGGCGCAGTGGCTGGAAAGTATGAGCTGATGAACTAATACGTACTGAAATTTAAAAATAAATATAGTATTATAAATACACTAAATATTAAAATAAATCTATCTGGAGAGGAAATGTTGTTTTTTAAATATGACTAAATTACAGCTACAACGCAAGGAATGTGGAAGCGAATTCCATAGCCGCACTGCTTGCATGGTAAAAAAAAACATTATAGCTACTATAATAATGAGGAGGAACTTCAAAATGCAGAGATATACTGGAACGTCAAGGCTTGTCACAAGACACGAGCAAGGAATAACGCTCACAAAGATAAAGAGGAGATTAAGGATTGTTAAGTATACAATTTAGAAAATAAAAAATGTACCAGTTCTCCCGCTGACGGATTGGCAGACATTCTAGTTGAGCCCGAAATTCCGACACGGTCATATTTCCGCAGACCAAAGATGAAATGAATACAAAAAAATTTACAATTGCTCCAGTTTATTAAGAAGCTCCTGAGTTGCATCTAGAAACATACATCAGCATAATCGAAAAGAGCTAAAGATCAAGCAAAAAAGATTTATGTCTGACGCACAAGAAATTTTTGGAGACGCTTGTGAGACTGATAAGAGTAAAAGATCTTCTTACTTATACCTATCTCCAACATGAGATTCCCAAGAAATATTATAATCAAACAGAACTCTAAGAATTTTAACTTTATTTGAGTATGCAATTGTTACGGAATCGAAAACTAAACTGGAGAGTGAGTTAATGTCAACCAGATTCATCACGTATCCGCCACCAAATATGAGAGCCTGAGAATTAGTAGAGTTCACTAACAAGCCAATTGATTTTGCCCACTGACTTATGCTATCTAAATCTTTATTAAGCGTATATATCGCTTACCGAAGCTTATCAATATTGGCATGACGATAAAGCTAAGGATGATCATGCATAGAGATGATAGTTAGAAAACCCTCGCGATAACATTCATGAAAACTGAAAAGAGGAGAGATTACGCCACCCAGTGGAACACCCGCCTCAAGCTCACACCACACAGATGATGTCTCCTCAAAGCGGACAGACTGGGAGCGCCCACGATGATATGAATATGATCAAAGCAATTGATAGCTGAAAAAGCGACATAGAGAGAGGAAAGAATGCCTAGAAGTATGTCAAAATAAACAGAATTGAAGTCACTACCAAGATCCAATAATACCAGAATAATCAGTTGTTTGCTTTCTATAACCTAGCGTCAAACATCACTTATTTTTACTAAAACTAAGGACTAAAAGATAATTAGGTGTAAAATAGTCTGTCATTTGTTTGTAAACAATAAATACCTTCCAGGACTTCCAGAACAGAAAAAGGAGTGTAGATATAGGACTAAAATTTGTAACAGAAAAATTTGGCTTTTTGGGAAAAGGAATGACAATGACAAGCGTTCTTCCCAAGACGGGAAAGAACAGGATTCAATTTAAAAGTTTAAGAAACGAGTGATTATTGGACAAGGATTGGTCAAGGTTACTTCAATGTTAGGTAACAACAATTTTAACTGAAGACCATGATGATATAATTCCCAACCCCCTCAGTAACCGAACTCAAAGAGAAAGGAGAAGATAAAGGCAAAGATAGCGAAGAGAGACAATTTAAAGTGGACAACTTAACATTATCAAGAGTAACAAGTGACTTCTAAAAATGTGCATTAATTGAAATCAAGATCTAAATATGGAGCATTCTCAATAGAAAATACCAAAATATATCAAGAACTGCCACGTCTGTGCAGTATTATGGTTCTCCAACTTATACCTACCAATACACTTTTAGGCCCTGTTTTCCCAAGTCAATACACTGTAACTATATGATACAGTGTATTGCCTTAACAATATCTTCCTTAGCTTCTGACAACTATTAGAGCAACACTAGTTATCGACGATAATTCATTATGTATACTATATAAATATATATAAAACTTAATAGGCTGGATAACTTATAAAATTATTTTTAAATTGGCAGCAAACACTAAAAACTTTCTAACGAAAATTTTGGAGTAATGTTGAAAAAACTAAAAAAATCTATTTTGCTCATTTTCTCAAAATCAGTTTTTCGTAGTTACAGTGTATTGGATTCACACGTTACAGCGCACAGTGGGCGTTAAAACAAGCTTCTCTTTCATAAGATTTTTGATAATGTATTTCTTGTGGTTTTTAAATACAAACAACCGTATTCATAATCATAACGATATAAGATCATTGCGTTCGATTACCACAATACGTAGGTACTGAAAAGACTTTTTAAATAAAATAAATAAATAAATATTTCGCAAGCTTTAAGTGATTTTAAAGATGCACTAGGGGTTATGAAAATGGAGAAAATTTTATCCCGCAGTTCAATCAAGGTTTCATGAACTGGCCGTTTTTCATTTATGTAACTTACTTTGTTGCTCCGGAAGCGCAGGGAAACCGCTTGCTTTAGAAACTGAAGAGCTCCGGGCTCTTCTTTACACTTTGCTAAATGCGACGAAACGCGAAACGCGCGAAGTAAGTTATTTATTATTGGTTTGGACAATACAGGCCGATTGAAAATAAGATGAAAATGAAATGACGACGTTTAAAGGACGAAGTTTTCTTGCATGAAATTATTATACAATATGCGTTGTTACTGATTGTTTAGAACCTATAAACAATCTATACCTAAGTACTAACTGATGACGGGCCCGTTGGTCTAGTGGTTAGTAACCCTGTCTCCTACCCAACAGGTCGTGGGTTCGATTCCCACCAAGTGTCTGGGTGTTTATCTATATAAGTATGTACTTACAAAAAAAAGTATATATGTATTAGTATCAGTTGTCTGGTTCCATAGTACAGGCTCTGCCTAGTTTGAATCAGATGACCGTGTGTGAATTGTCCCAGGATATTAACTAAATATGTGCAAGCGATGCTCCAGGATAAAACTAGTACATAATATACAATACAATACAAATCATCGATATACTATACCAACTAGATTTGCTGTCACGACCCGAAAAGTGGTCACGAAAATAAGAGCTACGGAGACGGCTGTCGCTCAATTGTCTGCAATTATTATTGAACCTTATTTTATAGTATGTAAGTTATCTTTTTATATGAACATATTATTGTTTTGCGTGTACGTGTATAGTTGTAACCGCGACCACATTTTCGATGTCATTTTGTTCGTGACAGCTAATCTTGTTGGTATAGTATATCGATGATACAAATACTCTTTATTGCACACAAAAGAAATATACATTTGAAATTAAAACAATTAAAAACAGTGAACAACAAGGCGGACTTATCGCTAAAGCAATCTCTTCCAGTCAACCTTGGGGTACAGGACAGAGCATTCTTATGGGCAGGTGCAGTTATATAAATAAATTAAGTGGATAAAAAAAATATATATATTTAAAAACAATTAATTAAATAAAAAATAAACTACATATTATAATATTTTATGATAGACTAATACATATCTATTACCAAGAAAGTGAGAGAAGATAAATTTTTTTAAAGCTAATGTTCAAACTTAAGTGCATTTATTTGAATCATACTGTAAAAACTTCTACACTTGCCAACTCTGGACACAATATAATAACATTTTCAGACACCTCATGGGTTTTAAATAGGTACTGTAGTGCCTCTAGCAAGTTTACGGAGGCGCGTCTGAACACGTTCAATGCCATTCAGAGAAGCTGAATTGCTTCATATATGGCCAGGGTTGGTCAGTGTAGAAACGGTATTATTAAAGAAATCGCGGACCGTTGGTCTATAACGAACATGTGTAGACGTTGGCGTGAAATAGCTGCTTAAAATTCTTTTTTTACTGGAATGTCTGTTTTTTTTGTTTAGTTTGGTTATTATTTATTTATTCTGTTTGGTTTCTTCCTTTTTTTTTTGTCAATGTGTCTTTGTATTTTTTTTTGTATGGATCAAGAGTCTGAATTAAACGTATATTATTATTAAATACATTGGTTTAATTAAAAGGCAGATGAAGTTCTCTTTTTATAAAAAAAAACTACGCATTTGTAGTTTTTTTTTCTGTCTAAATTGTTCTTATTGTGCTTGTTTATCGTAAAGATTATATAATTAAATAATACCTGAAAATTGTTTTGGGTGAAGTATATAATATCATTTTTTTTATATTTCATTCAACTTCTTGATTATGTATTTGCATTTCAAAGTTCTTCAGCGATTTTACCATTATTCAGAAGGATTAGTCAAATCCTGGTGACTTAGATGCAAAGCGAACTTGTTTTTTTATAAAGTAGCTACTGGGTATTAGTTTATACATACTTATATGTATATCAACATAATAACAACGACATCTATAATACCGCAATAGCAGCGTGATATTTGTAAAAGGGTTAAGGTTGAAACTCAGACGGTTTTGTTACCATAACCGTAACGTGACCAAAAAGATTCAGCTTTACAATTCAAACACAAAAAAAAGGGGAAACAAATTATATTTTGATACATTTGGAATGTTGTTACAACATTTAATGTTGTTAAGTTAAAAATAAAACTTGTGATTACTAAGTAATTCGATGTTATGGTAATTTTAACAAATCCGTGTATTTGAACTACATAAAATATATTTCATTTTTCAAAAAAAATAAGCTAGTGAACCTTATTTTTGGCCCACTGTGCATCGATGACAGCAGTCGCTAAAACGCGGTGCAGCATTGATGCAGTTGCTAAAACGCGCGACTCCGATACAGCGACCGAGCGCAAGGAGTAGCTCAATGGTCGCTAATGAGTTGCTAAAACGC
The DNA here is from genome assembly GCA_911728495.1 of Furcula furcula. Lineage (NCBI taxonomy): Eukaryota > Metazoa > Arthropoda > Insecta > Lepidoptera > Notodontidae > Furcula > Furcula furcula. Next base: position 5,577,110 of record OU452245.1, read on the forward strand.
GATGCAGTCGCAAAGTTGCCAGTCGTTGCAGCTAGAAAACGCTAGTGGGCGGAGGCCCTAAGAGTCTTCATTTCTGCGGTTAAACCGGCTTATAAATTTGTTGTTTGTCTCCCGCTTTGCCAAGGAGGGAAGTGGAATTTGTATTTCCTACTCCTCCTGTTCACTTTTCTGATTAAATTCGATGCGGGTTCCAAGACAATTTAGCGTTTCCCCGGGACTCGCCGAGGGTCAAACCTCGGTGTCGTCACTGGTGACCACTGTAGATCCTGGCTTACAGGAGTCACAGTGGTGGGAATGAGTGGTGGGATTAGTCCCAAATAAAAAAAAAACATCCCTTTACCCTGTTACAACTAACCCAAGGGGTAGGGATGGTTGTAACAAATTCCACTTCAAATATTTATTAAAGTGTTCTTAATGTCCCAGTCACGAAAAACGCTAACCATTATAGGTACTAATACGCCCCCCCCCCCCCCCCTATCAATGATTATAGTAAGTCAATGACCTAAGGGTGCTGCCTATATGTATTTGTGTGTGTTTTTAAGTAATGTATCTCAAACGCTAGAGAGAGGGACACGCCACTATCAAGTTTCTGACCTGTTTCGAAAAAATCATAGATCCAGTGCTTTCCTGCTGGTGTTGTTACCGCCCATAGGCTGCGGTGACTGCTTACCATCAGGCGGGCCGCATGCTCGCTTGACACCTTGGTGGTTAAAACAATTTACGTTAATACGCATAAGGAGTGCTCAGATTCTCTCCATAGCGTCTATGTAGACCACTTGGGATCCCAGGTTTAAAACCTCGAGGTTTTTATCATCAGCAGCGGCAGCCGAATGACTTCCACAGCTGAACAAAGGCCTCTCCGGCGTGGGGATTATGGCAACTTGCCATAATCCCCACGCTTGGCAGGCGGCCTGGGGATCGCAGTATAGGTGGTAGGTAATCCAATAGGAAGACGCCGGTGCCCATCTTATTGTTTCCCCTTAGTCGCCTCTTACGAACACCCAACGGGGAGATGGGTGGGTGATATTCTTACACGCACACCCCACCGGGTTCGAGGATTTAATGAGTATATATCCCACATCAACCGACCTTCGCCCTTACGGAGACTGGATACCTTATGAAAGTATCCTCCCGACAGCAAAAAAAAAAGGCATACTTACAAATTACCTTAACGAAACATAAATGGAACTGGACTCTACAGTTATAACGTTATAACTCACACTAAAAGAATATCAATCCTTATTGGTTTGGTCTGACAGCTAGAACTGTAGGTGTACATTTTTGTGTGTACTCAAATATTAGGTAAGTACTACAATATTTACCTAAAGAAAATGTGAGGGGTGTCTGGCAGCTCGCCATCAAATATGAAACGTCACTTCACCAAAGGAAATGAACTGAGAGCTTCAATCTGAAATTTTCATTTATTTATTAGTCTGCCAAGTGCCACTCGGTTGAGCGAGACTTTTACTGTTACATACATTATGTATGTATGTCACCGAATGTATGACGTATATCATCTGCTTAACTTTCTTTCTTTTCTTTTATAGAAAAGAAGAAAAAAGACGTGTTGTATACATACGGGCCTAACTACGACGGGCCCGTTTCATTAGTTAGGCACCCTGGCTGCTACCCGATGGGCCATGGGTTCGATTCCCACCAAGTGTCTGGGTTTTATTTATCCATTTAAGTATGTAATCATTTACAAAATTTACATCACATTACATTAATTTATACTATAAGTAAGTATTAGTATCAGTTGTCAGGTTTCCATAGTTCCAGGCTCTGCCCAGTTTGGGATCGGATGACCGTGTGTGGATTGTCCCAAGATATTATCATTATAATAAAGTTACTTATATCCGGGTAACAATAGCACCATCTCATCTCCTACCGTTGAGTGTCCGTAAGAACAAGAAGACGGGCAGCAGCGTCTTTTTATTGCTTACCACCTATAGGTACTGCGATCCCTAAAACGCCTGTCAAGCGTGGGGTAAATGACAAGCTCTCCCTTCTTAGGGGGAGGTCTTTGTTAAGCAGTGGAAGGTTATCGGCTGATGATGATGATTCATGAGGTTATTTAGGCTACCAATTATTTATCCGGTTGGGATCTAAGGTGAAGGACATTACACAGGGGAGAAGATGGTAGGTGCCTTTTGCAACCCCGAGGCAGGCGAACGACGCGGTGTAGGCGGCCTTTTTTTTATTTTTTTTAAGGTTTCCTCAGGATTTTTATAAGCTATAGATAGGTACTCATAGTTTGCCAGATGCGATTACCCTGTAATCCGATGTCCAGGAATTTTGCATGACGTCCCGTTTCAAGTAATAAAAAAAAACCTTTAATTTTTAAGTACTTATTTGAATATCTTTGTAAATAAGTAGGTGCCTTGTGCAAGGGAACCCTTTAATATTATTTTGTCGATCGAAAGTGACAGAGACTATAAAATAAGTACTTATATTGTCGTCTCTACCTCGTATCATTATAATAATATAATAATGCTTTAGAGTTGGTGCTAGAACAGTAGTAAGTAGTGTTAGTGTCTGTATTCTGCCACCAAGCAGTTACATTAATTTTAACATTGGTGTCTTCACTTGTTCTGTAAAATTACCGGATACAAAGTCTGGGCACAGACAGATTATTGTTTGGGGTACACACCACACCACTAAAAAAAAGGTTTCTAGCCACATACAAGAAATAATAAAAAATAATGTGAGGAATGCGACATCTTACAGTACAAAGCATAGAGAAAAGTAATACCTTGGAAATAGAGAACCATCTGACTCACATTTTATGTTACCCGAATTTCAATATGAACCTGTGCCATCTATTAGACGTTCACCTCAAACTAAGTACTATCGCAGAGCGTGCCGCTATAGGTAGCTATACATAATATACCCATAATTCACTAGGTATATATACATAACTACTACGAGCATTATATAGGTAAACTAAAACCAAATAAACCTTTGAATTTCAGTATTTTATTTTGTTTCAAACTTACTGATAACATAAATATGTAAAAACTTATCTAAACAGCGTCTGTATCGCTAATTCACAAAAGGCCGACCGGCGCGGTGCCGATTGTAAGCGCGAAGTTAAACACATCTCGACGAAAAGGCAGACCGAAATCGATAATTATATGAGAAGACGGAGAAGAAATTACACGACTCAATGTACTTGCAACAGAACTATCGTGCGAAAACAGAAAGTAATCCGAAAAACACAAATGACAGCCATTTGCAATTAGACTCTGACTGACGCTGCGCTGACGCCAGTGACGCCACCTCAGACGAACTATTACGCTTAGTGCAGGTGAAAAGGTAAAAGATGGCACTGTCCTAAACTACATTATCCTATGTAAGCAACTTTCCAGCCCCTGGTACAAAGTTTAACTACTGGAATATCCAGCCAGGCAACTCGCTGGATATCTACGCTATCGTCAAAACAGGGCGTTGTTAAACCTGTAGCGACATCTAGTGAATAAAAGTTTAACTACTGAAGCATTCAGGCAGCCAACTAACTAGCACTAACGACCGTTGTTAAAAGAGGGCGCCACTTACTACTATCTGTTGATTCTGTGTGTAATTATAAAATGGCCTATGCAGTTAAGTCTTCAAGTAACAGATGGTGCTAATCATCCTATTGAGAATATGGGACAAAATGAGATTTTTAATTTCCAACAAGATTCAAGAATAATAATATATTAGTCTCTTCAGTTCTATTGTGTCAATCAATTCCAAATCTCTGGAACACTGAACCCTAAGCATAATACAATTTATTTCTTACAAATCTTAATAAAATCAATAATAATAAATAATTTGGACGACACAAAAAAATTAACTCTGTTTAATGTTTTACGTTAATGTTGTTTTCTAAGTAACAATTAAAGAATCACTTCAAGCTTTATTATTATACTTTAGTACCCATATAATTTGGCTTGTCAATGCAAAATTATGTTATAACAAAAATTATGTTATTATGTTATTACAAGACAAACAAAATTTAATTTTAACACAATAGTAGTTGAGTTTCTACTCAACTCAGTAACTTTAATGTGAAAGTTTAATTTAATCATGGTTATAAAACTACCTACCTGATCATCATCGCTGCTCTGCAAGCTCGCCTCCCAAAAATCTTCAATGTTCTCCGGAAAGTCGCACTCTTTAGTAGGGTCTGGACTCAAACACGCTTCTCTAGTCTTAAACACGAATATCAACCCACCATATTCTTCCTCAGGCCTCCAGGCCCCACACATAGTTGATACAGTTCTTTGTATTGGAACGGGATTGTTCTCATCACTCGACAGTTTAATTTTCTTCACAGGTTGATGTTCCAAATTAAAATCACTTTTCGTTTTATCAGCCCCCGTAGACATGACGATATATTTTTTTAAAACACTACGCGAAGGGATCAGTGATCTGAGTTTAAAACTAAAATGTACTATTTTATTAATAAATCTTATCATTTAATCAGCAGTTTTTAGCGTTCGACTAATTGGATCATAAATTCACACTACTTCATAAATTTTAACTAGGTAAGGCTATTAATAGTAAGCAAAAATATAAACACACACGCAAAAGATGTATATTACAGAAAATACACTAAGTAAACACACGTAAAATACTATAGTTTTCAGTCCACAACGAAACTCTTTATGGTTTCGTTTATCCCATCAAGTTCAACAGTTTATTTTCACTAATCAACGCAAGTTTATTTGAAATTCAAAACAGAAACGCCGAATTTTAGAGGTTATGTTATACCACAGCAAGCCACGAAACGTCAAATGAACAAACAGCTGTTGTCAGGGCTGCCAACTATTTGAGAAGTTTCCCATCCTTAGAGAAAGAAACCATCAAACTCAACTCAAAATAACCAAAATGTAATACTTTGTAACATTTGAACCGAGAGGCTATGCCAAAGTTTATATTTTAACGCTAGGTAAGAACTAATTTATTTAAAAAAAGGCACGTTTTAGGAGTCAGTGAACAACACTGCTACCACTAGCCCAAATTCAGAATATTGCGATCAGACAAATGTATCTGGTTATCAGTTTGTCTACAATACACCTACAAAAATTATACCCCTAAAACCCCTACAGACGTTATTTCCTCGTAAATTTGGGGGAAAACTCCAAGTTGGCAAGCCTGGCTGTTGTTGACGATTTGTTTTTTTTTTTGTTACAAGATTTGGGTAAGGGTATATTGAGCCTTCCAAATTACGACCAAGCATGGGCCCTAATTCACTTATCGATTTCTCGTCGCTTTTTAACCGACTTCAAAAAAGGAGGAGGTTCTCAATTCGTCTGTATATATATATTTTTTTTTTTTCTATGTATGTTCGCGCATAACTCTGGCAATTATGAACCGATTTGAAAAAATCTTTCTTCCATCCATTCTTTAATCCGTTAATTGGGTCCCATAAAAAAATTATTGTTTAGTAATAAGTAGTTCCTGAAAAAACAAGAATGGTGACTGCGCACTGAGAGCTGCAAGAAAGCCTATATAGATGACGTTTTAGTCGCTCGGACTCGCTCGGTCGGACAAAAATGGTCACAACTCTGGCAAATATTTACCAATTTCAATGATTCTTTTTTTATTCGAAAGAAGAAACCACTGTATTGAATCTGTATGAATTTTATTACAACCGGATAAGAACTTCCTGGAGGACCATGAACGATGTGGAGGAATTTATCTGGTAAAAACCATAAAACTGATGTTCTCCATTACATTTCTCTGACAATTATGAACCGATTTCGATGATTCTTTTTTTATTCGAGAGAGTAAACTACTATGATGTTTCCATGCAAATTTCATTACGACCGGATATTTTTTTCTGAAGAAACATGAATTATGTAAAACTATGTAGACGATAATGTGATCATCACCTACCTAGATAAACTTACGGTTTTCGATGGTTCAATCTTTATATATGAAAATATCACTAAAATGTTTAAAATAAAATCTTTTTTTAAAAAAATTGAACCGACTTCAATATCACTGAAAAGTATAAAATAATTTAAATATTATTGAAGTTGGTGCCAAATATACACAGCCGGTAAGCTAACACCAACTTCAATAATATTTAAATTATTTTATACTTTTCAGTGATATTGAAGTCGGTTCAATTTTTTTTTAAAAAGATTTTATATAGATTCGTATTGAACCTATTGTAAGTTTTAAGGGCCACGTACCTAAAAGGTAAAAAAAAGGAACCCTCATGGTGCGACTTCGTCAGTCTGACTGGGTATCATACCTATATACCTATTTCAGCAATCACTGATATTAACGATTCGAAACTTGGAATAGTTTTAGATCTTTTACTTAGCCAACCTCGTCGCAAATGAAATAAAAAAACTTTTTCTTTAATGGGGGTCGAAATAGGTCATAAAAATTTCAAGGTGAGACTACTTTATCGAGTGCACTGTCCAATCAGCACATTAGATAGACCTTTTTTTTCGCGGGGGAAACCTTTAGAACGTCTCCGGGAGCTGTGGGGCTCGACCGGGGTATGTGGGATTCTTACCCACTAAAACCCCCGCGGGTGTCGCATCGGCACATGGAAGGGGCGACCTGGACCCTCCAGTCAAATCTGCGCCAGGGGCCGCTCGGTGCCCACGGGGACGGGGTTAGCAGCCCCGTCGCGGTCCTCCTCGGAGTCGCCGCCATACTCGATGGACGCCTAGGACCCGCACCCTAAGCGTCCAGCGACTCCGAAGGCAGAGAGGCCTGGGCTATTTCTATCCGGTGGGGATAGAACACTGACACCGCCACCGGGGGTAGGTACATTAAAGCCCTCTGGGAACTTTTCACCGTGCTTACGGTTACGGGGGTTGCGGGAGAAACTTTCAATAGGTCCGCTAGATCCTGTCTGAACTGGGGTATGTCGGTACTAAAACCCCCGCGGCAATCGCAATTGCCACATGAGAGGGGAACCTGGGTTCTCCGGTGGGATCCGCACCCGGTGGATCTGAGTGCACTGCTTGGAGGCGTATTATATCCCGGATTTTACCCCTTAGTACTATGGAATTATAAAACGAAACTCTCTATAAAACGAAACTCTCTAGTACATCATTTATGTATCTCTATAAGCTTAGCTTATGTCATCTGAATTTATTTTTCGGCGACACAGTTGCAAAACATTATTTAGGCGGATCTACGCGTTGAACAATATAGCGTTTGCTAAAACACAATTGCACTCTCTCTTCGGTTACTCTTACAATCAGAGAGAACGGAAGACCGACACGACCAGAAAGAGGACTACACATAAAGCTTTTGCTCCAATAACCAGTGATTTAATAGCACTTTCAAACACAGCAGTTGACGAGAAACAATTGATAGAACACGCGATTTCAAAACAGCAATCAAGAGCAGCGAGTCAAAACTTCATGCAGCTGCAAATTCGCTGATGTTATTTTCTTGGTGCTACTACGGCCATAAAAAGTTTGATCCGATTGTTACAAAACAGAACCTGTGAGTGCCAATTTTTTTCTTTCATTCATCACTGATATTTTCCTGTGGTCCACTCACGCGATTGGTCCTCGTTTGTAATCGTGGTAAAATAGCGACATCTGTGAACCGTCACCTAAACGACGCGGTGACGTGTGACAAATGAATAAACCTTAATAGCCGCTCGGTGAGATGTTTATGTGTGGGCATAAAGATGGCGGAATAAGTCAGGATCGTTAAATTATTATAGTGCTTCGCAACTGCTACATACTTATTAAATTTAATGTGAATCGTGTACAAATAAACATAGACCCAGTACACGTCTCATTTGTTCAGCCATTAACTTGTATGATATACTATCCTGGAATAAAATCATTATTAAATTTTCACACGTGACCATATTCAGTTTGCAAGCAGAATACCTCGTGACTACATGAATAGAAACCGTACATCTAATTAATAAAAAACTTGTCTAATGAGCATTTAGAGTGAGCAAAAGAGACAAGCAACTGCAACGAATGTAAATAAAAATAATATAATATGGAACATGTAATTATTATTTTTTTTCTCTTTAGAATCTCGCTGTGTACCTACACAGTTGTTTCTATCCTCGTTTTTCTTTATTTTCAGTCACTCAAAGGTTTGCTGTAAGAGAACTCATCATTGAGTTAATCTCGCCTTTGTACATATCTATACTTATAATAAAACTGTAACAGGTCCAATTCTGTACATTGAAGATATTTTGAAAATTATATTTGGAGGGCTCATTCTATAACCGATACTGAGGCCGAAAATGTATTTTTTTTTAATTTTTGTCTGTCTGTCTGTCTGTCTCTCTGTATCACGGCTGAGCATCACGCCGAAACTACTGAATGGATTCAAATGAAACTTGGCATGATTTGAGATCTTACTACGAGGTAGGACATAGGATACTTTTTATCCCGTAATCTAGCACGGTTCTTTTGGGAGAGGGGATTAAAGTCAAAATGGGTACTTGGTTATACGCTTGGTCCGATTTTATCAATTTTTCTTTATAATATAATAAATATTAGAAAGGGAACACTCATAGAGAGTTGTTATCAAGGTTTTGTAATCGATCGGGTTAAGCAACGTTAGGTAAGGTCAATAAATAGATGGGTGACCGTTTAACGCCATTTGAACTAAACGGGTCCGTGCTTCGGAGAGCAAGTAAAAAGTGGGTCCCAGTTTTTAACCGACTATAAAAAGGAGGTTATGCATTCAATGCGAATGTCTGTTATTAAAAGTTTAGTTAACGTAAAAATAGCGCAGGCGGAGCTGCGTGGGTCAGCTAGTTATTACTATACCTCATTTATTGTCAGCTCTTGAAGACCCATAAAAGAAAATATAATTACAAAGACTGTTACTGTTGTTGTTGCTGTTGTTTGTACATAGATTCTCCGTACTATTGTTTTAATGTATTGTTTTTTTTTTATGTGTAATACAATAAAGTATTAAATTAATGAAAATTTTATACAAACCGGTCTGTCTGCTAACCTAAGCCCTACAAAAACTAACAATAGACAATCTACCTAAGTATATTCCTCTGTAATATTAGAGCATTGTTTCTAAAATCGCTCGATTTTCCCGCTAAATCTCAAGACTCCTGGCCACGCAAGGTCGACAAGAAACGCTCAGTCCAAGAAATGATAGTGGAATATCTAACGCTGGTTACACTTATATTTGTCACAGCCAATCCTCGTCGTTGAGAGAGTGTGCAGTTCTTCTTACGTCATATATTGTTGAGATTAATGTTCACGCTCGCTTTTCTCCATCATCTTTTCTCCAATATCTGTGTCCAAATAAAAAAAATGCAATTATCTACTTACCTCAATGAACTGGATTAAAAAACCGATCAAGTGCGAGTAGGACTTGCGCACCGAGGGTTCCATACTTACCTAATTTGGACCAATTAAAGTTATTTTACCCCGTGTGGTGTCCGGGTAAGAATAGCACCCTCCCATCTCTTCCCGTTGGTTGTACGTAAGAGTGGCCTCTTAAAGAAAATAAGAAGACGGGCAGCAGCGTCTTTCTTTTGGATTACCTACCACCTATACACACTCAGAGACCGTACAGCGCTCTGCGTGTCCAGTACAATAACGCGTTCAGGATGCTGATGGGGTTGCCTCGATCTTGTAGCGCATCGGGGATGTTCGCAGCGGTGCGAGTAGATTGTTTCTATGCTACAATGCGTAAACGTTGCGCGTCCCTGGTACGCAGGGTGCGTGCTAGTTCCAACAGCATCCTGAACATGATAGCGAATAGGCATGATTCAAGTCATGTCCAATAATGGAAACTTGTTACTAACATTAGGTTAAGTAATTTTGTTACTAACACAATGATCTCAGTTGGTCGTAAATAAAGAAATATTATTATTATTATACTGCGATCCCCAATCCGCCTGCCATAGCGTGGGGATTATGGCAATCCCTCCCTTCTAAGGGGGAGGCCTTTGTTCAGCAGTGGACGTCTATCGGCTGCTAAAGCCTGCCATTACTGTAAACGCGGCTTAAAATTCTTAATAGTGGCTACTATGACTACAAATATATTCCCCAATCTGTCCTACATTATGTTAATTGTACTGGATTCAGTGCACCCCTACTCAGGATCAGTACATAACGTAAACGGAGGCCGCGTCTATGTGAATTAGCGTCCGGCTAACTATCGCGCCGGGAGCCCACCTCAACCATAAATTAGATGCTGCTTGCCCACTACACGGGGTGGGTTTGTGTCCACTGTCGTGTGCTACGATATTATAATAATAATGTTTTGGGACAATCCACACCATGGTCATCTGATCCCAAACTAGGCAGAGCCTATGGAAACCAGACAACTAACTTTTATGTTATTTTTTTTTTCTAAATAGATAAATAACACTCCCACACACACATAATAAGACGCAGCGTAGGCAGGCCTCCCACTAGGTGGATCGACGACATTGTTCGCGTCGCGGGTAACCGGTGGATGCAAGTGGCAAATTGTCGTTCATTGTGGCGGTCTAAGGGAGCGGCCTTTGTTCAGCAGTGGACGTCTTCCGGCTGATGATGATGATGATGAATTAACACTCAGACACTTGGCGGGAATTGCCCTTAGTCTATCAAGTAGGTATAGTACAAATATGACGTACTTATAGCTAGGTAACTTGTTCTTCTTTACAAAATCAAAAACGGAGAACTAAATGTAAGAACACAGGAGGCTACATATAAAATACATATAAAAACAGTGTATAAAATACATAGGTGGACTTAATGCTTTGCATTCTCTACCAGTCTACCTTTGGATGATGCAGAGACATTAGTGAATTACAAAAATTTACTAAAGCGCCATCTCTTTATTAACGCCTAAAACCATCGATATAATATTTTATATGGATGCCGTTGAATTTACCGTTATCCATGGTTAGAGTAACGGTAAATTACTTGGTAAATTACAATGGAAACGCGCTCCAAAGCATGGACCATAGAGTTTTAATCAATCTGCACGCTGGGTACGGCGAGCAAAAATAGCGACCCACCGAGCGTACGCGGCTTAATTAAACCCATAAGGAAAATTCGCCCGTTGGTATACCCATTCTATGACTTTGTTTTTTGGGAAAACGACCACGGCTGCGATGATTGCTGAACACAATTATGTTGGATTGGTCACTCTGGAAGACATGTAGTGGAAATCGTCCTTTACGGGCCGATCTAGGGTGATGCTGTAATGTTGCTAGAATTTTTTTATTAGAAAATTCGAGTAAATAAGAGATTGCAGAAGATACGCATATAATAATATCTTGGAACAATCCACACACGGTCATCCGATCCCAAACTAGGCAGAGCCTGTACTATGGAAACCAGACAACTGATACTAATACTTATATACTTCTTTTTTTGTAAATACATACTTAAATAGATAAACAACACCCAGACACTTGGCGGGAATCGAACCCACGACCCATCGGTTAGCAGGCAGGGTGTCTGACCACTAGACCAACGAGCCCGTCGATGTATATAAATAAGCCTTCCTTTTTTTTACGTGTGTGGGGCTCGACCGTGGTATGTGGGATTCTTACCCACTACAAGCCCCGCGGATGTCGCATCGGCACATGTGAGGGGGGACCCCCGGCTTCTCCGGTGCGATCTGCACCAGGGGCCCCTCAGTGACTTGCCTTTGAGCCCGCCGCCGGGGGGCACATTTTAGCCCCCCGGGAACCTAACACGGTGCTCACGGGGATAGAGGTCGCAATCCCGCCGCCGTCCTCCTCGGAGTGGCTACTTATCGTGGCTGTCCTCGTCAGCGAGCTCGACGTCTACCTACTAGAGCAACGGTCTACGGGCACGTCGATCTGTAAAATATAATAATATCCTGGGACAATTCACACACGGTCATCTGATCCCAAACTAGGCAGAGCCTGTACTATGGGAAACAGACAACTGATACTAATACTTATATACATTTTTTTTTGTAAATACATACTTATATAGATAAAACACCCAGACACTTGGTGGGATTCGAACCCACGACCTGTTGGGTAGCAGACAGGGTCACTAGACCAACAGGCCCGTCATTATATCTATGGTTTTAATTTTAAATGCATTGGTTTTACTCGCGTTTATGCAAGTAGTATTAATGAATGAAAAGTCACTGCGGTCGTATTTTTGGTTGTACTGCGGTAGTAGCGTATAGATAATAAAAAAAATATTTTGCCTGCGTATGTATGTATGTTAATATTCCCGGTTTAATCTTCTCAACAAATCGCACGCCAAGTGAACCGCCGCGAAATGGATTTTATGGTAATATTATTCCCATACAGAAAGTAATCCGCCATATTGTGTATTATGTGCGAATAATGTATGAGATTACGGTTTCTAGCTATGAAGCCTAAAATAAGTGTTTTCAATATGATATTGTTTTTAAAATCTTTTTCTTACGTTTAAGTATATAGTACTGAAGCTAAACAAATATTATCAATAGAAACTAAATATTTACAGTTTATTTACAAATATATAGTAGAATCCCGATTATCCGGATCAATTAAAACCAGGGGTGTTCCGGATAATCGAAAATCCGGATAATCGATTTCAAAGACAAATCAGACCATGTTTAAATTTTTATCAATTTTTATTTGTATAATGGGTTAACATAAGTTGTCTCAACGAGCTATAACGGTAATAAAGTACATAATATGTACGTAATTCAAAATTATTATTGGAAACTAAATATTTTCAGTTTATTTACTAATCTACTTAAACTAAACCTGATGCGCTTTAGTAGTAACAGCTGTATTTGTTTTTTTTTATTCTATATAAGCTGCTTGACTGCAGACCCACCTGATGGAAAGTGGCGACGCAATCGAAGATGGTAAAGCGCACTAGCTTATTAAAAGCCTATTCACTCTAGCCTTGAAGACACCCACATTATAATCGGGCGGGAAAACCGACGCAGGCAAACTGTTCCAATCCTTAGCTGTCCTCAATATAAACGAAGATGCAAATCTTTTAGTCCGGACTGAAGGCACTTTCACCACATAAGGGTGTGTATGCGCAGTGCGTCTCGACGTTCGATGATAGAAGGGGGATGGTGGAATCAAGTCATGCAGTTCCTGTGCACACTCTCCAAAATGCATCCTGTAGAATACCGAGAGGCTGGCTACTTTGCGCCTGTGCTCTAGGCTTTGTAGATTGGCTTCTACTAACCCAGTATCACCAATCAGCCTCTTAGCACGCCTCTCCACTGAGTCCAAAGCAGCTAGATGGCATTTTGCAGCACCGGCCCATATATGACTACCGTACTCCACACACGACCGGACTTGCGCTTTATACAACATCAAAAGCTGTCCCGGCGTGAAGTACCGCCGGACCTTAGCTAGGACACCCAGCTTTCTTGCAGCTACTTTGGCTTTGGACTCAATGAACCGCCCAAAATTTAGGTTTGAGGAAACTTTCAACTCCCAACAACTGAAGGCGGTCGGTGTATTCCAAGGATGCATTCTGAAAAGTAGGAGCCAAGTTAAACGGACTCCTTTTGGCGGTGAACAGACACGCTTGTGTTTTGGTGGCATTGAATCTCACGAGATTGGCATCGCCCCATTCGGAAACTGCCTTAAGTGTGAGATTCGCACGCTCTACCATGGCCTCTCTTTCGGACTGGATAATATCCTTACCGGCCCGAGCACTCGGCAGATATCTTTCTACAACAGTGCTGCCATCTGCATACCCATAGATACCGGGTATCATCAACAGATCATTAATGTGCAGCAGGAAGAGGGTTGCGGAAAGAACGGATCCCTGAGGAACTCCGGCATTAGTTATCATCGGCTCCGATGAGCAGCCGTCAATAACAACTCGGAGAGACCGTTCACTCAGGAAGTCCATTATCCAGCCGATCAGACCTGGGGATAAGCCGTACGCTGAAAGCTTGCTTATCAGGCCAGCGTGCCAGACTCTATCGAAGGCCTTCGAGACATCCAGGGATACAGCAAGCGCTTCCCCATTTTTCTCGAGGGCCTCGCCATACATGCGTGGCATACACTAGAAGGTCCCCAGTTGATCGATTATGGCGAAACCCGTACTGTCGGTCGCTGAGGAGATCATTTGGCTCTAGGTATGCCATGAGGCGCGAGTTCAATATACGCTCCATAATCTTGCAGAGTATGGAGGTTATTGAAATCGGCCGATAGTTAGTTGGATCAGCACGGCTGACTTTTTTGGGCACGGGCTGCACGTTGGCAAGCTTCCAGGATTTGGGCACTATTCCAGTCCTAAATGAGAGGCGGTACAATCGCGTCAACACTGGAGACAACTCGGGTGCACATACCTTGAGTACTATCGCCGGTATACCATCTGGTCCACTAGCTTTGTTCACGTCTAGATGACACATAGGGATTCATAATAAGGATAGCTAAGGACTGGAACAGTTTGACTGCGTCAGTTTTTCCGCCCGATTATAATGTGGGTGTCTTTAAAGCTAGAGTGAATAAGCTTTTAATAAGCCAGTGTGCTTTACCACCCTAGATTGCGTCGCCGCTTTCCATCAGGTGGGACTGCAGTCAAGCACTGGCTTACAGGGAGTAAAAAAAAAAAGTTTTGAAAAGGCCAGCCGCTCGGTGGTAAACCGCAAGCAATATATAGGTAGGTACCTACCTAATATACTTAATAAAATATTATATAATATATAAGTATGTATAAATATTTATAATTATTGTTTATAATACAGCAATACAATAAAATGCATGTGCACCGCATAATGCGGTTAACCGCAGACAGACCGCAACGCGATTAACCGCGTACTGCGTATGAGTACCTAACACAAATTCATTTTCTGGATTTATATCCGAAGGCGTTATTATTCTAAGTCCGAAGGCATAGTACGTACCCTACTTACATAGTCTTCCTTTCCCGTTTACAAAATTTAAGTAGTCACTGCATTGAACTTTTGCAGCCTTGTGCGAGACATACGGTAAAAACTCTGTATTTCAAAGATTCTACCAAAATAATCATAAAAAGCGTTTCTGACCGACCTCAAAAATAATTAAAAATCTTTGTAATTTAAGATGTACTGTTAATAACAGTACTGTTATCCAAAATAATACGAGCTTAAAAAGTAAAGCAAAGGCCTCGGTACCCAGGGTATACATGGGGCTAGTGCGTCGTGTAGTTGAACCTTGTACTATGAATTAAATATTGCGACACGCACCGAATACGCCGATTGCGTGCGGAACGGACGCGACAAACGTGGATAAGAATTTGAGACATTTCAATGTATGATACCTACTAGACAAGTGTTCAATTTATTATTTATTAAAAAAAATATAATATTTATAGCTACATGTTTAAAAAAAATTACAATGAAATTCCCGTTTTTTTTGGGAATGATAGTTACTGTGGGCTATGACGGGATCACTGGAAGCATCGATATATAATGACTGAAAGCGAGCGCTTATAGCACTTCAGCCTGAAAAGTCCCCAATGAAGGGGCTTACCGTGGGCCTACCGTACCTACTCTTTTAGTCTTGTGTATGTATGTAAACAATGTTCACATTATTTGCTTATTACTTTTCCAGGACGTCAAGCGTTTGAGATAAATCAAATTATGTAAGTACCTACTAGTTTAATCTAGTTCCTCCTAAAAAACCGCAAGGGCTCCCCGAGACTGCTACCCTGGACATCAAAAGCTGTGGATGACGGAAAACCTGAAAACAGAGAAAAAATAAGTTTTATTTGAATAAGTACTTATTGAGATTTACGACATTGTATAGAGCCAGGCCATTTGGTTGTCCTCTGCCATCTGACTAACCCCCATTTATAAGTACTTGTGTTTAAATAAACGCAGGCTAATCATTTACATTCAATGTGTTATTTAACCGACGTCATTGGTATTTCAATTCTACTGAGTAAATTCATTCTTATTATTATTTAATTACCTTCACGCTTCTCCTTGCTACACGATATTCCTTTTAAGTTCAATTCTGTGTATATTGTGGTCTCTTGCAAGTATTCTTCAACTAAGCTTCTGCGCTAAGTGACCGTTTTCCAAATTAAATCAAAATAAATTAAGTAACCATATCCAGCACTTTCATAATTCCAAGTAACTGTCGTATTCAAAACAATCCACGGGCAAATAACCGATTCTCGGCCTCCTGGGTGTCGTTCTGTGTCCGCTTTACTTTTTCACATTATTCCGACAGCCGCGCGGCTGCGGTGCGACTGCGGGCCGGCTGCGGTGCGACTGCGGGCCGGCTGCGGGGTAGCGGCGGCTGTCGTGCGTGCAATACCCATTACCTAAGTGTTTATTTTTATGAAACGTGTGCCGTGTGCGCTAAGCTTTATATTACACTTGAGATTTTTACCCTACTTTATAACGATTTTTCGAAATAACTTTTTTTGGGTTTGTAGTTATATATGTAAAGGCTTTGCTAGTGGCGTTTTTATGACGGACCCGTTGGGGATACTCGGCCACCAATTTAGGTCGTCATCGCGGTAAATTAGTTTTTTTTTAATTATATGCCGCGCCTAGATTAGATAACGATTTTGTGTTGTAATATTCATGTTTAAGTAAATACACAAACAGGTTAGCAGTCAACATTTTCAATTAGTATCCGGACTCGTCAGAACTCATCCCACTGGGTCTCATGCCAGATCGTATCTGTGGGAGCGCGTTGTGACCCGGTCGTCAGCTATTAAACTCTGAGAGACAGCCGAACCTCAGGCTTCCATGAGATCCCGTTTAACTAATATTTACTTGCAACAATGTCTCTATATTTATGGCTTGAAACGCTCACCTCTATACGTGTGTATATTATGTAACAATAATAGCAATTTTCCAAATAATTAGGCTTCTACAGTATTTTAGTAACGGCCGTAGAGATAATTGCCGGCCGCTGCATGAAGAATTTCTACCTTCCGCGCTAGCGTAAAACTCTCGTAGTCCAAAAGTAAGTAAAATACATACAAGATGCATAGGTACATTAGCAAATCGTTAACTTCGTTGCAAGTAAGTACCTACACATTTTCTCAGAAGTTGCACCATGTTCATGTGTGTGTGGCATAATCGAAAGTCACCTTCTCTGATACGTTTTGGGTTGCGTTTTTGAGCTAGTGGTTCTAGATATTGGTATTATGTATATTACCGGAAGAGGTATATCTACACAAACCACTGATTTAAAATGTTACGTTGTGATTGTATTTTCATGGTTGAATTTCAGAAGTAAATTATAGTGAATTAGTATTTGAGTACATAATAACAACAATTCATTATCAAAGTCTTTTTCCCCTTTCATGAATACTTTCAATCGGGAGCTCACTGCTCTGCTCACCCCAGCTCGCTAAAATGTTTTATTATAATACCCAGCATCCGTTCTCCTCAGAATCGTACAGTCTGCTCATATAACATCGTTTGTGGCGATTTGAATCTCAAAGATTTCGAATTAAACTTCTGCATCGCTGTAGGCTTCTCACGTATGGTCTAATTTAAAGACTTATGAGGTCACTAAAATTTGTGTTTTAGTAATGGTATCTTGGATCATGGTGTGGGTTTTCCGTAGAGTGCTCTAAATTAAATGGACTGAAACATTTTAAATGTTAAAGTTTTGCAAATAATAATGAATAAAAAATTAGAAGTAGTGGAAATTATAAAAAAAGAACTATAATTAATCATTGAAGGTAAAATTGACGGAAAATGAGAGCCTGGTAGAAGAAGGATGTCATGAACTGGAAACGTAAGAGACGGGTAGAAGGTGGAAGACACAGACAAATCTGAGAGACAAATTAATTTGCATGACTGCTGACAGATATATTGACAAATGGTCGCCAACCTCCGTGATGGGGATGATGGCACGTTAAGAAGAAGAAGAAGAATGTTATCTTAATGTTAGTGAATTTTTAACTTTAGTTTTGAAATAAGATTAACCCCAGATTTTAATGGAGCCGAATGGAGAGTAAACATTTTACGCTTCATAAAAAAAATGTGCTCTATAAATAACGTAAATGCCCGCTTCTAAAAAATAGCCCACATGACTGCACGATTAAGATTATCATCACATGACAGACAATAACGTTGTATTTCTGAGATTATCGAGGTAATTAATATTCTAGGGCTAGTGGGTGAGGTATACTTTCATCCCTTTTGAATCAAGCGCAGAAATTGCTCCAACAACGGATTTCCATATCATTCATAAGCTAGACATTTGCTATCCACAACTTGATCATCTTTTATCATCTTTTATCAGTTGTGATTTAAACACTAGCTTTGGAAATATTTATTGAATAAAACGCTTAGAGTTTTTGACTTGTACCAACATCTTTTTATGCGCAATATTCAATTCTGATATCCTTTGAAGCATCATCTTTATGTATTAGCTATTCAATCTGCTACACATATAGGAAATATACAGGATGTATAGTTATTTACCTGGAAGTTTCACAAAGCGTGATTAAGCCTGTACCTACACTATGTAAGACAATAAAAAATTTAAACAACTAAATTTTCCTCATCAAAATAGCCCTCGATCAGGGGCAGTCGGGCAACAGAAGGAACATACAAAGGTCCCTCAACTGCCAAAGCAGCGACTTCATAATATCAGTACAGGCAAAATTCTTCGGAGTCGCTGGACGTCCGGGGTGTATGTAGGACGGCCATTGAGTACGACGGCGGCGGGGTTGCGACTCCTATCACTGTGAGCACCGTGTCTGGTTCCCGTGGGCTATAATGCGCCCTCCGCAGCGGGAAAAAAGGCAAGGCACTGAAGAGTTCCTGGTGAAGATCCCACCGGAAAGCCCTGGTCTCCCCTCTCATGTGCCGATGCGACAACTGCGGGGGTTTAAGTTGATAAGAATCCCACATACCTCAATTGATCCCCTACAGGAGCTTGAAGGGGAAGAGGCAGGTGCAAGTCCTACTCATCACATCAAAAATAAATTACCCTAAAAAAACAAATCAACACATTGTTTTCCTCATTTCCATTCGTGGTGGAAATAAAAAATAGTGCATCTAACAATTCGATATGATTACAAATTGCCGCGTCCTCGCGTGCTGATTATACCCGCTTCCCGGGGATTTGTTATGATCGCGCTAATTGCTCGCATCCCGGTCGAGGTTCGTTCCTTCCTCATTAGCTGCGCGGGCGCACGTGACGTCAACGGTCGCGATTAATTGCGTGCGCGCAACCATGTCCGACTGAAAGGATTGGTGATCTTCTCAAATGTTGGATGAGTAATAATATGTTCTAGCCTCCTGAATGATCCGGCTGCGGCGCCTAATAGTTTACCTTGGTGTACCCTCTCTTTCTTTACTCTTTACGTTTCGATGGGACAACAGACCGATATGGTCAATATGTCAGGCGCTGGATCGACTTTTTATATGCCCATTGGCCCATCCAACAGGTGATTAGCCTGCACTGTCCTAACTAGTAAGGAACAACTTACATAATTAAGTGTCTTACCACACAGAATAGATAAAAACTTTGGATACACCATACCATCGCGATATGGAGTATTCTGCCGTGTGTAAACACCATCAAAGCAGAGTAGCAGTGCGTATTTTACTAAGTTACTATGTTCCTACGTGAAGAGAAGAATCCTGTAGTAGCTGAAGAAATTACTGGGCCAAAGCTACATAACATTGGTCTTAGGTCTTATCTGGTTCTTCGGCTGTGGGCGATACATACCTTAGAAAAAATATTAAACCAGAATATTACACACACACACTTTTCAAGGATTTATTCGAATACGCAAACTCAATAATTGGTCCAAAGATCTCCTGACATAGCCCGTACTACTAAAATTGCTTAACCCTTAAACGGCATCGCATCTGCCAATGGAGCCGGCTAAGAAATTGCTTCCGTAGCGCGATCATTTTATCCCAATCCATTGATTAACTAAAATCACGAGGTTAAGTCCAACATGCACCTGGGCACCCAATTCCGTTAAAAATGTCAACAATCGTGTAGGGTTGTACGAATTTTGGAGGTTGTTTTAATGTCTTAATTTCTAGACAGGCTACTTCTTCTTTGGCTTCGTCTTTTCCCGTTACGTGGGGTACCGGCTTTCACAATCGAGTGACGCCATTTGATTTGATCTTCTGCATCATCTTCCTTGAGTCCCACTTCCCTCATGTCCTTTTGGACCTTCGTCAACCATGTCGTTTGCGGTCTACCACTTCTTCGTAGGCATTCTAATAATTTATTTCATTCAATTTCTAGACAGACTGCACTATCAATAATCTAAAAGATTTATTATTTCGTTGAATGGGTAAAGAAGACATGAAATCGATAAGAGGCGTCAAAACTTCTTTAAATATGTAGGAAGAAAGTAATTTTCTAATTCAATGAAACCCAGAAATAACTTGTTGTTACTGTTTATGCTCGTTATTATTATTGTGTTCTAAATTAAACCAAACACTCTAAAGACATGGTAAATCAATGTATTAAACACATCAATTTTCTGGATAAAATTTTCTAAATGACGATGAATGTAGTTGAGAAGTAGGCAATTGAACAGAGATAGAAGAGTAAAGCGAATTTATTTACTTAAGATATATTTGCCACTTGCCTGTGCCAGAATAAAGTTTTAAGGTCAATAAAGCACCTACCTATATAATTAACAATTTCACTTAATTCTTATGGACATCCCTAAAGATAGCAGATCTTAACAAAGTTACTTGTAGGTACTTCCACTTTTCTGTTCGTTACGATTTCCGAATGCACTGTCCCCTATGTGACCTTCTCCGAATTCAACAACAATTTTGCAGCTGAGCTTTTTGAGGAAGACAGTCGTAAAGTACCTACTTTAGTAAAATGTACCTACATTTTACTAAAGAAACATTTAATTTAGGTAGACTCTACTCTACTCCTACGAGTAAAGTCAACTTTTTACTGAAAATTTGTAAGATCCTAGGGTGTTATTAATGTGCTCGAGTATTATTTAAGTCCCTAGAATAAAAAGTGGTAAGACAGATCTATACCGGATGCGGGTTCCATATCCAACTAGGATAAATATTTTGTGTTAATTTAAAAACTACTTTTTTACATACAAATCTCTATTTACCTATTAACTAAGTATTTGCAGTTTATTTATGTAAAAAACGTTCTCGTTGTGGCCGCGCTGGGATGGAAAGACTGGTGGCGTTTCCTCTTTGTGTGGCCAAGCTTATACGTTGGCAGAAAAAGCTACCTGCCCGACGCGACGGTCCCTGAGACTTTGACATGTTTGGATGTTTATTAATTTTAAAATAATTTTAGTATCCGTTTATTTGTTTAAATATAGGTAGTAGGTTCATTGTGCAAGGAACGGTCCAGAGAGGAACCACCTTAGTGTCAGATATTCAGCCGCCAAGCAGCCGTGTATAAGCATTGCTGTGTTCCAGCGTGAAGGGCACTGTAGCTGGTAGAATTACAGGACACAAAGACTTAATATCTAATGTCTTAAGGGTCGGCAATGCACTAGTGATTCTTCTGTTGTTGCTAGCGTCTATAGGCCTGCAGTGACTGCTTACCATCAAGCGGGCTGCACGCTTGCTTGCCATCATGGTAGTATAACAAAAATTTTAGGTAATAACAAAAAATACGGATGCCATATGTAGTTGGCGATTATCCATACTAGGCAGAGCTCGTATTTTGTTTCGTGTGTTAAGATTATTTCAGACAGTTTCAAGACATTATTCTTGTTTATATCTCGGGTTTAAGTACCCGAACCTTTAAAAGTCTTATGTGGGGACGAATCCAACATGTAGATACCTTTTTGAATGATTAATGGTCTGTAGAACACCTCCCGGCCCAATCTCTAAAGATATAAAAAGTACTAAGCCTACACTATGCGAGAACTATTACAAGTATGTCACAAGGACTCTTGAGATTGGTGTGAGTGGTTGAGATTCTGGTCAATTTAAAACTGGGCTTATTATTATAGACACGAATCTGGATCTAAATAATAATAACTTATAATTTCAAGATATATAGTCGCCTTTAACTTAGGCCTTAGGGCTTCCCCGCGACGTGCTCTAGTAAGCTTTGAATTGAAAAGACCCTGGCAAGGTCCAAATGGATGGCCCAAAGTCTCTTTCCTCCACAGCATCGATAAAGGCCACAACGGAGGTTTAGGTAAGGTAAAAATCCCACGTAATCCGTCGTCCCTCTTCGGACATAAGGTGCTGTTTTAAAAATGTTTACTCTTAAATCCAGAATATTCGATCGTTAACCACATCAACGAGAATCACCGCAATATATTCAACTGTTCTCCAACAAAATTCCAATCGTATTCTGTGAAATTCGGTTTTGGACAGATCCGAAATGAGACAGTGCAGAGTTGCTGTTACAACAAATAAGCGTTTAGCCTTAAATTGAATTACTCCCCGTACTTATGAGGACATACGGTAGTTAATTGTGTATGCAACTGCAATTTTTAATCAATATAAGGTAATGATGAAGAAGAAGAACGCTGGTCCAAGGTCGTATCTGATGGTAAATTGTGATCACAGCCATAAATGGAAAAGCTCTAGCATATTAACAACACAGAAAAATCATTTTGTCTTTGGCAGCAATGGCTTATTCACTGCAAAATAATGTGAGATATGATAAGATAGCTTGAATTTAGTGATAAAGGAAGAGTCTTTCTCTCTTAAACTTTTATTAATAGTACTTCCATGTGGTGATGGCGGTTGCAGTACCAAACTTTTCTTTCCACTTAGCTCTATCCCTGTTACGAAGTAGAAAAAAAATGACTGGAAAAATGTTATTTAAGTATTAAGCAAAGAGGAATGAAATGAGTGTCCCAATGTCCCATAGGGTGTCCGGGTAAGAATAATACCCTCGTCATACCAGCACTGTCAAGAAGAAGGGCAGCAGCATTCTTCTACCTGCACTGCGGTCCCCAAGATGCCTGCCAAGCGTAGGAATTATGGCACCCTTTGCTCAGCAGTGGTAATCTTCCAGCTGATGACGATGATCCAATCACCCGTCTAATTTGAGCACCCGTATGTCCTCACATACCGAGGCGTTCAGAACAAAACACCCGGTGTGGCCAGTTTCAAAATTAAGTTCAATTTACTCGAACTGCGCCGTGCATTGTACAATATGAGCCAATGTTTTAAGCCCTACCGTAAAAAGTTGCCTGTTATAAGTTTGACGCATAGGTCTGTCTGTGTGTTTGTTTGTAGGAGCGTCTCTCCCAAACGAATTAGAATGCGTTTTTTTTATTTGGAACCCTAATCGAGGTGTTCCTTAACTAAAATGTTCTGACCGGCCTTTTTCTTATGTCAGCAGTTTTTAATTTTCTAGCCTTAGCAATCGATGATTTTGCATCTGCATCATGTTTTACTCACTGGGATACAGCGTGGTCTTTCGGAGTCGCTGGACGTTCAGGGTGTGGACACTGGGACGTCCATGGAGTTCCGTGGTGGGTTTGCGACCCCTGTTCCCGTGAGCACCGAGTCTGTTTCCCGGAGGGCTATAATGTGCCCGCTGGCGGTGGGCTCATAGGTAAAGCACTGAGGGGATCCTGATGCAGATCCCACCGATCACTATACTGATGCAGAAGCCCAGGTATGGGGATACCTGGGCCTGAGAAGTGTCTCAAGTGCCGATGCGACAGCCGCGGGGGTTTTAGTGGTAATAATCCTACATACCCCGGTCGAGCCCCGCAGCTCCCGGGGACCTTTTGAAGGTTTTCACTGCGGAAAAATGGTCTAAATAGGTTGGAAGTAAATTTTGTGTTCATCGTTTTACATGTTTGCATATCTCTGATGGAAAGCCACCCTAAATCTTATTGTTACCAACCACAGATACTTTTACAGAAGTTTTTAGCAATCACCATTTTAAGTATTATTTAGTCAATACAGGCAAATTGTTAGTACCTATTATTTTGTCAAGTAGTATTATATTCCTATCACATTACACTCCAACACATTAGCAATTAAGCCACACCTGTCAATAAACAAATAAAAATCCCATATCGCACCATAAAACACGGTAATTTTACTCTTAACAACATAATAAGTAATCATTGCGTCACATTTCGCCATTTGTTGAACTTAATAACACGCTGTCCGTCAAAGTTCTGGATAAGCCCCTTTTTTTACTTAGAACAAACTTCGCTTTAAAAGAACTCAAGAGCTCTTATTTTGACGCATTAAAGTTGATATTAGAACATCGATTGCATCTGGCAAGTGAAAATGAGGATCGGTTTTGGTTAATGACGTCACCGGTTGATATCCCAAGGCACTTTGGAGTATTAAAATGACAAAGGTAGCCTGCTATCGAGTATGGAAATCTTCCAATTTATTATATGATAGGTCGTTATTCTATTAGGTAAACAGAGTTTTAGGGGTTAATAGAGTCATCACGGCTATTACGAGGGGTGGTCGAGGACTGTTTTGGTTACAAAATTGGGGAATGTTTACGATGAGTGATTATTTTGTACTGATAAAGTTAGAATTTTAAGAGATCGATTGACTTAGTTTTAATGAAACAGTAGATAATTTGTTTTATTGCGATACTGGTCTCTGTCTTTCTCTTTGACTAGAAAAGTTATTGTTAATTGTAACATTATTTCAATTTTAAATTAGTAATATGACGAGTATTATTGCCGGAAATACAATAATTTTTAATAGTTGAGCCTGGTAGTCTACAAAAACTACAAACGGTTACTTCGTATTGGGAACGTATTGGGAACAAGTCTGCATTCAAACCCTTCCATGTAATCGCAAATATTGAGATACAGGACATAATAATAACATATTATTGTTTTACAGGGAGTTAAAATTTTCAAGTAGCAGAAATGAAATTATCACATATTTTTTTAAGCTTTTCTCTCTATTTTTGTTTTGCCATGAATAGTTGCTTAGGTAGGTACATCAAAATCATAGCATGGTAACAGTCTCATAGTTCGTGATTAGCAAGCTAAAAACATTGTTTAAAACTAATATTGATTTTCTCAGCTAAAATAGATGGCGTCTGAACGCGAAGACCAAAGAGTTTAAATATATTCCATGAATGTCTTTGACTGAGACATTCTCTATTATTGCGATTTTTTTCTTTTTTTTTGTTATCTAGTTAGATAGAATCCACGTACCTAGAGTTGGATTCTAACTAGAAAAGAAAAAACAGCTATACTGTGTCCGTTCCGTCAATTGAGTAGGTATTTCACAAAACAAAAAGAATATAAACGCATTCGTTTATAATCATTTAAATGATTTCCAATTCATCAATAACATAATTTCCCATAGTAACTGTCCGCCCAGCAGTGGGCATGCTGTGTGGCTATAAAACGGGCGTGTGTCGCTAAACCAAACAATCGTTTGTTTTATTATTTAATATCATCGGAAACAATGAACACGTAACGAGTGCCATTAAAAAATGAAACGCGAAATATGGGGCATACTATTGGTTCTACATGTCAAATTCAGACCTGTTCAAAATATTCAAAATATTTATTTCAAATAGGTTAACGATAACACTTTTGAATGGTGATTTTTTTAAAAGCTACCACCGGATCACAACGAGGCCTCAAATGAGAAGATCCGGCAAGAAACTCAGCGGGCTTGTCATTTTTTAACTTCTTTTAAACATCGTTTGTCTTGATACAATTGGATCAACATCAGCGATAGTGTGTCCTGTCGTTCGAAAGATAAAGCAAGAGGGAAAAGAAAAAAAATGCGACAAAATTACAATAAACTAAAAGGCCAAAGGGATAGTAGTCGGACCAGTCCCCCCAAGCAATACCCGCGCACGAGTTGACTCGAGCAGCAGCCATCACTCGTCGCAGCTATTCGTTTGTAGTTTCAATAAACAGATTTCATTTATTATACCTGATGTCATCATCATCATCATCACCAGCCGTAAGACGACCACTGCTAAACATAGGCCTGGTCCCTTGGTACACCATAATGAACGACAATGTTTTTTTTTTTTGGGAATGATAGTCGCTGTTGGCCGCAGATGGCCATTACAGCTTCACCAGACAATAGGAGGCGAGCGCTTGAAGCGCTCTAGCCTTTACGGCAGAAGTAGCGACGAGCTCAAGGGCACCTCAGGGAGGCACGGCCTCGGCTTGGGCTGTCGCTTAAGAGAGGGCTGAGTTTACCACCGGTTCACAACGCGCCCCCACTGAGAAGAACCGGCAAGAATCTCAGTGGGGTGATGCACGTCGTTGAGGTCGTATACGTACGACCCTTCGGCCTCGCCGGCGAGACCGGTGTCTGATAGGAACGACAATTGGCTATTTGCACCCACCTATGTCGCCTATGTTTGGCACAATGTCATCTTTCCGTTAGTCCTAGTAGGATGCCTGCGTAATGCCTACGCTGTGTTTTCCGGTTCGAAGTCACCACTCGAGAACCATTATTCCCCACTGATGGACTTCGAGCGTCGTGACCTACCCATTGCCACTTCAACTTGCAAATTCTGAAAGTGTAATTAAAACTTTCAATGTCGGCCCTGCCGTCTACATCTGAGCTGCTGCCAGATCTGGTAATCTGGACGTTGCGTCACATTTAGATACAGCAAAGCAACATGCAGAGGCAGCATTCTTGTTGAACCCACAAAAAATTGGTTTATTTTTCTACTAATTATTTCCTTTTTGTTTCAGTCATTCTTTTAAGATGCAGAGGACAGCAGAATTGAAACAGCACTGCTAAGGAATTATCTCAACCTAAAATAGAACTGCAGCAACTAAAACCAGCAATTCCACTCACAGGGCTCTTCTCACTTTACCATTTACGTCTGCATATAGTACGATTTTATAGCTAGCAAAAACACTTACAGTTTTTCTCCGTACATTTTACACCATAATCCCTAGCGGTACTATCATAAAATAGTAAAATTTTAGGGAGATAACTTTTACATCTCCGTTTGTAAATGATAGTTGACGCCAAATTAGTGCTTCTATTTAAACAAGGGTTTGTTATTTAGTAAAAAGTAGATTTTAATCATGGAATGCATTGTTAATCTCACAGAATTCACTCGTACGAGTTTATTTCGAGTTCATATTATAACAAATAGTAGCAGCCCCACTTCAAACACCGTTTCTACCATACTTACTCGGTATTTTCCCTTACAAAGTAAACACATTTAAGTCCGATTTTTAACTGTAAAACGCCGCTAGCCGCCCCGCAGCTATTATTACAGGCAATATATCAAAATATTGTAAAAATGAGGGTAATTTCACCCTTGTTTGCTTGTCGCCGTGTCGCGGAGAACTTGTTTGCTTTGCCTTCGTGTACATGTACGGGTTACACGAAAGCACGCTCATTACCGATTCAGCTTTTTGTAAGCTCTGGCTTTATGAATGCGGTATTAACAATGGCATTTTACACTTTCATGGTATTGATAAAAGTATTAACTTTGCAAATTTTCTTTATACTCGGGCGGCAAAGGACCTTAGATGAAGTAAACATTGTAGGGCACTCAAAACAGCCGACGCGTCGCATGGTAAGCGACACACCTGCAAAGAAAGCTTCACACCCGCTCGTTACTCGACACAATGGTCTCTGGTCACGACACATCAGACATTGATGCCAAAACATAAGTTGGTGATTTCACCAGCTACAGTGACCTTCACACTGTAATAAAACAATGTTTTACGTGCCGCCGAAGCACGGAGATGCTCAGTTTAAATGCCAATACACGGTCACCCATCTAAGGGCTGACCTTACCTGACGTTCCTTAACCAACTGATCGCTTACCGAACAGTGATCACAACAGGCTACGGGTACCTTATATCCCGTTAATAATAATAATAGCCTGCAGGGCAGCTTCTGGAAAGCTGTTGGTGCGTAGCGACACCACGGACCCGAGTGCTCCAGAGAGTCGGTCAGAGGCCCCATCTCGGCGAGTCTTCGTCGGCCGTGTGGAAATCCAAGGCGGCCCACAGGACTCTCAGTTCTGGCTTGCCATAATTGGCCGTCCAGAGAGGAGTTGTTAGAGCTATATGCTCCAGGGGTGGAAGTGTTAAAGGGCATAACGCTGCGAGTAACTTCGGAGAATGCGCAGCACACCTCTCGACAGCCCTGAGTCACTCACACCAATGTTGATCTCTATCGTCATCGGACAATCATTTGGGGAGCCCATCTAGTGGGTGGCAAGTCACCGCTTGCCACAAAATAATTATGGATGTAATTCAAACTCAAACTCAAAAATATTTATCTCAAATAGGCTTAACGCTAGCACTTTTGAATCGTCATTTTGTAAAAGCTACCACCGGATCACAACACGGTCTCAACTGAGAAGATCCGGCAAGGAACTCAGCGGGCTTGTCATTTTTTCACTTTTTTTTTTAAACATTGTTTTGTTACAAATGAATCGAATTATGGCAAGTGACCCCGGCCTTTGCAATAGCCTAGCTTCTAGCCCATCAAATGTTCAACAACATAGACTTATTTAATATTTCCATGTACTTACAATAGTTCCTACACCTGTCGAGGTCAACTGCCATTTTTTCACGATCTTAGCAATTGATCCCGGGAGGTGTTCTACACACCATTTATTTCTTAAAAAGGGCCTCTACGTGTTGGATCCGTCCCCACGCAAGCCTTTAAAATGTCCGGGCATAACCCGTGAATAAAATACCATGATAATACCTAATAATAATAATACCAGCCCTTGTTTATGTCCCACTGCTGGGCACGGGCCTCCCCTCAAGATGAGGGGGCTTAGTCCATAGTCCACCACGCTGGCCAAGTGCGGGTTGGCGGACTTCACACGTTATTATGTCTGATTTAATTTCTGATAAAATTAGATTATAAATAAATAATAATACCAGTTCTTATTTTGTCTCGCTGTCAGGCACGGGTTTCCGCTCAAGATGGCTTAGGCCATATCCATCACGCTGGTCAAGTGCCGGTTGGCGGATTTCACACGTCATTCGAAAGCTAGTTAGGCTTTCTCAGACATGCAGGTTTCCTCACGTTGTTTTCATTCACCGAAAGCTAGTAACAATCGCACAAAGACGATTCGCACATGATTCATATCCCGTACCTAAGCCTAAAAAAATAACGTTTATAGTAGGTACTCCACACCCAAAAAGAGCTTAGTGAAGTTTCATTACAACATATATTACCATCTGATTTGTTACCATCAAAATTAATAACATTCAGTCAATCCGTGTTGAAACACGCAAAATTGACATCAGGGTGGGGTGGCCGACGCTAATCTGACTAAATGACGAGTGGACCGTCGTGATAGTAAAATAACGTGTAATACAAGTAATTAATTAACTAATCAGTTTTTTGGCTGATGTGACCGGGTGGTGGAGTGTGGATTTGTATAAATTATTGCCTAGGTGATGCCATAAAAATGAATATTAGAATTCATTTCTAAGAAAGGGCACAACCTTTAAAGACAGAAAAACACGCCATAAAGAACAAATCTATAGGAACTTCAAAACAGCTAGAATTACCACACTTTAGGGTAAAATATTCGGTCGTAAAATAGCAATACGTACCTAAACATGACATCAAATTCGTAGGAACCTCGAAACATCTAGATTTACCACACTTTAGGGTAAAATATTCGGAATGTGTAACCTAAACATAATTATTTTCCGTCAGAAGATAAATGACAAATTAAAAGGATAAATAGTTTTCTATAATTAATCAATGTTTTCTGGCCCGTGTGGTGTCTGGGTAGGAATAGCACCAACCCATCTCCTCCCGTTAGATGTTGTAAGAAGACGGGCAGCAGCGTCTTTCTATTGGATTACTCATCACCTGTACTGCGATCCCGAAGACGCCTGCCAGTCGCCAACCCCTCTCTTCTAAGGGAGAGGCAGCTTTGTGCAGCAGTGCACGTCCTTCGGCTGATGCTGAATTAACATTTCAGGAACTTGAATTGATTTGACAAAACTGTCGAGATTTAGTTAAATATTCATTTTATTAATCGTCATAAGCAGCCGACCCACGCTTGGCAGGTGGCTTGGGGATCGCAGTATAACTGGAAGATAAATCCAAAAGAAAGACGCTGCTGCCCGCCTTCCTGTTCTCGCTTAGTCGCCTCTTACGACACCCAACGAGACGATATGGGGGCATGCAATTCTAAACCGGCACTCCACGGGGAATTCATTTTAATTAGCCATTCAGAAATCAAATGACCAACTTCTATTAGGCAACTAAGTTTGTGTGAGTGTTTTCACATAATCTCTCTTCTCTAGTACCTCAATGATTTCACAACATTTTGTCGTCAACACAAAATATTCCGATCGACTCTACCCAAAAAGAGCAATTTGCGTCAACCATCGCCGTCACGTCACAAAAACGACGACAGACATTCATTAGCGTTCCTAATGGGAATTGGAAAACGCGACCGAACTAAAAAAAACAATATCAGTAATATTAAAAGTGTTACGTGGTCGGAGTGATGGCCGCCAGGGAGTCGAAGGCGTGACTCCTCTTTTGCAGTGAAATATTTTAGTTGCATTTATTTTACTTTAATTATAATAACACCCTTCAATAGCGATCACAGCGGCCAATCTTTCACAAGATCAGCCATCTTGCGAGAGGTATTATATTGGTATTCTTCAGGATACATTGCATGACTTGATTCCATCATCGGACGACGAGACGCACGGCACGTACGCACCCTTGTGTAGTGAAAGTGCCTTCAGTCTGGATTAAGCGGTTTGCTTCTTCATTTATAATTAGGATAGATAAGGACTGGAACAGTTTGCCTGCGTCGGTTTTGCCGCTCGATTATAATGTCTTCAAGACTAGAGTGAATAGGCTTTAAATACGCTTGTGCTTTACCATCCTTGATTGCATCGCAGCTTTCCATCAGGTGGGACTGCAGTCAAGCACTAGCTTATAAGTAGGAAGAAAAAAATGTATGTATAGTGCACAAGTTCTTGCGTAGACACAAGTGCAGTCTTCCTTTACTCTCACAATCTGATGGGACGGAAGACCGACACGACCAGGGAGAGGTGCCCTGGACCGACATTTACATTACATGCCCGTATGACGCATTACGGATCCTCTTATTTTGCAGACAATCAGGTAATTGACCTGCATTGTCCTAGCCAGTAAGGAACTAACACAAAGTTGCTGCTCCCCACGGAACTGGAACCCGCAACCCCTGATTTGCAAAGCAAGCGGTGCGGCGCTTGATTGTATGGGACACGCCTAAGATACACTGCACTACTGCTCGTCTTCCAAGACATTAGTTATTAAGATTCTTGTGTCCGGTAATTTCACCAGCTACAGTGCCACACTTCACACTTCACACCAGAGCACAAAAACTAAAGGAACCCCTTGGAACGCCACAATGAACGACAATTGGCTATTTGCATCCACCGGATACCTGCGACGCGCACAATGTCGTCTGTCCACCTAGTGGGAGGACTGCCTACGCTGCGTCTTCTGGTTTGTGGTAGCTACTCGAGAACCTTTCTTCCCCAACGGTTATTGGTTCTTCGAGCGATGTGGCCTCCTTATTGCCACTTCAACTTGCCGATTCTGAGAGCTATGGCGGTGACCTTGGTTCTTCGGCGAATCTCGTCATTACGGATTCAGTCACGCAAAGAAACTGCTCTATCCATAGCTCGTTGTGTGATTGAGCTTTTCTAAAAGGCCAGCTGTTAAGGCCCACGTCTTAGTACCATATTTTATCACTGGCAACACACAAGGGGTAGTAGGAGTGGTGGTGGTAGGATCTACCACTAACAACTAAACTAAGTTATTATTATTAAAAACACACTAGCAGCTACTAGCTGATGCGTGTGTATCATTAGGATTTGGAGATATTGTCGAGAAAGGTGGCTGATTAAATAAGTGCATGCTTATGCTTATTAAGCTCTATGTAATGTTGTCTCATAATTACGCGAATACTACACATTGAAATCAAACTACTTTTACGGATTTTATCGTGGTTTATTTTAGATTTCTAGTCCTAATGTCACAATTATGCCGGTGTACCCTCTGTTTAGTTTTACATTATAAAGAATAGTTTTGGTCTAGTTTTAGCGCCTTTCAAAACTTTAATAGCATTTACGCAGCTAAGTTTAAGTTGGCCGTTTAGTATAACCGCTGTCATGATTTTTTTAAATTATACCTGTTACTTTAGCACGAAGCAGTAGTTTCTTTTGAGTCTCCCAAATATTCCACTTTTGAAGTTGAAATCACAAGCCTAAACATGTATGGTCAAGTATGGTCAAGGTCTTCGTAGGTATTATTGTTGGTCTGATCAACGCAGTAAGAACTTACAGTATCTTCAGGCCGTGCAGTATTTTGCTTGGTATTCAAACCGCGATGAAATCCGTAAAAGTAGTTTGATTTCAATAAGCTCTATGTTTAATTAAAATCTTCAGCGTAATGTCGCATTGATTGTCTCATCAGCCGTACCCTTAATAAGCAATCTGATGCGTCACAATAATTAACACGCTAATCAGTTTTAAGTGATAATAATGACATGCGGGCGCCGCGCGACGTCGCTCGCTATAATTGTTTGTTTTTTATATAAAACGTGCGTTCACCCCCTTTTGTCTTTGTTCAAATAATTATTCAGGTCATCATTTAGAAATACTTTGTAGTCTCCGTAGGGAAACCTTCAAAGCCTGCAGGGAGCAACAATGTACAACTTTCCTTAATGACTAGGATAATGCAGGCCGATCGCCTGATTGTGTGGAAAGTAAGATGATCCATGCGTTGGATGGGCATGTGAAAAGTTGGACCTGACCTCTTCTCAGTCGTGGCCTTGTTAATAACCTTTTTTTAATATCACTGATTAGCAATTAAATAATTCTGAATACTGTTTCCTGAATATCTGTCATGAGGACTCTTATCCTAAACAATAAACAACAAAACAAACAAATAAAAAATGAAGAAGAAGGGATGAACAAGGAGCTGGCAAATCTTTTTCAGTATTTTTATAAGGAACTGACTTATAAAAGGGTATACTGAAGTGCTACGACTTCAAATAGAAAACCCTTTTATAAGTCACGACATTTTAATAAAGCTGAAAATTTTGGTGTTACCACTAATTGAGTACCACTAGTGCAAAGTATGCGTTCCAGTCCTTTGTCATTCTTACTCCTAACAGTTATCTAACTGGCCAATTATAAATTAAGTTAAAAGTAAAAAATACAACTAGTAAACTTATTTTAACACACAAATGAAAACACAAAATATTTAAAACAATAAAATAAGGCATTTCTATTCAGTCATGCAGGTACCCGTGTCTATATTTTGTGCGACTAAGGGGAAATAAGAAGACGGGCAGCAGCGTCTTTCTATTGGATTACCTACCACCTACGAACCCCAAGACGCCTGCTAAGCGTGGGGATTATGGCAACCCTTATTCAGCAGTGGACGTTTTTCGTCTATTACTGAAGCTCAGGGTTAAAATGAATTTCCATATAACCTCATAATTGTCGGATGTTGTAGCCAACTCAAAAATTGTTGGCAATGAGCCCGTGAGTGAATTGAATAGTTCAGTTTTACCCCAGTTAAAGTTCAAGTTAGTTACTGTCATCGTTCAAATAGTCAAAGCTCACCGCGTGAGGGCGCCCGTCGGCTGCAGATCAACTAATTACATGTTATTCTCACTGATTAAAGCACAGCTTGTCTCTAATGAGTGACTCACGCAACTATCGGCTTAACAGGCACTTTATATGATACGATTTCGACACGATTTTCAGACGGAAGGTCATCTTAATTTGTAGTTGAATGGAATGTGCAGAGGCAAATTATGATCATGCCTTAAATACTCGTACTAATAAAGGCATTACGGCAAAGTAAGGCGACGCCGCTCAGCTTGTTTTACAAACCGGAGGTGGTTTGAATCCCGGGTAACAATTTTTTGTTGCTCTTAGTTGCTCTTAGTGATAAGTCACGAACTAATCATTTGATTCTCTAGAAAAAAAAATGATGTTGTTTTATTTGGAGGAACACGAAAAAAATCAGTCACGCACACGATCTCGCCCTAGTCTTTCTCGAAATTCCAGACTTTTAACATAATGTACAATGCCAAATTATTGGCAATGTCGTATAATCCAACCTTAATTACATTACAAGTTATTATAATTCAAGACCTCAATACTTATATTCATGTTAGTACACTATATGATCGAAGAAGTACACATATACAATGAATAAATTTAATAATATATTAAAATAATATTATGGATGTAAAAAAGTAACTTCAAGCTGATTTATAAAATCAATCAATTAAATTCAACTTAAAAAAGCAATTAAAATCTCTAAAATCGTTAACACTAATACACCCTTATAATCAGTAGTAACCGTTCTCACAGCCCAGCCATCTTTCTCAATCAACAACCCATCGCACGCAGACGATTTTTATTGTTTTCCAAGCGACCGTACGGGTACTTACGACCGATCCTTTTTTCTCTCCTTTCCTCCCAAAACAACGATCGGACAATTAATTTTACAACCTCTTTATTAAAGTTAACTACCTAAAATCCACTAAAATCATCAGTAGTGGCTATCTAGCTTTTATTTTTAACATCCGTGTTGGATTTTTTATTGCAAATAGATTGACGTTTTGTTATTGCTGTTGTGACGTCGTAAAATGTTTAGATGCGTGTTATTGTTGTTTTAATTCGTTTAGTTAGTGAAGGATGGATTAATCTTTTTTATTATTGCAATTACATTCTTTACCAGAACTATTTCTTAATGTTTCGTAATCGACTGGGTAGAATAGAACGAGAAAAATATTTAACTAAGAAATATAATTATACCTGGAAAGAACGAGGATAGGTATTAGATACATACCGCTATTACCCACCTCTTCCAGATTAAGAGTAACATATGTGTGACAATTATACAATGTAAAATTTATGCTTGGTCTCTTATATGCAATATGGCGTCAAAACTCAATTTCTTTTTATTTTTTAACATATGTTTGTGAAAACAGATGTCTTTGAAATGATTGGATACTAAAAAGAAAGAGCTTATTGAAAGACTCATATCCAATATTTAAGGGTTAAGAAAGGCAGTGACATACATGCCTCAACTTGGAAAAGCCAGTGGCCATTAAATAATTAATTGACTAATTTTTAAATTTAGAATAAATAGTTTTTAATTTAGTTTACTTTTAAAACTCATCTAATAGGACCCTGGCCCTGGCTGTGGGTCATCACTGAAGCACAACGTCCACAAAACAACACACAGCCCCCCTCGCTGTACAATAAGCTCACAACGGTTCATCTGTATGTCAATGATTATCAATCATAGAGCCACCTTTACCGATGCATCCGATGCCCACGTTGCGCCACCATGAAACAATCGAGGACTCTATGTTAACGATTTATTAATTAAGGCCCTCTGTGCTTGATGCGCCCTGAGTTGATCATAGATGATAATAATGTTAAAGAAGCGACAGTTTATTAAATTAGGTATTTTCGGGATGGAAATATGGAAGAGTAATTATTTATATTGGTTCTAAAATAATTAGTTCGCTCTTGTTAAAAAGAGTATAGGAAGTTTATCTTCAGTAAAATATATTAAAATGTAAAAATTGCCTTAAATAAAAAAGTATGAATTGATAATGATATACTCAATCGTTGGTTTAATACTCAAAGACTCAATCATATATTATAGTATAGTCATATTTTGATTATAATGATATAGTCATGATTAAACCTCAACGAAAACATGGTAGAACTCTAAAATATGCCTCAGCCAGCATCTTATGCTATACAACTTTTGACTATATGTGTTAAGTAAATGCAATGTTATAAGTATTAACTTTCAACGGCCCATGATTCCGATCTGCACCATGTTTAACACGCGAACTACATAAGCGCGTTCACGCGACCACCGATGGATTAATATGCAAAAATAATTGTAAAATTATTTCATGTTTAAAATAAGGTGTCCCGTTTTTTGTTTCTTAATTTATTTTCTTTAATCAAATAAAGTAATTATATTGCACGATCAATAGGCTAGATGACTGAAAAATTCGTGAAATCACGCCTGTATACAATTTTTACTGAGGCGTGACGTCATGAGCCAAACTTTGTCGCTCTTTATCATTGTCAGTTTCTATTAATCTATACTTATAATAAAACTGTAACAGGTCCAATTCTGTACATTGAAGATATTTTGAAAATTATATTTGGAGGGCATTCTATAACCGATACTGAGGCCGAAAATGTATTTTTTTTAATTTTTGTCTGTCTGTCTGTCTGTCTGTCTGTCTGTCTGTCTGTCTGTCTGTATCTCGGCTGAGCATCACGCCGAAACTACTGGATGGATTGAAACGAAACTTGGCATGATTTGAGATCTTACTACGAGGTAGGACATAGGATACTTTTTATCCCGTAATCTAGCACGGTTCTTTTGGGAGAGAGGATTAAAGTCAAAATGGGTACTTGGTTATACGCTTGGTCCGATTTTATCATTTTTTCTTTTTAATTATAATAAATATTTGTAAGGGAACACTCATAGACAGTTGTTAACAATTTTTGGAAATCGATCAGGTTAAGCAACGTTAGCTAAGGTCATTTAATAGATGGGTGACCGTTTAACGCCATTTGAACTAAACGTTTCCGTGCTTTGGAGGGCAAGTACAAAGTGGGTCCAAGTTTTTAACCGACTTTAAAAAAGGAGGTTTTGTATTCTATGCGAATGAAAGTATGTATGTATTGAAAGTTTAGTAAACGTAAACACAGCGCGGGCGGAGCTGCGTGGGTCAGCTAGTTTGTTTAATAAAAGTAATGCATGCCCAATATTTTTAGATAATCGATCTGACGGGCTAATTAGATTATTTTGTTGTATTTTACTTACGCGAATATTACACATTGAAATCAAACTACTTTTACTGATTTTATCGCGGTTTATTTTAGATTTTACTATCCCAACGTTTCGAATGCTTTGCAGCACCCATGGTCACGGGAGGACTGAGATGTTGAATGTCCTTATGTCACAATTATGCCGGTGTACCCTCAGGTCTTCTTAGTTATTATTGTTGGTCCGATCTACGCAGTAAGAGCTTACAGTATCTGGAGGCAGTGCAGTGTTTTGCTTGGTTTTAGTCATCACTGGGTCTTAAGCCGGTGGTAACACCCAACCGGGTGTTACCACCGGCTAAGATGCTTGAGAAGATCGTTATCTCCTCTATTGAAATTAGGATGTTTTTTGATTTGTATAGGCTCACAAATACCTAGGAAGGTAGGAATCGGTGTTCTTTTGCGAGGATTTGAGGTTTATCAAATCTGATATAGTGGTGGTTGCGATCCTGAATGTGTTCACAGACTGCAGACTTCATACAGCGTCGGTGTTTCACATCAGCTATGTGTTATTTAACGCGAGATTTCATTGCACGCTTTAAAATAAAATCCGTGGCGATAAAATCCGTAAAAGTAATTTGATTTCAATAATTAATTTTTTTTTACTCAGTCATCATCCTTATTGCGACACGCAATAGAACAGCGAGCTTATATAGATTGTAGTCTGATTATTTTAACTCAAACTATTTGCAGCTCTATATAATTTTTCTGATCTATGTTCACAGTTGCGTGCGCGCAGATGCGGGCCCCACAACATTTTATCAGCGATCTCCTGCCATCGAACAATTGGTAAAAAAGGCCCCCGATACTAAATTCACAGTAAATTGCTAAAACGGTTATGTTTGATTCGTTTGTGGAAGCATTTACGATTTCGTTCAAAGATTAAAAAGAGATTGCTCTTTTTAGTAAATGCGGGTTATTCTATTTTGTGGCGGTTCGCCGATGCTATTTTAATTTATTAATTTTGTTTATTCGTGTGATGGGAATCATCTGCGAGTGTGAAAAAAAGTAATAAAGTTGACTGACTAAGTATTAAAATGAAGTTGTAAAGAGGTACCCAAACGTAAAAAAATATAAATATTTTAAGGTTTTTTTTATAAAAATGTATGCATTATGAATAATGTTTATAATTGTTTTTAAAGTGTTTGCAAATGGTATGGTAAATACTAAAATACAATCTTAAAAAATGTGAAAAATTATAAGTGAACCCAGCATTATATTATATTTAATATTAGGCTAGTGTTTGACTGTAATCGTCAAAAATGTTACTCATGAATTTTTTTTATTTTATTTGGGTAAAGTTATAAAAACACGAACATACTGGCGCAGTAGACATATGCGATAAGCGATACATTTATTATTGACAAAAATCACCAAAATTTAATTAAAATGTCATCAATATACGATACAATACCATCCCAACCCTAACTCTAGCCCGTACAAATTAGAGGCTACGAAAAAAATTCAATAACCCTCCAGTGGGCAACGATCGGCAATATCAATGACGTTTAACCCTAAACATAATCGAGTCTGAATCGAAACTACCTCAGGGACATCGGGGTCTGTTGTACCCGTAAAATTGCCGAGTATTTTTTGCAATAAAATTGCTCCCTAGCTTTAAAGAGGGGGTCGTTCGCGCCCAGGGCGGTTAAGGGTTATACGCGGGTGCGCTCTGTTGACGTATCCCGAATGATTCCATGTAAGTGCGAATAATACCTATTGAGGTGCGCATGAGGTAAATCATTTGGAATAAATTGAATGTAAATATTTTCTTTCGATACAAAAATATTCTAGTACTCTTTGATCGATGGAATTGTTATATTTTGAAAATGTTTTTACATAAATCGAAAGCTTGCAAGTTCACTAATGAAAGCAAGCATCTCGTAATATGTTTTATGGATAGGATAGGTACAGGTGCGGTCACAGCCACACAGATGACGGGCTCGTTGGCCTAGTGCCCTGGCCGCTAGGGTTCGTGGGTTTGGTTCCCTCCTTGCGTCTGAGTGTTTCAAGTACGTAACCTATTATGGATAAAATTCTTTATTCGTTATAAAGCAAAAAGTTAAGTTTGTCAATTTGACGTGTATAAGTTTGAGATTTTGGGGGGGTCATGACCCCTTACGACCCCCTGTCGGACCGACACTGGATAGGTAACACACATAAAATTGGGTTATATCCATTTTTCATTTCGACAAAAACTTTAAAATAAAACACATTGCACTATTGCTTAAAGATGTTAGATATGGGCGAGCGAAACATTGGCCTGTTGGTATGCTTACCAAGTACTGCTGTACTTCAGACCACGGATAGTTTCATTACATTACCACGTTACATGATACTGTTATTTGTCTTTTGAGCCTTGGTTGAAACTTGTTTCAGAATTCGAAATACAGAAACGTTTACTGGTCCGGCTCAGGACCGACCCCGATGATGGTCTCTTGAAAAAAGGGAACAAAAGCTTCGAAAAAGTTCTGGTAACACAGACCAATACAATCATTGGCGAAAGTTAACAAGATGGTTATGATTAGGAGAAACTTCTTTTCAGGAAAAAGCGTTATTTACGGTTATTTATCTTTATAAGATAATCATGAAATATATCGTTTCGAATTAAAATATATTTACTTAACAAAAACATTTTTGACACAAAAATCTATGTAAATGTTTAACCCTTACAACGCGACGGCATACTCTCCGCCGCTCGATTCCTCGTGTTGCATAAACGACCCCGTAATTGATAAGTAAAGGAAAAGAAGAGTACCGCCTTATACATATTTATGAGAGGCCAAAATTGCTACGGGACCATGCGAACGGGCGCACTTGCGCTCCCATCGGCGTCTCATTATGTTTTTAGGGTTCCTTTGTTATTGCCACTTTGATGTCGGTTGCTCAGAAATCGGTGGGATTTCCTTTTAGTTTATATGATTTCTGACGAAGTTTGAAAGTTTAATGGTGTGTGGGAAACGTGTGCTAGGAAGTTTTGGTCGTAGATACGAAAACTTTTTATAGGTTATGTAGGTATCTTATTCTTTTTGAGAGATGTTGTTTTTTTTTATATAAACTGCAAGGTAGCAAGTGCGGCTGCTGACCAGGAATTTTTGTCAGGAAATTCTTAGCACTACGAGGGTTGTAGTTGTGGCCATTTAAAGGTAATTGGCCTGGCTCTCTATTATTTACCTGGCTCTCTATTATATGACATTTAACATGGATGGTAAGGGCAGTACTAACTAAGCCTTGTAAGCAATCCTATTAAATTTAACTAATGTCTCGGTGACGAGCGGCAGGGCAATGCAGCTGTCTATAAAGTCAGGTGTATCGCTTACCATCAGGGCGAACGTCTTGCTTGCCTCTTCACTAAGCTGACTAAAAAAATGGACAGCCTACCAACCTACGTATAGCAGTGCCAGATTAAGCCAGCG
This sequence comes from Furcula furcula, assembly GCA_911728495.1. Taxonomy (NCBI): domain Eukaryota; kingdom Metazoa; phylum Arthropoda; class Insecta; order Lepidoptera; family Notodontidae; genus Furcula; species Furcula furcula. The sequence continues at coordinate 5,617,191 of OU452245.1, forward strand.
CGGAGCCCGTAGCAGATTATATATTGAGGCCTCCCGCAAGGCTCTGGACTTGTATTAGGTATTAAAGTTTAGCGGTATAATGTGGCCCCCAAGGCGCGGGGTCCGTAGCGTTTGCTGACTCCTGCTATGTGGCTAATCCGGCACTGACGGTTAGGTGGATACTTGCATGGCTGCACCGGGCTGAAAGCTAACCGGGAGAGATGGCGAGACATCTCGTGAGGCGAGTGACATCTGCCTCAAGCACAATTAAATATGGATAATTTCTTCTGCGGCGGTTAAGAAATTATAGATTTCTACTGAACAGTTCGGGTAAAGTAAGATGTTGTTAAATATATTAATGAAACAGCAACTAGAAGACGTCGACTGCTGCACAAAGGCTTTACTTTAGGTCTGTTGCTTAACCTAGGACTGTGTGTGTGTGTGTGTGTTTACGCAGACACAGGTGCACCCTTGGTCGATTGAGTTGCATATTAAAATGGAAGATGAACACGACCGGGGTTAGATCAGGTGCAGAGCCGACCTTCGGAGTCGCTGGACGTTCGGGGTGTGGGCCCTTTGAACGTCCATTGAGTACGGCGGCGACTCCGAGGAGGACGGCGGCGGGGTTGCGACCCCCATCCCCGTGAGTACCGTGTCAGGTTCCCGGGGGGCTACAATGCGCCCCCCGGCGGCGAGTTCAAAGGCAAGCCACTGAGGGGCCCCTGGTGCAGATACCACCGGAGAGCCCTGGGGTTCCCCCTCTCATGTGCCGATGTGACAGCCGCGGGGGTTTTAGTGGGTAAGAATCCCACATACCCCGGTCGAGCCCCACAGCTCCCGGGGATCTTTGGAAGATTTCCCCCGCGTCAAATAGAAAGACGCTGCTGCCCGTCTTCTTGTTTTCCCTTAGTCGCCTCTTACGAACACCCAACTAAGATGGGAGGGTGCTATTTATACTCGGACACCCCACGGGGGAACGGTACTACAATAAAATACGTATTAGAAGCCTGGTCCTACTATCAACGAAAAAAAATACCTATATTGCCTATTCACTACTATACTAGGTGGCAGGTTCCTTGTGCAAGGAACCGTCCAGGCAGGTACCACCGCAGTGTCAGATATTCTGCCGCCAAGCAGCAGTGTGTAAACATTGCTGTGTTCCGGCGTGAAGGACACTGTAGCTGGTGAAATTACAGGACACAAAGACTTAACAACTAATGTCTTAAGGGTCGGCAACGCGCTAGTGATTCTTCTGGTGTTGCTAGTGTTTATAGGCTACGGTGGCTGCTTACCATCAGGCGGGCCGTACGCTTGCTTGCCACCTTGGTAGTATAAAAAAAAAAACATTCTTAAGACACATCCTCATTATAACCCACACATGCCATCTAAATACCGTAGTACTTACATAAAGCGAGTTTACAAGCGTGGTATTCGGCGATGCGTTCAAAAACCACAATAAACGGTAACTTTATAGGGAAAACACAGCGGCGCGACGCAGTTACACCTCTCTTTACGACAATAATCCGTTTCTGAACGCTTTATAAATTCTTTTGCAGTTCTTTTTTTTATAATCTACAGTCGTTTCTGAGCGCTTGAAATGAAAAGGGAGAAGTTTTAGCGACGTTCTAAATTTGAATTATTTGTTTCGTACAGTTTACAAGTAGGGTGGGGTATATGAGACCGTCTTATGTAGTTATTTAAGATGTATTGAAGAGTATTGGGCTAACATAATGTTGTCTTTTACTTACGCGAATATTACACATTGAAATTAAACTACTTTTACGGATTTTATCGCGGTTTATTTATTGATTTTACTATCCCGACGTTTCGAATTCTTTGCAGCACCCATGGTCACGGGAGGACTGACATGTTGAACGTCCTTATGTCACAATTATGCCGGTGTACCCTCAGGTCTTCTTAGTTATTATTGTTGGTCCGAACCACGCAGTAAGAGCTTACAGTATCTTGAGGCCGTGCAATGTTTTGATTGATATTGGATTTAATTATATTTATGACAGGATCCCAAGCCGGTGGTAACACCTAACCATCTTCTCTATTGAAATTATTATTTAGTATTGGGTTAAGTTACTTTAAATTTAGAATACCTACTTAAATATAGATGCTTCTAAATATACGTGACCTGTTTGAGTTTTATTTTTATTTGGTTACAAGATATACTATGGCAGAGCCACTTATACGCACGGAAATATTTCTAAATGGATAATCTGCTGTGATCTACAGTTACTATAGCGAGCTGTCAAAAGTGCCATCGCATGGTGACGCTAGCTTAAAGCGGGTTCACATGGTTCGATTTTCTGCAAAATCGCAAGCGATTCAAACTGTATGAACACACATTAAACCAAAAGTAACAATACCAACAAAAATTTGTAACCTTTCAACTTTTGTTGAATCAACTTGTTGTTGAAAGCGATTTGAACCATCTGAATCTCCCACGTTCAATTCCAATAAAAAAAATCTTTTTTTTCTTGTACGAGCACATATTTTGCCAATGTTTTTTTCACTCGTCGACTTAAAGTGGTCGTTAACGTTCAAGTTATGGTAAGTAATATGGGCAGGCCATGGCACTGCACTTTCGCCCATCATCTAAGGGCTCTAGCATATCTGACGGATGATCCGTTGAGCGTATCATTGGTCGCGTGTATTCGGTCAAATTAGACCTGCCACATTACGCGTCTAGTCAGTTTTTGTGTTTAGTGTGATAATTAATATTAAAATAAAGTCCATCGGTATAATAGCTATTTGCGGCTTTTGAACAAGATTGAAGATGGAAAAGTTGACTTTTCTTTGAGTGCATCCTTTAAATACTAAAAGAATATCTAGTGGCCAATTACTTTGTCTATATGCAAGTTTTACAATACGTTGACGGAAACGGAACAGATGCATCATCGTTTGAGTGTGTAAGGTTGAAAGAAAGAATATATTCTATTGAAGGTTTCCCCTACGTACACAAAAAAAGGAGGTAGCTTTAGATCTACAACAACTTGATCAACTGGAATCGACTCATGTGAACCTGATGTTAGACACTCGAGCTTTAAGACTACGACGCAGTAGTCGCCAACCAAAACAATTCGTAGCTCTGCATTAATGAAGCACGCAGCTTCAATTTATGAGTTTGAATGAATGAAATCATAATCAATTTGCGTGAGACGACACGGCACCATGTGCGCGTTGATCCAACTGCTCGCTTCCGGCCGATGTTTTGTTTCAATGACGTCATGTCCGACACTTTTAATTTATTTTTTTTGTTAGATCAAAGATCTCTAGACTTATGGTATACAGTTGTGGGGCTGTACCAAACAAAGTAACGTACAGACAATACAATGATTCCAGAACAAAGTACTCAGAGGCATTGTAAATGCGCCCTGGTACATAAGAATAAATGACCTCCATCGGGACCTCAAAGTGGACCTCGTTGCCAAAATTATTAAGGATTATGCTGAAGCTCACCAACATCGGCTTCATCACCATGTGAATGTCGAGGCTATCCAGCTCCTCGACAACATGGACATAGTGAGAAGACTGAAAAGGACAAAACCTTTTGAGTTAGTGTAAATATTAAATTACTGCAGTGAAGAGCAGTGTAGAACACAATAACAAAGTGTCTTCGCCGTAATAGAGACAATAAGAAAAGTGCCATTGGACACATTCTTAAAATATTGTAATTTATTTGTTTAGGTCAAATTAATATTACTGATTAGTCTTTAGGCTAGATTGTAATTTATATGGTGTTACCTTACGGTACAACATTAGGGAAATAAAAGATCTCTAGCATTGTGGTTGAGAAACGCTAACAACAAATTGGAGGCAGCGACCGCACGGCCCAGTAAATCAAATATGACTGAAAGTCTATGTGTGAATTTTGTTACTGTGGTCACCCCTCGTCAACCCCTGGTACTACTCTTATTAGCCGATAAGACAATGGGGCTATACCAGATAGTCTATAAATTGAGAATAAATTAATTTAAGTATTTCAAATATACTTAGCAATAGTACTTTCCAATGGTATAAATATCATTTTTGCTACAGCCTAAGTCTAAACTCTTTGATGGATTTTGCTTATATATATCGTTAGATTCCTCTAGTGCGAGTGGATTGATATATTTATTCGATTATTTAAATTAAACAAGTATAAATTATAAAAACACAAAAAGCCCGACTACGAATAAACAATACATTTGTATATATTTCGACTCGCCTTGTTAACACCTTTCCTTTAATACGATGTGATGTTTTTGGAAGTAAAAAATATAATAGCCTAAGAACTTCCACAACTAAGACGACTCTAAGTCCATATTATAAGTCACTGTCCATCAAGCCGTTTAGGCCGTAGGCCGTGCCAAAGAAATATACATACATACATACTTATATACACACATCAAAAGTGTCTAGGGATCAAGCATTTTTAAGCGGATTTCTTGAGATTGAGATGTGGCTTTGTAATAAATTTATGATTTTATAAATTTATATGGATCCTTTTTGGTGCATTTCATAATTTGAATCAGGAACTGTGAATCAAATTCGAGTAAAAGATGAAAATCAGCTGTCAATATTTTCCCTATAAAAACATACAACGCATTGAAGACATTATTAGTGCTACTGTTTCCCTACTACTGATTAAAACCAACGTTATTATGGAGCGGCGACGTCATTTAAGCAGGGAAGAAATGCTCAGAGCCGTGGGAATGATAGAAGCTGGTTCCCGGCAACGTACTGTGGCTTTAGCTCTGAATACAAGTCAGAGTGTTATCAGTCGACTTTGGACACGTTACCGAAGCACTGGTACCGTGGCTGAGCGCCATGGAGGACGGTATCGCTGCACCACACGGAGACAAGACCGATATATTCAAATCTTAACTCGAAGAGCTCCAACAATAACTGCCATGATGTTAGCCGTGAGGCTTCATCACTCTTCAGGGAACTTAATTAGCGACCAAACAGTCAGAAACCGCTTGCATGAAGTGAACCTTCATTCCCGAAGACCGCTACGGGTACCACCTATAGCAATGCACAATCGTAGGATTCGATATCAATGGGCTCTTGAACACAGAAATTGGGCAGAAGAACAATGGCGTTTCGTGTGCTTTTCTGATGAGTCTCGTTTTGGTATGAGACCGGATACAAGACGTATACGACACTGGAGAACCCCTGGACGCCAACAGCGATTAAAATCCTGCCAGGAAGTCCATCCTTATAGTGGTGGAACCATCATGGTATGGGCGGGTATTTGGATCGGCGGAAGAACTGAGTTGATTTGGATCAGAGGCAACCTCAACGCTCAAATTTATGCTGAGACGATTGTATCAGACGTCATCGTTCCTCTACAAGTGCAAATCGGTCCCTTATTTCAGTTAATGCATGATAATGCACGACCGCACACCGCAAGAGTTGTAAGACAGACTCTCGCCGCAGCTAACATCAATGTCCTGCCCTGGCCTGCTCAGTCGCCAGACTTGAACCCGATTGAGCATGCATGGGATATGCTACAGAGAAGAGCTCTGCCGAATATGGAGGGTATCCAGTCGCAAGAAGACCTTTTTTTGTTGTTGCAACGAACATGGGCGGCCATTCCACAGCGTGATTTGGATGAACTCATTTTGAGTATGCCAAACCGATGTTCTTGTGTTGTTAGTGTTCGCGGTAGAAACACGGATTATTAATTGTTTAAGTTACCCAATAAAATTTTAAAGAAAACTGTTATTTCAGTCTTTTTTTCGAACTTTTGTGTTAGTGGTTCAAATGTCAAAAATCCCTTTATTAGGAAAATGGCAAATTTCTTTATTAATGCAAAGGTGACTTGGTTTATCGTTACTGTGACAAACGAAAACACTTTATTTGATGAATCCTTATAGAAAATTTTAATTAATATCAATCAGGAGAAAAGTTATTGCAAAAATATATGTTGATCCCTAGACACTTTTGATGTGTGTACATACATACCTACTTACATATATACATACATACTCTCAAAAACATAACCCTCCTGGGGCATTCGGGCAAAAAACCATGTCGGCCGTCAGCCGCCATTTTGCGTTTAGAACTTTTTCTTCAATTATAAGTCCTAACAGTTTTCGTTTCGTAGCTAACTCATCCAAGGCTCGCATTACGTTTGGTTATCCTTTAATATCAAACAAAACCAAGTAAAAAACTATTTAAAAAAAAATAAAAACCGACTTCAAAGTAAATTATCTAAAAAGCATAAAATAACGAAAATATTATTGAAGTTGGTGTTAGCGTACCTGCTGTGTATATTCTGCACCAACTTCAATAATATTTTCGTTATTTTATGCTTTTTAGATTATTTACTTTGAAGTCGGTTTTTATTTTTTTTTAAATAGTTTATTTAACACTTTTTAGTGACTTATTTTACCAAGATAGGTATCAGCACTATCACGCAACTCGAACGTCTACATTACAGTAACTTACTGAAAACATAAAAAGTTTGTATCTCTTAAACTACTGGACCGATTTTGATGAAATTTGTACTCTACCCTAAGTTGAAAAATACTTTAACTATTGCAAAAAGAATTTTCGAAATCGGACTTGTAGTTTCTGAGAAATCCGCGGACAAACCTACATACATACATACATACATACACTCGTGAAATTTGGTAAATTTGTTTAGAAGCCCACATAGACTAACATATATGAATATTACGCTATTAATATTACATACATACGCGTCGAATACAGAACTTCCTTTTTTGAAGTCGGTTAAAAAAATCTAAATCTATGAACAAAACACACAATAGCGCGTACATCGCTCAAATAATAAAAATAGCGTTAAACAAAGTCATTGACTAAAATAGTCCGGTTCACAGCGAGCTATTGTGGAAACGTGGCTAGTCTGTTGCCGTTCATTCATGAGTTCCTTTTTAATCGCACAAACGAAGAGTGTAGTCTTGAGCGCGGATAGATATGACGTGCAAATAAACATACTTTGAGAAAGAATGAACAAGGTCTTTGAAAAACCAAGTAAAAAACTATTTAAAAAAAAATAAAAACCGACTTCAAAGTAAATTATCTAAAAAGCATAAAATAACGAAAATATTATTGAAGTTGGTGTTAGCGTACCTGCTGTGTATATTCTGCACCAACTTCAATAATATTTTCGTTATTTTATGCTTTTTAGATTATTTACTTTGAAGTCGGTTTTTATTTTTTTTTAAATAGTTTATTTAACACTTTTTAGTGACTTATTTTACCAAGATAGGTATCAGCACTATCACGCAACTCGAACGTCTACATTACAGTAACTTACTGAAAACATAAAAAGTTTGTATCTCTTAAACTACTGGACCGATTTTGATGAAATTTGTACTCTACCCTAAGTTGAAAAATACTTTAACTATTGCAAAAAGAATTTTCGAAATCGGACTTGTAGTTTCTGAGAAATCCGCGGACAAACCTACATACATACATACATACATACACTCGTGAAATTTGGTAAATTTGTTTAGAAGCCCACATAGACTAACATATATGAATATTACGCTATTAATATTACATACATACGCGTCGAATACAGAACTTCCTTTTTTGAAGTCGGTTAAAAAAATCTAAATCTATGAACAAAACACACAATAGCGCGTACATCGCTCAAATAATAAAAATAGCGTTAAACAAAGTCATTGACTAAAATAGTCCGGTTCACAGCGAGCTATTGTGGAAACGTGGCTAGTCTGTTGCCGTTCATTCATGAGTTCCTTTTTAATCGCACAAACGAAGAGTGTAGTCTTGAGCGCGGATAGATATGACGTGCAAATAAACATACTTTGAGAAAGAATGAACAAGGTCTTTGAGAGTTGTTATCTTTAAACTTAAGCGGGTTTCTCACCAGCTCATGAGCATCATGCCTTTTTTTATTAAATTTGGTGGCAAGACAAACGTTCGCTTGACGGCAAGTGATACGTCTGCCTATAACTAAACCATAAAAAAAAATATATAGTTTATTTTTTAATAAACAATTTTTTTTTATGGTATAACAGACGTATCACTTGCCGTCAAGCGAACCATACATAGTAATGTTTACATACTGTTACTTAGCGGCAGAATATTTGACACTGCGGTGGCACCTATCTAGATAGTTCCTTGCACTTACCTACCTCCTAGTTTTATCTTTTCACAGGCAAAGATGACAAATCTCGGGAATATATCAGATTTCTCTGGTCCTTTAAGCGACAGCCCAAGGGTAAGGCTATGTTTTGCGGAGGTGCCCCCTTGAGCTCAACCATAGATGAGAATAATTACTATAGAAAGCTCTACGTAGATTGTTCTTTCAGCTGGAGCTCACTACGCACTTTTCCTCTCTTGATGAAAACTGGCCGTTTTCGTCAAAAGTAGTAAATCTTTAAAACAGTAAGACTTTTGAATCACTCTTCCTCATCATCATCATTAGCACCCGAAACATGTCCACAGCTGAACAAAGGCCTCTTCCGTAGAAGGGAGGGGTGGTCATAATCCCCACGTTTGGCAGACGTCTTGGGAATAGCAGTATAAGTGGTAGGTAATCCAATAGAAATACGCTGCTGCCCGTCTTCTTGTTTTCCCTTAGTCGCCTCTTACGGACACCCGACGGGAGGAGATGGGGGGGTGCTATTCTTACCCGGACACCCCACGGGTGCTACCCGAACACTCTTTCTACTAGCCGATATATGATGATAACTCATTTTTTGGCTATTTTAACAGCAGCAGTGGTAGGTGGAAGTCGTCTTTCTTGCCATGTCTATTCCGTATCGTATCTATCAACTACGGAGTGAGGAACACTTGTCGCGGTTCGAAGTCATTAACACAAACATGTGTTGAGTTATCGCGACAGACAGACAGACGGCCGAATCGACAGCTTCTTATTATATAACGCACAATTCTACATGTGGGCTGCTTCAGAATTATGCGAGATTTCATTACCTCCCTCGCAGTATAATTATGAACATATGTATACCATGGACTTCGTCGTAGATAGTAAGAACATATTCGAATCAGATATTATGGCGCTACACCCCTGATATATAAACACTGCCGTTTTTAGGGGTAAAAAAGGAACCCTTATGGTCTGACTTCGTCTGTCTGTCTGTCTGTCACACCTATATATTTCAGGAACCACTGATGCTATCGATTTGAAACTTGGAATAGTTTTAGATCTTACTTACCCGACCTCATCGCAAATAAAAAAAATATATTTATTCTTATACTTTTTTAATAATGGGGGTCGAAATAGGTCATCAAAATTTTAAAGTGAGACTACTATATCGAGTGGGGTATCATATGAAAGGGCTTCATTTGCACATCTCAAAACATATTTTTATTTTGGCTTATGTGACGTAGTTTTTGGCTGATAACCAAAAATGGCAAAAAAAATACCCCCCCCCCCCTTATCTCCGAAGTTTGTGGAGGGAAAAATCTGAAATAATTATGGATAATGCATGTCTATCTATATTTTACAGGACAAATAAAATGATCTATCTAAGTAGTACAGTTTTTTAGTAATCCTAAAAAAACCTCGTCAAACAAACTTAGTTTTGCGGTTTGTTTTTTTTGCTATCTGAGGTGTTACATGAATAGTAAAATGACTTTAATACGTCCAAAGATGGTATGGAACCCTCGGTGCGCGAGTCCGACTAGCACTTGTTTGATATCAACTAAAGAAATATTTTACTAAAGAAATTACCGGACTATGAGATTTTCTATCTGCCCGGCCTTTAAAAATAGGATTTTTTTTTCTAGATGAGGTCATCAACTTAATACTTAATACACTTAAGAATTGATCTGAAGATTTTAATACAAGTTTAGGTTTTCTTACGCCTCTATTATGAAATTCAACAAACTTTATTTTTGCTATATTGACACGGCGGTTATTATCAGTCGTCCATCCTACAATATGATAGATGATTTTATTTAATTCTCCTTCATAATCTAGATTTGCTTGATGTGGAACCATGACTGAAATATCGTCACCGTAAATAATACACTGATATTCGGTGACGGAGGGCACGTCAATGTTATACAATAGGAATAATAATGGACCCAGGATACTGCCCTCATAAGGTACTTTCAAGGTTCCTCTGTTAGTATGCAGATGTTAGGCTTACTATAAGGTGATCAGGCAACGTCTCTAAGAATGGCCTTGCTTGTGATCTTACCAGACCAATTGATCTGCTAACTTTTCATTCCTGTTTGGAGCCGTTTTTTGAAACCTTTCTTGTACATTTGGCATTTTCTCTAAGGCAATACAAGTCTATTCCATAGCCACTTTAAATGCGCAACTAGATTTCCTACGTCGATGAATTGTATTCCTTCCTTACACTTTTTCTTTT